>CM067351.1:27004566-27334566 GCA_034190875.2 Urechis unicinctus | reverse complement strand
GGGAGACAAACCATCTCGAAGGATTTCACTGAAACCCAAGCGAGAGAGTTAATGGTAAAGAGTAACATCTTTATGAACATCACAGGCTTCATTAATATTAGCCTGTTGGATGATGAGTGTAGATGAAGATGCGGAGGCTGTGAGGATCATGACTACTCCGTCAATTTGGCTTAGCTACGAGGATCGGACCTGCAACCCACAGGCTGCAAGCAGAACAACCTGCCAACGTAAGGATTCAAGCAACGAGACCAAGAAATGGTGACAGTTATTGGCCACATTGTCAGTTAATTATGGTTATTGAGGTAGATAGCAATACCAAGATGTTATTGGGTCTTTACTATTCAACCCAAATATTGGGGCATGAAATGATTAATATAAATGATGGTATATGTCAAGTGAGCAATGACACAGGGACTGTGTCAGACGCCTCATTTTCATGCTGACTTGTGTTGTCAGAATCCAAGCTCCACATCAGTTTCCCTGCTGTTTCGTAAACAATGAATCACATAGTGTCAAATAACATAGAAGTATCCTTTAAAGCTATCAAGTTACATGTCGAGTAGGCTGATTTATTGAACTGGATTACATGTTTTGGGGTTAACCTTTGTTAAACTTCTTTGCCATATAAAGCTATAATGGTACAGCAAATTCAACCAATCAGGTCCAAACAGGAAACAATTGCCTTTAAAAATAAAGTCAAGGAGGAAGGCAAAAACCTGTTGTCAATCCAGTCCAAAACAATGTATATACAGTTAAGTAGATTAGAGCTATTGAGTATCCCAATGAGTGCTACTATAGGGCTACAAAGTGTGATGTTGCACCACTGATAACACTAACAGTCCAAACTGGCTCCTTAACACCTCTTCACTGTTGCATTCTAGTCATGTCTAGGGGGCCATAGCTCGGCGTCCACTAATAGGAGGAAAATCAAAATTACAGGGTTATTTACAGAATTACCGGGGTTATAACACCAGCTAGAGACAACATTAAGGACTTATGAAAGGCATCTTGTACAGTTATGCTATAGAGACCCCCTGTTGTTGGAGCCAGTCTGGCTGTTTTCGCACCTTTTTGCGGGCGTGACAAGGGGGTTGCATGGATGGGATTTTGATGACATCACTTTGTAGCCCTATTGGGTGGTTGAGAAGATGGTGCAGGTCAAAATAACCGAGGCTTTGGCTCTCAGCTAAACTGCAGAACGTTTGCAGAGTGAAAAAAAGCTGAATAAATCATTATGGAGATGCGTTATTCATTCATTTTAATGGTAATCAGGCCACCTAATGTTACAATAACATATTAACCTAGGGTGAACCACTTTCTTGATGTTCTTCCGTTTTCAAATAAATCATTTCACACTGACAACATATTGACAGCTGATAAAAGAGGTATCATTTGTAAGTTAATGTACACTTCCACATCAACAGCCCCTTAACTTATCTCAGAGATCTATTGCTGAAGTATGTCTACCTGAGAAATGTCTTTCAAGCCAATTCAACACCCCTAAACTTCCAACCTACTACTGCTAGTAGTGGTACTCGTCTAGGTGACAGACAGAGCAACAACAACCTAGTGGCGTTTCTAAGTCAACAAAAGGCCGCGAAATAAATAACATGCCTTTTCAAAACAGGCATCAACAGTCAAAGTAATAAATCAGCTCGATGACTCACCCAGACTCTGTAACAACGATCACTGCAGAACGGACTTCACCGTTAACCGACGACTTGGTCATGATGGTCTCACAGTCTCAGTGGATGTGTATAGGTTGACCAAGCCTTCCTGACACCACACTCCACAGCTGGTGTGTGAAGGTTGACAGCAGCTGCTATGGTCTTAATGACGCTAGCGGATGCGGTAATAGCGCTTCATCCGTGCTCTGTTATCGCGGCATTCAGTGTCACACGTGGATTCAATAACCCGCTCATTCAAAAGCCGCTATAATTCAATAAGTGGTTCACTCAGCGGTTCACTGACGAATTGTCGTGTCGGTCCTTCTGCACTTGTGATAGTGACATGATTAATTCATGAGATCGCGCGTGTAGTGGGTGTGGTTTTCAGCTTGGTGCGCTATGACACAGTATTACATGAAACGGAAGATAACCTCTGGGTCATAACGTAGTGGTATTGTTTGCGTGGGCTACAAAGTGATGCCGGCATAATCCCGACCTCACGTTGCGCCCACAAAAAAGTGCGAAAAAAGCCAGACTGGTCCCAACAACAGGGAGTCTTCTGACGCCTAGTATTTTGTCTTCAAAAACGTTTCTTACTGATGAATCATCCATATGTTGTAGCCCAAGTCATTTACTAAATAACCATATGTTAATTTGATATTTATCCTATTCGTGGTCCCTGAGATATTACCTCCGAGACATGTCTAGAATGCTGCAGAGAAAATGTATTAAAGAGTCACTGAAGACTGATAGCTATGTGACCTCACACTTTGTAGCCAAGGGGGCTCACTCATACTAGCTCTGCAGTGAGTATGCAAATGAGTGAAACACAAGCCCGTCGTCAGGTGAAACTACCATGAAATCAACAAAAGCGCATAGGACTGTTGATCCAATGCCCCGGGGCTCGACGTCTGCCTTCGTACGTTGAAGATACGGAGTAGTGATAGATCGAGGCGACCGCGCCCATGTTTACACGCTAATGATATACATTACTGCGCGCCAAGCGAAGCGGAGTCACCTCCATGGCAGACATGTTTGACGCTACGCCATCATAACGTGCTACGCTAACGTAACACTGTCTGTGGCGAATCCTAACCTGCGCAGAAGCCGATGCGTAAGGAGATCGCCCCGGAGTCTGGGACGCAGACTGCATCACCACAGACAGCGTCAGAGCTATGCATTGCTCTCGGTGAGGGCGGGATGACTTCCCTGTCGACAACGCGGTATGAGGAACAGATATAAAAAGAATGGGGGAAAGTACTTAGTTCAGTTCTATGCCTTATTCGGTCAAATCTCTGTGGAACAATGTGTATGAATGTCCCAACGCACCACATTGTCATCTATCTTGTAAAAGTAATTTCCTTAAACCGCATATTATCGGAATTTGACCATTTGACAAGCGCTCAAAGATAATGCTCACAGCATTTACACAATTCATCAACAACTCTTGATCATCAATCGATTTGTATAGGGCTAGAAAGCATCCGATTATTGGCACCTGTCCTCATCACGAATCAATCAGGTGTGCACGATTTGTTGTCAATCAGGTCAGGGACAAGGTGGTCCATTCTGAATTCTTGCTTGAGCTATATTAGTAGGTATTGGCTGGGTGAAGGTCGGTGTGGTTGTGAAACAACCATATCGTGTTATCAGTATCAATGATAATGATATGTCCTAGCATTTTTCCATTTGTGTATGACCGACGCGACGTTACATACCATGCATAACTGATATTAAAGGTCAAGGTGAGACATAACCACTGATTACATTTCTGACAATCTTGTAATCTCCTTATATTATAGTCCAGCTGTCCACGCGCGTTCAGAATGATGAGACGCTGGCGGTTGTCCAAAGCAATTATAAGTACACAGTGTAGTAATTTGTGTGTACCGACATTCAATCATAATTTCTTTCTCCAATCTCTGATATCAGTAATATGTTAAAAGGACAGGACTCCATAGCTTTAATCTATGATATTTTGAAAACGATTCAATACATATGACAGTTTCTTAAATGCATTCCATGACGGAAAAGATAATAAATGCATATATAGGAGAAATGAGTTTACCATGACATACTTAGATGGTTTCTCTAGTCAGTGTTCCATACAAATATATTAGATCTTTATGTTAAACTCGGGTATTATATCAAGGCCTTCTCCTAAACTTGCACGTTGTGTCTTGTTTTTCTTGTTAGCAACCAGTTAATGAGAAATGTAACTGCACCGAGAAGCTATTCTTTTTTCACTTCCGGGACTTGGTTGCGTGTCTTTGAACACTGCAGAGTTCTATATTGTTCAGTAATGTCAACTTATGTAAACAGATTCATTGATATAGAAGTGAACATTATAATATATCCAACTTTAACCGTGAACGAAGGCTTATTACTCACGTCAACAAACAACTTCTGATGAGGGCAACTGCAGAATTTTCAAAAACAACCAAAGTGAAGCAATCTCACAGGTTTAACTAGGAGGGGCAGGTGAACTGGAGCACATACCGTGTGTCGAACATAGCCGTCGTTCTATTCCTTAACGGCTGCTCCCACGCACGGCATTCTTCACGTGTTCCTCAACCACTCCACAAACCAGGCGCCGTCATAAAGGTGTTTATAACTGTCCACAACCATAAAAATCCGACTTTAATTCGAACAAGTCATGTAAGTTATTCTGCTTTGTTGTTAATGTACACGTTGGTGCTGGCCTAAAAAGGCCAAGCAGGGACATTAGTCCCCAGTGAAATAAATTGTTCCTCATCCAATGTACTATTGTGAGAACATCAAATTCATAACAAAGAAATTATAAGTCTTACTGGAACATGAAGGCATCTGAGACTGGGAACAGCAGCTCTTTAGGAAGAGAGCCTCGGCATCATCGAACAGAAAACAACCTGGTGCACATGGAAGAAAGAATATACAATTGGGCAAGGATGCAAAATTGGTTGGATGAGTAATCAAATTGCATAAAGTTTTAATGAAGACGAGCGAATACTCTGATACAAAATTTGGTAGCGTGTCGTTTGGGTCCATACAGATCCAAATACTATACAATGAATAGCTCGAATTGCTGACATAAAGATCCGAGTGACAACGTCTAAATGGAAGATAAACGTGTTGTATTTCAAGCTGGGATAGTGCATCAGTTTCCGCCTGTTCCAAACTCGGTGATAGGAATGAGCAATACGTTTACCTCGAGCAGATATTTTAATCGCCTTAATAGGTCTCCTCAAACCAGGTCTTAGCATAACGTGTGGCTCACAACCGGGGAGCATAACGTGAGGCTTACAGCCGGGGAGCATAACGTGAGGCTTACAGCCGGGGAGCATAACGTGTGGCTTACAGCCGGGGAGTATAATTTGTGGCTTACAGCCGTGAAGCATAACGTGAGGCTTACAGCCGGGGAGCATAACGTGTGGCTAACAGTCGGGGAGCGTTACGTGTGGCTTTCAGCCGGGGAGCGTTACGTGTGGCTTACAGCCGGGGAGTATAATTTGTGGCTTACAGCCGTGGAGCATAACGTGAGGCTTACAGCCGGGGACCATAACGTGTGGCTTACAGCCGGGGAGCATAACGTGTGGCTTACAGCCGGGGAGCGTTACGTGTGGCTTTCAACCGGGGAGCGTTACGTGTGGCTTGCAGCCGGGGAGTATAATTTGTGGCTTACAGCCGTGGAGCATAACGTGAGGCTTACAGCCGGGGAGCATAACGTGTGGCTCACAGACGGGGAGCGTTACGTGTGGCTTAGAGTTGGGGAACGTTACGTGTGGCATACAACCGGGGAGCGTTACGCGTGGCTCACATGCGGGGAACGTTACGCGTGGCTCACAGCCGGGGAGAGTTACGCGTGGCTAACAGTCGGGGAGCATTATGTGTTACAAAATTTGGCTGTCGGATTTTATAACCAGCAAGGAAAATTCCATTAAATATCTGTAAACACATATATAGCTATTATTTCATATTTGATCTAGCCTCTGACTGAAAATCATTCATACGATTTCTCCGTGGAACCAACGAGGTTTATCACATACTGGGTCTGAAATATAACATCATTTATTAACCTCGCATAGCGTGCCCTAACGCGGCCTGAAAGCAAGCGCTTTGCCATGAGTTCTGCATGACATTTGCCGCACTTCCATGTACCACGTGTTTTTTCCCGGGGTGGAGGGTGCATCAACGTTCCTCCATGCCAGTCCCGTGAAAACAACTCTTGAACATCGAGCTTTGTTTGGTCTCCCAGGGCACCGAAATAGTTATTTGTTCTTTCAGAGTAGTTGGCGCCCGAGAATTTAGAAATTTTGCCCCGCTGCTCTCACCTGAGTGTACGCAAAGACATTGTGCAAATCTAATGTGTCTGAATATTCATTTAACATGTTCGTCAATCTTCGCGCCACCCTGCTTGACCAATCAACGCCTGGGATATGACCCGAAACGATATCAAATGTACAGTTTCTACCATTCTAGTTGACACGTTTGGAGAAAACCGTAAACATTTGGGTTAGCGTACATATTTATCACAGCAGACACATCCATGCTAATTCCTCATTTAAACATACTGAATCTGTATACGTCCCGCAGCCAGGGGCAAGAGACTCTTGGCTATTTCCAGAGTCTGTTTATATGTTTTCAGGTAACAACGGTTTGACGTCGAACAATATATATATATATATATATATATAGAGATATATATATATATATATATATATATATATATATATATATATATATCTATATATATATCTATATATATATATATCTATATATATATATATCTCTATATCTATATCTATATATATATATATATATATATATCTATATATCTATATATCTATATGGATCTCTATATATATATCTCTTTACTATCTATATATAGATATATCTCTATATATATAATATATATATATCTTATCTCTCTCTATCTATATGCATCTCTATATTAATATATATATTTACTCAATATATATACATGTATATATATATCTCTATATATATCTATATATATATATATATATATATATATATATATATATAGTATATATATATATGTGTGCATATGTGTGTGTGTGTAAATCTATATATATGTGCATATATATACATATATATATATATATATATATATATATATATATATATATAAATATATATATATATATATTATATAAATATATATATATATATATATAATATTTATATATATATATATATATATATATATATATATATATATATATATATATATATATATATATATATATAAACATTAAAAACATTTTCTCCCTTTCACAAGTACATTTCTGTACGTTCTTTTTGTACTTGCTTAGTTAAAGAGGCTGTTCAGCCCCATATCGGGCACGCCGGGACCATTTTGTAAATACATTACTACGTTTAACGCAGACATAAATAATTTCTTTTAATTTGTGCCGCTAAGTTTACTTGATCGAAAATCATGCTGATAAATCTTCAACATTATTATTTGACTGGAAATACCTATGTTGTACAGTAGAAATGTTTATTTAGTTGTGTCGGTCTATCGATAACGGTGCCTCCCTAAAACCATGAACCACTCGAATCTTTGCTGTAAATCATTGCGCACTTTATAACTACCTCCCTATTGATGTGTATACTTCCGCTTTGGTGACAAATTGTAGATTTCATCAAATCTCCACTTATTAAAGTTGTGGGCATCATTGCGAAAAAATGAGACCGACGAGCAGGAAGAGTGATTTCCGACAACAAAAATGGCGACGGCCGAAGTGAAGATCTATTTTCAGAGACCACAGCGCCGGATAGCGACTGAAAGTTAGAAATCTTTAAACTTTTGGTTTCCAAGGTGAGGTTGCCAAGCAGCTTGCCAGGCAACCTCGTTGCAAATATGGGGCTGAATAGTCTCTTTAACTTGGCCAAACTTTACTTCGCGAACGTTTGAATATCATACATGCCGAACACTAGTTTAATCTGCGAGCTTCCGTCAGCAACTTCTGTTAGCTGACTGCTGGCGAACATGCACATTCATATTGCAAAAGGTAAATGTAAGGAACTTGGTCGATTCAATCGAACGGATTAACAATTCTATCAATTATTCATACTGTAAACCCAATATATCTGCGCAATTATCCACAGTCATAGTACTTCGCCGTATCAGCTCTCTCCACAAGCAACCTGCCACCCACCAATTGCCTGTAATGTGCATCGATTCAATGTGATTAATAGGACGGGTATCGTCTCAGAAGTGGTGCCTATCTATTGTTGGTCCTGATATCGCCCATCATGTTTTATGGAAAGCCTGTATATGATGCTAGGAATCATTTCATTTCAGTAACCCAATGTTGTTGCTCTTGTGTTTGTGTCTAATTTATGCAGTGTTTTTTTTTTATAAAAAGAGCATCTGTTATATAATGGTAGTTCCATTATCAGCAAAGTTTGGATAATTCATTGCCCATTGTATAGTTGATCTCTCAGATGAGCTGTATGCTTTGGGTCTTTTTTATGATTCCTATGTTAATTGCCATATATCTCCGAGAATCACCAGTCTACGACACATTCAGGAATAGCAATGGTTACTTTCAGCAATGATTGTTAATTAAACAATACTGAGACAAGTAATACAACATTCATCATTGCCTGTAACTCACTGCTCCACAACATAGGCGCATTCGGAGGCTGACGACAAGCCAATGGTCGCGGAAAAACACGCGACATTTCCTGTGCATGCGCAGCGGGGCTGTGTAATGTGCATTGTTACCAACAATCTAATGAACCAATTTGTCAATAACCGATATTGAACGGCAATGTAAACGCTACTCTTTACCAATCGTATTTACTGTTAGCAGATGAGATGAGTGGGTGTGGAGTAAGGGGTGGAACAGTAGCCAATAAAGGGAGGCTGCAGCCCGGCGTGGAGAGACTGACTGTTAATAGGCGAACCAATGGTCAAACTGGAACTCGCTGATTAATTGACCGGACCCATAATTTATTAATTTAGGTCTGAGCATGTAACTTGTTCAATGCAGAAGGAAAGGGAAAGGGGGGGACTTTCTCGGAGAAAGTCACAGTTCACCGGTAAACTAAACAGGCGATATAAAGGAAGGTTGCCATTATCAGCATCGATTTCAAAACCTTCTCGTCCATAATTCATATATCTATGCAACTACCCATTACTTCACAAACCCTAACCTCAACTTTCACAACAAGAGACAACGAAGGAACCGTAAGAGGTCGTAATAACGATAAAATACGGCACTTCATATTCTGAATTCATCAGGCAAATGGGGTTTGTGTTAGTAAGGCGGACCAATGGGATGCCGCGCCCTGCTCCAGCGCCATCCCCACGGACTGCCGTTTTCATTAGACTGATTGCGAGTCTTTCTATGGGGCGGCTTTCTGTCCGTTTGCTTGTTGGGTTATTTTGTGGGGTTACTGCGTTCAATACGTCTCCATGGCTCTGTGAGAAAAGTCAAAAGCCATGTATTAATCACTGCATGCTTAAATTGCTTTCCTCCCCCCTAAATTTGCAATATTCGAAAGTTACCTGTTCAGTCATTTTGAATTAACTAGTGTGCCTCAAAAGCAGCATACTATCAATTAAAAATATCCAATATCATAGAGAGATTAGAATTTGTGTCTAATTCAGAAATACTACATCTTTGCAGCACAGAGGTAAGTGCATGAACGTAATGATTTAATCTGGTGCTGACAAGGGAATGGTCCCTATTCCGCCGAAGTAATATTTTTGATATCACGAGGGCTGTATCTGAATCGCCATTTGATATCGCTCAAAGCTTCATATTTACAAACAGCGTCTGGTAGAATCACAATAATTATGGTTTTGTTCTTACACTGCAAAACTGAGAAATCTATCCACACAAATCGTTCCATTTGCCATTAAAAAATCTAAAATACGTTACGCATATCAACAGTTTATCCTGCACTCAATCACCAAGTTTATTTGAAGAAGTTGCGTCATGCTGTGAGATTATCGGTGGGCAACGGCGCGCATGTGAGATGATGGTAATCCTGCAACAACCTCCCGTGTCGACACATCTCTTTAGTCGCCCAGCGTGTGTCCCCTACATCCATTATTCACGCGGCTTTAATTAGTCCTATCCTTCTGGGATGCGAATAGCAGGGGTCGCTGTCAAGCAACCCCCGCACCCCCTTCGTCTTACCTATAATATGACCGCTGAGTGATCGCATGGCCACAGTTGGTTTCGGCGGGTGATTTCGGGAGAAAAGTAAATAACGCATTCAGGGCAGCTCAGACTGAGAAATCGAGCAAGGCAGCACAACAAGTTGCGGAAACGAGCAAGGCAGCATCACAGATTGCCGATCCGAGCAAAGTCACAGAAAGTCTCGGGTTAAGCTCTACACAGGTAGGTTAAAGTAAAGACTAAATAAATGAGAAATCTAACAGTGCTTTTCATAACGATAAAAGCAACAAGCGAAACAGTTAGAAAAGCTGCATGAAAACTTCTATGTTGAATGTTATTTCATATCACTTTGATTCCAACATAAGGGTTATAGATTTACCTCGCGATATGTAAGAGTTTTGCTATTTTTATCATTTCTGCATCGCTGCAGCGGGTATGACTTTGAATTGTCTTGAGTGTTACTGCGCAAGAAATCGTAATATATTAACTCAAAATGAGTAACGTAAGCTGAGCCTTAAATGCATAGTAGTATGGTGGGTTCCTCTTTTTAGTTATCCTTCAAAATACGAAAAACTAATGTAGGTAAATTCTCTATGAACTGAAGTATAGTGCGTTTGACTGCATAATGGGTATAATTATATCAGCATCATCGCATGGTTAACTAGATCCCTAAATAACAACAAAAACACAGATAGGACCTCTACTGTATCTTCAACACAGTAAATATAGATATCAAAGTACTTTAAACACTATAGAAGAAGTTCATTGTTGGGCAACTTACGGAAAACTAGAACTGATTATTATATCAATGACTGTAAGGAGAGACGTGAATGAATCAGGCATAAGACAAATAGTGTAAACGCACAAAGAGGCAATTAGCGAGCATCAAGATGTAGAATGCTTCAATCGTTCACACGAATACCAAGGGGTAATACTACACTCGTATCAGACTGCCTGTCTGTCTGTCCGTCTTTCTCTCGAATATCTCAATAAATCAAGAACGATTTTGATGAAAGGTTTAGGCATTGTTCTCACGAGTAATCGACAGGATTTGTGAGAGAAGGTAATGATAAGTTTCAATGAAAAATTATGGAAAGGTTTGCAATAGTTCAAAGAATAAATTAAATATTTTGGTGACGATCCGCATATGTTAAAGTGTTCTTGACATTGGGCTTAGATGGAGTGTTGTTATGTGTAAAGAAAAGATGCACCCCATTGAATTCCAACAATCTGGTATGATGCTTCATTCTCACAACACATTTAAATGCGAATATTTGTAATGATTTATCGTTTCTGGGATAAATCATTCAAAATATATCAAGCACCAAGTTAAATATATAAAAACACATTGCTTGATCAACGATTCATCAAATGCTTTGAAACATGAATGACAAAACACCATTCTGATGACCCAGTCAGAGGTTCAGACCAGTGAAATAGCCATCGTGTTTGTGCTCAGCCGTATCGCCACGCAAGCTAATCTCGGGTCACATCTGCGCTCGCGAGAGCCGCCTGATATATTGACTAGATTGCAAGAACGCACATGGGGGTTTTATTACGTTGGATAATCCCATAGTTAGTGTTATACAGAGTTGTGACAGCATTCACATATGAATACATACATACATACATACATACATACATACATACATACATACATACATACATACATACATACATACATACATACAGACATACATACATACAGACATACATACAGATACATACATACATACATACATACAGACATACATACATACAGACATACATACATACAGACATACATACATACATACATACATACATACATACATACATACATACATATACAGACATACATACATACATACATACATACATACATACATACATACATACATACATACATACATACATACATACATACATACATACATACATACATACATACATACATACATACATACATACATACATACATACATACATACATACATACATACATACATACATACATACATACATACATACATACATACATACATACATACATACATACATACATACATACATACATACATACATACATACATGCATGCATACATACACAACGCCCACACTCACACCTGTGAGTGTGACAGATCGTCTCCAACTTAATTAATTACTTGGCTGGTTCATTTGGTCACCTCGCTCCAGCTGCTGTTCGGTCTCTTTCTCACGCATTAATCACCTTTCCAGGTAATCTCAATTAATCATGACCCCAAATCTACCGATCCTACCTCACGCCCTGATTTGCTGTAACTAACTTCAACGGAAGTGGCAATGACTAATAACCTTTTGTGTCGCTTGAAAAAAATAACGTTAAATACTGACGAATGTAATGACTTCTATTTGATTGGATTTTGTTTTCTGCCCCGTACATCAGCCGTGAAAAAATGCAGCGTTTCAGTACCACATTTATCTACGCATGCGCAGTGATGGCCTTGTTGAACATTCACTTGGTGGAGTCGCGATTCAATTTCATGGTACCAGGCCGATGGGGTAACGGCGCGCCTGGCAAGAGAAACACGGCAGATACTTCTTACCCCTCCCAGATGCTGAAAGGCGCTGGCGAATGCGATCGTGTCAACTTGGATACCGTCTACGTTATATACAGAGCAATCCAGGTAGGCCATGCTGATTTTGATGACACTGTGCGACCTTTAGAGATATTTAAAACAATGCATGCTATGTTACTCCCAACCATGATAGAAAAAGTAAGTACTGCATATATAAGAGTTGTTGCGCGGTTGACAAATGATACTTACTGTCATCACAGGATATGAAATAACGCCATTTTTGTCGGAGTCGCTGAGTCATGCATCCCCTGGGATTATGGCAAAGATGTTCACTACATACAAAGATAAATGTGCATTTGATCGCATTTTAACTTCGATTCTCCAACAATTAACCATTACTCCCGTTGTAATTACCAACGTGTATCAGATAGCTCCTCAACAAGTCAAGTAATTGGCTCCTGGTGGAGCCTAACATAATGTGTTTGGGTCTAAGCTTAAGTGAGATAAAAAGCGCGGTATTAATAGATAAAACAGGATCATTACTTGAAGAATACATATTGTATTGGATCTTAGTAGAGAAGCAATTTTCTCTGATGATAAAAACATATAAGACAAGGCCTGTATGGGTGTTTAATTAAAGGTTTAATTAGATAACAAGACGTGAACAACACGCGTACCACAGGTAGCAACAGGCGCGTATAATTATAAAACGAACCATGAGCTGGCTTTGGTGACGAAGGAGTTAATTCCAATGATCTTTCGTGGAGGAACGTTTTCTTTTGGTGAGGATAGTTTTGTAACGATAATTAGCGCCACCATGAAGTGACATGGTAAGACGGTTTGTCTATTCTAGAGTGGCACTAACAGGGTGACAGCTCCAGTGAATACTATCGCCCTGAGTTGGACGTCTCTAGGGGTCTTGGATGCCTATCGGTATAATAGTGTATGACGCGGCTTTGATATTTGTCAAATTAAGGATCGGTGGTAATAACTCACGAATATCTCCTCCATTTGTCACGGCAAATATCAGAGGAAAATTTTGTTTCGACCTCATATTTAACTAACTAATCGCTAAGTGTGTTAAGAATATTCATGGACTCAGTCAAGGCTACAACATTGTTAGAATTCATTGCAAGTGACATGTCTAGATAAGCTAAGCTGTCGTAGTCAATAACCCATCCACGTTTTCTTTCTCAACAAACCCGAAGAATAAGTGTTTTGGTAATTAATATGCCTTGACATGGAATCGCAAGAGTTGTTTGTTTAACTCTGTTCCAGGACGAAGCAGCGCGTCTCGCCAGGTGTCAGCAGCAGTCCAGTGATGACCTAGATACTCCCGCAACTTTAATGCACTAACAGCCCATCTTCCCTCACCAACTGACAACATGTCGACTCCATCAACGCACTGACGTCATTAATAACTTGACGCCTAAACTTAATTGCGTCATCATTGTAATTATATAGTAGCGTTCTCTGATTAATGTTTAATTTGAAATTCATAATGAGCAATAATTTGTGAAGGTGCTCGTCCATAACCTTTGAAATTTTATTGGTTTCTCATCTTTCAGTAACGATAATAAAGCGGTGAAAGTCTGCGATATTTGTTGCGCTTTGATCCTATACAGGGTTCCGTTAACAAGCAAAACATCCATAAATGGTGAAGATTTTGATATATTAAAATAGAGAACTTACTTATAGCCATTGAAGTTTTAACTTGAGAGCTATGTTGCCATGGTGAAGCATGGTAATTGTGTATCTATGATTATATCATAATGTGCATTACATCATTTCAAAAACGAGTCTGCGTTTCTTCAACGCCAGGCAAACGATCATAATCTCTGATTTGGAACAACATTTTTATCACATAGCTATTGCTGAAATATTAGCATAAAAGTATATTACCATTTCTTATATGGGCAAACAGCGTTCACAAAAGGGTTGTATACAGCAGTGTAGTTATTTACAAGCTGACTTCAGGGTGTATATGAACGCAATAATGACACAGACAACAAGGTAACAGTGCTCAATTGTACATGATGTTAATTTTTGTTTGCATCACAGCTTATAATAATTGAAACAAAACAAATCCTCAACAGAATTACTTGTTATGAATACACTATACCTTTAGTTTCATGACAGAAGTTAAATCCTCATATCATCAAAAATCAAGCACGAGCACAAAACAAAATCTCCTGAAAAATTAATATTATATAATATGACACGCCAATTCCTGCCTTCACATTCTTGGGTTTCCGACGCGGCCGCCAGGTGGCGATACTGATTTTCAAAAGACAAACACAATAAACGACGCGGAACGTACAGTTTCAAACTTTGGTGAATATTCGGTGTTTTATGTTTATATTGGTGTTAGTAAGGGGAAATTGTTTAAGAATATCGTTCTATAGACTATATAGAATGCGCGGAAGCAACCATGCCCAGGCTTACATGCGCCGTAGGGGATTGCAAGGCCGATGTTCGCAAGAAAACGAAAAGAACACCCGTAGATGACAGTAAAGTTTCCGTCAGTTGTAATACTGACGTAACAAGGCGACAAGCCGTGCGACGTGTATCTTTATCAGGCGGTAATGCTGGATTAGACTTTGCACTGGTATTGAAGTCAGCCACTGCAAACATCATGGCCACAACATGTTTGCAATCACCATAATTTCTGCAAAGAAAGATGAGAAAATAAATAACACACTTTTACCTCTCTTCCACCTAACCACAACACCACATAAAACAACACACAAAGTTAATATTGTACCAGCGAGTCTTCATAGGTATTTATACATATTAACAAGATGTGTGACATATCTGTATTCAACTTTCTTAAGTTAAATATTCCAATTATATAAATTAAGAATTACCCTGTGCACTCACATCCAGCAGACTCTATGGTACCAGATGGGGAGATAAGAAACCATGCATTGTATGGTTGCTCGGACTGGGTCTGCTCCCTCACACATTTCCCCCTCAGATAACACCTACAATGATTCAGGGATTTATATTCAACTGCATGTACATCAAATGAATAAGACAGTAAGCCTCAGTAAGTTCAGGTGCATTTGACATGTCGGCCTGCCATGCAAAAGTTTGTTTGGATCTGGGAAATTGACTTGCTGACCCTCTATGCTAATAGTTCTTCATTCATTGTAAATATTCTCTTCATCATCTTCCCCGACCAAGTCCACAATATTTACGGTGCAGAAGGCATTTCTTACTAATTCTACGAGCTCAGTTTTCTTATAACTCCACTATCTTTGAGGAAAGTTTTCATCTGTGGTACGTCGTAATCAGGATAAATGTGTCGGACAAATCTCAAAATTTTGATCAGCTGATTTCTGATTACATAAAGTAACATTCGAGCGCGTCGCACAGGGACCATTCATTGCATTTGTATTGTCAACGATCGGTGGGAAACCCCGGGAGAAAATCTCGACATACTGAAATAAAATTCATATTAAACCCGCTGTACAGATGAGAAGAGGACAAACATACCCCGTCGTACAAGAACGAAGACCAGCAAAACCCGTCGTGCAAGCCGAGAGGCCGAAAAAACATACCCCGTCGCGCGGCACATATATTCAACCTCTATACACTTAAGTGGCCCGCCCCCGGGGGGTACTTTCCACTAAGAAGGGGACAGTGATGATGACATGGTGTAGCAAAAGTCGCACACGTTGAGTTCGAAGAGATATCGGGTGAATACTGATGTTCTTGCAGAATACTCTCCAGACGACTGGAGATGAATGTAGTTGGCAACATTTTCGATCACTATTTTATGATAATCTCTGTGTTTGAGAATTGTTTCAAATGTGCTCATTGCAATGTGACAGCGTTCACATGAACTTAAGAGAAGTTCAGAATACGCTTGACACCTTCAGCGACGTCTTTGATGTCCTATACAGCTATAGAAACATGCAACAAGAATGCGCGCAACAACGCAGAAACTTAAAACAGCAACTGGTAAAGCGCGAACAAAGCGCTGACAACTTGACAGGCAGAGAAACATGCCCCCAGTTCCGGTCAAAATCGCTGTGCGCGACCGTGGCCCTCCTAGCGGCCGCGACGGAAACCCGAGAATGTGAAGGCAGGAATTCAGGCATCTTGAACGACAGTGCTATTAGCCTGTATGATATATCAACAATTGACAATATGACAGAAGCTTAAAAACTATACATCATTTCCTACACCCTCATTCTGTCTTCTAGCCCTACACTAGCTGCTGATCGCCCAACACTAGACCAACAGCTTCTGGTCGCCCAACACTAGACTAACATCTACTGGTCGCTTAACGCTAGACTAACAGCTGCTAGTCGCCCCACACTAGACTTACAGATACTGGTCTTGGCTTTGACATGTTTTAGCTGACCATGATAGTTTTACAGGGTTTGTGGATGTCATCATAGAACTGGCCAATGGGGCTAGGTTTCTAGCACAGCTGTCCTACTTACACTATCCAAACCCCGTTCCCTAACAACACCCCACCTCCCTCCCCCAAACCCACGGCCCAGCTGCTCCTCAGACAATTGAATATAGAACACTCTATAGAGTGGACAGTCAATATGACTAGTTAAGTTAGTTAAGTTGACTAGATTACATTAAGAGTGTATGAGACGATCCAGAATGATAGAAATGGGCCTTGGATATTTAACCGACTCGCTATCAGAGCTTAAGCTTTTTCATATTAGCAGAAAATGATAGCAGAGCGTAGGCGATGTTAGTCAACTCGTTCACTTCTGGTTGCAGGTCACGCTTACTCTGAAAATACACAACGAGATTGGTACAGAATTTCATTTGATGAGGCGTTCCATTGGGTCACGAATGGACTGAGAAAGATATTTCTCGTGAAATTATATAAATACAGTTATTAAGTATTATTCATACATTTACGATATATTGATACCAAAATTCACCCAATAAAGTAAATGAACACATCATGTCCTGTATAATTCGTTTAAAATAATGCTATTACTTTTCGTGAAATATTCGTACACCAAAATATTTGACCATTGACCAAGTGTCACGAGTTCGATACCAATATTTGTAACAAATTCATTAAAGCATGAGTCCGAATTCAGAATCTATCTCATCTTGAGAAATTGAAGGAATATATTTAAATACCATTTTCTAAACATCATAGCGTTCACTATCATAGCGAATATTATATCAAAATCACGCATTGGCCTGTACAGCACATTAAGACTGTACATTCTAGCGGTTACCAGCATATTCAGGCAGTATGCGGCATATTCAGGCAGTAGACGGCACATCCAGACAGTAGACGGCACATCCAGGCGGTATCAAGCCCATTCATGCATATATATATATATATAGATATATATATATATATAGATAGATATATATATAGAGATATAGATATATATATAGATATATAGATAGAGAGATATAGAGATAGATATAGATAGAGATATATATATCTATAGATATATATATAGATCTCTCTCTATATATATAGATATAGAGATATCTATATCTCTATATATATATCTCTATATATATATATATATATATATATATATATATATATATATATATATATATATATATACGCCAGTAAAGAAGAACACGCACAACCACGGTGAGAGATCGAACGTTTAATGGCCGAAAACCGGAAGAGCAGCACATACGTGTAACAAACAAAACGGAGCCCGGTCCGGGATCTCCGGAACAATAATTACTAACATACATTACACTAGCGCTACCCTCTTTTTCTTATAAATGACTTATGGCTAAGTTATTATGAATGATAAGGAAACATTAACCGCAAAGTTGCAAACAACTATAAATGAACGTTACTAAATATGGTGACACAACAGTTCTTTATGACTCACAGAACGCTTGATCAAAATATAACCTAACTAGAAACAGTCAACAGGAATTAAACCTTGTAAGAATAAATGGTTTTTTTATACATATATATAAACATTGTCATGATTCACAATAAAGTGTTAAACACTAGCCACACAATTAAGAACATATGTTATTTGACCAATATGAATGTGGGTAAAATGAATTAATGATCCAACACTGAGTAGTGAAAGTTCTACTAATACAGCTCCATAGTCTTTTGAGTTTTTGGGGCAACAGACGATCACGTTTGGGACGTGTGTCACACGAGGGTGGGGAGGGTGATGTTGGGGAAACAGTCAAAGTGTTCGAATCAGTTTCTCTACTAGTGGGAAGGTCTGAAGAACTACCTAGGGCCTCAGAAATTACCGACGGTATTTCAGGCAGGGGAGGAGGTATAATGTCAGCGGATATTGGTACATTGTTTGAGAAATCTTGTAGTCCAACTAGAGGGCCAACGTGCACATTGTCATCATCGTCCGAGTGTACGTCGCTTTGCACAAACCGGGGAGGGCCTTGCGAATCCGATATTTGCGAAGGACCCTCTACTTTAAAGCAATCTGAAGTCTTCACACGGTACGATGACTTACGTAATTGACAGCCAACAAACTCTGGATATTACACCATTGGCCATCAACCCTTACCACTAAGTACCTGCTGCGGGCACACAATTTGGTCCTATCGGAGAACAAATATACAAGATCACCTCGGTTTAGCCGAGGAGGGATTGGTTGTCGACGCGATGGGGTTTTGCTTATCTCACTGTAAGGATGATTCTTGTTCCTGTCGTCGTGTTGTTGCATAAGGAGTGACTGATCCTCTACAGGAATCTGTCGGTTGTAGAATTGGTCTTGCTGGAAAAGCATTTCACGAGCAGACAGTCCGCGTTTCCTAATGCGAGTGTTTAGACGTGCTGTAGCGAGGGAGAGAATGATGGGTGTGACGGCACGGCACAGTGGATCCTGACGAAGTATTTATGTTTCTAACTCCTGGATGGCCTCTTCAGCCACTGGGTTTTCACTTTAAGATCAAACTATTCAACCATTTTATTTTTGTAATTTGATCATAGACTCATTGGGGATTTATTGCGTCTGCTGTGAATGGTGTTCCATGTGTGATGTACATTGATTTCTGGCGGTGAATCCTTGCACTGAATATGACGGCTACAAAGATTATGTCATTGCCACTTAACCACTGTTACAGTATCTTGATGGCAATGAAATCGAAAAATCTGAGAGGATTCTTGCCACACAGGTGAACATTTGGATTGTGTGTGCTTAAGTACCCGAAATTCTCATCTGCACTCAAAAGAATTACAGTTATTTATCTTTATTGCTTGATTTCATTTATTGGTTGATTCTTTTTGACGGAAATTGACTGAAAACCAAGGTTGGATTATGCAACAGCAATGAACTGTATAAATCAAACTCATAATAGAATAGTTTATTGTTTGCATGACAAGATGCTTCGTTTGTAAAGGAACGTGAGAAAGCAGGAGAGAGGAAGGAAACAGAAGGTAGATGGTACACAAACACAGATGAAACTAAGATTGAAGAGGTGGAAATAGATGAGATTACACAGGAGGAGAAGGAAAAGATGTCACCTCTGTTATTGTATATCACAAAGACAATTGTCACAAGCTACTTAACAGCACTACTACTGTTGCAACCATTTGTGTCTTTATTCTCTTACTAGTTATCTCTGGTTAAAAGGGCCCAATGATCACAATCATCGATCCTAAACGTTCAGATATCTGACGTGAAAAAACGAAGAATAACATCAATACTTTATGACATTACATTATATTTCACATTGCAGGTTTTGGAGGAAAAACAGCATACACACCTGAGTCTAGGGTCAAACTACATGAACATCTCCAAGAGGCTAGGAAAAAAGAAAATTCTGAAAAGTGTGGATTTTTTAATATTGCTAGCAATAAAGAAATTGCAGATATCAATTGCTGAGCTGTCACAACAGGATTTCCTTTCCTCTTTCTCTTTGATAACTTTGTTATATAGTGCCATAATGCACATAAATATGTTCTGATGTCAGAGAAAGCAAACCTAAACCTGAACGACGTCTTCTCATGTTACATCACAACTTCATCGGAAAAAACAAATATTCAAGATGAATTGTGGATATTTATTAATCTTCGACATCACAATAACAGGGTTTATACGTTTGTCAGGATCGACTTCACCTTGACAGATAACGAGGAAGAGAATCTCATGCTACTGGACGTTGCTGTTTATAAGTAAACAAAGATTTGTAACTTCCATCATAGGATAATATTTCAAAAGTATTTTATTTTATTTCATTCATCCATTTTCCAAGGTATCACTGTTGTTAGTACAGTCATTTTAATCCATTTTTTAATGTGAATATAGGTTGACAAACAATGTTGTTGCAGAAGGTACACACCTTATGTGATTGGATTCCAGTACATATCATTTTAAGGGCAAGGTCATATCCTCCTTTTTCTTGTTATGTGATTTTTAACAACCATTTTGACTTTCCCTGCACTCCTGTTGCAGAATGACATTGAAATGACCCCCAATGTGATGTCTATGTCCAGACCATACTTGTCAAGGTGGAGGTCAAGCCATCAAGGGCAAACGCTCACATAAATCACAGGTCATCTCCTCATCATTTGCCCAAGGTCAATACACATCAATTTGATTTTTCAAATAACCTCATTTTGACTGACTTCTCATATCCTCCGAAATATGAGAAACATTGGCAATGTCCCCCAAGTGTATGTCTATGACAGATTCTCCAGCTTGTGTTGCAAGCCCCTTAACCGTACAGGTGAAAGTGTCTGCTGGTATCGAACACAGGTATCAGTAGCTCAGTTGGTAGAGTAGTCTGCACGTTCAGCAGAGGGTCCTGGGCTCAAATCCCAGCCAAGACATTTTCACCTAGTCACAAAGTTGCAACACTATCAACCTATTGTTACCCAACCAATGCCTATTTTGAATTGTTTGTGGTATCATTTTGGGCCCTTGCTGTAATTTGCCTTTGAATGCAGGCATACCCTGTGATAACAAAACCTAAACCAGCACCAGAGCCAGTGAAACCAGCAGTCACTGGGAACAAAGGGTAAGGTCACCACACACCTGTCAATCATGCTGACATACATTTGACGCAATTACACTATGACCTGACCCAATCACACTGACCTGTCCCGATTCTACCATGACCTGTCCCATTTTTATACTCTGATGGGTAAAAATCTTGTGATGGATCGTCCAAAATATTGTGGCCTTCTCAATCATTATGAGTCAAGTCAACTCATGAAGTTTTTTGGTTGTGTTGCTGACAACCTCACCTGTGCAACAACTGCAGCCTTGATTGCCTTGGCTGTTATTCACAAAACCAATCCTTCTCTAAAGAAAGATGTGGATTTTGGCAACATTGTCTCTGAGAATGGAAAGCCTGTGAAGTTACTGGGAGTTACGATGGGGCAAGTGACAACGGCGAGGGAAAATAGTGAGGGTTTCATTGATGATCCTGATGTGCCCCCTCTTATATGAGGACGCTAGCCATTTACAGGAAGCTGCATTCCATTGTCTTATAGAAAACGATATCAATGATAATACTGACCATGCAGTGCCTTGATGTAATGCAAAAGAAAATGGAATAAAAGAGTTGAGATGTGTGTTTTGAATGAATTACATACTTGTGTGTAGTTTTGTCTTATTTACTAATACTATATATTTATTGAATAAAACCTCAAATGGATGTATCTCTATATTTTATTGTTGAGCTAGGTCAATGCTACATGTCAGCTGCCAAGTCTAGATAGACAGCAAGATGTGAAAAGATTCCATTATCCTATTTGAATTCATATGCAGCAAATGCATAGCAGTTCCATCAAATTCTTCCAGTGGGTTTATATATAGGCAGGTGTCTGGTTACTGCCTTGGCTTGAGTGTCTGTTATAGGCAGTCGTTTATCTAAGGCTTAAGAGTCTGTTATAGGCAGTTTTCTAGTTACTGCCATGGCTTGAGTGTCTGTTATAGGAAGGTGTCTGTTTACTGCTATGACTTGAGTGTCTGACATAGGCAGGTGTTTGGTGAGGGTCAGGTGGCTTGAGTGTTTGTATTTGGAAGGTGTCCAATTATGGCCCTATCTTGAGCGTTTGTATTTGGAAGGTGTCTAATTACGGCCCTATCTTGAGCGTTTGCCTATTTACGTGGCTTGAGTGTCTGTTGTAGGAAGGTGTCCAGAAACTATGGGACATTAATTGTATATGATTGGCAGGTGACCATTAGCGACTGTGGCTTGTGTGTCTGTTAAAAGCAGATGTTACATCTGTGACATTCCACCTTTACTGTTTGGTTGGTTAACCACTAAAGCAAATTCTTAGCTGTTTGAGCATTTCAACAATATACATATTGACAGAGTATTTAAACTGCAACCATCAAATGACATGCTATGATATCATATTCCATTTAAATGAGCACAATTATGAAAGGAACTATTTACTATATGATGCACACATGGATTCCAGGCTCCTGTTTCATCAATAAAGACAGCTCTTGCATTGTGAATTGATAAAAGACATTATTTACTTCAATAATCAGTAGCATGATAGGAAGATCACATAAGAATTTCAATATGTTATCCTCTTGTCATGATGGATTACAGGATTTCCGCATACATTCAACAGTGCTCGGCTTACCATACCGATGGTTGTACCGTAGATGAAAACGAAAGTAAAGATAAAGTATTTATTGAAGTAGACTATTTTCTACTTTTGAGAAGACATTATTCGCATTTTCGATCACCGCGCTGTGCCGTGTTTTGTGAGTTTCCGTCTCCTTTAACTGATCAAGAATAGTAGTAGCTTCGAACGGTAATATAAATACATACACCAGTACACAGACGTCTTGTAGGGCTAATAAAGTAGCAGCTTCTGAATTGAACCTGTTTTCGCTTATTGCAATCTGATAGCAGTCTAAAAAAACAGCTGTTGATTGATGATTGTGTATCAGCTTTAGTAAGTTAATGTGTTCTTAATTTTTTCTTGTGTTGGTGAGGTATGATATCGAGGTGGTTACATATTTTGGACACAAGTGATGTGGCAGGAGTATTCACAAGATGAAACCAGTACTTTATTATCTGTTTAAAGATCAGTTGGATTCTGCCTAGTTCTGATTTGGTCGCCAGATAACTGCTTTTGTGGGGTACAACCAATCAGTTATTAAACAGGGACAGGAATCGAAGCATCAAATGGGTCGTCTACGTCCATCTTCTGTTTCACCCGCGGCCCTCCTCATGTCTTAAACCATGTTATTCCACTCAGAAACCTTGAAATATCGGGATTACAACACACAGCCAGTTTGACTTTGGCATGAGTGCTGTTTGATGGGGCAATTTGACCGTTTATTTCACTGAAAATGGACTGTTGAATTGTTGAGATGCTGCGGATAATATGGATTCTTTCTCTTTACAGCCACTCCTATGCAATTCAAATTGAATTAATTGATAATTCATTCCTGCAGTGGGGTTAATGAACATCCACCTGCCCTGATTTCACGATGGTTATATGGTAGAATGTGTTACAGGTAGTATATATAGTCCAGTAACAGGGTGGTCATTGGTAATAGGAGTAAAGTTAAGCAACATGTCATCTTGTTCTCAATGTTGGTGTTATAGGTTATATAATTATGTATTGGTATTTAAACTTTTTGTTCATGGTAAGGGATGCTGATAGATCTTTTATCAACGGGAGCAAATATGTATTATGTGGTATGACTCGTCGGTAATCAATGAGAGGTCATTAACCTTACCAATCTTGATAGGCTTCCTTATCTATCTGGGTCATTTCATAGTTCTCTGCTTCGCGTTTTCCATTTTATCATTTCTAAGATTCTCAGTATAATTGATTAACTTGTTGCATAATTTTACAGGGAGAGATGGCCTCTTCACATCGACAAGAGTCCAGATCAGTCTTTGTCACTGGTTTGCCACTTTCAGACATGGTAAAGGAGACATTATTTGATGAGAACTGTGATCTGTTGATGGTAACATGGTAAAGGAGACATTAGTTGATGAGAACTGTGATCTATTGATGGAAACATGGTAAAGGAGACATTAGTTGATGAGAACTGTGATCTATTGATGGTAACATGGTAAAGGAGACATTAGTTGATGAGAACTGTGATCATAGTTGATGAGAACTGTGATCTATTGATGGTAACATGGTAAAGGAGACATTAGTTGATGAGAACTGTGACCTATTGATGGTAACATGGTAAAGGAGACGTAAGTTGACAATGCCTTGTTTTGTTGCCAATAGGGATTTGCAAGTGAGTAAATGACTCTCTTTTAACATTGTGTAACATGGTAAATGACTCTTTCAACATTCTGTTCTATCTTATGCTGTGACTGTTTGATGATTATTCCATTGTGCCTTAGCGGGCTGGTATAATCAGCAATGTTTACTCTGTGTAGGCCGATAAGCCAAGCGTACCAGCTGATCGCTCTGTTCTTGTCACTCGTCTGTCTCCATTCACCAAAGAACCAATGTTGAAAACATACTTAGAGGGGGCCCTGTTGAATATGTCATCAGTCAATTCAATGGAAAAAATACTATGACCATTGTGGTATTCAAGGAAAAGGAAGGTGGTTATATTTGTATTTGAATATATATTTCCCAATATAACATCTTTTCATGTATGATTATAGTGAATAGTAAGTTGTATGTATCAGTATTTGTCAGTAGCAACCACAAAAGGGTTTGTGCCATACATCTGTTTGTTGTGCAGTGACAAAGTCTTTTGTGGAAAAGGAACACAGTATTGACCATTGCTCTGTGCAAATTTTTCCGCTTCAGTTTCAAGTCAGTTTATTATGGTATTTCTGTAAATCATTTGATTTGTCACTACATATTATCATTATATGACAAAATTGTAAACACCATATTTTTCTCAGAAATCTATTTTTCTTATTTGTGTAGCATAAACACATCTTTAAGAGTTATGACTTTGAGAAGGGAAAGTTGACATTAAATGATGCCTGGCTAAAGACTCTTTCACAGCAGCAATGGATGGATGTATCACACAATGTAAAGGTAGAATACAGATCAAGCTGTTATTCAGTGCCTTGCTCATTTGGTGAAGTAACAGAGGTAAGGCTTCTTTTTAGAGAACATTAATCTTGTACTTTGGTCAATTATATGTCTGAAAGAACTATAACAGTTTTAAATTTGTTTATGAATATTTAATATACATAAACTTTGGCTCTAAGTACTGCTTTACTGCATAATTGTGTCAACAATGATTTGTTTTTGGTCAGGTCAAAAATATTCTTCAGCGAGAATGGGTCAAGGTCATAGGATCAGTGTTGACCATAGAGGCGGATACAGTTAACAGTGATGTTGGACAGTCAGATGCTGAGGTGGCGGCCTCAAGACAAACCACTCAAGACAAACCGAGTGTGGCAAAGGCTGGTCAAGATACTTCTCCATTGGAGGAACAACAGACATACATTACCAGCCATGATGAGGGCAGGCAGTCCAGGCATGACACTGGACAAGGTGAAGGTCATGATGCACAAAGTATAGAGAGCTTTACTACTGCCAGTATTAGTTTTTATGAGTCGGTTGACAGACCGTCAGAGAAAACCATGTGCCGTTCTCAGGATAGCAGTTGGGGTACAGTTAACAGTGATGATGGACAGTCAAATGCTGAGGTGGCGGCCTCAAGACAAACCACTCAAGACAAACCGAGTGTGGCAAAGGCTGGTCAAGATACTTCTCCATTGGAGGAACAACAGACATACATTACCAGCCATGATGAGGGCAGGCAGTCCAGGCATGACACTGGACAAGGTGAAGGTCATGATGCACAAAGTATAGAGAGCTTTACTACTGAAAGTAATAGTTTTTATGAGTCGGGTGACAGACCGTCAGAGAAAACCATGTGCAGTTCTCAGGATAGCAGTTGGGGTACATTGTCACTATCTCAGGAAGTCAGAGTCCAGAGTCTTGGTCCAAACGTGAAGGATAAATTTATATGGGGACTAGTTAAGAAAACCAGAAATCACCAAGTGGAAAAGATCAAGAAAATGCATCATGTCTCTATTTGGACCATTACAAATCATTCTGATGATGAGGAAATCCTTGTTGAAGCAAGATCAAAATATGAATCCATGGATGGGTCCAAGGAGGGATATGATGAGATACCCACAATTCACCCAGAAGCACAGAAGAAGATTGACCATCTCTATGAGCAAATGGAAGTAGGGTGCAGTTATCAGGTAGTTGACATCACAGGGATCGAAGAGAATATGTTGCACACAGCCCTGTGTGAAATAGAAAAGGTGCATACCAATGTTGTCATCTCATCAAATGGACAATTTGTTACTTTGGCTGGGGAAAAAAAATGTGAAGTTTCTGCTAAAGAAGACTTGGAAAACTTTCTTTGTAAGAACATACTCAAGAAGGGTCGAGGATTCCCGAAAGCACATGCCATGCCTATGGGGAAATTGGGCACTGAACCTGGTGTGGCAGTTCAACAAGCACCGCCATCGATCTATGCTGGTGGCTCTATGACTAAATCTCCCTGGATTTTGCCAAGTCAATTAAATGCGTCCGTAGCTTTTGTGCAACGACCTGGTAGCGGCGAAAACAAAATCAACTACAAGCCACCTGAGGCAAATAGTCTTGATTTTAGTGTAAAAAATGGTCAGGATATAGAAAATAGTCCACCCAACAAGCAGAAGTCTCCATGTGATATGCTAGAAAACAGAGGAGGAGACCAACCAAGCAGTCAGGATGGTCGCTGCACTCACAATCAATCTAAGGCTGGGGGTACAAAAAAGGCTGAAGCAGACAAGGTTCCAGGTCCAAAAGACTCGTATGATTCTCCTATTGCTCACGATGCACAAAAAAAACCTAAAAAACTGAAGACACCTAGGGTTGTTTGATATAAGGTTGTTGCCAATCATCTAACACTGGTAGAGGTGATGGAACATTCCTTGGTTTTTATGAGGTTATGTTAACAAATACTAAATACATGACTATCATACCATTATGACTGATTAGTTGATGAGAACTGTGATCTGTTTATGGTAACATGGTAAAGGAGACTCTAGTTTGAATAAGACGTGCACGAGTCATTTATCATCTGAATTGGTCTGGTTCTTACGCAGTTTGGCACTGAAATAATAATAATAATCTTTATTTTCGCACAGCAGGTGTACAGGAACATTATTATTTGATACAACAGCAACAAAAACACACGAGAACGAATAAACAAATAAATCAGTTAAGATAAGCACAATTCCTTTAACAGAGCTTCAGCTTCATGTCGGGTAAGCACTGATAATGAATCCCCATCTCTAATAGAAATAAGCTCTTTTATGAGCATGGCAATATTTTCATATTTAGAATTACCTGGTGGCTTAATCTTAATTGCTGGAGTCCTTAGTGCATTCACTATGCTGTAATAAATAACAATTATTGATGTTCAGGGCATACATTATCGCTAACAATTGTTCTGCTATGGAAACAACATTTACTTACATAGGATACTAAAACATTGGGGCTGTTCAGGCACTTATGAAAGAAATTGACGAAGCGCAACATCAGTTTATTTCTAAGGGGCAATTTTCCCGAAATTAATTGTAAATACTTTGAACATGTTCTGGACTCTAATTTCCATATAGTTCGAATACACCTTCTCCAAACACTACACAATTTGACCAGCTAGTTGGGTCTTAAACTCCACATCGCCGACCCATAAGAACCACAACAGTATACTTCAAATAGTGAGTTTCTAATAACAGAGTTGCAGTATCCAAAGCGAGACATAATCATATTCGTTTTCGCTATCAAATCCCTACATGCACGCTGTGTATTTATCAAATTCGCACAATAACCAATATTACTTCCCAAGTGAAGTTTCTCTTGTACAATTAATTCACCATTTAGTGTTAAATATACTGGACTGTCGTAAGCATTGAAAGCAAGCAACCGCTTTTTGCAGAATTGAACTGCACACAGTATTCCTTCGAAAATTCCTCACATATTCTAAGCATTGTCTTAGCCGCTGTGACTGAAGGTGCAATGTGTGAAACATCATCAGCATAACTCAAAGCACCCATATAATGATGGCCCATGTGACATCCAACATTGGTGCCTTAGTAATTCATCGATATATACCCAAAATAATAATGGCAAAAGAACTGCGCCTTGCTTAACACCATTCGTGCAAATAGTAGCCTGTAAGACAGACTTTGTTGTTACGAGTGACGTACAGCGTTGCTCCTAGTCCAGGGTCTCTGGCTGCACCGTCTGTCACTATCCATAGTTGGTCAGTAGATGTGGGGAGAGTGATGGTGCGGTTAGAAGATAACGCCTTCTGGGCATTTGTAAAGTCATGGAGGAGTGATGCACAGCCTTGCATGACTCTCGCAAGTACCTTGTATGCTCATATGAACGCACGTAAACCGTAAACAGTGTTTGGTGGGGGGCAAGAGAAAAGTGAGGCGACACGGTGAGGACTTGCGCTGATTGTACCTAGTAGCCATATCCACCCCAATATAGTAGTTTCCTTTGGGGAGATAACTATCTTTGGAGCGGAGAGGTTCAAGCTATATTTCTGTAAAGCCTGAAGGACGGATTTAAAGTTTTTTAGTAGTTCTTCAAAAGTCTGGCCACTGTAGTACAAGTCATCGGCAAGTTTCGCTATGCATCCAGCTACTGCCAGGCGCAGTTTCAGAGCCTGGCATACCCATCGCGGTACGGGCATACACTCGGGTGCCTTTGAAGGGGGTTACAACACCGCAGTACTTCATTGATTCCTTAGCAAGGGGAATCTGATAAAAAGCCTTTGTGAGGTCAGTGGCAATCAGATATTTCCACTGACGGAGGGTTGAGTCTACATCAGGCATCAGCGATGGTTGGGGCTTACTGTATTGCCCTACGTCAGCAAATGCTGTGACCAGTCGAAAACCTCCGTTAGGCTTTTTGACAAGGAATGATGGGTTTACGTATTCGACGAAACACACCTACAGACTCAAGTTCATCAAATTTGGCTTGGGGCTCTGAAAGTTGGTTCCTCGAATATTGAGTTAAGCGGCCTTTGCGCTGAGGGGGTTGAACTGGACCCATGCTAACCTTGGCTTTGAAGGGACCTACGGCGCCATTGTAACCTGTGAATTCTGGATTGAACACTTCGTCTTTATTCTGATAGTAGACTCCGGAACTCAGACTTGATACTGGTCGCATGAGTCCATCGGGGTCAAGGTTGACCCTATCACTGTAGCGAGACAGGTTGATAGCTTTGGCCTTATGGGGTTCAGTGTGCGTTGTAGGGGTAACTGTGATATCCTCTGGGTAAGTCGTGGCTCTTACTTTGCAGAAATGTTCATTTCGTTTCAAGGTCTGTGGTTCTCCAGTGAGATTTGGTACCCTGAATTTCCCTGCAACACTAATGAGGACTGAGGGAGAAGCGAGAGGCGATCAGTCGTGTGGTTCTATGCTAAACTCACCATCCGATATATATATACATATTTATATATATATATATATATATATATATATAGAGATATATATATATATATATATATATATATATATATATATAGATATATATATATATATATATATATATATATATATATATATATATATATATATATATATATATATATATATATATATATATATATATATATATAGAGGCCCGTAGCCAGGATTTTTAGTTGGGGTTCTCTTCCCCTCAATTGTGGACCTTACTCCTGGCTCATACTTATGCGACAAAGCTTTGTAATTGGTCGAAAACTGTTATGCACAGCAACACAAATGCGCTAGAGTAAGGCGAACCCTCTCGAACCCCCCCCCCCCCCCCCCCCCCCCCCTACGGACCTGACGGATATATATATATATATATATATATATATATATATATATATATATATATATATATATATATATATATATATATATATATATATATATATATATATATATATATATATATATATATATATATATATATATATATACTATATCCAACGAAAAAATGCAACAAATAACTGATATTATCGCAGCCCGATTTTGCCGAGACACAACGCAATAACCCCAAGTATGATTTCCTTTGGTTGTTTCATGATCGACGTTCATTTTGTCAAGTAAAGACTATATGAAAGATCAAAGATCATTTAATAAATCTGAAAACCGTTAATTATTCACCTTGAGCGTTTCACTGTTCTTCAAAATGAACATCGGCAACCATGTTCGTTTAAATGTCACGATGTAGTGTAAAGGATTTCCCACCACCTGCTCAATTTCACTGAGTACTACTCTTTTGATCATGTTTGCTCTTACGTTCGTAATTTAGGCCTATAACGGTAATTGAGTTGCAAAAGTCATTAGTAAGATTCGATAATAATAAGTAATCTACAATCTTAATAGTTACATTATATCTTCAGTCATAGTTTTGAATACAGTTGGTTTTCGCTTATCCCCTCAAGATTTGGCGTTTGTCCTTCCCCTAAAGAGTGTGGAGCTATGAACTCTTTACTACCCCTAACACAAGCGGCACGCTATTTGGACATAAAATACATCAAATGCCACAATAACTCCAGCCTAGAAATAAAATCATTAATTGCCAGGAAAAACTAATTACACACTGCAATATATAGATATAGATTAAAAATAGTGCAAGTTAAGATGTTCACAACAAGCCTTTACAAGTTACATTTAGAAAAAAACATTCATTGAGTAATTTATCATACATCAACAGGATGCAAATCACAGTTACTATTGACAACAAAAATATCCCGATTCTAAAGATATTAACCAATGACAAATTTATTCGTCCTAAAATTTGTTGCGTCATAATTGCGGATGATCACGTGCTACCGGAACCAATGCCAAATGTGGGAGTTGAGTCGGCTAAGTTGAGTCGCAAGGCAAACTCCACTCGTGAATAAGTAATCCGTTGTAGCAATGGTATTTGTGAGATAATTTTATCGAGCCAACCTTTACCAGAAGATTCATACTTAAAAGGTGTATCTACGAAGATCATAACAAAATTCTTTCGTGAAAGAAAATACCTTCCTAGAACTAGCTATTTTAAGGCCTTTGTTAACTCAGATTTCATATTTTTGCCGGGACGTGATCGAGCAACAATGTATGGCTTGCGGTAGACACTATCAAACATCTGAAGCTGCAAACGCACGGATTTTGAAGGCTAATGCAAGTAAATGAAACAAAATAGAAAATTGCGTTTAATTACCGAAATATAAATCTTCCATAGAGGATTCATGAACGATTTTCATTTACAAAACAAGCATGATTCAACGAATTTCGGCAATGTTTTGACGCCACTTAATTTGAAAACGGTTTAAAAGTATGGTTCCCCAATGTAGGTATCCAAAAAATCAATTTGATTATATTAAGCTAATTTCATTCGAAACATTGTGATTGAAGTGGGTTTTTGCTTCACTTCAATATGACATTTTGAAAAACGGTGTGTGTTTTTCATTGTTACAGCCTATGTGATACTAGAGCGATTATTATCAAGCGCACAATCGTAAGGCCCTTAAAATATCGTCACAACATATATGATGATTATCAACAGAAAGAAACAGGTGAACTTCTACCAAATTCACCGTCGCTTTCGTCAATGTGTGAAAGAGTTATATGCTAATGTGTCCATGTATTTTTTCGCTAAATTTTTGTTCTGGGTACTTACAGAGCTAACGTCAGCACTGGCTGAAAACGTCGGGTCAGATCACCGGCCTACTGACATGCTCGACTGCAGGGTGGCGTGACAACGTACACGTTGTCGGTATTGACGAATGTGGTGAGAAAACCCGACCTCCTGGAAGATTTGTCTTCGCCACTTACTGTCACTGACGGTAACGAACGAACATGCTCGGCACATTCAAGTCCGCATGCAAACATCAATTTGGAACTCAACAAGAATCCGTACAGATTTCGACAACGAAAGTAAACACGAAATCAAATCCTGGGAAGGTCCAAATTGTCGTAATCATACTTACTCGCAATGACATGACTTAGAAAGATGCCGTGAGATACGATCAAATATAGTCATATTATTCACCGATACGCATTTTATCATTGATGAATACTTGGGAAAACTAGCTGTGTATTCTGGGAGTGGGCGTCATGCAGACCCTGTAATGAATGACCACACCAGGTGACAATTAAATCAGCCAGAACAGATCCCTGGTCGTGGTCCAGCATGTGTGTGTCAGCGAGTTGTCCCTGGGGAGGTGCACGTATTCGGTCTTAACCACGCCGCACCCATTGTCAGATGATCCATCTCGGCAATCGCTGCACGACGCGCTCAGAGCTGCTGCAAAACAGGCAGGGATTATCCATTTGGTAATAGCAAAGAAATCATTTTGCCAACCCAATACTTCTATATACATATAAAATGAACAATTCAACCTGTTTGTAGTGAATTCAATACATAGACATGGTTTTATTCGATTGGAATTAGTTGTGATTAAGTTTATGTATTTGTAATGAAAATGGCTATTAATCGATAAATACGTATCGTTTATGATATAACCCATATGTGCCTAAACATAACTCCGCTAACATTGGTTTAGTTAAATATAGCTTTCCGAACGTTCCGTCTAGTTATTTACTCATGCTATTCTTGCATTTAACATATATAACATCAGGCGTTATTAACATATAAAACACCGGTGTTGCTACGAAGACAGACTTCTATAGAACGGCAACATGTACATCGGCTTCCTATAGGTGAATGGAATCTGATTGACAATACTATAGGGGTTGAGCGAATTAACCACGCATCAGAGATAGACATTTCTACCTTTACTTATATATTCTCTATATCCTGATTACTAAGGTCACAAATAATCCAGTAAAAAAATCCTCGCTGCATAGCTAAATGATATTCCTTGATTCGTATCTCATCATATAAACATACGTACCTTGAGATAATAACAAACACTGCGATTGTTCACATATGATTCGTCGATGCGAGAACGCAGGTGGTCTGTACTATTTGCCTATATCAGGCGGGGCCAGCGGTAATGAGTTGACATGTGTATCCGATCGGAAATCTGACTGCGTAATCAATGATGCCAGCTACCTTCGCACAGTCCATAAATATTCATGTGGAAGGGAGAATATTAAGGTTCATTATGATTATATTTGCATGACAACATAGCCACACAGGTTCGTTAAGCAAATACTTAAAATTGACTTACATCCGTCCTTTAAAATCCACCTGTGCAACAGTGATTGTCTTGATGTCCATTGGGAGTTTTTCCATAATTTCTTGGCGTGTGAACAAAACTATTTGTCCAAATGCATAGTCAATTATCTCAACGTGATATTCCCTCTAACATCAGTCATATCATATATATTAACTCATTACCGACAATAATTGGGGTTTACAATTTGCCTCCTCGGAATTATCGGTAAGTGATGTCAAGTTCATTAGCAAGCGTTTAGCTTAATCAGGGAGCCGCGCATGCGCAGAGCTGGTTCATTGAGCCTATTGCTGGTTGATGTACCTGCCTTCTTGTCACCACCCACTTCATGTGGCTTGACAACAGGTCCGCCTCCTCCTCCTCCTCTTTTCCCCGGCGAATAGGTCACCTTGCCTCGTGATTTGTCTTTATAAACCTGCCCGACACTTGGCCGTACGACTCACTACCACAGCGTTCAACTCAAAGATAGTTACTGCAAAGTTACTGCAACGTACGTAGAAGTGGCAGCGTATTTTGACGCGGTTATCAACACTTACGGTAAGACACGCCTGCTATCAACATTTCTCAATCAGTTGCATCCGACCAGCGACTTTCAGTAGATATTATTATTATTTTACCCAGTGCATTGACTTGGTCGCCAGTGTGTAATGTCTTTATATAACAGCTAGTGTCACTAACCATATAACACACTAGTGTTGGTGTGCCGTTAAACCTCTTTACTTACCTTACCTTTTGTCACTAACTTAGTCCCTGAGTTGGTCCCTGAGTAACAAAGCCAATATAGTTTCTGAGCAACGGCGCAGCTTCCCGAAAATGCGTTTATGTTGCGGGATCACCTCTTGTTATGTAATCTATGACCGCCTTATTTAGTCATAGCAAACTATATGTCATATAAGCAAAATGGGTAATGTAAAGACTGAATAAGCATGCCTGTCATATTTATAAGTAAAACTTGTAAATGTCGAAACGTGGTCGACGGTGACTTCAAAGAGGACATTGGGAATCACAGCTTTGTTTTGTTTTGGGGTATTGGATCACAGGACTTAGGTTCGACTTTTTTTTATATCTCATATATCGTAGGATTGTTGAAGCCTCTTCCTTCGTTAAAAGCTTATTTTTGTGTGACGAGTATCGAGAATGCATGATTTATCTCGCTGGTCTTGAAGACATTTTCTTGAAGTTCATTTACGGAATATGAGTCGATCCTTTAATTCCAGTTACGGCATGGAACAAACGAATGTTTGCTAGGTATTTTGAACTATTTGCAACTTCCAAAGGCTTGTCCCTGTCAATATCTCAATGCAGGTAAACAGACGGTAGTTTCTGCTTTAGGTGACAAATGGTTTTCTTTTCACGATTTCAGGGTTATTTGGTCTTTATTTCTCTGTGACGTCATCATGCTGCGTCTCCGTAGTTTGGTTATTCTCAGTATACCGCTCTTCGCTCTCATACTGACCCTGCTGCCCCCTGGCGAGGCACAGCTGACACAAAGCCTGGGCTGGGGTAGTGCCGGCTCCCCTGGAAAAAGGTCTGGGTCATTCCAGTCTCTAGGTCAGTTCCTGCGCCTTCCTACGAACATTCTCAAACAGGAATGCACTTCTTTCAACCCAGAAACATACAATACGTTGTTGGATCTGTTGCAGGTAATATATAATTATCTTTTAAGCGGTTTTATTCGTTAAGCCTATTCAATATTTAGTGTGTTTCGGGTTAATCATTAAGTCGGTTATGTTCTTCTAAGGTTATATATTTCGACATTTCTATAGCCAAGTTTTATCTCAGAGTTTAAAATTGCGTTTCAGAAGGAATTGGAAAATCTGCACAGATGTATCTAGCCGAATTCGTTTCGGCGAATGAATGCAGAATTTCAGGTTTGTAAATATTAGCCATTTTTGTTTACCATGCGTGATTTTTATTTAGTGTGAAGTTTATGGACGAGGAGAATGAATCAGTTCCATGACTCAGTGATTTATTAAAGATTGTGTTGTCTGCTCACAGGTTAGTTAAAACTTGTCGGCATTTCTGCCGTCCGCCCTGCTAGTCTGCTTCACTGAAGAGTATGCTCCTCTGACACACACATGCTTTTCCTGGAAAACACGATCACCGACATTTATTAGGAAATTTGCTGTAGTATACAATCTGTGCAGCAATTATCTCTTTTCCTGATAATCATATATAATATCATGATTTATTTCACAAAACTACAGCTGTATATTAATGCACGCGAAAGCAAGGTGTGATGCGAGGATGCCGTGTTTTATTTTGCAATAGATGGTAACAACCCTTAGCATTGTATGATATGAACTTGCCTGTACATGCAATGTGTGATGTTGTCATCCATAAAAGAAAGTTGTATTTTCATAAATGGGTCGCAGATTATTTGTGATAACCTTTTGTACAGCTAGTTATTTTTGACCTTATCTTACTGGACGATGTGAACATTTGGTTCAACCCAGTTTAGCTTACCAAACGGCAAAACTAATTATGTACTTCGGCTAAGCAAACTTCAATACAACCGAATCTGTATACTGTCAAAATTCATGAGATACATTTGGTTATATGGCTTAGCTTAGAATGTCTCTGAACTTACTAACAATATTCACCCATCTCCACATTAAAGCCATGGGACAAACAAAGTTAATATATTTCGGCCATTAACTAGATTGTTTGCATGTTGCCATGACAAGCATAATTCCTCGTCCATGGTTTTTATGTTAAGTTTTTCTAACCTATTTATACCCCCACCATAGCCTAGAAAGGCAGCACAACATTGTAAAATACACATCAGAATACCACCCTATATCGAGGAATCGATTTAAAGTGCATTTCAATAAAAAATCATCAAGATTCTGCATTGTAGAAACTGATACTCCACTCCACGAAATAATATCCGTGTGGTCGAGTCCAGTCAGTGGCCCCGGTCGACTGGTTATTTTTGGCGGGACGTGATAAATGGACCCAATAAACCACGTGTGGCTCATCGTAGGCACCATAATACACCAGTAACTAAACACGAGCGGATTTCGAACAATAATATAAAGATGAAGGAATCAATTGCTAAGTTCGGAGGTTCTTATCAGATGAATTGCCTCTGGTTTTGTGTTCCCATACCATGAAAGGATTACGATAGGGTCATTGTAGCAACCAGACCTAAACGAAAACAAAACGATAAATTATCTGAGGTCACCGGAAATACAGCTTTGACGACAGCAGTAGCTAAACTGGCGCTTGGGCAAACCATTAGGAACATATCATCAAGCTCCCACGCAGTTGTATAATGTAGTTGCCTCCCACAAGGCAAGCTGACATAGAATCGCTCTAGTTTTTTTTGGCCACGGCAGTTTCAGCTTGCGCGGTACAGTTTCCCACCTCGTCTGCAAAATATTACTACTGCATGTGTTATAATACTATAATCTAGCTAGTTCCCCCTGTGCCTCCCTCAATAATTATCAGCTCGATATGGCCCGTCAATAGCGTGGGTTGGTCAAAGTCCTCGGGGGAATCGAACTCCCAGAGCACGATGTGACCAGCCTGGCCTATCGTGTGGACCGGTGAAGGGTCACGGGAAAGCAACTATATCTAGTTAGTTATAGTAATTTAACACATGAGGTCTTGGTGATACGGTTATGCGCTTAAGGCGTGATTGCTGATTAAGATTATCTTGCCAATATAATCTGATTTACTCGAAAACGAGCACTCAAGGCACTTCAGGTGACTAAAAGGTTCATTGAAGTTGGGGTTTTAGGGGCTGAATCTGCTATTATTTAATGTAATGACAATGAGCTGCTTCAGAATCGAGAAGTAATTGGATTGGGGTGTACATTGCCAAATAAGGATGCGACGGGAAATCAGCGAGTTTTCGTGATGGGAAATGCGTGTCATTTGGAGTGAAGTTTCTTGTAGCGCTCGTAACTAGCAAGTTGAACATGTTAATCGATGTGCAGTAGTGTCTAAAGCACGTCAGAGTGGACACTGTTATTACTTGCCGAGTCTAAGAATGATTTCCATCGCAATTCCGGCAAGTTAAGCTGTGTTTTTAACACGCGTGGGATAAAAAAAACGCTCCACTCTAGTTGTCCACTGCGGTTTTTTCTTTGACTGTCTTGTGACCTCTCTGACGTCAAATGGGGATATTGGTGACGGATAACGATACGGCCCGTCAATAGCGTGGGTTGGTCAAAGTCCTCTGGGGAATCGAATTCCCAGAGCACGATGTGTGCGAATAGAAATGACATTCAATACAATTAATTGCTCAAAACTATTTTATGTCATTGAAACTGGAATCCAATATCCTTGAGTAAAATCAGAGTCGCTATCTATATATAACTGTTATATATAGATAACGGCTCGGCGCTCGGAAGCGACTCGACGTTCGGAAGCTTGGCATCGGGAAGTTATTGAGGTTTCTAATTTCATGGTATTGCTCGGTTTTGTGCCACAATTCTATGGTAAGGAATAACAGCCACTTTTCATGTCTTATATTTAGAATAGCATAGTGAAATTATACCACAACAGTTGTATAATTTGGATTCTAATACGGTAGGACAATTATTTGAAAAGTTATTAAGGATTCAAATTTCATAGAATCGTCAGTTTTTGAGCCAAAATTTACAGAATGACAGCCTCTTTTCACTTTTCCAGATACCCGTCTGAAATTGCCAAACAATGCTAATCTATTGCAACCAGACACCTGTCTGAAATTGCCTCTTCTTTCTACTTTTCTATTATTGCCTTGTTATACATACCAACTCCCGAAGGAAAATACTCTTATAAACTATTGTCCAATAGTTATCAGCAATAGCAAGTCTTGACGGAAAACATATCCTAGCTGCCTACCTAGACCAATAAAATTCCCCTGGTCCAGACTAGGGCAGTACAAATTATTTGTCACAACCTTTATAAGATCGCTGAAATACATAGGTTGGGGGGAAGCAACCCCCCAGCCGCTTTTTTTTGTGGAGGATACGAGGCGCCCGTATCCGGTTTTCCCTTGCAACGGGAAGAGGGTTCCCTGCATTTTATTTTATTACCAACGAATCACGCGATCAGCGTCGCCTTGGTCTTTTCAATCTTGACTTCAACCAAGCAACACCTAGCTCACTTACCTTCAAAAATCACCATCTCGTTTTACCAGTTTATTACTACTTGAGTTTCCTTTCCGCATCATACTGAACGCACTAAGGTAATTGGTTTTTGTTTTGAGCACTTCAGAATTAATTTATAACCTGCGTCACACAATGAATTTAACTCAGTTTTAAGCGCTCATTTGTACTTGCCGCGAGATCAGCACGGCTCAGCGCTCAGCTATTATTATGTAAATTTGCCTCTTTGTTCCGTTTGCCATCGGATAAACACAATTATCTGCTTGGCTACTTCGAATCAAGCCTTAACGTAGCGGAAAACGTTGCACATGACTTGGTTTTATTTTATGGTCGTGCATTTGTTGACGACCCACTCTGCAGCGTTTTTTCAAAGACATCCCACCTTTTTCATGTTCAGTTGTAAATATTTACCTGTAGTTTTCCATGTCACCCTTCGTATTCGCACGTCATCATTTTATGATTGTATTGTTTCAATGTATCATTTCTTGGCTACTTTGTTATTAACAAATAAGGCAATTGCATGCCGCATATCTCACAAGGGGATGTTATTCTTTATATTATATATTTGTTCATATATCTCTATATTCTTAATTATCTATTCTCATGTCACTTCTATGTATCTTTGCAATTGATATTATATTTAAATAGTTACCATTTCATCTGTAACATGTTTTACACCATTTTGATAAATGTGCATTTAATAAACAATTATTTTTATACCCAAACTGAAGTAGTCCTCTAGTCCTCGGTCTGACACAAAATATAGTTATACACAACATCAGGTAACGATGAGAGATATATGGTACGATTAAACCAGTGATGGTTTAAAGTCTGTGGTCACCCGCGTCTTCACGCAAAAATTTTGCCAGAGAGAGATTCAAATGCGAATTGTTTAACCGCAATGGTTATGAATACTTGCGTGCCTTTACGCAGCTTATATAAGGCTGGGGCGTACTCATGATAAACTCGGCATGTACTCTGTGAACGAATCTGACACAAAACGTGGTTAACAGAATCTCTTTGATGTGTTAATTCTGGGTGGTGCCCTTGGCGGCGAGCATCTCGCGCAACGGTCGCAGTAACTGTCGGCTGCTCAACGATTCGAAAATAAACTTGACCAGAGTGTTCCGCTATAATTGAATTACCCCCGTATATAGATGGATGTTAGGGTTCAGATTGCAAAAATAAACGAAAATCGACTTTGATTGACCCCAAGCAACAGCCGCTTAAGCGATCTTGAGTCGTTCGTGTGAAGGCAAGCTATGCGCTCTCTCGGTGCGGGCATGACTAAATCGAACATTATAAAGTTAAAAATTCGACAAATCAGTTGCAATCGATTCGAAAATAAACTTTACCAAAGTGTTCCACTATACTTGAATTACCCCAGTATATAGATGGATGTTAGGGGTCCAGACTAAAAAATTAACGAAAATCGACTTTGTTTGACGACGCACGATCAGCGGTGGTTGCGAGCGTGCGTAGCCGTGTTGAGACAAGGCAAGGTTGACCCTGATACGGGCTCATGTGGCGAGCATGAGATGATTGGACGCATTTTTAAGTGCAAAATACGACAAAACAGTTCCATTTAATCTGGAAAAATTGGGGAAAAAATACATTTGTTTACATCGTATCATTTCGCACGTAAATAATATTACTTTCCCTTTGACCATTTTTTTAATATTTTATATGACCATGACAACTTGAATGTCATCTTGTCATTTACCAAACAATAAAAACGATACGAGTAACGAAAACGAACCGAACGGACTGATTCTCGAAAAGTCAACAATTCTCGGGAAGAATTAAAAACATACTATGTAACTCCTTGTTCAAACGGAATGAAATGCGATACGTAAGGCAATATTATTGAAATTCAATACGTTAGCTCTCGTTTGATGTATCATTCGTCCATGTATCTTAAAAATAAAAGCCAGTTAGAGCAAGTTGAAAAAAATTGGAAATAACATTTAGTCACCAGCGCGGCCGGCTGACACCTCTACCACACTCCACAGGCGCTCAAGTCAATACCCCCGAGCAACGGTGACATTTATAGTAATATATATATAATTCAGGCCAAGGAGTTACATAACTAAATTGGTTATAACTCCTTGTTCAGGCGAAACCGAAGTCTGCCGAACGCGCTCGTTGAATGAATTAACTGAAGTGAGTCCAAAGACAAAGTAAGGTTAACAAACAGGACCGGACTAAGTATTGATGTTCGTTAAAGGACAATTCACTTTCACCTTGAAAAGCATTGCCGATAAATACTCATACATTGCACGGACCATAGACGCTAGGTTCCAGATGTAAAGCTTTCCGAGCCTTCTATATCACACGATATATGCAGATGTTGTGTATTGATCTAGCCACTCGGAAGCCTGATATCGGGAACCGAGCGCCTGTGCCACGGAACACATACAACAGGTCAGAACATACCATAACAGCACTTAGCCAACTGGAGGCTGCCAGGTGAAGACATATATACACAAAGTTCCAATGCACACAACATCACCTCTACTCACAGACCTCATCAAAAACTTCCAGAAAACACTAGAATCAAATAGTTTTGCAAAATGATTTTATTTGTTCATATCAGCATACAAACATGATGGATGATAACTGTTCAATGACATGATTAGATTTTCTTGGAATCATAAGTGTTCATAAAGATATTGATTCAAAACTCAACACTTAAATGCAGAGTTACTAAGTTCAAATGCAATGAAAAATGACACATTCTATTTACAGCAAATGTAATCTGTACTCTTTGTTTTTGGTACCTCAACATGCCAAGGATGTATGTTGCAAATGTTGTATATACTACAATGCTACACTGACCTAATGAAACACTGACCAAACATAAACAAACACGGATTTGTAGCTGTTCATTAAAACAGACCTGCTGATGGATGACTATAACACACATCACACACACACTATTAATAACTACCATCTAACGGCACAAATGCCTAGTACTTAGCAGGGATACAGAGTCTGAAATACCCCAATCAATTATCTCCGAATCCAAGATGGCACTTCATTTTCAGTGCATTACATCCCATAAACAAAAAAACAGAGCTACATTCAATAAATTACCTACTGTCACATTCTGACCTTCACCTTACAGATACACCCCATCATGAGAGGCAATATCAAAACCTTCAGTGAGATTTACAAACGAGCGCATTTTAGGTTGCGTCCTGAATAGCGTTTGTCGTTTATCGTTATACAAATGAAGAGGGTGAATGATAAGACTCAGTTCTTGGTTTCTCCTTCTTTCGGTTCTTCAGACGTTGAGGACGAGGAGGAGGAACTGTCGCTGCTTCCTCCACTGCTGCCTTCCCTCTCAGATGCCATCTGCAACACAACCAGATGTATTTGAGCTGGATCTCACTTGATGTGTCTAGAGTCCTAATGATTTACTGACAGATCAATAGTTTATCAAAGTATTATTGGTGCCGATGGTAAGTTTAATGAATCAACACGAGCCCTTTCTCAGTAATGCTCATCGTATATTGTTCTGTCCTGGTGAGGAACTACATCAAGTCACAGGACTATTCTAGTCTAGTCATGATATATCCAAAAGTAACTTTATCTGTCCTGATCAATCTATCTCTATTTTCATTTTTACTGGAACTTCAGGCTCTTTATTTCTGGCTATAATGAACACTTCATGAAGGTTATACATAATGAAGTTTTTGCACTAAGTAAATGCTAACCTTCTTGTATGCCATCTCAAAGAGTTTGAGTGAGGCTTGCTGGAGTTCTGATGTAGCAGTGCGGATGGTCTCTGGGGATTCGCTGTCCTTGTTGGCTAGCAGGCCACGCACCTTGCTGATATGCTCCTTCAGTTTGGCACACTGTACTCAAAACAACACACACTAAATGTGAACAGGCCTGTTACAAAGCAACATGGGGTGGAACCAAATAATTAAAGCAATCTCTAAAATATTTCATAGCAATATGTGCTCAGATCATGGTTTCAGCATCAAAACTGTTGCTATGGTTTCAAAACCAACAGCAGCAGCCTTAAATGATGATGACGAAAAATTGATACCATCACAGCACTTAGGAAACTATCCGGGATTAAGAATAGGGCAGAGGGTGTGTGTTTGGGGGGGGGGGGGGGGGAGAATTAAAGCAACGCATTGTATGTTGAGTATATGATCAACTTAAAAGTGTGGAGTTGCAATAAACATGTTGTTATTTTATACAGTGCTGATGACTATAATTATGATGACAGTGGGCCTTCCACACTATGGGGATAAAATGTGATCTCATAAAAACTGTTACAAAGCAACATGGCACAAAATATTTAAAGCAATCTCTAAAATAATTCATAGAAATATGTGCTCAGATCATGGCTTCAGCATCAAAACTGTCGCTATGGTTACAAGACCAACAGCAGCAGCCTTAAATGTTGATGACGAAAAATTGATACCATCACAGCACTTTGAAAACAATTAGGAATAGGGCAGAGGGTGGTGGGGGGGGGGGGGGGGGGCTAAAGCAGCGCATTGTATGTAGAGTATATGACCAACTGAAAAGTGTGGAGTTGCAATAAAACTGTAGTCGTATCATACAGTGATATGATGACAGTGGCCCTTCCACACAATGGGGATCCAATGTGATCCTACAGAAACCGTGTCTAGTATACGTATGGAGTAGTCAGCCTGAATTAGGGCACAGATGGGCGGCCACGTGAGAATAAACAACCTACTGCTGCTGTGCTCAGTTGGTAATTATCAGCATCAAGACTGATGTTATCATCGCTGAGCAACAATAACCCAGTCTTACTGGTTGATGACGAAAAATAAACATCACAGCACAGCCATTACTCACCGACTCCAGCCACTGCCACCGGAGTCCAGTTGCTTCCAATCATCGACTCTCAACCCAACCTTCACCAACCCATATCTGTCCCCTGATTTCCCATTACACTCTAACGACCTGATTGTCACACAGAGACAGAAGACGACTCCGTACCTCGTCGGAGGGCAGCTGCTCCTTGTACTCGTCCATCTTACTCTCTGTATCGTGGATGATGTTCTCGGCGGAGTTGACCATCTCTACCATTTCCTATATGACATGCATAAACAATCACACATATCATAAACACTGTAGCCGTTTCATCACTCATCTTATATCAGATGATTTCTGCCCATGGTGGTGGTCCCGTATGTCAGACACGACTACACGAGTCGAGAACGCACCTTCTTGATCCTGTCCTCTTCAGCAAACTTCTCAGCATTACGCACCATGTTCTCAATCTCATCCTTACTGAGGCCACCCGACGACTGAATCACAACTACACATCACACACACCACCATTAGGCTGCATCACAACACACGGGATTCAAACTCATCGTTACAACTCTTATCACTTCACCACACATCGTACACGTTAGCCATCCTCCGTACCAGACACCATGCATGATAAAGTTTGACAAAGGTTAAGAGATGTGGTCTCTTACTCTGCTGCTCTTTGCCGGTTCCCTTATCACGAGCCGACACATTGACGATACCATTAGCATCAATATCAAACGTGACCTCCACTTGAGGCACTCCCCGGGGGGCTGGAGGAATTCCTACGAGTTGGAATTGTCCCAGCATCTTGTTATCCTGAGCCATCTCGCGCTCGCCTTGGTGAACCTTAATCTCCACCTGCGTCTGGCCATCAGCGGCTGTCGAGAACACCTGTTACACCAACACTAATTACACATGGTCCCCATCATATCCAACAACAAAACATACCATTTCAACACAGACTGGCATGGAAGGGCATAATTGGATACTACCCCTGTTATCTATTGGCCCCTGTGTTGCCTTCCCATAGCTCATACAAGGTCACTTGTATTAACCCACCGAATGTTAGGTCCAACACGATGATGCTGAGACAACTGACCACCAGAAATCTACCCCTTATTGCCAGACTAATACATAAATGATTTTGGGGCACAAACACCGACTACAACTTGGATCACACACCAAAAGATGAGAACCATAGAAATTTAAGTGTCATATCCAATAGAACCTACTATCACCAGCCCGGAATGGATAACCATTGAGCCCCACACGTTATCATATAAAGGATGAGACTTGCCTGAGACTTCTTGGTGGGGATTGTGGTGTTCCTGTTAATGAGCTTAGTGAAGACACCTCCCAGAGTCTCGATACCCAGCGAGAGTGGAGTGACATCAAGTAGTAATACATCAGTTACATCACCAGCCAAAACACCACCCTGCTCACACAAAACAAACAGCTCCCATCTACAAAATAGTCCAGTGAATGTTATGTCTGTTTTATAAGGTACACAACTGAATTGATTCAAATTGAATCAATAAATTTATTGACACAATATCAAGTCGTGTGCATAACTGCCTCTTCACAACTGCACTCTATCAGGTAGAAAAATGAGACCAAAATGCAGTCACCGCACTTCTATGATAAACGGTACTGGTGGGATGAGTTTACCTGAATGGCAGCTCCGATGGCGACCGCCTCATCAGGATTGACAGACTTGCTGGGAGTGCGACCAAACACCTCCTGTACAGTGCTCTGTACCTGTACACATCACAAGTAATGCCAAAATAGATCACATTCACCAGTAAATTGACCACAAATCATATGACCAGATGGTGTTCTCAAAAAGCACTCTGTTTTATGTCAGATGAAATAAACAGGTTGAAATGATACAAGTTCATCCCTCATTCAGATTCCATCCATTAATGTCCCCAAGAACTGGCCCCAAAGCACAATCCAGCCTGTGCATGGGAATTTGACTTTCTTTGGGAGATGCATAGCAAGTAACAGCATTCATTGCTGGTGGCATGTTGTCAGGTAATCAACAAATAGTTCACTGGTATGAAATAGGTGGTTGTGGTCACTTGTTTAATTTTAAGCATTTCCAATATCCGAGTACCTTCACCAGTACTTAAATCACAGGGATTTGCATTGGCCTGCCATCCCCTATCTTTATGTATACATAAACCCAAGGGGGACAACGGTTTCACCACCAGCTGACCAAAAATCTCACCTAAACCATCTTTAGTCTTGTTTACGAGCCTGGCACGCCCCATAGCTATTGATAATGTTCTTCTACCTAACACAACCAATTGCCCCAACATTTGCCACCCAAAAGGGTACTTTTTTCAAGTTCAATCGCTATTTTAGCTGTTTAGGCAATTTACTGTACCCGGAAGTTCAATGATCATCAGCCCTTCGCCCGGGGCGAAGAAATCGCGAGCTCCAATTGGAGCTCTTATTTAGATTAAGATATTGAAGTAAGATGATGCTTGAGAAAAGGAGAATAGCAAGGTGTCATATGAAATCAACACATTGAAATGATGCAATGTTCATTCCTCATTCAGATTCCATTCATTAATGTCCCCAAGAACTGGCCCCAAAGCACAATTCAGCCTGTGTATGGGAATTTGACTTTCTTTGGGATCTACAGAGCAATACTTCACTACTAGAAGTATGTAGTTCAACTGTAAGTAGCCAATTGGTATGATACAAGTGGGTTATTCATAAATGGAGCTCATAACACATACACCATGATGACATGATAGCCACTAATTCTGCAAGCAAAACAAACGACATAACAGCCTCAGCAGCTGACACAGTAAGATGATGGCAAAGAGACTATAACTCACCTTTGGCATCCTCGTCATGCCTCCGACCAGAATGACCTCTTGGATGTCAGATTTCTTCACCTCCGCATCCTGTATGGCCTTCTGACAGGGTCCCACTGTACGCTTGATCAAGTCCTCTACCAGACTCTCAAACTTAGAGCGGCTCAGTTTGAGGTTCATGTGCTTGGGTCCGCTCTGGTCCATGGTCAGGTAGGGCAAGTTGATGTCAGTCTGGAAGCAACAGGAAAAGGCATGATGAAAGGGTTTATGGGATATGTCATAGCACTACATCTTCCCTATGTAGGTAAAAATCGGCAAATCAAGGGTTTAACTTCCCTGTGAACAGCATAGGAAAATAAGATATTGAAATAAGACAATGCTTGGGCAAAGGAGAATAGCAAGATGTCATATGAAATCAACACATTGAAATGATACAATGTTCATTCCTCATTCAGATTCCATTCATTAATGTCCCCAAGAACTGGCCCCAAAGCACAATTCAGCCTGTGTATGGGAATTTGACTTTCTTTGGGCAATTAATTAACAGACATTCACTGCTAGAAGTATGCAGTTCAGCTGTAAGTAGCCGATTGGTATGAAACAAGTGGGTTATTCCAGGAGGAGAAGGTACACATCAGCTACACAATAGGGCTTGAACCTATTTGACACCAACCAATATTCAAACTTGCAGCAAAGCTAACAACCATTAAAGCTGCTCATCTGGATTAGATGAGAAAATCTCAATCAAGGATGATGAATGCCAAGATAACATAGTTCACACCAACCTGTAGGGATGAAGAAAGCTCAATCTTGGCTTTCTCAGCAGCCTCCTTCAGTCTCTGGACGGCCATGTTATCCTTAGTGACATCTAAACCTTGCTGCATCGACAAACAAGTTGTGCCTTTACCAATATATAATATATACATGGACACTTCAGGCTTCAACAAAAGTTAATTTCTAATAGTAGTTCCCAATGTTTATAGTTGCCCCAATAAGGAGGATGTATAAAGAAGTTACAGTTACTGAACTATAAGAGTTTAACAGTTAGATGAACAAGTAGGACTAACCTCTTTTTTGAAAGTATCAACAAGGTATTTAAGCAGCACATTATCGAAGTCCTCTCCTCCAAGCAATGTGTCACCATTTGTTGACTTCACCTCAAACACACCCTTTTGGATCTCGAGAACAGATATATCAAAGGTGCCACCACCCAAATCATACACAGCAATCCTGAAAATCAACATCATAATAATTTCAGTCATTGATTATAATTGCAAATAAAAAAACTGTCAACACTTTCTTCAATGAAATCACACCCCAAAAAAATATTCGGTATTATGATAGTATTCACGTACATTCTGTCATCAGACTTGTCCATGCCATAGGCCAGAGCAGCAGCAGTAGGCTCATTGATAACACGGAGAACGTTCAGGCCCGAGATCTGACCAGCGTCCTTTGTTGCTTGACGTTGCGAGTCATTGAAGTAAGCTGGGACGGTAACTACTGCATTCTTCACAGTAGTTCCCAAATAGCTCTCTGTAAGGAGCAATATGAGAAAATGTTCATAGAAATACTGCTCTATAAATTTTACTCTTAACAAAGAGTGAACTTTATGCATCACCATAAAGGTTGAAGATATTAACAAATATGAGAATGAATATGTACGGAAAATATGATATTGGAGGCTTGTACTTGAAGGTCAATGTCTTCTATGTCTAACATGCAACCTCAGAGCTAACTCTTAACCTGGAAAGTTTATTACAAGCAAAAACTCACCGGCAGTTTCCTTCATCTTGACAAGTGTGAAGGCACCGATCTGACTGGGAGAGTACATCTTACCCTGGGCTTCCATCCAAGCATCACCATTTGAAGCACGTACAATCTTGTAAGACACTACATCCCTTCAAATGGAAATTTAGCCGATTTTAGTCATATAGAGGAGTAATGAACAGTTAAATCACAGCCAGAATTCTTGTTTTCAGAAATAAACATACATGTCTTTCTTGATTTCAGGATCATCAAAGCGTCTGCCAATAAGACGCTTTGTGGCATACAAAGTATTGGCCGAGTTTGTAACAGCTTGTCGCCTGGCAGGCATACCCACAAGCCTCTCTCCATCAGCAGAGAAAGCCACAACAGAAGGTGTAGTTCTTGCTCCTTCTGAGTTCTCAAGAACTTTGGCCGCTTTTCCTTCCATCACCGCCACACAGGAGTTGGTAGTGCCAAGATCAATGCCAATGACATGACCTCTAACTTTCTCTGACCTGAATGAACAAATGTAAAATTTTGCCATCAGGGTCTTATACATATCTTAAATGAATAAATTGCCTTAGTTTAAGGTTAAGATAGACCAACATCACCCTTACATGTATCTCTGTCCATTTCTGTCTTGGCACACCAGACAAGGAGCAGCCGCCTAAATTGACACAATCACAATCAACATGAGGAACCAATTGTAAACATCTACTTAACAATACAACCTGGTGGCAGTCTATCAACATACCATAACAAACAAACAAATATATATTTTGCAACAATACAAACTTCGTTGTATTTCTTAATGATGAATCGAAAACATAGAAAGATTGACGTATGATGCAACTAGTACGAGTGATGACATTAACCTTAACATTGTGTTGTGTTAACTAAATTGATTCGGAGGCACAAGTATATATTGACTGAATATGTTGATCTGTATTTAGTTATCAGTTTACCCCAAACAATTTTATAGTTCTAGAAAGATCCAATGGTCGACCCAGATCTGGTTAAACCGCATCCCAAGCGGGATCTTTGACCGGTGTCGGGGCAGTTACAAAAACGCTTACCTTGTGCGTCAGCGATGAAAATGTCCTTTCAAAACTATTCGCGGTGGTTCTTAAAAACCTAGATGTCATTTTGGATGCAGTCAACATGTTGATACGAAGGTGCAGACTTCCCGATCAAGAAGGGAATAACGACAGTCGCGTTCGTTATAAAACACGTGGGTTTACGCAAAGAGGTCACGTTATTGAAAAGACGGGATATAGCGATAACAGGATAGAACAAGATGTATATACACGCGATATAAACGTTGTCGATAAGCGTTTTATGACCTCCAACATTTATTTCATCTGACGTATTTGTCTAAACCCCCCCCCCCACCCCACCCCCCCCCCAAAAAAAAAAAAAAAGATCTGGTTAATGGTAAATACTCTAAAATAATACAGAACACACGGTAATGTTCAAAAGAAAAATACATATGCTAGACCCAGACGTATAATTCGTCTGCCAACCAAACTCAAAGACTATAAACTCATATCTTAATTATGAACATTCCATTCCAAATAAAGATTTGATTTTATCATAGTTTATACTATGTGTAAGTTTAAGTGGTGCTTAAGATAAAAATCGTGTTTATATGTTGATTTATTCGGATTCAAAAGTATGGATAACATTTTATTTCTATGATGTTATTTTACGTTTGAAGTTAGACAAGGTAAAAATGGTCTGTTTGGTAACAAAAGTTTTATTCAAAATAATGGGGTATTGTAGTGTCCTTACTCTGTGATCATAAAGTTTCAATGAAGACAGACAAAAAGGTGGTGCAACCGAATGAACTGGAATAAAAAGCTGTGGATCTCCCGGTGTCGTAATCTTTCATTGATACAATACACAACAAAAGATTACAATAAGTTACACATTGCAGAACTTGATGTCGTATGCTCTTTATCCCAACATCATCTGCATGTCTAGGGATCAAGAATAAGTCCTAGAATCAAGGCTTTATTTAAAATATATCCATCTTATGTGTTACCAGGACATATAAGTTATTAAGATTAATTTTCTGTATAACAAAAAGAGAGAATCTTGAATGCATCTCAGTTGTTCAAGCCTTTTTATTGTTTTTATGTATGGCATATAGTACTTCATTTTCGATTGAAGTGTTCACAATAAACTTAACAAAACGAAAAAATGACTTATACATCTATCTAACTGTACTCTACTCTTCCCGGTTGCGATTGCTTTGTTTAACTCATGGTATGTTGATCGTCGTTAGATCAATATCCCCTTATTTGACACTTCCATATCAAGAATTGCTCTATCAAAAACTTATTTCTTTTACAGTGAGATGTACTTTCGTAACATTTGCATGGATGAGTGTTGTGTTTGTTCATAAACTTTCGAAGTGCAACATAAATAGCTAGAAATTTTGTTTGCGGTCAGGAAGCGAGAGAAAAATATTGGGCTTGATATAAGAAAAAGGCATCCTACTGAGATCGTTTACGCACCCGGCGTATGCCAATCGACCACGGACGCGTAGTTTCCTCTTAAAAATGGGGTCGAAGTTATTCTTTTCGTTACTATTAGGAAATTTTATTTACTCAACGGGGCAGGTACCGCGTCCCCGTGGTGTATCTCTGTCAAAAACTTCATTCTACCAGTCAGGAGTTGAATTCACGTGCCTGGATGGTTCCAAGACGATTGGTTTTGAGCGAGTCAACGATGACTACTGTGATTGCGCTGATGGGACCGACGAGCCCGGGACCCCTGCTTGTCCCAACGGTTCATTCCACTGCACCAACGCCGGCTATAAGCCTAGGAACATACCGTCGTCTATGGCTGATGACGGTATATGCGACTGCTGTGATGGAACGGATGAATACGCTGGGAAAGTTACTTGCGAAAACACTTGCAAAGAATTAGGAAAGCAAATGCGAGAGGAGCAAGACAAGCAGAGAGCTCTTCTCAAGCAAGGTTATGAAGTTTATAAAGAGTATGCCCAACAAGGTGTTGCTGCCAAAGTGGAAAAGCAAGAGAAGGTTGAAGGCTTTAGAAGTGAGCAAATGACACTGAAGACAAAGCGTGACGAGTTGGAAGAAGTCAAGAAAGAGGCAGAAAGACTTGAAAAAGAGGCTACAACTAGTCACAAGCAAGCATGGGAAACAGAAAAAGAGAAACTGAAAGCTGAAATCAACGAAAAGAAAGCAAAAGAAGCATTCCATGAGCTGGACCATGATAAAAACGGATTAATCACTATACAAGAAATGCAGAAACGAATCGAATTTGACATTGACAATAATGGCGATGTAGGGCACGAAGAAGCTCAGGAGTATCTGGAAGACAATGAAGCTGTAGAATTTGCTATATTTTATGAAAAAGTATGGGAGAACATCAAGCAAGTGTACCGTGTACCTGGTACGGAGGAAGATGGTAATAAACAGGAACCTGTAACACCACCGCCGCTCGACATGGATGCTGTTCCAAACCCAGATGAGGAAGATGAAGATGAACAATACGATGATGAAGGTGATGAATATTACGGTGATGATGATGAAGACGATTTCCATTCGAGGAATTATCCCAGAGGTGATGAGGATGATTATGACGCTGAATCTGACAAAGCTAATGAAGCCAAGGATGATGCTGATGTTGACTTTCCAATGCCTCCTTATGATGATGAGACCAATAGATTGATCGAAGAAGCGAACAAGGCTAGAGAGATTTCAATGAAGCGGACAGACAATTTAATGACGTTGATAGATCTTTGAGAGAAACCGAAGAGTTGCTTGGTTTGGATCTTGGGGAAAATAGTCAATTCTACCCCCTCCGTGGACAGTGTTATGAATATTCAGATCGTGAATACACCTATAAGCTCTGCCCATTCGATAGAAGCTCCCAACGCAGTAAAAGTGGAGGAAGTGAAACATCTCTTGGTAAATGGGGGCAGTGGGCTGGCCCTGAAAACAACAAATATAGTGTTATGCAGTTTGAAAAGGGTCAAAATTGCTGGCATGGCCCTGACAGGCAAACTAAAGTTATTATATCTTGTGGCATCAACAATGAATTATTGTCTGCCACCGAACCTAACAGATGTGAGTACGAGTTCACTTTCACCACACCAGCTGCCTGTGGGGGGTTCATTCAACAGTCGGTCGATTCTCATGATGAACTCTGATGTAAATCTATGCATTCCTGCTATACTTAACTCAATGAGAAAATCAATATGATCAATATGTCAAAAATAGTTCTAATAATGTGTGTTCATTTGGTAAAAACGACATCTTTCGGGCAATCTTCTCCAAGGAAAATGTAGCATATTTAAATCATGTTTGATCATGTTTGAAAAAGAATTGGATTATGATGGATAGATTTGTTTTCATGATCATTGTTACATGAGCCTACCATTGGAACTTATAAATATACATTTTGTACATCCAGCTATGATGAGCTACATCATATTATTTTGACAAGTATGCCAGTGTGTTGTACTTTGTATTGCAGCACAGTGGATATTTGTTGGGTCATGCTCTTAAGTTACAATTTTTGCAGCATGACAAGTGTGGTGTTAGTAGTCATTCGAACCTATCATCTGGAAGGTTTTATGATCTACTAAACCTCGAGAAGTCGTAAAAATAATATATGTCTGAAGAGCACAATTCCTATCTGAAGCCGCATTGATTGACCTCGTGTGTTAAATAACTACCTCTGGGTCACCAACTGTCCCATTTTCCAATGATTTGCACAGACTTTATTTTCCAGTTCATGTGACACAATAGTCTTGGTGCACTAGTCCTATTTCTCTAATTGTATTATTTTGTCTCGTGTGAAATAGTAACTTCTGGTATTGGTCTGGGTGACGGTTGTAAATGTAAAATGCCATTTCAGTGCTGTTAACAACCACAACTGTGGTTATGCTCATGTGGAAATGTTAGATGCAATGCATTCAACAACATGGGGAGGATATTCAAAAGTGCTTATCATTGTATCATTCTATGTAGTCCTTTTCAAAATGAATAAATGTTGATCTAAGATGATTTCCTTCCCAGTCACTTAAGGTTGCAGACACCAAATTGATTTTTTTCTAACAAATATTCCTGGAACTAGAAGCATTGATTAAACACCATTTTTATCCATTGAAAATTATATTCTGTTAAGTTTTAAATCATAATTATTGTGTGTCACAGACACAAAACAGCAAAACCATGTTTCCCTTCCATCTCTAAAAACAAAGAACCAACTTAATTTGTGCACTTCAAAACCTTGACCGCAACCACAAACCTGCTGTTATTGAAGTCTCAACAAGTTCCCTAGAACACATTAAGAAGTGAAATGGGTTTACGCATATCCTTCATAGTACTTTTTTAAAGTGTTTAACATTGTGGTGTTAAGGAAGGTAGAGGGATATCACCGAAAAGAAGTGACTACCAATGTTGGTTGACCACCTATTTCATGACGTTTTGTAATGCGAATGTGACTGCCCCATAGATAAGTAAGCAGAAAATTGTGCATATGTTGTACATTTATTTTCACTTCAATTCTACTTGCAAAAATACACAGAGAACATGAATGAACATAGCATAATACTACACAAGTTCAGATTTGTTTGTATATTCCGTTCAGTTCAATGACACTTAAAATACCAGACAAAATGAATAAAAACAAAGGATAGATTAACTGGGTTGATGAATCATATAGCTAAGCAACAAATTCCAGAGGTCTGTTGAATCCTCCACGTCTGTTCATGTACTGCCTGAAAGATCAAAACAACGTCCATCAACTTTTGATGAATCATAATAAATAACTACTCGGGTCAGAAATAAACCTTGCATACTTTCATAAAAAAGTAATCAAATTGTACCTGTATTTCTCTTGTGCATGATGTTTGCTTCATACACAGTGTTTCCGCCGACTTGCTTGCCCTGAACACACAAATCCAGTTGACATTTCATACATAAGACAACACAGTTTGATGCAACCTCCTACCCTACCTGTTGATTCAAAACCAAAAAAATTATCAGCAAACCTGAGTTGTGTCAAATGCACAGAAGCCCATCACTTTCATCATATCAACCTCATCTGATGACTTGCCCAGTAGATCCTCAGCTGCAAAACAAATCAACACTCTTTCATGTTAACACTTAACACCGATCACCAGGAATAGATAATCTTAACACCCAACATGTTTTAACCTAACATTCTTGGTCATGTTACCTGTAATTGCTGGAGGTTCTATGATCTGAACATCATCATCATCATCATCACCCTCTTCTCTCCTGTTTTCTGATTCATATCTTTCCCTCTTTCTGTCTCTATTTCTTATATGAGGTGACCTAGACCTGTGGCGACCCTCACGACCTCGGGCAGGTGACCTAGATCGACTTTTTTTATCCCGAGTTCGCTCTTTGGATCTACTCCTTCTGTGTCGCCCTACAACAGAAATTCAAACAACCACTTATTTTTGTAGTTGGGAAGATTACTTAATAATCATATTTCTAACAAATAATTGCCCTCGCAATACCAAGTACCGGTACCAGGGTCTTAGCCAGAGACCCGTCCACCTATCCCATAGGACAGGTGATCGTCGATGTGGACGGGCTGCAATTAGCCTCTGAAGACCGTCCACCTGTCCGCACCTCCCAGGCCGGATACAATAAATTAGCCTTGTCAGTTTAAACAGCTCATTTAAAGACAAACAGCAACGCAATGCACTGGTACCTCATCTACAATTAACATACATAATGCTCTGTTTGATAACACATGGGGTTTATTTAGTGCCATAATACTAACTTTATTGATGGTGAATGGAGTGACGACCAGCTATGTCTCCTCGCAAAACAGGTCCCAGTACATGTTGATTTTATCCCTTCTCTAAAATGATAGACGGTACGTTCGAGGTTTGTAAGAATTATGAAAGTAGAAGGCATACATTGTGCATGGTCGAGTGGGGCATAATTCTTAAATGTCTGTCTCAATGTATCAGGTTGTGGACAGGGGAGTTTGGGATGGGCAGGTTGGAAATCCTGGCTAAGACTCTTACAGTATTTTGCAACATTTTCACATGTAAATGGATCACACAAACTATAAATGATGTTTAAAAAGTGTTAGAAATCTCCTAGAACGGAATTAAACCTACTTGGTCTGGTTCGATCCCGAGACCTTGATCTCCTTCTTTCTGGAATATGAAAATAATACATTATTGTTTCAATAACTATGGAATATGAAAACAATACATTATTGTTTCAATGACCAACAGATTGATAAACACAGACAAATATAACAAAACTAATAGTGAATGATAGGTGACAAGCTGCCTTAGCATGCTTAACTACTATATTTGAGAAAACATATATGGAAATTCTAATACTATAAAATGCCACAAGCTGGTTAACCATTTGCCAGTTATTAAAACCCTGATAAATTATAGATTGATTTTCCCTGTCAATTTGCCTATTATTAGGCTGACTACCTACAGTTGATTGGGCCAAACTTAATGAAAGTTACCAGGGACTCCACAAATTCACAATCAACAAAAAATAGATAAGCATGCCCACTAAATCCTGAAGTACTGGTAGTCATTGGTGTGTGTGGGGGGTGGGGTGGAATGAAAAACAACAATGCAAATGATTATCATAGGGCATGTCAACATCTGCTGATTGAATGGACCATGCCTTTCCAGCCGGATAACAGTTGATTCAGGGGACGGGTTGTGGATCAAACGATAATGATGCATGACACATTGCTGCACTGAGAACACTTGTCAGCTGACAGCTGAGCACGTTCCTGTCACTTTGGCAGATACCAGTTTTGGTACATAGACACCCTCACATGCTTAACTTAAAACCTTCATAATTTTGATCAAGTTAAGATACAACAATGAAATTTGCTTTGTTCTTTTAAAGACTAGACCCTCTAAAAAGAATCAAACTATCATTTGAATGCTCATATTTTGAATATTTAAATGACACCCCTAACTACAACACTTTTTACACCCAAGCAACCATGGTCAAGTCACTAAAACGAGGTTGAATATTCTCCGTACTAAAAAAAAATGCCACATTTTGAATCATGTATCATACATGAATGAGAGTTAACTGTAAATATCTTTTTTATTGAGTTGAAAGTTTGTTTCCATTGTTAAAGAAATCGGTCCTATATTCAAAACATGGTGGCATTTTCACATATGTATCTAACAATTGGTTAAACCAACCGCCAGAGCCCCGGTGGCCAGGAACCAGTTGCCCGGGACAAGTGCCTGGGTGAAGGCGCGATTAGAGCACGGTCTCACCAACCACTGCTCAAGCATCCTAATCACGTCCTCCTCATATCCTGTGTATAGCAGAAGTCAGATGGTGGCAGCGTCGCGCTCAACAGTCGGCCATCCATGAACTTGACAGCGTTAATGCAGGTTCAGTTCATGGTCACGTCGGCCAGGAGCGTGTCGTCTTGACCAAGGAACAGGTTGGGAGAGGGTCAGAGTGCAAGTCATGTTGGCTAGGGTGTTTTCTGTTCTTTTGTAAATCTAACCCTCTCAGTGGTAAAGTTTCATTACAATGCTCAAATTTGTAAAAAAAATCATTGACTTTGGGGATTTGTATACAAATGGCGATATCGTTCCGTGGTTATATTTCCAACTAGCCCACCAGCCTGGTCGATTACCTCATAATTAAGTGAGCACAATCTCCCAAACTTGTTTCAAAAGAGCTATTTCCAACACCCTACTAATATAAGGGCCTTTATCTACGTATATTATCGGCCACGTCTAATATTTGGTCTTCGTATTAGATGATACTCCACATATAGAAAGATGAACAATATTATTCAGAATGATAAGAAATAAGTTAACATGATATTTACCTCGGCGACTTCCAGGAGAGCGACTTCTACTGCGCCCCATTGAACTATAAATTTAACAGATTTTACAACGAAAAAACGTAAACACCTCGTAAGCTGTAAAGCAGTGGTTCTACTACGTGAGCTCATTTGCATAAATGTTTGAATTATTTTAAAGTCTGAACTAAATTTAAACAGAGATGTAATAATAGCTATTTTATGATGAATAATTTGTACTTCTTATTCCTTTATTAATAATTTTTTCGAATCGATCTATTTGATTGAGCAACTTCTGAATTATTCGCATACTTAAAATGCAACTGTGGAATGGTCGTATAACTTCTAGAAGCTAAGTTTTAAGGGCCGCTTTACAGGACGAATAGGAAGAGGTTATTCGCACGCCGGCGTGGGAATAGTGAACCTTGTCAAGCTTATTCGCAAGCCGGCGTGGGAATAGTGTGATGCGCTCAACATATTCGCACGCCAGCGTGGGAGAGTGAATGAAGAATGCGAAATTTATTTTATTTTGATAATCATATTGATTTTTTTTTGGGTCAAATACTCGTTAATTAGTTTGATAGTTTTATTGAATCCACAGTATTGTTATCAATCGTTCATGCTTTATTTTTAAGGTATCTTTGCCTCTGCTTTAAGCGGTCTACATCCCTGACAAACTTTCTGTGAATGCCAATGCAAGGAGTTTATCAGTGATTAACAAATGAATATATACATTCCCTTGTTTTGAACCTTTATAAGGAACTGGGTGTGGCAACTAGGTCTGTGTATGTAAATTGTATAGGCTTATAGTGATTGATGCCAAAATGGAGGGCCAAATACCTTTAATAAGTTTTCACTTTCATTACTTTGTGCTTTATTTTATAACCTTTTAATTCAAATTCATGCAGGGAGGTATCTGTGTGCAATCCAAATTCACACCAGAAACCTTGATAGCATGAGAATAGACTAAATTCAAATTAAATTACTGTATTAACATACCATCATGGATATATAGAAGTCAATATTTGCAGATTTGTTGAAGCAAAGGTGTCCACAAGATTTCGCAAGGAATTTTTTATTTAAACATTTTTACATTCATAAACAATGCAAATTTGAAGTGAAAAATAAACCAGATAATATTTAAGCTTCCAATCCAGTCGACTCAATAACAAATGCAATATATATTTATGCAGTTTTAATTATCATCAGGGAGTTCAAGTTGTTACAGATCAAACACCCAAACCAATTAAACACATATCACTAGTTATTCAAAGAGAAAATATCTAAACTGGGTTTTAACCGGTCAAGTAAGAGTTAAAGACATTCATTGCAAATGAAAGAGCCTTTTGGTTTTAATGACACATGTACACATACGAAGTGGTACCAGAGCAAGCACCCTGAACACAGAATCCATTTGCTTTTTTTTTTGGTTGGGGCCGCAAGCAGCTCTTCCATGAGGCACATGTCCGGGTAGCCTCATGGTCACCTAAAGCGCATGCGTCTGGCGTGCGAATAAGGAATCCTCAAATTATTGTTCGCACGCCGGCGTGCGAATAACCATTTCGGGACGAATATTGGTATATATTCTGAACGTCATCAGTCAGATAATTTGTGAAGTGAAATGACACAACAATTAAATGAAATCAAAAGCTCGTCACAACTGCAAGAATGTGTGACAAAAGCGAATGGGTGAGTGGATTGTGAGACTAATGACTCGCTTAATCTGTTAGTTACGTTGGTTGGTGCTATCGCTTTCTCGTCATATTATCGTTAACGGGTTAATCAGTTAATTGCTTCGGTAATGCGCGTATTAGGAATATGCAATTGTACAGCGTGTTTTTAGAGTTCCTATATCACGACCATTCGGGAATCGTGCAACCTCTCTTGCGTTATACTAGAATTGTGCCTTTTTAGAATCCTCATATTGCAAGAACCATTCGGGAATCGCGCAACCCCTCTGGCGCTATTCTGGGATCGCACAGCACGTTATGTTAACTCCTAAATGCAGGGCTCGACGTTAACTTTTTCAAAAGCTAGACAGTCGGACTAGTAGGGTCCAAAAGTTACTAGACCTGCCCAAATTGTTACTAGACCGGATATTATTGTTTCCTTTTAAAATGACACTTACAACAAGAAAAAGTATAGCTCAGCTTTATTTAGGTTTCCATCATTAATATCTCAATCATCAAAGTGTGGTCGTCATCATATCCCCCTGTAGCCGTGCACGACGTTTATTAACGTCGTGCAAAGATCGTAACCGAATGCGCGTGAACGATACATGAGTTCCAATTATACACGATAATTACACAAATGTACATATGAAGAATAATTTTTCACATAAATGAATGTTTATTAACAAGTTGAGTTAGTTTATGTGCGAGATTTCGTCAAAGGCGATTTAATCCGGCCACACAAATTCTGAAAAGTTCATGTTTATTTTGAACGACAAGATCGGTTTCTACGCGCATGCGCAGACAAGGTTCTTCGCAAGCGAACTTTTTCTTTCTGAATTTTATTATTTAAGTATATGTGTTATTTTGTCAATGATTATCTTTTGGAAATATCTACTTTGAAGGGCGATATGTATTCAGCGATATCACATTGACATTTAAAAAAAGATAACACTTATTGATTCCCGCAGTCTGGAGGGGGCACTTGGCCTTGTCCTGAGTAGGGGGTGTGCCCCGGGATCTCAAAAACTTGTACCCGTCATACAAGGTAAAAATGGCAAGAGCATACCCCATCCTACAATTATGAGGTCAACAAAACCCGTGGGGAGGCCGAATAAACCTACCCCGACACATGTATACTACCTCTATATACTTAAGTGCCCCCTTCCCCGGGACCTGCAACCACATGGCGAGTGAAAATGAAACTGTGTAATGTGACGTCATATCTCCAAAACTGGGGCTGCCGTGAACGAAAGTTGTGATTCTAAAAGTTCATTTGACAATTGCTAAATAATCACGAGACAGTGGATAACCAAAATAGTCATGATCAGCGGATATTCATCTCATTTGTCGACATATATATTTACGTAAGTACACAACTTGGTGGGAAGACCCGGGCACGCGAAATAAAAAAATTGCCACACGACCCACATATCCTCAATCACGACGGTATATATTTATATTACCGTCGTGCGCGGCTAATCCCCCTGTAGCAGGGCCTTCATTTGAGATAGTTATCAAAATATTGAGCATGGTTATATATATATTTACTTTTTTTATAGACTTTTGTAAATAATTTTTTTTTGCGACATTTAGAATGCACAAGAAGGGAACGCCATGCTTTGATATGAGTAAGCCAATCAGAATCGGCCGTAATACGTCATGGCTAAAATGATCTAATCGCCGAAAGAGTCAATATGTCGTTGCTAATTATAGATCCTATAGGAATTTCCTCGTGAGTAAAAGCAAAAGTGGTTATGGAATTAGTGATTTTCTTCGATATTTTGGTAAGTAGAAGGTAATCTGCATCAAATTTACCTTCCAGAACGTACTAGACCGTTCTGGCTAGCTAGGTCCAGCAAATGCTAGGCCGACCAGCATTTCTACTAGTGATTGTCTATCGTTAATGTCGAGCCCTGAAATGCCACTGCATCTTCTAAGAATTTCCTCCGTATCATGGTTATTATAATCTTCCGTAATTGAGTTATCTTAAACTAAAAGATGACAACCATCTTATTACAATGGAGAAGTAGGGGTGGCAGCCGAACCTTGCCTCAGACGGCCGTGCTTGTGGCTCAATGTTAATGTAAAACATACTTATGCATACATACATAATGTAAAAACATGTATTATAGAGCTTATTCATAATTAAAACATAATATTTATTAAAAGTGGAGTTCAGAAGTAGGTATCAGGATGTGGGCAAGTTATAGGGTTTTCAAGTGAGCTTAAAGCTGTCTTTTGAAAGGATGCAATGTTTTAAATTGTTTTATTTTGTTATGTATTCTAGCAGCACATGCTCATGTGACCCCAATCTAGGCCATGCACAAGTGTTTTTAGCGTGACAGGAAGGTTTCTGTAATCCGTATGCTATTATGTATACCACACCATTAGTCTAAATGCTTGTCAAATATGGTCACAGAGGAGCCGGGGACTTTGACCTGTTGTGGCCTGCTGCGTTGGCTGTGGGGGTTCCCGTGGTATAGAGGCTAGCTAGCTGCGGTTCCAAAACGACCTTTGTACGAGGCTGGGGCCAAAGCTCGCCCCATGTAGGCCACAAATGTATGTATGACTAAAAGTACGCTCTCAAAGAAGGTGGCGCCTGAATAACAGGTTTTAACATGAAAAAAGTCTTCATTGACCCACTCGAGCCCCCTTTTGAGCCCCCCCCCCAAAAAAAAACGGTTGACCTTGTGCTGCTATTCTATTCCAGACTTACAGCAATAATTACGGTTGGTTGTTGTGTATATCATATTTCTTCTATTTAATGCTTTGTGGCATCTCCTTAGATCTGGATTGAACATTTTATTGAATAAAGCATGTTTTTGAGTGTCTGTAGATCAAACTTGAAATTTGAAATGTGTGAAGTTTTTTGACGTGGAGTAAATGTAAGTCTCTGAACAGATTTTGGTGAGGGTATTTTTTAGCAGACCCAAAAGAGGGAATCTTATGTGAGGACAAAGTTGGCCAGCTTCGACAAAGAAATACTATAAAAAGTGCCTGTCATCCTGTCAATTTTGGCTTAAAACCAGGCAATTCCATGAAATGTTAAACCTCAATAACTTTGTTACTAATTGACTTACCTTAATAGAATACTCTACATTAAACTATTCTGGCAGGTATCCTTTGATGTGTAGAATTCAATTCAGCACAAAACCAGGCAAGGTACCTCTATAAACTTTTTTTACTTAGTTAAATGTGGAAAAAATCACTGCCACCCCTAAGAGAAGGGTATTGTTAATGAACAAACAATGATATGTCATGATGAATTTGTGTTCAGAAAAGGCCCATTCAATAATAATTGAAAATAATATGAGGTATTAATCAGACTATTTGAATGGTGTATACAATAATGTGATTAACCTAATGAAAAAACTCTTAACTTATGAAAGGTGTATAGAGTAATCCATTTTTAAAAACTTCTTGCTGGATGATTCAACCTCTTTTTGCCAGTTTGTCCCTATTATCCACCCCAAGTGTATCAAGAAATATGTAAAGCCTTGGAAAATATATATATTCAACTCATTTAGCATAAGAACTCTGAAGCTAAATGCTAAGTGAAACAATACAAGCATCCAGCCCCTGGACTGTGTGTGTATTGGGCAACCATTTGCATGTCTGATCATTATGTATTTATAATCATAATGTAATGACGTGTTACATGTTTGTCTTTATGTGTTTTTACCTTGTTCGTTTGTACTAGCATTATTATTATTTTTCTAATCACAATGAATGTACATATATGTATGTTTGTATGCGCGTGATTGCCAAATAAAATTCTATTCCATTCTATCCTACTCAAATAAACATTAGGTTTTTTCTGGAAAAGAGTAACACAGTAGTGTTGGTGTGCCATTCCCACGATTGACAGGGCTTCAATGATCTCGTGCGTCTATCTGGTGTAGTTCTTGGGGTCCACGGGAAAAGGGCTCAAATGTATTCTATTGCAACTGGTTTTGGGATTCTGTAGGGAATGTGGCGAGGAGGGGACATTCAATGCCATGCTGAAAAGGTAGACTCTGAAATCTCAGTCTTACCTCATGCAAAAGCTCAGTCATGTCAACAGGAAAACAAACTATGTCTGCTAAAAGGGTTGCGTGATTCCCAAATGGTTGCACAACATGAGCATTCTTAAAGCAAGCAGATCATTTAAGGTATCGCACGAGAGAGGTGTGCTATTCCTGAATGGTTGGGAGATATAGGAATTCTCAAAAGGCGCAGCGTGATTCAGGAAAATGTTATATATTTCTTCCCTTGTAAGTCCTAAAGTGTATCAGATACAGTTATGTTTATGGATGTATAGCGGGCTGGTTGTTTTACACTTCTGGGCACCTTGGGCCCCTCAGTGCCAACAACTGACTGATGTACTCCGCGAATTGACGAAAGATCCAGCCCATTCCGGCTCCCAGTTCCTACAGGCAAAATATAACTTTTTGTTGGATTTGATATGGATGGAAATTATATTACGTTAAATGTTATATTTATTCGTGTGTATTGTAGTTATGTGGGTTTTTTCAGGCAATTGCACATTGAGTGAACTTAATATGAGCTTATTAAACATATATTGTATTTATATCAGGTGGAGGCCGAAGCCCTACCTGAGATAAGCATGAAATATGAGATTGCTGCTGTGCCAACATGTGTTCTAATCAAGGTAAGTTCATCCTATTAGACCCGATCTGTGGAGTGCAAAGGAAAAGAATGTGCATCTATTAGGGACAAATCCTTCAGGTGTCCACAAGAAATGTATGGGAATCGTCAGGCTATAGAACATTGGGGTAACTAAGCGTGGCGATTTCACAAAACAAATTAAATGGGGTTTTGTTGAATTTGTCATCTGTACGTGTGCGACACAACCAACACAAACATGCTGGTGGAGTTCTCGTAAAGCTGAAAAATAAATTGCAGGCACGAGATGCGCACGACATATGACATACTGGCCAGGCAAGTGGGGCTTGGAATGCGGATAGGGTGTCCATTAGGGAATACATCAGCTGTTGATTGTTTTGTTTTAATTTTGATCTAGATCCTCTTCTGATGACATAAGGCAAACTGAGATGTTGATATTGTGGTATGATGTGTTCAAGAACAACAAAGTGGTTGAGAAGGTAAATGGTGCTAACATACCTGAGCTGACGGAGAAAGCTGGTCGTTATGCTAGCAAAACAGCAGCACCTTCTGCAAAACCCACTGGATCAGGACCAGATGTAAGTTACATTGAAGCATGCATGTCAGAATTTTTTGTCCAGTATGATCACTTCACCTTACTTCTGGCCATTTACTGAAGTCTTTTTAAGCAGATTGCTAGTGCTATTAACCATATATATCCCTGGTGAGGTTTCTACAGGTGCAACCCAATTGCCTACTTTGTGATAGATCATAATTTTGACCTTGAATAGTAAAATGATCAAAGTAAAAAAGGCAAGCACTGGTACCTTCCACCAATGATTCAAATCTAGGCTTCAAATTTACACATAAACAGCTTTTACCATGACATGTTGTATTGTGAATATCTCGTGCTGTTATAGGATCTCAACAAGAGACTTCAGACTCTCCTGAACTCTGCACCTGTCATGCTTTTCATGAAGGGTAACCGCGACCAAGCCCGATGTGGTAAGTACCGTTTTAGTTTCAACGGGTAATGACTGATATCTTCAGAGTCTTTTTCAACTGAGGAATATCCTCTGTTGCCGGAGACAATACCAGTCAGATTACATTGTTCATTTCATACAGGAAATAACGTTGTTTTTCCACTTTATATGCCTGTCATCTTTTTTCCATTTGAAGAAGATAAAGGTGTATGCGCCATAATATGTTTCGTAAGGTGAACAATAATCTATTTGTTTTGTGTGACAAAACAATTGCATAGTTTATACGATGATACTGGTTAGGTTTCAGCAAGCAGATTATAGAGATATTGAACAAAGAGGGTGTCCAGTACACAACATTTGACATTTTACAGGACGAGGATGTGAGGCAAGGTAAATATCCTATCCATTGCCAGATGCCTTGTTATAATCTGCTTTGCTTGAGTGAGTGAAGTAACTGTTTCAACTTTTATTGGGATAAGTGTTTTTTTCAATACAGGTTTGAAGAAGTTTTCTGATTGGCCAACATACCCTCAGCTCTATGCCAATGGAGAGTTGCTAGGGGGGCTGGATATTGTCAAGGAAATGGTTGCCTCTGGGGATTTCAAGGCTCAGCTTCCTGTTGTTAAGGTTAAGTTTGTGGTGTTACAGTTAAGGATTGTAATTGCCATTTCCTTGTGGTCTTTCACTGTATGAATAGCACATTCATTTGATAAATTAATGTTTCTAATAGGTCAAGCATGCTGAATTATTCATTGCCATTTTCTAGAAGGTTGCCTCATCCCAAACTAAGAAACATTTGGGTGCCATGATTATTAGTTTAACTTGCGTGGAATCTGCTCGGCTTATTGACTAACTAGTTGACCAATTGTCTTCTGTGTATTGCGGATGACATGGCACAGGTTTGAATCTGTTTGATAATGGATGGTATATGTGTTACACATGTAGAGTTTAGATGAGAGGCTTAAGGAGTTGATCAACAAAGAGAGAGTGGTGCTATTTATGAAGGGTAGCCCAGACACCCCCCGCTGTGGCTTCAGCAAGACAACTGTTGCTATCCTAGATGAAATAGGGTCAGTAAAGCTAAACCTTTCTTTAGCTAATCACACAGACACCAACAGAATGTAATACAAAGGAATACCTGCATATGATCAGATGTTTAATACATCTTTACTCAAGGTATTGGATATAGACATCTAGAAATAATTTGATGACTTCCATGTAGAGCATGTAAATCTTCACAATGCTACATGGAAGCATACAATAAATCAAAATGCAACAGATTCATATTAGTTTGTGCATTTGTCATTCATCCAGGTGTACTCATGAGAGTATGATAAGTGTTTGGCATTGTATACATGGAAATGAAATAATGTTTGTTGTATTTTGTGATACATGCAGAGAGCCATATGGTCATTTTGACATTCTATCTGATGAGGAAGTTAGACAAGGCCTCAAGACATTCTCCAACTGGCCTACCTACCCTCAATTATATGTGAACGGAGAATTACTTGGAGGATTAGACATAATTAAGGTATATAAACATTTGTTTATGATCACAAGTAGCTTAATGTATATTAGAAACAATTTCACCATGTAACAAAGTTGGTTTTGTACATCATCAACAGTCATCCTTTACTTCATTGATATAATCATACACCATTGTTGTGGCTTAAAGCCTTGACTTTTTCTATATTGTGATGCATATTTGTAAGTATGTATATTTATACTTGGATGCGTCATTTGCTGTTTCTGGTTATACCATTGTGTAAATGACAGGATATGCTTGTGTTTACAGGAAATGAAGGAATCGGGTGATCTTGAGGCTGCCTTAGCGGAAAGGAAATGAGGACTGCTGCACTGGTGCTGGACATTGCATTTGTTATGGAGAAGTCACTGCCTTGACTGGTCATAAAAGCAGAATGATTCATATAGTTCTGTAAAACAGAGCGCAGTGGATATTAAGTCATCTCTCATATGCGTAGAACTGTGTGATATGAAATGTTGTCATGGCTTTGATATGTTGGCGACTTTGTTGTGATCAAATCTAAATCTATTATGTTCTGCTTATAATTAATTGTGAAAACATCTTCGCTTTGCCTGTATTGATTGAAAAATGCAAAAACTACCTATGAATGATATGTCCAAATCTTGTTGTGTCTCATCAACTTTGAAAAACTACATTACTCTAAGTATCAACTACAATCACTGCACCATTGAGTAATATTACTGAGCACAGCTTGCAACAAACAAATGCGGGAGAGCAATATGAAAAAAAGAGACGAAAGTGAAGTGTGGTAAGTGCATTGAGGTCCCTCTAGATAGATGATATAAGTGTGCATTTTTATGGGGCACAATTCCGGTTGCATGTAACGGAAAGGGGTGCAACACCAGGGCGTCTGGGGGGGTGGGGTGGAGTAGGGGACTGTTTGTAGGCCGGTAAAGGAAGCAATTTAGATAATTGACACTAGTAACTACCTCTTATGAATAAATTTCGGGAGCCAGTGGTTCCTCCCGAACCAAGTAATCGAAGGGGCTGTTAGTAACGCGCGCCACCTTGCGGCTAGGCATGAAACCAATGAGCTTATAGCTATGCAACTGTATAACACTCCAGGAGATGAGGTCGACTGAGCGGGTTTTAGGAGCCAGCTGGTTTGACCTAATGCGTCACACCCAGGGTCATCTCCCATGCTCTCAATGACATACAATGTATTCGGGGTCCAGTGGGTCGCCTCCCATCCACTCTATGACATGCAATGTATTGTGCGTCCACTGGGTCGCCTCCCATCTTCTCTTTAGGGAGGGGGGCACTAAAGGTAGTATGCATGTGCCTCACAACGGAGTATATTTTTTTCGGCCTCTCGGCTTGTACGACGGGGTTTGTTGGGTCTCGTACTTGTAAGACGGGGTATAATTTTTAGCTGTTATCTGTTCGACAGGGTATTTTTTAGGGCTTCATGTTGTTCTCTCTTCCCATCTGTACTACGGGTTAAATAATATATTTTGTTTCAGTATGCCGAGATTTTCCTGTGAGGAACATGCAACCAAACAAACGTTAAGCAAGCAAAGCACGTTTGAGAAAACCCTTGCTATAACAGGATGTGCTTGGTATCAGGTGCCTTCATATTCTGAAAGCTGGGTGATCATTAGCCCTACAAGACTTCCGAGTAGTATATATTTATATTACCGTCCGAACGGGGCTAGGTGATATTGAGACACGGTCGCAGTTATTGCACGTGATGAATTTAAGAAAATATGTACTCAATGGAATAAGGCTGTGATGAGATTACTCGATCTCCCATTCTGTATGAATACTTGGATAATGCCCTGTCACCACTAGGACGAATTATTGCTTATCTTAGCCCTACAGGACCAGGGGCGTAGCTTGGATGGAATCAATGTGTAGGCCGAATTCTATGGGGGTCTGTTTGACCCTAGAATGTCAGAGGTGCGTTTTGGCGTATATTTGGTACAAATAGAAATGTTTCATAGACCATATATATCATGACATTTTACTTAGATTTAAGTCTCATGAGTAAATAAATTTGACAGCAACTGAACGTTGATTTTGTATTGTTAATTAATACACTATTTGCTGGCTATTTTCCACTTGAGGTTTGTTTTCTGCATTAACATAATTATATTGTTGAATTAAATATATGCTTTAACGCTCGAGTATTTTGTATACCTTATAAATGTTTTTGAAATTCATAAAATATCAGTGATTATTGCAAATAAAAGACACGAAGAAAAACTAGTGACACCAACTTTCAAAATCTGAATGCGTTTCAAGTCAATGTCAAAGTAACATTAATCCAACGTCAAATTAGAACAAGTTTTCTGTATTTCTCTGAGGCAAACACGTTAATCACTTGGTCAACATGTTCATGTCCTTGTGTACATGGATCAGGGCTAACGAAGACAGCCTGTCAGACGTCATTGTTGTTCGTAAATAGTTATTTATGCGTTTCATTCCACTAAAAGACCTTTCACGTGTGGCCGACGTTGGTGGCATGGTCAAAAGGACCCCGATGATGGTACAAATTTGAGGATACCAGTTCTTGCACGTCTGCTGAAGGGTGTCTTGGAGTCTTGAAGCCTTAATGTCTGTCATACTCCATCTAACTCTCCATCTAGCAATTTCCGACTTGTATGTTTGAGGAAGGTCGGGGGCAATGGCGGCATATATTGTCGGCAGCATATTATCTCGCGGATCAGCAAGTTTGGAAGGCAATAAGTGTGGCGCACCGTACCGATCTTCATTACCCAGGATGCGAGTTTCCATTTTCTTTAAACAAATGGTCCAGGAAAACATAAAACAAAGTGACCCTTTAGTAATCGGACACCTTTTGGACATCAGGGTTAGCACTGTTCTGCTGTCGACCAGCTCTTCTCGGCATTGATGGTTGAATGTCAAAATCGGCGCTAACATCTACGGCCTTGTCGTAAAGAGCATCCCAAACATACTGGTCAGCCCTTTCATCCTTGCACAGCTTAATAACTACGCGTGTTTCACTCACAGCGACAAGTCGTTGTCCTGCTTTTGTAGGAGATTTGTCAGAGGAACGGTGCTACTCAGAATGTGTTCCGCCACAAGCAGTCGAATCGCAATAAGGCGGCCAGATATTGCCCCGCCTTTTCGTCGCCATCTGCCTGCGATCTACAATGCGTGAACCACTACAGGGAACGCGTTCTTGAAAGTTTCAAGAGCGTCTGCCCGACTGGACCAACGTGTTTCACACAGAGTACGGAGCTTAGTGCGCTGGTTCATCTCCACTTGCGTAGTAACATCGCGTGACAGCTCGTCCTGGAAAGCGAACAGCCGTTTAGCTGAATAATCAAACAGGAAGCTTATGTCCTGAACAGTCGACACAAGGAATGTTCGAACTATGGACCAAAGAAAGATTCAAACAATGCGATTTGCAATGCACGTAATTTGCATGTGGTAAACGTTCACGGATAAGAGCTTGAAGTTCCCGAAATTTCCCAGACATATTTCACGCACCGTCATAGCATTGAGCTCTGATCGAGATTTGCTTCTTGCAAGAACTCCACAATGTTTGCGCAAAGTGCGACTCCCTTGATCGATTCACGCTCGACGAATCCAAGATATCCTTCTCGGACTACGCAACCCCCATCAACGAAACGCACGCAAAAAGACAGTTGTTCTTTTGTCGATTTGTCTGTTGCTTCATCAACCATGATGGCGTAATATGGGCACGACCGACAGTCTTCCAAAAGTTGTTTCTTCACCTGACTTGCGCAAATGCCAAATGATTCATTTTGGATTTCTGGTGAAGTGTACGTATTTACTGTTATGGTGTGCGATGTCTAGATGATTTGCTAGGATTTGGTCATTTTGTGCTGTTATTTTCGGTGTGTCCACGTAATGGTATATTCTGCTTTGCACAAAGCACAATTACTTCAATAATTCTGGTTCTTTCGCGCTGGTGGATACGGTTTTGTTTATCGATTCACATTTTCCGGACAAGATATCCATATAGCCGGCACGAACAGACGCATCAAGATTGGATTTTTCAACTGCATGACGTTTTGGAAATATTCTTCCAATCCCATGTGCCGGCTATGCCTTCGAACAAACAGCAGTTCACACAAAAGACGGCATCCTTTGTCATGGAGTACCTCAACCATGGTGTTTCCATTAAGAGTTCTCGCAGCTTACTACTTGCTCCAAATGCACTGGAAAAGTAAACTACATTAATATGTAATGGTATTTAAAATTAAAATTGTTACAAGACAAAGAATTAAAAAAAAAATTGTCCGGACGGGTAATCGAACCGGTATACCTTTGCATTTTTGGCATTTTTAGTTTTTCGCGGCAAACACGGCCTATAGGAAGCTACGCCCCTGACTTAGACGTCTGGGTAGACCAGGGCTATGCTCATTTAAGATATTTATACATCTATATATATATATACATATATATATATATATATATAGATATATATATATATATATATAGAGATATATATATATATATATATATATATATAGAGATATATATATATATATATATATATATATATATATATATATATATACATATATATATTTACATATATAAAATATATATCTAATATATATATATAATATATATATATCTATACATATATACACACACACACATATATATATATAACAATGGTTAAAAATATTTTGGTTTTACCATTTTGATATGATAGGCTGGTCTTATAACGCACAAAGATAATCTTTTACGAATGATTTCTTTGAATTACGGCGAAATCAAATCTTAACAACTAACCATTCGTTGCCTTTACCCCATACCCTCAATATCTTCACTACAATTATATATACTTTGGCCCAAATGGTCAAAATAATGTTTAAACATGAGCGTAGAATATTTTTGGTTAAAATGTCTGTTAAAATATTTGATTGATTTTAAAATCGTCATGCCGAAAAACTGTATTTTTTCTCATTATTGGTCTATCTACAACTTTTAATAAGTTCGCAAAACGCTACCAATGGCTCATGATGATCACATCTACAACAAATATTATGATTTTAATCCATGATGACGGAAAATGATTACAAAATTTCGGTATTCCGCAAATATACGCATATATGGGCACGAAAGGTTGGATTTACACATATGAATTACTATCTTGACCATTCGTGGACGACATTTAGAGGACCAGGAATAAAAAGTGACAAAAAGAATTTTATTTGCCTTAAACTTGTTTCATTATATCCCTGCTTGGGAACCTTACCGGACCAGTGATACCGCGTGGCCAGGTTTGTGATGAATAGACAACCCATCATTCTGTGGATCACCTCTTTGGCGGAAAATCCACCAAGGGTTGAGAGATGACTAACCTACAAATGCGAAAATTGTTAAGTTAACGTTTGTATATCGATGATAATCAATGATAAAGTTACATATATTACATATATTTATTATGTGCAAAAGCCGACAGAGCTTATGCACATCAAACAGTAGATAACATTTCAGTTCTGTGATTTAATAATTGCAACTGATCCACAATGAGCAAACAGGGTTTTTTTATGAAGTATATACTACGCAAAGAAATGTGTCTTTTATTCTAATTGCATAAAACTCGGTATTTACCAGTTTTTGGCGATGTTTAGTGTCACGTACCATCGCATCCACTTTTTTTCACATCCTGTTCGTTTTTCATGGGAAGATCGTACTCATCCACACCTACAGACTCAATCGACAGGCTGCTGTCCTTCTGTTCACTAAGCTTTTTGATGGCAACAGCATTGTTTCTTACCACTGCCTTAATTGGAAATAGAGCCAAAAAAATCATGCGATCCCTGAAATGAAAATAATTTTTAAATGTGAAATGCTAAGCTTGATAAGTTGGAATCGGAATTTCTTATGGTTTATTCACCACTCAACTTCTCTTGTTCTGTGTAAACATATGGCAATACAAATTTACCTTTCTAACAGGTCTGCAGGCATATCTATGTCAGCATCTGCTGCATTGTGCAGAGCAGGCATGGTCACCCAGGCAAGACAACAGCAATGCCCCAGTTAAAGAATGCAGATCTAGACATTTTACACACACACACACACACACACACACATATATATATATATATATATATAAATATATATATATATATACATATATATTTGTTACCATATAAAATATATATATTTTTATATATGATATATATATATCTATTGTAACTAGTATAATTATTGGCATTATTAATATTGTTTTTTAAACATATCTATCATTTATATGCTAACAACAGTTTACCTGAATGGTGTTCCTACTGGTTTTTCTGCTTGTTGTGGGTCTGAGAGAACAAATGGAAACAGAATAAATGCAAATGCACAGAATTTTTAATCAACACAACACAACAATGGAAACCACCATATAAATGTGTTAATAGCAAATATAATGCAATGATATCTGTCAGTTACTGAGTAAAAGTGTTGCAAGTGGTATCATTTTGTCCAGGCTGCCTGGGAAGGGGAACTGTGGATAGTCCACAATATATATCTGTGCTAGAAACAGTCAGTAGAGTCATATTAATCTACTGTTTTTAGTCACTTGATTTCCCTTTTCTAATGTTACGCAAAGTAAGATACATTGTAGGACAAATTAAATGCACATTTAATGTTACCATGGAAGAGGTAACTTGGGGACTTTTGGTTGAGCCGACACTTTCTTTTTCAGTGGGGCTTTGACACTGTTAAAAAAGACATTAAAAGTACTATTTACTGCATGTGGGATTGATTTTGAGAAGTCCTTAACATGTTGAATAAAAAAAAACCTGTGGTACAGGTGAGATACCTACATGTCAGACTGATGATCCTGGGCTGGCTCTGCTTCTTGCTCTTCATCAGATCTATGCTTAGAAGGACGCAATCTGTATTGTGGAAATATTTCACTTTTAATAACATAAATCTTCTAATTCTCAGATAACAGATGTCAATCTTCCAATTTGGAATGTCAGAGGCAATAAGTTTCGAATATGAGTACCATTTTGATGTCATTTTTATCAGTATTTACCCTGTATAATATTTTTGTTACCAAAAATGCCCTTTTTCTGACTCTGTTCTCACCGTCAGTTGTATCTAAATCTATGGTGAGATGTAGTTGGCTACAATTAAGTAGTAATAAAAACACACACACACACATATATATATATATTCTTTTAAAACATCCTGTTTTATAAGTACTCTCACAATAACATTGTGGAAATATAATTTATTTACATGTTTTGTTGGGGATGTTAATTTGTGAATGCAAAAGAAACTGACTTACAGCTCACTTCTCTGACAACTTCAGTATTTTGGCAAACCTGCCAATCACTCGGGTGGCAGTCGATTTTTAATGGCCTTAGTAAGGCTGGCCCCCTTCAGATGGGAGGGCCAGAAGCATTTGTTGCCATTGACCCAAAACTTTGGCACAACTTCAACTTCTTAGCTGTTGAAAAGCACTATCAAATACATATCTGAAAATGTAATAAATAGGATATATCAATTATCATTTTGAATCCATGCTGTATATACACATGAGTTTAATAATTCCATCGTCTTGACGAGCAGTTAAAAAAAGTCACACAGTCTAATGCTACACCAAACTAATATTTGATAGACAAATTATGAGAAGATACTGTAAAGAGTAAAGATAAAGGTGATTCACAATCATTCCAAAATCCGTTAACGGGGGTCTGTTTGGCCCCACAAGTGGCACGATATCATGACTATCATCCCCTTCACTCTCAATATATATATATATATATATAGATATATATATATATATATATATATATATATATATATATATATATATATATATATATATATATATATATATATATATATATATAGAGATATATATATATATATATATATATATATATATATATATATATATATATATATATATATATATATATATATATATATATCTATATATATATATATATATCTATATATATATATATATCTATATATCTCTATCTCTCTCTATCTATATATATCTATCTATATCTCTATCTCTATATCTATATATCTAGAGATAGAGAGAGAGAGTGATCCATCACTCCTGCCGTGCAATCCACACTTTCAGCCACGTGTCGTGTACCATGGTACACACTTTCTTCTTCATTGGTTACCCATACGTCAGATTTACCCCATACCCAATAGTAAATTTTTTTGGAAATGTCGCAGTTCTTTTACATATAGTGAATCATCTATAAAAAAATGCCATGATAAAAACATTTTTGTCAGATTCAGTATACTGTTGATTTTTCACATTTCCAAGGCGCGTATGAGAGTTTAAGTTTGGAATTTAACGTCGGATTACAGCTACCCGGGTAAAACACAGCGCAGGCGATAAAGAAAGGAACCGTTTTCTGTAAATTGAATAAAATCTGTTCAGGAAGATGGCTTTCATACACGATGGAGCTATGATTCCGATACCTAACAGCGGGGCTCTTTCAGGAGTAAGTGTTGAGTACCCCCTTTTTGGGCTCTTGATTGATTTAATAGTATAAGAAAAGAGGCGTTAACGAGTACTTTTTATGTCCGATGTTGGATGGTTTAACGGGATCGGTGAGGGGGTTGGGTCTAAGACCTGACGGCACGTGTGCGACGCGCATTAGTAGACATGTCAATGTGGCCATGCGAACGTTAGTTTTAATGATGAGCTTTATCATAAGCGATTGTCCCGTATCGTGTTGGGTTTGCGGTTGTTTCGTTAACAGGCGTTTGTTACACAGGTCGTTTCGTACACAGAATGACAGATGGTTGTTTCGTATGCGCCACTGATAGTCGTTTCGTACACTGAATATGAGTTGTCTGAGATATGCTTGTTATTGTTATTTCGTCCAAATTATTACTCTTGTTGTATATATTCAGTGTTTTAGGTCATAATTAGTTTGATGCATTTATGGATATTTTTTTACATTGGTCCTAACTTAAGGTTAACGCTCGGGATAACCAAGGAGTTATTTATACCAGGATTGGAAAGGTCCTGTGAATGCGGCCAACCGCGCACAAAGTGTAGGCCTCGGCAGCGTTTGTTTTACCTTATGCTTGACAGGGGGTGAGCAGGCGTATACGCGAGCGTCACCGGGTGGTCACAGAGGTAAAACATAATAAGGTCGCGCAAGCGCAGTGGTCAGTTTCTGTTCATTTGTTTACATGGCGACATTGCCGGTAGACCTCATCGATAGTAACGAAGGGATTTACTGATAGGAACTTCATTGACTGGGAGGATTCTGAACTGGATTTGGACAATATCCTTGGTGATAATCATACGGACAAAGATGATGGCATTACAATAACTAACGCAGAAAGCAGTCAAATTGCTACAAAATTGTTTCACCATTTCCGTTTCTTTTGGAAAGGGTAGTCAGATTGTTTCTGGTAGTAAGCCGGCATGCCATGGCAAAACTATAGAAGAGACGTTACAATAAATGTGAGGAGCATGCTACCAAGTGATCCAAGGGATTGAGGAAAAAATACAATCACATAGTGTTCATACTATGTTTGTATATAATCATAGTGTACAAAATATATTTATGAACCTTGTATTCTCTAATTTCAATCATCATCTTTTTTAAATGACATAAACAACTATTTTATCTCAAAGGACTATTCAGTTTTCTATAGTCTCACAAGCATTTAACTTGTTCAGCCAGCAAGATGTCAACTTTTGAATGACACCCTTCCAACTAGCCATCCGAGGCGTTTCAGGTCACTTTGCCTCTTTGATTTTGGCTTGGTTTCCACTCCTGGTACATGTAACTCCTTGGGGCAACCAATCTAACATATACAAACAACCGATCTGCCATGTACCTGTGTCCACTGCTATATGTGAGGCCTTTGTTAAGGAGGTCTGCTTATTTTTGACAGGCCATGCATTTAAGCCAGATATGGCACTTGGTAGAAGCTACTAGCGATTCAAAGCTGGACGATAACACGAGGCAGTGATTGAATTGTGCGTGCGCAGTTACTTGACCATGTGGCTGCTCATTTGCCTGGTTTTGTTAGCAAAGTTTGATGATGTTTTCAAAGCACCTATTTTGATGATTTGGTGTTCCCAATACAAAACCAAAATTTCTACTCAAAAAGGGTAAATTGAACCTGGCACCATCAAATTGCACCTCAGTTACTTGAATTTGATGATGTATCACAAGATCACGCTTTCCTTCAAACCCACAATATGTTTGTAAGTAATGAATCATACAGACAGGGTCTTTCAATGTGTGGCTTTGTTTCAGGTTCCTGGTGGTTTGTCAGAAACCGAAATCAGTGAGAAGTTGATGAGGGAAGCAGAAAGAACAGGTGGGTGGAACATGTAATGTTTTACTTGTACCATATGGAAACAGATAAATTTCAAGACTGCTTGAACAACAACAAAAATAATGAATAATTGAGAATATCACCAAATGTCTACTAGGACTCGTTTGGACCCAATTTAATTGGGATTATTATGTGGTATATATGCTGAATTGCCATAGTTGGGAATGGGTTAGGTTGATTTATTCCGCACTTGTCTGACCATCTGTTTCCAAAATGGTGTAGATTTTGCCATATTTCTTAAATATTCGCATTGAACCAACTATCTGATTACATGTGTGAAGTGACATTAACCAAGGAACCAAGTTACGTGGATTCCTGTGTGATCTGCTTCAAGCTGACCATGCATTGTATCATCGATTCATGCATGCGTCTTTATGCATGAAGAAGCCGTAGTGCATCTTAGTTTCATAGTGAATTACCAACAAGCAATCTGTTTGCTCTCCGTACTTAAGATGAAATTGATAAGGCACAGGAATACCAAATTGAAAGTACAGGTCAATTTGATTATTGGATGATGACGAATCTGATGAAGCTTCAATCTTATGAGGTCTGGTAAAGTACCCAGTTTTAGGGGCTGTCTGGTCATGCATTCTTCCCACCTGACCAGTTTGCCCATTGTATGATTTTTCTGCTTGATATGAGCAATTGTTTGATAAAGCTGAGGCAATAGTTCCCCCATCCCCAAGAAGATAATGATGTGTGTATTGATGCAGTGATGATATCCACTGGTTGCTTCTGTGTGTCTGAGCTGCAGAGCAGACTAGTGCTGGTGGTCATGGCAACCAACTCACAGCTATTGCTGCCGCCTTCCTTTCCTCTGTTTCAGCAGCTTTTTTCATTATCAGCTAGTTTTTTTTTGGTAACATTGATTTTGTTAAATTTCATCTCTTGATGAGTTAGTGAGCATGTTGGATATTGATGTGAGGGTGTTGGCATTAGTAAGTGTTGTGTGACAAAGGTTTGGTGAACCCCTGGGGAGATATCTCTGTATGGTACTGTCCTCTGCTGCTGTATTCATACGATGCATCAAGGTCAAGGCAGTGAGCCCTGGGAGCGAGCCGTGAGCATGGGACTGTCTATATGACTGTATACTATGTCTTGTTTTGTGTCTGTCATGCATCTGCGATTCCCTGGGATCCGAGTCCAATGGCTGGCGGCAGATAATTGGAGGGCCGCGAAAATGCTCAACCTGTTGTCTATGCCTTTTGCCAATATTTATTTCACGTTCAGAGGAGCATTTCAATTGAAGCCTAGATAGAAATGTGGAGGCACATTGGCCTGGGCTGGTACTCAGCATTACATGTGTTTGCCTCTGTGTTTCTGTGTTTATGCTTATGTAGAGATGAGGTTAAGGTCACAGGCTACCTCGGGTTCATTAAGGAACCAAATCAACTGACCCAGGTCAAATCATTATGATCATCCTCTAGCAGCTGCTATTGTGCCGTCCATAAAACAAGGGTCCTCTTTAAGCGACTTAATGTGGTAAAACCTATCTGATACAAAATGGGACAGTATTTTCCTCTCGCTAAACCCAATGTAGTGTATTCAGAGTGTCGGGCCCAGTTTATAATTGTGCTTTATTGGTATTTCCTTTGCAAGCATTACTGTGGTAGGTGATATTTTGATGACACTGGATTACATCAAAGTCTTCCAATGCTGATTGCTCAACACCAGTAATGTTTGCATAGGAAAGCCTCATTTGACAAGCACGTGTGTTGACATTATGGTTGTCTTTGATAGGCGGAGCATCGGCTGGTTACATCACTACTGGTGACCAACATGGGAAGCTCGTCACAGGTCCTGGGGCCGTCTCTGGCAAGGTCAGTCGGTGCATTATATCTTACTGTCCATTTGTAACCTAGCAATCATATTTATTAGAAAAATGGTGGAAATATGTATAGTGGGTTTTTGGGGTCACAGTTTATTTGTTAAAAATGGATATATTTATGCTGTCATTAATCTGTGGTGACTGGTGTTGTAGAAATATGTGTTGCCCAAGTTGAGCTCATCTCATGCAGAGTCAGTGCTGCGAGCCAAGAAGTATGCCATGGAGCAGAGTATCAAGAGTGTCCTCGTCAAACAAACCATCGACTACCAGAAACAGGTAACATACAGCATGATCTATTTGTGGTTCTTTCCTCTTAAAAGTTTTCACTGGTCACCCTTATATCAACCTCAAAGAAGAATTATATGTTATCTTTGTTCCATAAAGAGTCAGTTCTGGTGGAGTGTAGTGAATGAAACCTTTTGATGTTATGTTATATAAGGAAGTGGGTAAATTCAACATGTTGGTTATGTTCCTGTGAACAGCAAATGCAGAACTACCAGAACACGATACAGAGACAACAAGCCCTGGCTCTCATGTGTCGCATCTACGTGGGCAGCATCAACTTTGAGATCCGAGAGGACACCATCAAACAGGCTTTCCTCCCATTTGGACCCATCAAGAGTGTCAATCTGTCGTGGGACCCCATCTCCAACAAACACAAGGGGTTTGCTTTCATCGAGTATGAGATCCCTGAGGCGGCACAGCTGGCTTTGGAGCAGATGAATGGGGTCATGCTTGGGGGTCGTAACCTCAAAGTGGTCAGTACTTCCATCCTTATGTCATTCATGTTCCTGGGGGTTGATGCAATTACACATGCATTTGAACTATTGTTAAACATGATTTAATGAACTTTATTGCATAGTTACCTCTATAATTGCCGCTAGATGTTAGTGTGTTAGTAAATGACGTTTGTAAACTGTCATCTTTGTGAATCTGTTAGGTTGGCCGACCCAGCAATATGCCCCAAGCACAGCCCATCATCCAGACACTAGCAGAGGAAGCCAAAAATTTCAATCGTATTTACATCTCGTCCATTCATACAGACCTCACCGAGAGCGACATACAGAGGTAGGGAGATTGTTCTCATCGTCAGTTGTGCCATTTGAAAGTTTTGTAGAAGCAGCCGACAATAGAAGTGTGAGCTAGGATATTTGGTTCAGTGGTTGTTGGTCTGCTTTCAGTGTGTTTGAAGCATTTGGAGTGATAGACTCTTGCATGATGGTTTCCGATGCGTCAAGACCAGGGAAGCACAGGTAGTTCACGTGATCCTCATTTTCTTACCTGGTTAATACAATTATGATTATATATTTGTTAATTCCAATTATTAATTGCTGAGCATTCCAACTGGATTCACTTCAAGAAATATATTTGATCGTATTTGGTTGCTGTTTTGTGTCAGGGGTTTTGGATTCATTGAGTACACAACAGCACAAGCGTCGATGGATGCTGTATCGGCCATGAACCTGTTCGACCTGGGTGGTCAGTACCTACGAGTTGGCAAGGTAATTAATTTATCGTTAAAAATATATAATTTCTTAGTGATCAAATATTATTACTGTCAACACTACACAGGATATATGTATTAGCAAAATGATGTGCGGTAGTATTATGCTAATCTGGGATATATTCTGTGCTAGTGTGATGTATTATTGATTATTGGTGATTGTTTCAGTGTGTGACCCCTCCAAATGCTGGTCAACCTCCCCCTGTGCCCTCTGCCATGCCTACAGCTGCAGCCGTAGCAGCTGCAGCTGTCACAGCTAAAATTACAGCCATGGAGGCTCAACAAGTTAGTAATATCCTTACCTCAACACTTAATGCTGATGTAAAAACACGCTGCAAAGAATATAATCTTCATTTTTGGAAAGTTATGTTTCGTTTGGTGTGTATTGAATTGTTTGCGCCACATTTTCTGGTTATTGATGCTTTTAATGTGGGACTTGCCCACAGCCTACAGAGCAGTCATTCCCATCTGCTGGCATTGGACCCCCTGGTCTAGCCATTCCCCAGCTGGCCACCCCTACCCCTGTACCAGCAGTGTCTGCTCCGTCACAAAACAACCACAACAGCATGCCCACAAATACAGCTCCAAATATAGGTATGTCTTACTGCTTGACCTCAACCATCATCTCTTCATATTCCATCTTGTTATTGTGTCTTGCTGCTTTCATGCTTTAAGCACCATGGACTTGCTTATAATTTTATAGTACTAGATACATTTCATACATCTGGCATTTTCATGTTGATAGAATTCCTAGGGTTTTCTCTTATTTACTTTGAAATAGCGATTCAAGTTCGGTCAGTGGTGTTTTTGAATATGGTAAGTTTCAACCTCAACATTGTATCACTGGTATGTGTCGTTATCTGATGTTCGTATGCATGTACAGGTCAGCCAGGAGTTGTCATCCCCACATCACTAGGAGCGGCTGCCCCCATACCCCCACCTCCCCCTCCTATGAGTATGTATACACACGTTGCTACCACCAATAATTGCAACAAAACACTGTTTTTGTCACTACCACTCCACTCTCAACTAACTGCCATGAGATTTTGAATTCCTAAACCAACTAACGCTGTCATATTTATCAGTTCAATATGTGGTGTTAATTTCTATGGAGCCTACATCAGGTGAACTGCGTCTTGATTTATGTGGATACAAAAGCAATTTGAGTGTATGGTTGAATGTGTGTGACAGCCCAGGCCAGCAACGGTCCTCCCCAACTCACAGAGGGCCAGAAGCGCTTGGTGGAAGAAGACACAGCACAGACCCTGGACCAACAGGAGAACATGAAGATCAGTGGCTCCGACGCCAGACATCTCGTCATGAGGAAAACTCATGCGCAAGTCAACAGAGGTGAGGTGCACTTTGAATCTTCAGTGTATCAGAAGAAGCTAATACACTTGTCTTGAGAAGTGAGATGGTTTAACCTGATGTTATTAGAACTTGAATATTAGTGATGCTGTTTTGGTTGGACGGAGAATGATCATTTCTGATCTGATGGACACTGCTTGCATGGCTGGGTGTGAGTGTGTGACTTGTAATTGTTCTTTTCATCATCATCATCATCATCATCGTTCTTCACCATATTTATGTGACCTTGGCTTTTGTCAGGGTAGTTGAGTTGTGCACCTTACCCTTACACTGTCTCTGTGGATGCCTGCAGTGTCGTGTTATGGTACTGAGGAACATGGTGGGCCCTGAGGACCTGGATGAGGACCTTGAGAGTGAGGTAACAGACGAATGTGGCAAGTACGGCGAGGTTAAGAGGGTCATTATTTACCAGGAGAAGCAGTCTGAGGATGCTGACGCAGAGGTCCTCATCAAGATATTTGTCGAGTTTGCCCAAACACCGGGTGAGTTTTGAATCTAATGTTCCTTGCATTTGTAGAGCATCAAGTGTCATAGTGTGTAATTATCTCGGTATCATGTGAACCATTATCAGCACAAATCATTGTGCTTGTCAAACTGTTATAAAGCAATGTAATTTTGAATCTTTAATTATATATGCATGTTTATTCTTTTGTTGGTACGTTGTTTTGATTTAGCAATTGGATTTGTCTTCCGTTTTCCCTCATCCCTTTGATTCACTTTGGCTGCAGCTTTAGAAGCAGCCATCCGATCTCTTCACGGTCGTTACTTTGGAGGTAGAATCGTACAGGCACATAAATACGACCAGGACCTTTATGGGGCCAATGACCTCTCAGGTTGATGACCTTCCATCACTCCCTCATTCCACCTCCGCCTCCTCATTATTATGCCTCTGTAGCAGTCACAGCTAGACATAAACTGATAGCTTGCTCACTCACCCATACAGTCCTCTACAATCAAGTCCTAATTGGTACAAGGCAGTGAAAATAATCAGCGTCTTCAGATGCCCGTGGGACAGCACTTGAGTCTGGTCTTGATTGTGGGTTTCTTTCAATCATTTGTGCTTATCTTGCAAGATTGATGTTGATATCTGTTTGAAGAAGGTCACCAGAAGAAGACCAATTATGCATTTAATTTGCGTTATTAAATGTGCGATTATACTTACGGCTGAATAAACATTTTATGAATAAAACGTGTTGTCATTATTAGATAGTCTCCTTCTCCCTGGATGGTTATTTTAAATCCGAGTGATCCATAATTTCAATTCAATATTTGCTACTGAGATGCCCTAGCATGTGTCTATGCTATAGTTCTATAACATGATTTGGATATTGGTAACAGTATCCAACTAATGTGAGGATAGCAATAGGCTATAGCAACTATTAAGAGGATAGTCTGGCTGTAATTCAAACTTTTTACAGAATGAAATCATTTATACAGTTGTTTTCTTGCTTCCTGTAGTTTTCAATTAGTGCTTTACAGCTGATATACAATGAAGAGATGTTATTTTTTTTGGATTTGTATTGAATATTGTGCACAATCAATGCTGAAGGCCCACTATCCATGCGCTACCGCTCAGTGTACTCCACACTCAAATACATATACACACTATGCAGTTTATATGATATTCTCATTAACATGATGTGGTAGATATGCAAATGTTCTCCACGTGATACCAATCAGTACGTATGATTTACAGATGTACAACAGCTGGGTATTGCATGTGTCAGTGTATCAGAGTATATAGGCATGTGTATATCTCCCGATAAGCGGAGGACATTTCCCGTCGCTGACGGCGTGACGCTGCGATCGGGAATTCCACTATAGGTATTTCCACGTCTCACAAGAATCGCTCTCATTAAGTGGCGAAGAGGAATTCTGAGAAATCCCTTTGACCACATACTGGGGGATGATGTATCCAACACGTCGTTTTTGAATTTTTTAATTCTGTCAATTTGTTCGTATGTACGGCCGAGTTAAGAATTTCGTCTGATTTCAAAGCACCCCCAACCACTTGAAATATAATTTATACGAAACTGAAGGTAGGATATACGTAATTATAGATATCTTTTCTCAATTTGTAGCAAATTTGACGGCGATCTGTTGCGTCCAACATAGTTAAATTGGAAGATGAATTCGGGTAACCCTGTCAACAAATCGGCAAAAATCCATCATCGGGTGGCAGCCGAACTTCGCCGCAGGCAGCCGCGATTGTGACGCATACGCGGCTGATCGCTTGGGTCCACCAAAGTCGATTTTGATTCATGTATCAATCCTACCCCTAACATCCATCTATATACGGGGGAATTTCATGTATAATGAAACCCTTAGGTCAAGTTTATTTTCAAATCGATTGGAACCCTTTTGTCAAATTTTAAACTTCAAATGATCGATCTTGTCATGTCAGCGCCGGGATACCGTGTAGCTTGCCTTCACAAGATCTAAAACGCGGCTGATCACCTGAGGTCAAACAGAGTCTATTTTCATTTTTTTCAATCGGACCCTTTTCATCCATCTATATACGAGGGTTATTCAAGTACAATGGAACACTTTGGTCAAGTTTATTTTCAAATCGATTGGAACCCTTTTGTCGAATTTTAAACTTTTAAATGATCGATCTTCCCATATTCGCGCCGGGATACCGTATAGCTTGCCATCACACGGCTGTATCAGCATTATGTCATATAAGAAAACATTCGATTCTAGAACTTAATATCATATGGTACTTAATTTATCTATTTGGGGTTGTAGATTACAAACATTATCAATTACAGGCCGGTGATCTGGCCAGAAACTTCAAAGGCATTATGCCGCTTGCGCTAGCGCGTGGGATTCCCGCAGGTAGGGTTCACGGAGAAGATGTTGAGTTGCTGACAGTTACGGCGACCGTCGCGCGAGCTGCTCGTCGCCAAGCGCACCACCCAGAATGAATACATCAAAGAGAGTCTGTTAACCACGTTTGGTGTCAGATTCGGTCACCGAGTACATCCCGAGTTTATCATGAGTTCACCCCAGCCTTATATAAGCTGCGTATTTTCACACAAATATTCATAACCATGAAATGTGGAAAAAAAGTCTATTTCGATCACATTGTTCTAACAGTTAATCCTTTAATTAGCTGGCGGAAAACGAAGGCCGATTTTGGGACTTCAAAATTAAATTTCTCAGTCTGTAGTCATCACAGAGTCATAATTTTTGTGTCATATTAAAGGGTTTTTCAAGGTCTTTATTGAGATACTAATTGTTTGATAATGTATTAATTTTTGAAAGTTTTGTCCCCATACCTAGAGTATAGCCCCGGAAGTACTCCGTCAACGAGTGTATACAATTACGCCTAGCATTTTGATACCAAGTCGCCAAATAGTTCCTTTACTTACACAGACTAATGCTGCTTATGTGTATGGGGTATCTAACATTGTGGTAGGCGTAAAGTGATGTCATATTTTACACTAAATTTTAAATATGTGAAGATTTTCATTTTGAATTTAAATGAGTGACCCCACCAGAAATATTTTCAGTATCGCACCATGTGACTTGCGGTGGTGGGTCGCGATCACAACAAATAAAACACGATGTCGGAGACGACACCGCTCATCGCGACTCCTTTAGAGCGAGTAGGGGAGGAAACTAATAGAGAACCAAGTGTTTATCGTGTGTTCAAAAAGCGGTGGTACATTTTGTTCGTGTTAGCTGTGCTGAACCTCTCAAACGGCGCGGTAAGCAAACAATTGTCTTGACTGTTGTCCGTAGCGTGGGGGTGTTGATAGCTCCGGTCGAACGGTAATATTGAACTCAGGCGTCTTGTGGGGCTAGGGTGTTGACTGTGGAGTGCTCATAAATCATTGAAGAGGGTTACCCAAGTCGCACAGTAAATTATTCTTGATATGGTTCAATGATACAACTTTCTACTATGAACTCTACACCTCTTGATTTGCATCTGTGTTGTGAAAATATGTGCTGGAATTGTTATGACGGTATTTTCAAAATTGCCATATCAACATAATCAAGGTCCTTATTCCACACGTAAATTATTCAGACCTTTGACCCCTTTTGATCCGTATTAATCACTTACAAACTCTATCCCTTTTATCTACCTTATGGTAACAACAACATTTTAATCCCTTTGATCCTGATCAATCCCCCACAATTATTTCGAATTGATAATTATACTGTGTGTCTTCTATCTAATTACAATGGACATTGGAATTGTCTCAGATTGCTAATCTCCAGATGCCGCCCGTGTTCCACCTGGCCTCCCCTACCAAATCAATCACTCACACTCCAACCAGATGACCAGTTGTGACCAATGACAATAGTCTATGCGTCTGCTTGGGGGAGTGGTTGAGTTCCAGGGTGGGGATAAAAGGTGGGACATTGGAGGCATGAGGGGAGAAGCTTGCCAGGACAGACGAAGACTGCACGAGAGGCAATAAACCAATAGTAGCTACACCACATAAGACTTCTGGTTTTTACATTACCAATCTCCTGAAGAAAAACAGCTTCTAAGAATTTACAAAAAGAACAGAATCCAACATTTATGTTATAGGCTTGGATGGTAGTGCTTATAACATTATGTTGAGTTCTCGTATTGGTAATGTAGTAGCTCATTATTTCATGTGTGGTGCTGTGATTTTCAGGCATGGATCAGCTTCAGTCCAATAGCCGATTACACAACCCAGTACTTCTCCATCACAGAAATGCAGGTCAATTGGCTGGCTATGATTTACATGGTCTCCAACATACCCCTTGGGTTTGCCGCCATGTGGTTCCTCGATTCACTGGGACTCCGGAGCAGTGTGAGTATCAGCATGGTGCTATGGAGTATTGTGATTAGAAAATGTGTGGATGAGAGGCTGATTAACCCATCCTGAAGAGGCTCTATCCATAGAGCAATATGTATGTGTAGCCACGGTAATATACATATGTACTCTGACGTCCTGTAGGGCTAATGTATATAGTGACTAAACAGATTTTGAATCCCAGCAGGAGTGTTGTGGGTTAGAAATTTTAATGCATGGTGTCTTTAAATTTTAATGGCCCTCTTAAAGCAAAAGTGATCTCTTATCATTTATCAAAACAATATGACTGCCTTATGTGATATTACATGCCAATATGTTTCTATTAATCAATCCTTTTATATTTAAGGTGAAATATTGAAGTTGTTTGTTGACAGTTAATCTTGGCTGCGTGGTTGAACTGCGTGGGATGTGTATTGCGAGTTGTTGCCTGTCTGGGTATTCCCCACATTTGGCAGTACCCCATTCTGCTGACTGGTCAGGGCATCACAGGCTGTGCCCAGCCTCTCATACTCTTTGCTCCCACTAAATTAGCAGCTCTATGGTTTAAAGAAGATCAGCGAGCCGTTGCTAACATGGTAGGATCCATGGGTGAGTTCAGTGACTGTGGTGGATTCCATCTCCATATCTTTAACTGATTGATTAAATGGGTTAATTAATTCAACTAGTTACCAACCTTGTCTCATTGTGCGTCAATCACAAACAAGTATCATAGTTTTAACAGAAAGGTCGAAGTTTATCTCATATTATAATTACTTCAGTAAATTTTGAAGTAATTGACATGATGTGGAACAATGAGTGACTGTGTTGATAGCCAACCCTATTGGCGTCATGTTGGGCAACCTCATATCTCCATCTATCGTCACTTCATCCAAGCACCTTCCACTACTGGTCAGTTACACTAAATGAACCGTATTTTGATAACCAATCTTTTATGTAACAAATTTAAAGAGCCATATTTGATGTTATTGAGTTCCTAATTGTATCAAATTTATATTCCCTTTGCCTAAAACACAGATTTGAACTGTGTTTTGTTGTTGTTCTAGAATTTCACTTTAATGTCCTTTATATTTTTTACAGATGGAGGTGTATTTGGGTCCTGCAGTGCTGGGTGCACTGTTAGCTACGTTTGGTATATGGAGTTCACGACCTCCCATAGCCCCCTCAGCGAGTGCTGGCGAAGTTTCTGAACCATTTTTACAAGGACTAAAGAAGGTAGACACATTATTATTGCTTTAACTTGAATTTGAAATTTTCATTCCAAAATACAGAGCAATTATACTTAGTAATGTTTTTGTCTTTTTGTTTTTGATATACACAAAAGCCTCATGTTTCCTGTTCAATAACTGTGGTTGTTTCAGATTGTGCGTATTAAGGACTTCCTGGTGTTAATGGTGTCTTACGGGGGAGGTATTGCTATTATGACAACACTTATCACTCTGCTGGAGCAGATCCTCTGTCCCCATGGATACACAGATGTAAGATCACTTTAGATTATGTGATATCTGTTATTTGGGTCGAAATGCAGTGATTGTGACTTGAGTATTATGCCGGAAGCTTATGTTATTGTTAACGTCATGGTTAATGCAATCGTTGTTGTCAAACAGAAGATCCTATGATCGTAATGGTGTATTTTATTTGTATGAGGTATCTTATACCATCCGCATAATCTTGTTCATTGTATGTTGGGATGACTTGCATTTAATCATGTGTTGTTGATACTGTAGGAGTTTGTGGGACTCTGCGGAGCTCTAATGTTTGGCCTGGGTTTGCTGGGGGCTGCTGGTGCTGCAATATATGTTGATAAAACGAAGAAGTTTGAAGAGGTGGCCAAAACTTGCATGTCACTTAGTACTGTGTTTCTTCTGGTTTTCTTAGTGGTGAGTACCGGCTTCTTCTCGTGCAATTTTTAGTTGATATCAAAGGATATGAAATTCCACTATTCTAGACATTATAAGTTGTTAACCCACCACGAATCACAGTTCTCATAACATAACATATAAGGCATTTGTATAGTGCCTGTTTCCAGGAAATAATCCTGCTCAAAGGCATGTATCTGGGGATCTCTCTGGTTTCCTTGACTTCAAAGCTTGTATTAATTAGGGGCAGGTTATTGATATACATGGACCTAGTATCAAGCAATATATATATTCAGATTATTGGACACTGTTTTTCTCCATTAGCAATCTTATACAACTGTTTCAATTATTTCTTGCTTGCCAGCGTTTGTCATCCAGCTCCTTTCAATGCCTTCTTTTCATATCTGATGTATTACTATCTTGAGTAAGTTGTGAATACAACAGTAATGTAAACCTATCCATAAATGTGGAACAGCTGAGCTGTCATTTTCTTCTTTTGATATATATCTTTGTATGACCATTTGATACCTATGTGCTCTACAGGTTGCTAGATACCCTCATCAAGAGGTATTAGTGGCCATTTTGCTGAGTTTACTAGGTATTTTTGGGTTTGCCTTGGCACCCATCTGTCTGGAGTTGGGAGTTGAGTGTACCTATCCTGTTGCGGAGGCAACAAGCTCCGGATTCATTATTGTGTGCGGGTAAGTTCAGGGTATTTATCCAACTAAAGCATATATTATGCATTCATTGTGATGTACGTTTCCAAAAGTCTTCTAAAAGTTATATCCAATCACCACTGCCCTGTATAAAGCTCTCGTGATAAATATCAATATCAAGTATTTTAAGGTATGTGAGTGACTTGGTTTGACTACTGAAATTGCGTTATGATTGTTAATAGAGTTGATGTGAAGTGTTGTTCGGATTGTAGACAATTGATATCCTTGGTGCTAACCATTTTGATGCCCATATTGGCCCGACCAGCCCAGTCATGGAGAAGTAACTGTCTGGATAACCCTCTGGACTACACCAGTAAATACCAATACCTTAGTCTGTCTCAGTCAGACATAAACTCATTTTATTTAAGCTTTCTCTGTGGTCAATTGAAGCTGAAATAGTTGTCGGCATCAGCCTGCCATGTTGTGGTATTATTGGAACAAAGGCACCAACAAATCACAATGCTCAGTCATCATCATTCTCATTCTCATTGCCATCATCATTATCACCTTCACCATCCTTGTCATCATCATCATAACCATTGTCATCATCCGCATTGTCATCTCCATCATAATTATTGTAACAGTCATTATCATTCACATTCCAAACATTCTCGATATGACATCATGTATATTGTGCCTTTGTGCAATTTCATTGTGATGTGTTGTAAGTGAACTGGAAATTTACCACTCAGTTTTTATGTCTTTTGCAGATTCTTCACTTCTGTTCTCGGCAGTTGGAGCAGCTCTCTCGGTCTTCTTCACATATTTCTTTAAGTGTGAATATCGTCGTCTCCGCTCAGAGGAACAGATTGTAGCAGAGAGGATACTAATTTATGGTGCTAGCGCTGCTGCAACCCAAGTCAATGCATGAGTCTTAACCAATCAAAGCAGCTGTGAAAATTTCAACAGAATTTTTCCCCATCTGTATAATGTTCGGGGGATTTATTGTAGGTAAATGATAGTTGTCATGGGTTGATAATCGCTGATTCTAAACTTGTTGCTCAGGGCATCATTTTACTTCATCCGATGTTTCAGTTGATTTTTATGGAAATAGATTTGTGAGATCTACTGAAGCTGTTTTACAACATGAGTTTGCACTGTCACAAGTCGGGTTACGTTATCAGGTTCACTCAGTGCAATATAATTGAGGATGAAATGTTTCTCTGGTGGGCTACTTTACATAAGCTTGATCAAATGGCATAGCACAAAATGCTTGTGTGCCAATTTTCTGTGTTGTACCATAAATTGAGACATTAGGTATGTGTACTTTCTATAAAATCAAAGCAACTCCAACTTGGTCACTTAGTGCTGCTCCTGAATGAATTTTTTATATATTATTTTACCATGAAAATAGTTCCCCCGTACTTGTATGTTTCTACCTGTTCTGATGAATTAATTTGTTCAAGGAGTTTTTCAATTATTCCTGGGTCTTCAAAAGCTGCACAGAAATGCTCCTGCATCGCCGTTGTTCGGGATAGTGTTCGGTGTCACTTGTTACTAGTCACTACTATACTTATCGTTTATTTGTTACCATATATATATCGGTACCAACAATAAACTAATTTTCAATGAGTTGATCAGTGTTAAATTGAAGCTTTACTGTGTTGGAGGTGTATATTTTGCACTTCTTGACAAACCGTATGTGGTTGTGCATTAAACTGTAAACATTTAGACATGTTTAGCGCCATGATAGCAATGGCCATGTGATACATGCCAAGATACACAAACACTGCCAAGTAGGATATGAAGTTAAGCTTACCAACTCCCCACAAACAGTATTTATTTTCTAAGCTTGTTTGTTTTGGTGAAATGAATGCAGAAGATCTCTAAGAATGGGTAATTGCTCCTATGATGCATAAAGTAAAATATATTTTAAACACTGAGGGTCACCATATTAACTGATCAGTAAGAACATCATTTGCCTTTTGAAATATGTGTTGGAATGTAACATTTATTGCAAAGACACCGATTACAAAAACAGAAGTATACAACATCTATCCCAACATGGCTGTGTTCCAAGCACCACAGAATATTTTCTTGATCTGTCTGTCAACGGGGAGCTTGAGCAGCGATGGTGAGTCCCGTGACATAGTATCCCCGTGCCCAAGCTGACCATGATCGTTCCAGCCCCATGTATAAACCTCCCCATCCTCTGCAAAACCCAATGCCACATCAAATTTGTTGGTGATGATGATGATGATGACAGCTGTAATGTTTACGATGGTGATAGTGGTGATAATTATAATGACCCTTAATATGATACATGCTACATCTTCCGTTGATATTTCTACTATAATTTAGAAGTTATGATAACATCTATAGCATTATGTTTTTATGACAATAAGGAACAATTATATCACCTGTGAGAGCTGCTGTGTGTCTGGACCCACAGGCCACCTGTAGCATGTTGACAAACTCTCCAGAAGCTGAGATGAAATCTAGCACCCTAGGATAGGGAAGAATGTTCACTAGCTCGGAATCAACACTGATAGGGATTTGATTAGCAGGCTGTTTACCAGCCAGGGCCAGACGGGTGTCTTCAAACACACGTTCCAAATCAGCAAAAGCTTGTGTGTTCTCTCTTTGCTGAGTGTTTTGTGGATTGTCTAATTGACATGTCTCTTCTCTGTCATGTTTTGATGCAAGATCTTCATCTTCTACTTTTGACTTTTTAATGTTAAGCTGGTCATCAATATTTTCAGCAGCACCTTCAACTGTACGTTTCATGCCAGTTTTAGTGAGGAGTTTGTCTCTTTGATCTTGAACGATTCTACTGGGAAATCCCAGTTGACCTCTCTCGTTCCACCCCCATATGTATACATCACCAAAATCTGAAAAAGATCAAGAAGAAAATACAAAACCACTACACCTCTGATATAAATTTGACTTTGGTGTCATTCATTAGTTATATTTGGTATGGTAACTGCCTTTGCACGAGGATATCACAAATTTCAACAAATGATAATTCAAACCATAATCATTATTTCAAGGAATGTGAAATGTACACCCACTCAATTATACGACCATATAACAGATAATCAAAACTGGTAACTGCAAGCATAATTAAACAAAGAAGACGTGATCAATATAGCAGAACTTCTGAGCATTGACTCACCACTAAGGGCAGCTGAGTGCCACCCTCCTGCACTCACTGCTGTGATGGTAATGCCCTCTAGAGCTTCCACAACACGAGGTTGTTTTTCATTCTCAACACTGCCATGACCTAACTGACCTTGTCTGCAAAACAAATCACACCTTTCATGAAATTACATGCGGTGCAGATACTACGAATATCTGGTCTTGCAATTAGTCTTAACATGAACACCAAAGCCAGCTTCCTATCACCCCATGTGTGTGAAATTTCAAAAGGCATGGTTAATCTGAAGAATTTTTCTTCCAAATAGAAATTCTGAATTATTTCATTCTACGTGCCAAAGTTAGAACTGCGGAGTACCTACCCACCAATCCCATACGTGAAAGTTACCCCAATAGCAGAGAGAAGCAATACATGTTCCTTGCCACAGCACACTGATTTAATATGGATGCTAATATCAAGTGAACGGTATAGGAGTGTTGAGTCCGGTGATTTTTCAACAGAAAACACTTCACCCTGGTCTTCAGAAGAAACAAAAAGAATGTATGATAAATGCAAGCATCATATGAAGGAAATCATAACAGAATTATTGTCAACTCAGTTGTTGCATGGGGATATTGTTAACAGTTATATTGGCAGTCCACATATAGGGGGGATGATCTTTAGGTAAACATGTTACCTGTTTTCAAAACTGTATGCATGTTCCCTGCAACAACGGAGATAAAATGTTTTTGTGGCGATTTGTTGTCCAGGCTCCTAATGGTCCTTCTATCATTTCCACTAAAATAATGACATTGGCCAGAACTATCTGTATAAAGAATCTCTTTCCATGCTAGGGCTGCAGAGTGAATGTTGTCAATATGATGTCTGGTGATCCCAGACACTACTCCAGTCTCATCATCTGTAAAACAATAGAATATGTGAAGTCTTCCTGTAGCACACAATAAATTAACAACATCTATATGGAACAAAAAGCCTTCGTAGTATGCTAAATAATATCGCATATTGATATCATATCAACTCACTAAATGTTATAAGCATTTTATCCCACGACAGCTGCACATCATTTATTCTTTCTGCAATTCCTGATTGTAAGTTTTCATTTCCCTCGAAATCTGCATAATCAAAGCTGCTTTCGTCATGGCTATTAGACATATAAACATCTCCATCTTTATGGTGAGTATTTGTGGTTTCAGATTTCCCAGTTCCCAATTTAGAGCTTGTATCCCTCGCAACAATGGGCACTGACAGTGGCACAGGAAGAATAAACTCCCATTTGCAGTGGCCCTTGTGGAAAATTTGTCCAAAACCATTAAAACCACAGGCGAACAGCTCCATAGTTCTTGTTGTGGATTGGATTAATTTTCTCGGTGTCCATATAGAGATTGATAACTTGAACAAGGCATCCTTTTAATATCAAATACAACGTAATTGACGATGTCAATCCAACATTTGACAGCTAGCGATAATCGAAGTTACTTTTTGGCGGAAGTTTACACCTGAATACAGAGTGGTATTCGGATATAAGAAAGCCGACAAAATGGTTTTGGAAAGCACTTACCTTTGGTAATTTTGCTAATATTTGGTTGTTATAAACATTCTTTTCCTATATGGTTTAATATCTGAAACGTTCGTTAGTATACCGATCCATTGGCTATAATAAGTTGAATCCAAAATTATTTATTTGATGTTTATTGTGGCAATAAATCTGACACAAGTGACGCAGCGATTCATGATGCATGTACGAATATATATTATCGCTCACAACAATGGAAATACATATTGATTATGTCTTCTGATGATGTTATTTGATTCGAGTTTTGTTCTCTATAGAAATAGTATGGATAAGTATGTGATCTTTGTGTATAAACTTTCTGAATACTGGAAATCTTTACTGATTCAGTCATGTCATGAGATATGAGACTGACATGACTTGCTCTCTCGACTATCGCCGTTCGTATGCACGGTATGGTGATAAATTCTAGTTATATACGTATTACCATCCTGCAAAGATGTAGGCGTGGATACGATGGTCGCAGGACCCTATATTTGTATATTAACTTCTGACCGGGGCTAGGTTATCCTCTGCTGGGTGATTGTTTATCTTTTGTCAAGTAATTTTTACCTCGACCTTCGCAACTTTTGATCACAGCAACCTCCATGTTGCTCTCAATCAAATTTCTCTGGCTGGATACAATCTACTTTGACGAAATCTCTTTGGGGAACTTACTCAAATTAAGTGCCTGATAACACGGGAGTGCAGTAAGGTGACACTGCTTTCACACACAACGCTATATATCTTGGGCAGCCATTAGTGATGTTGCGGTGCTAGGCACCATGTTGCATTCCTACCAATGTTGACATCATTCACTTTGTTCCAAAATATAATCGAGTTATCACCCAATAAACACAGAGGATGATCAGGCTGTTTCTTATCCATAATATATAAAGAAATGGGCCAGAATATATGAATCATATTCAAGTGCAGCAACAGCCACTGTCTAAAACATTAACACACGGGAAATAGATGCCAAATATTGCGGGAGGAAAACCTCAGTTGAAACTCATTAAACAAAATATCAAACCACAACAATTTGAGTTTATCAACTCGGGACAAAATATTGAATTTGTGTTTTGAAGACTCATGAAGACTGTTATGATGGCATTTTATGTTTATCCTCCAATTATCTTTGGTGATGTAAATATATATATAGAACCTGTAACTTAATACTTGTCTGATCTTTGCTGTTTTCTGAGCATGTAAATGGTTTGCCCTAAGTTGGTCTTTGGGTTAGACAGTGAATGTGTGTTATTTATAAATGACCAGTGCGAGCTATCTGGCCTTTTCTTGCCACTTTTTTTCAAACATTCATGTTAATATCTATTTTACTTGCGTGTTTGCGAACCAAGCATCTGCGGACTGCCACATGCCAATCACCTGCCCAATCTTTCCACCCCCACCCCACCAATAAAGTACCGCAGGCTTTTTGGTCGCACGTCTGCCGGTATTCTTGAGGGACCCTGACCAGGGAGCTCGGCTTCCCGAGAGCCCTTAGTTTGTAGACTTTTCAAATGCTACTATTGATTTAGTAATATCTTCTTGTTTTTGTCTGTAGTGTGGACAACAGTGATTACATGAGGAATGGGGATTTCCTGCCCACACGACTTCAGGCCCAGCAGGATGCTGTCAATCTCATCTGCCATTCCAAAACACGAGCCAACCCTGAGAACAATGTGGGCCTACTCACCCTGACAACGTGGGTATTTATTATACCTTGTGTATCTCCATGTTGTGGTCAACATCAATTATAGTTCACTAAATATTTTAAAAAATATCCATACATCACCATTGTTTTGATAATTATCTTAGCATTTATAATTGCCTTAGACATGTTCGACTCTAATAACACTACTATATTTGACTTCATTGCTTGCTTTTATGCGGTGTGTTGATTCTGATTCATATCAATTTGTATGGTTTAGACATGAGGTGCTGGTCACTTTGACATCAGATGCCGGGAAACTGCTTGCCAAACTTCATCAGGTGACGCCAAAAGGAAATGTGAACTTTGTCTCGGGAATCCGGGTGGCACATGTAGGTTCATTCTCTGCATTGTTATTCATTCAGCTGAAATTCATCATCAGCATGGTTAAGATGTATATCATTTCTTTTGCTTGTCAGTTGGCCTTAAAGCATCGCCAGGGGAAAAACCACAAGATGAGAATTGTTGTGTTTATTGGCAGTCCAATTGATGACGATGAGAAGGAGGTAATTATTCATCATGTTAATTTAGTTGCATCTTCTGACAATATTATACAGTGGGTGTTAAATTTATTTGGTTGAATTGAATCCATGTGCATAAATATATTTGACCATTCCTTCTGGTGGAATGTTAACTAATTCTGCAGAAAAGTAATTACACACACACACACACACACACACACACACACACACACACACACACACACACACACATATATATATATATATATATACATATATATATACATATACATATATATATATACATATATATATATATATGTATATATATATATATATATATATATATATATATATATATATATATATATATATATATATATATATATATATATATATATATATATGATTCAGCTTGTTAAAGTCGCCAAGAAGTTGAAGAAAGAGAAGGTCAATGTGGATGTCATTAACTTTGGTGAAGAGGTAAGTGAATGTTGTTAATGGGGCTCTCATGGAGTTAGTACCTACCATGCAACACTGTCTGGGTTAATGCATCACATCTTGCCCATGATGAATATGGATGGAGCAAGACCTTTGTCATAAGACCTTGTGACATTTTTTTAACTGATGAATTGTCTATCTTGTAATCTCTTACGCCATATGCATACCATTACCACTGATTCGGTGCTAATCTCTGTTTCAGGCTATAAATACAGACAAACTCACATCATTTGTAAATACCATCAATGGCAAAGATGGCAGTAGGTAAGTGGGTTAAAGTATAATTTCATTTTCAACCATCTCAAAGATGATGAAAGAATCTTTAAAATCCTATCACATTGTCTTGAATCTGTTTTCAAATGAGACTTGAGTACATCATATTGCAGACACTGGGTTTTATTACAATATTATGTTGATATTCAAAAAGATATTACTGTCACAATGCATTCTCTCATTCTTGAATATTCCCTAGATGCTGAAATCACGTTGGAACTGTGTTTTTCAATAAGGCCCAAAAATGGTGATATTGCCCCACAGCAATATTACTCCATAGTTCCTCTTTATCAAGTTGATGTACCTAGTTAATAATCCGTATGCTTGATGTCATTCCTGGTGGATCTCTCTGCCCACAGCTCTCACCTGCTGACTGTAGCCCCGGGTCCTCTGCTGTCTGATGCTCTCATCAGCTCCTCTATCATTGTGGGAGAAGACGGAGCTGGTGTAGTGCAAAGTGGGATGTCTGGTTTTGAGTTTGGCATCGACCCCAATGAGGATCCAGAGCTAGCCCTGGTCAGTCAACTCAATAATCTCCTTTTCTTTTCTCAACCCTCGGTCTCATTAAAACTGGTTACAGTCTAAATGGTGTCTTGAACTGAGAGCTAATGGGTGTTAAGAGTCTAGGATTTTGATTTGTTGATGGTGGCTGTGTCCTGGCATGGTATCTCACATCACATTCATGAACATTAAGTGTCCCTTATCCACACACAATGATCTATTCATGTTGATAAGCTGTGCAAATAATTACTGTCATCTTCATCAATTACAGTCACAGTAAACGTACCATGTAAAATCCATGTCGACCCTTTTTTCATTCATTCCATATGACAATGCTTACAGGCTCTGCGTGTCTCCATGGAGGAACAGCGAGCCAGACAAGAAGATGAAGCTCGTAAGGTTGCCGCCCAGTCTGCGTCGGAAGCGGCCATGACAGTCACCGAAGGTGAAGGTCTTTCAATGATCTATATATTGGCTTGAAAGACAGACAATTTGTCTTTAGAAAAAAATGCAACCTTCAAAACATTGTATACTTATGTACTATTCATTGGTATAGTACTTATTTTTGGTACCCTTGTATTTGTATTTCTTTTTGGTTATTTGCATGGTTATTTATTGTTATAAACTATGGGAAATATAGCTTAGGATCACATGTCAGCACCTGTTTGCATGGCTACAGAAACAGATGAAGAGACTGCATTACTGAAGCAGGCCCTGGAGATGTCAATGGCGCCAGAAGAGGGTGAGGAAGAGGGAGGAGATACTACCAGCGTCCCTGTGGCTGTTACATCTACTGAACAGCCTCCAGCGGCTGTACCAGACTTCGCCATGATGTCTGAAGACGAGCAGATTGCTTATGCCATGAGAATGTCCCTCTCTGCTTGTAAGATCTTCATTATCAGATCATGATTATTATTTTGTCAATGAAGGTTAGATTATGGCATTGTGAGTGATATTAAATTTACCCCTTGTTTAAACACTGTTTGCCAAGTTTCTATTTCAGCAATGCAAACAATTTCAGTGGTGATCCCCACAGTTAGTTTCCCCTATAGTGAGCGGTGATCCTTGTTAGAACAGTGGTACATTTTTCAATTATGCCATTGGATATACTACAAGATGTGTTTGATTGCACCATGCTATAAATGCCAAACACTATGTGAATCGTTGGTATACATCGTCCCATGTGCGGTTTGTGATGTTACAGCAGCTGCTGATGATGCCTCACCCACTGCCATGGAAACGGATGAAGCTGAGAAAAAAGTCAGTCAAAGCTATCAAAGTGGTGTTAACTGAAACCCTATTTCTATCACTTATATCATGTATGACATTACCTCACCGTAACTGACATTAGTCTACCATTTCTGACACTAAACAAAAGCTACCACCGACAATAAAACTTCATTGCAGTCACTTGACCCTAATTGCTAACATTACCTTCATTACTAACATGACCTTCATTGCTAACATTACCTTCATTGTTAACATTACCTTCATTACTAACATGACCTTCATTGCTAACAATATCTTCATTGTTAACATTACCTTCATTGCTAACATTATCTTCATTGCTAACATTACCTTCATTGTTGATATGAATTCCTCGTAGCTATCATCAATTCACCATCATTGACGCACCCATTGCTTACAATACCATGGCGCCATACATTACACTAAAATGTAGCCTCAGTATTGGTTAGGAATCAATTTATTTTGTGGTTGCAATGATGATGACGATGACGTGTTTGGCAGGAGGAAGGCGATGATGACTACTCTGAGGTGATAAGTGACCCCGCCTTCCTACAGAGTGTTCTTGAAGGTCTCCCTGGTGTCGACCCTGCCAGTGAAGACATCAGCAGCGCCATAGAACAGCTCACTCAATCACAGAAGAAAGATGACAAGAAAAAGGATGACAAAAAATAGTGGACTGCTCAGTACCTTCTTAACAAAACGACCCAAATGTGACCTAATTGATGCTATTCCCTGCAACTTCTGGGCTTGGAGCAAACACCTCATCTCCTCCATTTCATACTTGGATGATTATCAAGTGTAGCTATGGTTGGAATTGCTGTGGTAAAGCTATGTGGATATAATGTCTGTAGTGGAAAGCCATGATGTGTTCCAGTAACTCACACTATGGCACTTGGTATGGATGTCAGGTTAACTGCTATTGAATTGAATATTAAACTGAACTGTATCTATACTATTGTTGTTCATTGGCATATTAACATCTTTTATGATTATTGCATCAACAAAGTTCATCTTATCCATAAGAGGGTTTAATTTTGGTGGCAATTTTACATATTCATTACTGCTTTCTATTCATATTTGCCCCTATCTTTGTTGGCACCATAAAACACATTGGTGTGCCATTATGTTACTGAACTATTTAAACGCCAATCGATTGTACCCATTCATTTTCAAAATCTCTGTGGAAATTTCCCACCCAGCCAAACTTAAAATGAACACATGGGCTCAGGGTCTTGGCAAGGATTTGAAACCTGCCCGTCAATCCCACCTCAACCTCGTCCATCACGTTATGACCAACTGGTCATTATAACGTAATTTGTTGGCTTTCGTGAACGTTATGATGTCACTTCATGAGAACATCGTGATGGCGCTCGTTGAATCGGTGATCATATTATGTATATCTCAAGTTACCGTATATGTCTCGCTATCAGACAAAATGATTTATTGATAACACGATCATTCTTTGATGAAAATGCTTTTAAGTAACCGCGACGTGACAACAGTTCACATCGCAGCGCTTTCCTTTCCCTTATCGCGATTATAACAGTTTGCACGACGTTAACCTGCGCTGAGACAAGCATACGGGGGAAAACACTTGTCAAACAGTCGCGTCGATATAATATTTCACCCAATTGCAATCGACCGTGCACAATGTACACCACCCTTCTAGTTGTCTTCTTACAAACCTCGAACATATCATGTATCATTTTAGAGAAGGTATAACATCGACATGGACTGGGACCTTGTTTTGCGAAGCTGGTCGTAATTCCAGTCACCATCGTTAAAGTATCATGACGCTGATTAAACCCCATGCGTCATAAAAAGTGTTATCCAACAGATCAGTATTTATTTGGATCGTAGATGAGCGGCCAGCGTGCTGCGTCGCTCTTTGTCTTTAAATGTGCTGTTTACTGGCCTAATTACTTGTATCCGGCCTGGGGGCGCGGTAGGACGGCTGGATGGGCGTTAGGGGGAAATTTCAGCCCGTCTAAATCGACGACTAACCCGTACAAAGGTTAAGACCCTGTATGGGCTTATTCCACGAATCCTTAATCACAGTCGATGTAAAAAGTTGTATGATTAACATATAGTCCTCTCCACATGCTTAGCACCATTTTACTGCGGCTTGTCTGGTCAGGTGCATCGTCCATGTGAATAATATTCATAGTTTGAACTGGAACTAAATCACTTTTATTCCAGTTCACTCATAGGGCTCCTCAAATTAACAAAAATACATACTGATTAATTAATCTCTGACACAAATATTAAATGTTTCACATTTAAAATCAGATCATTGGCAGTCAAATACTGCTGGCTTGTTGCAGCCAGTCGTCACTCTGTACAAAACCAGATTCCCCTAAACTGTGTTCTTTAATCTCTATAAGTAACGCAAGCAAAATTAGAGATTTGTTGGCAAAATAGCCCGGGTGGGGGGGGGGGGCACTTGGCCTTATTCTGGATAGGGGTGTGCCGCGGGACCTCGAAAACCCGTACCCGTCGTACAAGGTCAAAATGGCCAAAAGCATACCCCGTCGTACAAGGTATTATGCGAATGTATAACCCCTCGTACAGATTGAAGCTCAAAAACATACCCCGTCGTACAAGTATGAGGCCAAAAAACCCGTCGTGCAAGTCAAGAGGCTGAAAAAACATACCCCGTCGCGCGGCACATATGTACTACCTCTATACCATTAAGTGCCCCCCCCGGCACCAAAATAGCCAAGAGCTGACAATGAGAAATACATGTAAGTACCCCATCTCTGGTCTTTTTAAAGAGTAATCATGTATGATAGATGTATATGTAATTGATATTGTAGGAGAGCATGGTTTGTCCTCATCCCCTTAACGGCAAGCACCAATGATAACAAAGTACATTTGCTAATAGTTCCATTCTGCTGTTTCGTCCAGATTGTCCTTTACCTCAATCATCAACCAACTTAATGGACAAAGCAGAAAATCGTGTACAAAAGATTAATTTTATTGTCTGCTCAGCCCACTTCCCACACTGTACAAGCAAGATGAATCAGAATTCTATGCGACTACATGCAATGTTTTTCTATAATTCAGTATAGGTAATATTACAAGCTCTTCAGCAAATCGATGGTATTATTATCATTAAGCAAGACGAAGATCTCAATACAGGCCATTCAGTGATTACATGGACACAGAATATATCGTACCAGGCAAAAATCCTTATCCCTCGTTTAATAACAATTGTTTTATAATCAACATGAAAATTTTCAATTTGTAACCTATTCAAGCTCCCACCATAGTTATTGTACATACAAGTAGACAACATTGATTGTGAGATGGACAGGTACATGCTGAATAGAGAAAAAGGCAAGCTGATGTCTGCGTCAAGATCAGAACAAAATAAAATGCAAATGGAAGTTAGCCAAGCCCACCGAGACAGCAAGCCACACCCAGGTAGGAGGTTGGCCCATCAGGATAGCAAGCCACGCCCACACTAGTGATGAACCGCTACCTCCCATCCGGCCCCCTGTTTGACCTACTCGGAAGCTCAAGGAAAACAACGAGACGTCCAAATGCCAGGCAAGATTCCCGTGAGTGTGCATCCACTGTGTGATGTGGATATGATTGGTATAATACAATGCATACAAAGATAACTATAATACACAACTGTACAAAACTCAGCCCAACTTAACCAGTTTGTACAAAACATGTGCAAAAACAAAAGAAAAGCACCTTGGCCTGCAGTTCGACCAGACGAGCTTCATCTCCGTGATATTAAAGCTACTGATGAGAACTAGGCTTCATGATGATCACGTCCAAACTAGAAGAAAAATATAGATCTTTCTTACACAAGTTTCTGTACAGAATGTTGCTGAACCATAAAAACTAACTGCACTAGCTATCGTCGATTAGTTAGACCTACGTGATCCTAAGAATGCTGGATTGACGAGGGGTAAATGCACGCTGTTGCCAGGCAAAGGAGGCAGCAGGAGTGGCAGACCAGAGCTAGCAGGGGGGGGGGACCTTATCTACAAATACACCGCCGAATCATCCTGCCATGTCCACTCTTACACCGTATAAAAGTGGCTAAAATCTCCAGGCGACGAAACGCTGCGTGGAGTACGACATAAGAGAGAACGCACAAGAGAGCTTACAGCTAGTTCCAACCGTGATATCACCTTCTCATAACTCACAACATCCAGTACAATGTCAAGCAAATATCATCCCCACGTGATGGCTTAATAAGGCAGACCACGACACTGTGGCCACGCTACACATTGTTCACATGATCAACACAAAGAAACGTGCTATATCGTAAACTTGGCAAACAAAAAAAACACGTCGATTAAAAAAAGCATCCGAATACAATGCTCGCTTCTCTTAACATCATCATATACATTGTTAATATGATCCGTTTTAGAAAAATAATGAAAAATGTTGCACAAAAATGACTCGGTCCCCGTCCGAAGTGATGGATGTTGTGGCACTTAGAACATGGGTTCTTGATGTGAGGGACGTGGGGATGGTGTGTGGGACGCAGTCAGGATGGGAAAGAGGAGCAGCCAGATTACTTGGCACCCGCAGCTTCTTTGGATTCCTTTTTCTTAGAGAACGAGGGGATTCTGAATCCACGCTTCTTCTTTTTCTTGCCATCCTTGCTAGGGGAGCCATGTTCTGCGGCCGCTTCATGACTTGGGGAACCGGGCTGTAAACAACAACAAAGAGCAGCAGATGAGGGGCGGGGTTACTATCAGCCAATCAGGTGGAAGTGTGGTCAATATCAACCAATGAGAAGGCAGAAAGGGCAAGCAACATGCTACTCACTACTACAGGACAACAGTCAGTAAATGTATACAATCACTGGTTAGAGGCTTGACAAGGAGACATCTTGATTAAGTCAGCAGAATGATAGCTTGGATGCTAAATATTACTCAGGGGTTGATGAGGTTAAATCAAGCTCAACATCAGCTATACACAATGCCCCCACCCATGAAAACAAACCTGCTTATACCACCAATAAACAAAGGGAACTGTATTGATACAAATGGGAATTACAAGTCTAGTAACGCTGGAACAATACATGCTGATGATACAAGACATGCTAACCCAATACACTAACAGATCACATTCAAATAAATACTCACAGCACAAACACTAAGTACACAAATATGGGAAAGGGAGATTAGGAAAGAACTTCTAAATAGAATGCTGTACAAGAAGATAATGAATCTAAGTGGAGTAAACTCCTTGTTGAAGAGAAAAGTATAACACACAGAGCCTGCTAAACAACAACAGATGTACAACACATTCAGCACCAACTCAACAAAGGAGATTAGCAACACAACCCAGGGCTTACTTATGTAACAGAGACAGACCACCAGAGTACAAATCATCCAGAGATCAGCGTAATCCCAATCGGATACATTGATCATATTTGATTAGCCGATCCTGGTAGTGAGGGAAAGATGGGATGGATTAGACCAGGCATCTTGTGCGTCAATCCATCTGGAATGATTGCCTAGGCTTAGCATTAAGGGTGGTGCAGCTAAGTTCAGCAGGGTCAGTAAGCCAGGACAGTGATGCTACCTGTAGGGCAATCCGCTCGGGCCAAACTACACACCATGCTTTTCCCACACCAACTGTTTTTATTTTTACATATAGACGAGTTTTTATAGTCAGGTTAAACATTGGTCTTTCATTCTGTTGGCTGACTAGCATGGTTCACATGGCCTGGTTTGCACGATCCTAAAAATGGTGTTAAATGCACTTGGTGCCATATTGTCATGCTGGTTGATGGGATGATGGTTGCTCCCGGGCACTCAGCACTGTGAAGGCCATGCCTATAGGTTAAACGTGTCACAGAGAAAACCCTACATCAGCATCCAACAGCCCCTGCGGCTCATTATAACGACGGTGGTGGTTTTGCTTGCATTATGAAGCCCTGAGTTATCTGTGAGAGGAATAGATTCAACATAACGAGTGCTTCAATCACCAGCAGATAGCAAGGCGCATTAAGGGAGACCTAGTAGTGATCTACGCAGCAGTTCACAATTACCCCTATCACGCAGCGCTAGATCTCCGTATTCAGGGACACTTTTTTGCTTTTGGTTTTTCTCTCTTTCTTTCCTTTCTTCTTCTTCAGCTTCTTCTAGAGAAGGAACAAGACACTGGAGATTAGGCGTCTCCGAGATGTACACACGAGGGCAGTAATTAAATAATGAAGAGAGAAGAGACAAGATCCAGGTTGTGAGCATGCAAACCCTGGATAGATGAGGAGATGAGGCCCGGTCCAGAGGAGGAAGTCAAACTGACATACAACACGTCCATAAGATAACAAAAAACCATACATGCAGTTATACATGCTCAAGGCACACCACTGACTGTGGTGTCCTCTTTAACATGACACAGAAACTGTGGTAAGATCTCTATCAGGTATTGATGCAATTAAGCTCAACCATAAAACACCGGGGATATGTTGGGCCGACTGTACATCCACCTATGACAATGATTGATTCAGACAACCCATGCGCTGCTGCACTTGTACTTCTTCATTGCCATTGATAGAAGCAAGCAACAACCCCTTGCCAGCAAGCTTTGTCACCATGCCAGCAAGCCACACCCATCTGAGGCAAGCCACACCCTCACTCCCAACATGCCACACCCAAATGTGGTTTGCACATCTTCACAGTACCCAACGTGCCAAGTCAGGAGGCCGACATGATACACCCAACACCACATGCTAACAGCTACCGTATAACACAAGACAGCCTTACTCCCAATGCACATTCTGATTTATTGAAATCCTTACGTTAATTACCAAGATATAACAGTGCAATAGATTGTGAAAGGAGCGAAGAATATGAGAGTCATCAAGCAAGGTGACACTCACCTCTTCCAAGGTTCCTTCTCCACTGGAGGTGGATTTAGTAGGAGAGCCGGCTGGTTGTTGGTCACCATTCAGGGTACCTGTCAACAACACCACCATGTCATCTCACTGCTGACTACATCCAATATAATTCACAAATAACTGAAGGACTAGGGTTCATAAGATGTGAATAAGCTATAAGCTACATATAAACAACATTGACATCCAACACAACACATATCAATACAACAATGACTTAATATAGATAGCAGTACAGCATCAAGGAAGCAGTGATTCATTTGGCACAACAGAAGCATATTCTAGTCACGGACAATACACCCCGCTTCCAAGCAGCCACAATGTATATATAAATATATAATAGGAAGCAGGTCCACTCCACGGACAGAAAGCCTTGTAGGTCAAACGTAATAACAAAAAACAACAAATAGCCAGAAACTATTGATGGCGTTGAAGCTTTAAGTGGGCTGTTGAGTGTTGAGTGAGGGCAATGTAGGATATTATAAGGAACAAGAGTCAAAGGAATAATAGAAAGTACAACATAACGAGATCGGATTCAATATCAGGGAGCATGAATTACAGGTACTCTAGCAGCAGGTGATTTATCATGGGAACTGTACATAATAGCAGAGTTAGCAGGTAGCAGCACCTGAACTCTCCAAATCAACCAGATCAGAGTAAGGAGACTGCTACAGACAGGCTCAGGTTGTATTGAAGAGACAGAGAGTGAGAGTGAGTGTGAGCTTATAAATTAAGTATTGGCCAACCTTACCAAAAAAGCCCAAATTACCACTTCCACTATTCTCAAATGAGTAACTTATAGAGGAAATGTCAAGGTCAAAGACAAATGGCTAGAGGGTGGTGGTTTAATGGTACGGTTACAACCGAGGTGTGGTTATAAATATGGTTATATACAGAAAGCTCGGCCCACACCAAAGAGTCTTACCACGTTTCTGTTTACGCTCAGATTTTGAACGCCCAAAATTTGTTTCTTGAAGTTCTTCAACAACTGAGAGTAAAATATGCACCATTTTGTTACTGGTCGATCTTGTGTGGGACACTTAATGATATTCGATATGACGATATACGATTGTAACATAGCTGAGTGTCTTTGCTTTGAGTGGAGTGTTATGCGACTCACTCTGTTTGCTCTGTTCTGCAGGCAGGCGCGCTGACTTAGAACGCTGCAGATCGACGTTGCCCGCTGTTAAAGCAGTGACATGCATTACACTAACACTGACATGCATGGGCAGCTCATTGAATGCAGCAACATCAACACTAGCTAACAACTCAATAAATCAAAACAAAAAACGAAAACTCCAACACATGCTAGCAACTAATCACTAGGTAAGTAAGAAAATCTGACATGCAACAGGAATTCAACACATAGGAAAGTTTATCAGCGTTTTTGCAACTGCATGCAAATCGACAATCATAAGTAGCTTATCACAATGTCACAAATCTTCCTTGTCGAGTTAGTAGCTGACTTAACCGTTAGGTGACAGGGATTTACTTCCTTACATAAGTTTAGTTAAGTTTGGCTAAACTTGAGCCTTCCAGGTATTCAGTAACCTAAATACCTTAACTGGTGCCATTGACTACCGGACTTACCCGGCGGGCCCGCTAGCTGTGTCTCGTAGAAGACTGGACTAGAGGGATCAGGACTGACGGGGTTTCTGCTCGAGTCTAGATTCTCTGATTGGGGTTTTACTTAATACAACACAGGAAGCACAGACTTGTACATGCCTGACTGCGTACATTCTCTCACCAACACTAGGGTTACATGGCAACATCCACAGAAGGCGATGGGAAATATGTCAATAGCAATTACCATAAAACCAGGGATGAGAAGACCATGGATTTTTTGTCTGAACACCTGGTCAAGTTTATCTAGGCCCTTCTCAGCAGCCACCTACCACCATCCTGAATCAGACGTCTTATGGCCAAAATAGAACTGTCCTCCATTCATTCAACTACGCCAGGGATGGCCTGCCTCCTGGGGCATGCTTTCATCACCCAACAACTGTCCTCAACTACCACAAGTCTCAACCTCTATTGGGCAAAATGACTTGGCCATGACTAAATTGACCAGACTTAATAGATGACCAGCTCGTCTATTGACTGCGAGTAAGAGCTAGTTACCGTCAGTCTCCACGTGAATGGTTGTGGTTTTGGTGGTGGTGGTTGTAGTGGTGGTCTCGCCGCCTTCGTCCTGGCGTACATGTTGCATGCGTTCCTCTGACGAGATGAGACGCCCGTCTGGTCCCGGCTCCAACACAGCCTCATCTAGACACGTCAGGCATGCGTCAAGACAGGCAGGTGTCAAAGGCTGCCAGGGGAGAGGTCAAAGGCTGCCAGGGGAGAGGTCAAAGGCTGCCACCATGGGACCCCACCCACATGCAGTGCAGAGATGGAAACTGAATGGATGGTTAACTGACCAGTTGGATTGAATGTCTGGAGGGGGTCTTATATTTTGAAATAAATAGAAGAAATAAGCTATTAATACAATATTCTGACAGACCATTTTCATACGTAAGTGCGAGTTTCCATCCTGGCTATACCATAACTCCCATACTGATGGGAGATGTGTAATTGCATGTAGGTGAGGAGAAGAGGAGTACAGAGCCAACAAGAGAACCAGTGTTATTATAACACAGTATATATACACATCAAGAGTGAGAAAGGAGGAGAACATTCCATGAGGAGTGTGGGTTGTGGGGGGGAGGGAGCATTCCACCTCCTCCTCACAACCCTAAACCATGCTGCCACACCCCGTTAGAAAATCTATGTGTTAGACATAATGCTACCGTGAGATCTAACTCCACCATACTAACGCAGCTGTACACACCCGACCGACCAGTTCAGTATTTAACATCGAGGATGAGGATGACCACAATGATGATGAGGATTGAAGCTGCCTCTGCTCACAGGCTACCAGTACAACGCAGATTCTACCAAACATCAATCAACTTGGGGAGTTCATTTCTTCACGGCAGAGTAAGCCAACGTGACAATGAAAGCTCCCTCCACTAGCCGCAGGATACACAACAATACAGGTAAGAACAGGCCTCATTGTATATCACTACTGCCTACCGTACCATGCCAATGAGGGACTACTGATGAATACCTTCAGGTGGCTCGACCAAACCATTCATTTGACTTAGAAAGGATGTGTCAGGGGACATGGTGAAGATGGAGGTGTTAATGAGGGTGGTACAACTGGACAGATATGTAAGTGGTGGTAGGTAAGACTGACCGGCGACGTCGCCCTGACCCTCCTCCTCCTTCTCCTTGACCTCGCCAGCGACCTCCTTCTTGTAAGCCTCCATCTCCTCCGGGCTCATGTTGTCAAAAGGGTTGGGAGCGTAGTAGGTTTTGTAGACGACCGCGTTGTGTCTGTGGTCACGCTGGATGATGCCCTTGGAGGCGGCTCCCACCACAATCATCCCATCCGAGGTCCCGCTCACGTGACCATCCTGAGGACGACAAACGATGGAGGCGGTAAATTAATCAGGAGAAACATGATGACAACAACATCCATATTCTATACAGATGACCAGAGGATCAGATCCAACCTGAAGCAATAACAAGCTTTGGGATGTTTGTACCCAAAATACTGAAGAACACATTACCTTGATCCTCTGTGCCTCTTCCCAGGACATGCCCTCAAGGATGCGAGACTGAGGTCCAGCATCGATCTTATCTGTGTAATACTCCTTCCTGATCTACACTCCCCACACAGTAACAAGCATCCTTGTCAGGCATACGCCACAACAATCACACATCCTAACTTCACTCACGACAAACTTCACTCACGACAGAGTAAGCATCGTTGGCAGGGATACGCCACAACAATCACACATCCTAACTTCACTCACCACAGAGTAAGCATCGTTGGCAGGGATACGCCACAACAATCACACATTCTAACTTCACCTCTGAACTAGTGTTGCATATTAGTTTGAAAATACACATCATATTTGGTAGTCCCTCATAACGATATAGATACAGCCCCTGTGAGACAGGTATAATGGCCCTACCGCCTCATGCTTCTCTCTGAACTCCTTTGGGTTTTCGCCCTGAGGTGCAAACTGGTTAGGAGTCTCTACTTTGACCGGAGCGTTTCCCTTCTCATCAGGCTCAGACACCCACTGGACACAAACCAGGCAGGACATCAGTCACCAAGCCAACATGGCTTATTTACAGTCAAGGTCAGTCATCAAAGGTCAAGGTAATACAAATTACATTTAGTTTATAAGGTTCTAAAGAGAAATAGACCAAAATGTTAGTGTATCTACTCTTGTAGTGAGCCAGAGAATGATGAGCGGGCTCTCCTTGCTGCTTGTTGGAGTCCCTACCAAAACATCCACTGTTGCCAGCGATCAACCAGAGCATGGATCAATAAGAAGTCAACTCATGGGATGATGTTAGCATTTACCCTGGTGACTTTCTTGGGGTTGGGCGTGCCTGTTTCATCAAACTCTTCTTTCTTGTAGGAGTTTGGGGTGTTGAGCCACTCAGACTTGTAGACTTTCTTCTGTTTGTCAAGATGTGACTTGAGGGGGGACCTGCACAGAAACACACCGCCATTACACACATCTGCCATGTACAAAAGTTGACGGGTGGAAGGAGATGGGGGGGGGGGGGGGGGGAGAGAGAGAGAGAGAGAGAGAGAGAGAGAGAGAGAGAGAGAGAGAGAGAGAGAGAGAGAGAGAGACAGAGAGAGAGGAGAGAGAGAGAGAGAGAGAGAGAGAGAGAGAGAGGGAGAGAGAGAGAGGGGAGAGAGAAAGGGAGAGAGGGAGAGAGAGAAAGTGTGTTGTATTTAAAGTGCAAAAAATGATCACATATCAGGTATCCTTTAACTGGGCATTCCTAATTGGAGTGATATAAGTTGATGCAAGCGCTCGTCTTAATCCATCAATGTTAACTATTACAAACATGGATAAATGTAATGGGGTCATAGTTGCCTTTGTATTTTTTTCCAATATCAAAGTATGATACCCTTATAAACACTGGTCATAAAAGGGATATAAGTGATATGATAGCTTGCAGGTTGGTCCAAAAAAAACCTCCAACATGAAATCAGATGACACGGATCAAGCGTCTCACGAGATGCATATCCGTGACTGATGACATATGACAGCTGCACAATGGGGTCATGCTGAGGGGAGGTGCCAGGAGAGGGTGGTGCTTACAGCTAGACACGTGGCCTCTACACACCATCATGCGTTAGACTCGCGGACCTGGCTGGGAGCACAGAGGTCCGTACAACATGGAGGGGTCACATCAAAGGGCAAGCAATGACAGAGCTCTTACATTCCACCATACTGGTGACGCATGACAGGCAAAACAGGACAAGCTGACATAATGGAGAGACAGAAGAGGACAAGCTGACATAATGGACAGACAGAAGAGGACAAGTTCACTAACTATATACACGGACAGAACATGATGTAGTGACACATTTGATGGACATTAAGGACAGACTCACATATAGGACAGACAGAACAGGACAGGATAAGCTGACATACTGGCTGGACAGTACAAGCTGAGACACTGGACAGACATTCATAGCACTGACCACAGTGGAGGGAGAGGTAAGGGAGCGGTGTAGGGCTACCATCAATGAGAAGATGACAACATCAAGGCAAGCTAGAGCAGTGCTGGCGACAAAAAGGCAACTCGGGCACGACACGGACACAACGACGAGAATGAGAAGAGAAGACGAGGACTCCCCAGATATTGTAGCTGCCGGGACACAAGACGAGGGAAGAGAACAAAGTGAGGCAGGAGTGAAGAAAACATGACAATGATCTAACCCCCGTCACATACAGGTCAGGAGAGAGGCACGCTATCTAACACTGTTACCAGTCATTCACATCAGCTAGGTTTAACAAAAACCACAATCAAAATGTCTCGAACATCAGAAAAACTTGAGGAATCAAAATGACCGAGTATAGTGTATTGGATCATGTGTTCATTTTGAGGGTAATGCTGGGTTTATTATAATCACAATGAAACCTCTCTATCATCAGATACAGAAATAAGGGGGGGGGGGTCAAAGTTCATCAGGGGTCAGGAGTGATTGACTCACTTGGCTTGGTCATCGAAGTAATATCCCATGGAGGTGGATGCAGGGGGGATCTCAACATCACTGTTGACACGGTCCCTCCTGTCACCCCGTCTTATGTGAGGCTCGTGGTAAGTGTGGCCGGTACGGTAACCCTGAACACCCATGTTCAACATGCAAATATGTCGTCATTGGAAAAGTATTGCGTCCCAAGTTTATATTGCAAATGAGATACTAGCAATGAAACTTATTCATCAAGAAAACACTAATTCCAATTATTAACAAACATTGCCTTTGAGTAATAATAGAGCCATTACAGCAAGAACTAAGCAGGAAACTCACGGCGTTGTCTAGGTGCCTCATGTAAGCCTCAAACTCCATTTCACCGCGGCGCCATTTACGGCGACTGCCCTCCTCGGTTTGAGGAACCTGATTGGCTAACTCATGTGCCTTCTTGCGAGTCTCGTCTGATGGCAGCTGCAGGTTGTCTAATCCGACAGGCACTGCCCTCAGCTGGCAACAGCATCAACATAGGATTGCATGTAAGCCGTGACACCCAACGCAACCACACTGACATGGATCACTTGTCTTCTGATCAATGACATCTTCAAATCAATACACACTCCGTTGAAACTAAACTTATGATCAAGTTATACCCCTCTCATGAGGTCATTTTTACACATGAGTAATGAACATGATGAATAAGCAGTGTCATCTTAAGGTACCACTACAGAACGGAGCCGCAGCAGGTTTAACCAGCGAGTGGAGATCTGCCTACCTGGATGTCGCAAGCAGTCATGAAGTTGGAGGCTGAATGGAAGGCATCCTCCACAGAATCCCCTCCCACCAGCACGCCAAAGTTCCTCAGTAGGAGAACGCGGTTGCTGGGTCCGAGCGCTCGAGTCAGCTTGTCTCTCTCCTCCTGATCACCGACGCATCCGCAGTAGCCGTAGTTACTGATGTCCCCGAGACCCAGAGCCTCCTGACTCAGGGGCAGCAGGCCACAGTTCATGGCAGACACCTGGGACAACAGTCAACAATAGGCAATCAATACAGAGCGTCAATGACCTGTAGTAACTGGCAAATACCATACTGGTACGGTGGACATAATGTGATGGCCATAAATTGCTGGTAGCGCAGAAAGACTCACCGCTACGGCCTGAGGGTTGCGGATGTGAAGGAGAACTTTGAGGTCCGGTCGTGAAGCGTGTACAGCCGCATGTAGACCGAAGCTGGTACGACAGACACCGAGGGTGGTGGAGCCTCCGTCGAGAACCTCTCCCTGTAGTGAGACGCGCAGTAGTGACGAGGCAGTCACCTCATTGTGAAGCATCCCATAGGGAGCCACCAGGAAGTGTTCATAGTCCTGACTAATACGCGCCTGTAAACATCAACACAGTACAGATTAATGACTGGCTTTAATGGCGAGAAGAGGTGTCTGACGATCATTGCACAAAAAACTGGCCTATATACAAAAAACACTACAAAACTTAAATTGAAATAGCTAGACACTGAAGGAAAATAAGCCAGTGTCACATAGCCAGTTGGAAACTTGGTTGGAAACAGCAGAGACTTTTCAGTGATATATACAAATTCAGGAGTAACCCTTGAACCCAGATGATTGAAAAACTATCCAGTTCAGGGGGTCGCTTACACCGTCAAACCAAGCACCAACAGCTCCAACAGCAGTACCTGGCTTTTAGAGTGACACGTATCTACGGAAATGAAGTGGCTTGGACAGTGACGAGATGATGCCAGGATGAGGGGCGTGTCAGAGAGGGAAGGCCCCGGTGTAGGGAGTGACAGAGAGGTAAGGCCGGGATGAGGGGCGTGTCGGGCCCGGTCTAGGTAGTGACAGAGAGGTGAGGCCGGGATGTGGGCGGGATGTGGGCGTGGCGAAGAAGACATTAGTTCACAGCTAACAGTAAACATGAGGGCTGTAAGCTATCATTTGGCTGGTATCTGTAACACAGGTATAGCCGGGACTTTCTCCTCATGGAATCTCGATTTGTAGAGCAGGCGCATAGATAGCAGGTACGATCAAGAATAACTGCGGCTGAGAATGAGGTCAACTTGTTGTAGCAGCAGATATAGGTTGACAGAGGTTGGACCGGTGCGCTATGTAGTTAATGGGCCAACCGGCTGATAGTACAACTTACACGGGCCGTCATTGGCATGCCAGGCATGCTTGAGTTGGGGGAGACGTGGGGGTGAAGAGAGAAGCGACAAGGCCGGGTGGAAGGGGATAGGGCACTTGGGGAAGAGATGACACAGACATCAAAGTTGGTAGCCCGGCATTGGGTGCCATGGTAACTACTGACATACACCAGTATATATACACCATCTGGTACGTGACAACAGTTATCGTTTCAGTCTGCCAGATGGGTGATGGGAGTGGGGGGATGGAAGATACGCTGGGTGAGGTACACTAATCACCCTTAGTAACATATCGGCTTCCCCCAAAGCTCGAGAAGAGGTGGGGGAGACTTCATGTATCTGCAGTAGGGTGATTGAACGTGTTGCTTTACAAGAGGCGGCCATTCGGTTGCGCTGTGTGCATCAGTTTGTGTTGAGCGTGGGACGCTAGTCAGACTGGAGGAGCGGTAGTTTACGCTGTGGGGACAACATACACCTCGTTAACGGAGCGGGTCATACGGTGACCGATGACAGGACGCCCTCGGTATGCATGGTGTCACGCCTCGGAAAGACAACCACCACGCGCACTTTTGACTCATCCACGTGCCCGATGGTCCTTGGACACATCCATCTGTGCTGGCAAGATGTTTCCCCAAACACGATTCGATTAATATGTTGTTACATCACTCATCGTCATCAGATGATACATATGTGCAATTCCCCTCTGTTCTGACATATGTTCCAGCAAATGGTGTATCCTTGACACACTACACGATTGTACCCACGAAACCACGCCTCTTTCTCCGCTGTATCATCTGCTATATTTCCCCGGCGACCAGTCAAGCCTCTCGCACAAACATCGCTACCAGACGGGCTACACACTGCCTTCACAGACAACACTCGCTCTCCCTACAAGCAACCTGAATCGTATATTGTTACTGGCTGGAAACTATGGTCTTAGTCACACCGGCTATCTGACACCCCGCGTATCATGCGCGGTATGGCAGTACAGATATAACCTACTGAACGGGCCTGAACAACAAACCAATACGGTGCGTGCCTGCAAAATCCGGGCTCGGGCAGACATGCACGGGAATCAAGGCATGCGCGGAATCTTCATGGAGCCGCCACGCTGATGCCGAGAAGCGCACCCTGCCATCAAATAAATCAACAGGTCACTTAGTTTTAAGATGAGGCGAGTGGAACGCAGCCAGCCTAGTGTGAAATGTGGGTCAGGGTTAATGACCAAGACGGCCACGCTTGGAGTCGATACAACAAGGCAGCTAGGTAGCTACCGATGTACAAATCAACCGAATGAGTGACACGCGGAAATAATAGAGATGCGTCTATTCGCAATGAGAATATGACGGGGTGTTCTGAGGAAGCGTGCACAAGCACGCTTGAGCGTTGAGACCACCAATAACGGTACATACGCACGCCCAACATGAACCACCCCCCCCCGTCCCTGTCTCCCAGGCCATCCCACCTCGCCAACACATGTTACCGACTGTAACGTTACAAATCGCGCCTTGCTTATGCACGTGAAATATCGACCACAGCCAACCCAGAACCCTATAAATAAACTTAACGCGAACAGAGACCAGCCGCGATACCTGGCGCTGGATGTACGGCTTCGGTTATATAGACTCCCATCGACATCTTCTTTCAACATACATGTATAATTCTTTATGCTAGCTTTATTATTTACATGTAACCACTGGTACTCGGGTTTCCGAGCGAAGGGACATACATCTATGCATATCAAATTATGAAATACTGATCGAGCCCCCCGGAAATCGGCCATCAACATCCGACCTCCGGTATTCATGACAACAACGTTAAAAGAAACTCAGTAAGGTATTCCCATGGAATGACTGTGTGTTTGGCCAGCCTAGTGACATTGACCCAGTGGTTCTCCCTTTGTTAGGACCACACAAACACAGGGCTTAAAATAAATGGCAGGTTCATATATTTCAATATCAAGAGACCAGTAAGGTAATACAACAGAGACAAACGTCTCTGGGGCGTCCCATATGGGTCAAAGTCTTTCAACCGTGGAAAGACCATCACCCTCCTCCCGACCAACACAAAACCAATCGACCGTGGAAAATATAACACCCCCCCCCCAAATCAATATTCTAAGCAACAAGTCTGGTCTTTTTTATATCGAGGGCGAAAAGTCTTCACAGACTTCGATCCTGCAAGGGTGTAAATTCAATCAATAATTAGACATAGTATCGTCCATGTTTGAAAAGGGATCGAATAATCTGAGCCTTATTGCAGTTTTCATTCAGGCAACAATAACCATATGTGCACTTGGAGCGTCATAGCCGATTCATTAGTCATTCAGACAGTATTGCTGGGGCAATTCGTGTGTCCCAACGAAACACCGCTAACCACCAACCTACCCATTTTCAGCTGCTCGGCTCCAGCAGCAGCCGACTCAGCCGAGGATGCCCGCAGCAAACCGGCACAAAACCGAACTCGCGTGTTCATGACACTCAGGCTGTGCTAGGGCTTGGTCACACCCCCTCTGAACAGATGGCGCCCAGACATACATGCCAAGATCGACCCAGCGATGGGACAGTGTATGTACAGCCAGATTGAAATAGCACAGTTGGCCCGTGAAATCGAGCGCTCTGCATGGCAGTTAAATTGTTTTTATCACACAATCAGTAGTGCAGTCCAATTATTCTTTTCTGACAATCTATGTGTGAGCGATGTGTACCGGCCGCGAAGTGGTTACATGTCTGCCCAGAACGTTGCCCCGGTCGGACGGTAATATAAATATATACCTTCGTGCAGGCGTATCCACGGTCGTTCGGTGAGCGCTATATTCCGAGCGTCCATAACTTCTAATCAATGTTGTGTATTTACGTATCTATGTATGTCGACAATCGAGAAGAATATATCCAGTACAAAACTATTTTGGTTATCCACTGTGTGGTGATTATTTAGTGATTGTCACATATACTTTGAGAATCGCATTTTTCGTTCACTTGAAAATCTTGGAAATATGACTTTCATAAGAATCCTAGCAAATATCTAGTCCCTTCACCTGAAAATCTAACAGATAACCCACATAGAGTGAATAAACATAATATATTTATATATTTATATATATATATATATATATATATATATATATATATATATATATATATATATATATATATATATATATATATATATATATATTCTTAATTGATTTGACATAAAGCAGTGCCTTGAGGCTGCATGGGACGACCATAATTGGGCTCTTCGATTGAAGTTGCCATTGCCCATATTACAAATTAGACAGCTGCTTGCTTCAAATCATGTCACAACCAATCAACCAACCATGGCTTGACCCAACAGACGTCATTAATAGATACCAACACCAGGGACACAGGGCTATTTCACCAAATTTAACACACACAGGCAACCCAAGTCTCCTGCAGTAATAATGACACAGGAGAAATATACTGAATGGATGATTTGGACAGAATGCTGACCGTGATACAGCTGGAGAAGCCCTGAGACCAGCCGAAGATGTCCCCCAGGCGGTAGGCAGAGGCCACCTTGCATCGTAAAACCTTCTCTCCTTTACTGTAGTTGAGGGAGTCTACCCCACGAATGTCTGAGATGGGGAGGCCTGTAGCTCCCACTGTAAACAGACACACAAGGTCAAACAAAAGTGAAATATGACAAGGTCACTTGATACCCACAAGGTCATGCAAATAATAGTTATGGTGAAGCTGGGGGAAGAAATTCATTCTGCAGTTAGTAGTAAAAGACCACTACTAGTACTAAACTAGAAATCTTTGAGGTATTGTTTAACTAAAAATGCCCATACAAAGGGTTAAAACAACACAAAATGGGAGCTATGTTTCCCTGGGCTCCCATAACAAAGCAGTAAACATTTCTAAGAGTACCAGACATTTCCAAACCAAAAACCCTGAGATTTATCTACAGTTTGGAAGTTTGCTATCAACATGTTCAGGAGCCCTTCGTACAAACCCACAATGTTCACAGGTAGGCTGTCTACTTACTTTTACTGGTGGCTGATCCCCCACCCGACCGAGCCTGGGGAAGGAGCAACTCGGAGATTTGCTGGAGAGCGAGCAGGGAAGCGGGATGGGGACCGGCTTTGAGTTGGTCGGCCACAATCTCCTCCAACTCCTCGCGGAATGCCTGTGTCTTGAGGATGTGGTTGACACGCGAGCGGTCCTCCATTTGTTTCATATCTTCCTTCACCTCGGCTGGTCGCCGCAGTTGGCGTACATACTCTGGGTCTTCTGTGTCTGAAATTGTCCACAACGACCGATGTTATCCAATTATTACCCACACAAAGCTATCACAGTGAAGAAAACAAATCTGGTTGCTTTTATTCCCAACCCCTTTTTGAGATATTTTAAATGCATGGCAGTTTTTAACACCAAAATTGACCGCCTTATGGTAATTATATAGGTCACAGGCTAGCGAGGAAAAAGAATATATACAAACTTGGTTGATAAATGATGGAGAGACTGTTGGATTTAGGTGGTTGTGATATCAATAACCTTAGGGTACATCATATGTCACCATCTCTGACCAATCATCACGGATAATAAACCCCACAGTAATCATTTATGCTCAGACCTCACCAGTAACTAGTTAACAACCAACACAAAGTTACCAGAACAGTGAAGCGTAAGACTATATTGTGCTGATTAGTGCAGGGTGCGATGACTATGACACCACGTACCATGAGACAACAATCTAAACAGGGTGTTGTTTATAGAGTAGCGTTTGTCAGTAGGACTAGAGATCCTGTTTGTGCCAACAATACCATGATTGACAGGTCTATCACAGGTCAATTCAGCCCATCTCTAGCCTCCATTGTTTGGTTCATACGATCAACTGATCCAGTGAATAGGTCTCAACCTGGCGATATTGATCTGAACTTATAATAATTTATTGCTTGCAACATCAACAAGAACATACATATAAACTGTGTCATATATAAGGTATGCAAGCAAAAGGATGTAGACATCTAATGGTGTATGGATCCATATCAGACGTCTACATGGAGAGAGGAGATGTACAGGCTTTAAGTAATGCTGAGGACAAATAGGAAGCAGAGTTTGGAGTACTGGAGGGAAAAAAGTAGATATAGAAAGAACAGGACCCAGACTAGAACCAACAGGAGAGGGTGCAGGGAAAACAATGTGATCTAGGGACTAGAAAAAGTAAAAGCTTACTCACCTATAGAGTCGATATATTTGCCCTGGCCATCTCCGGGGCCATTCATCTGTTGTGTTTCTGACATGGTGAGCTGTAGCTAGCCCGCTGCGTGCCGCGATCACCCCACGCCTCTGTCGCGCACACACACACACACAATGTCTTATCAGCAGAGGTAGCAGTAGGGGGTTAGGGTAAATGGCGGTGTGTGTGTGTGTGTGTGTGTGTGTGTGTGTGTGTGTGTGTGTGTGTGTGTGTGTGTGTGTGTGTGTGTGTGCATCGTTAGCAATGTGCAACACCATCATACCCATTTAGTAGTAGAGATCGAGCGTGACCTGCTAATCAGGATGAGAATGAATATCGCATTGTGGAGTGAATAACATCACATAGTCTGAACATCAATAGAACATGGAAACTCTACTTGGCATTCTGCTTTATTGCTTGGTTTACAGCAAACACAGCTGCTGTTGTATGTCAAGGAGTCACTGACCTAAATTAGCCGTGTCTACTGAGGCCAGCTACAGACCAACAAGTCAATCATTTTATTCACCTCAGACAAAGGCAGTACACCTCACATACAACCAATGACCAGACCAGTATCGTAAGGCCAAGCCACCCGGACATCACCTCCGACTAGAACCATGATCACCGGGCAGTCCCAGGACACACCTGCCCGGCTTACTCCTCAGTACACCCCCATACCGCCTCATCAATGGTGGCCAGGCTCGTCCGCGCCAAGACGCAACCGTACATCAAAAACAACCTTTTCTTTACTCAAAACACGCCAACATAACAAAACTATACAGTGATCTTATATCCTGGTCCAACTCGAGCTATCATTCATTTAGATTCAACACGCTACCTGCTGGCGCTAAGGAAATATCGCAACATCGCTTTTCTTATATTGGTGAACGTCTTGTTTGTCATGCGCGAGAGGATGCGTAAGAAACGCCCACGCTCCGCTGGACCGCGGTTACAAAACACCCCCCGGGGTCTACGGGGTAATATTATATTTACAGCTAAACCCTTCTTCACACGGGCGGGGATTTTCTGGCCTAGGTCAAGTTATGTTATTCAATGTAGGCAAACAAGTGCGATTCGTCTGGGAAATATTGCCCCACTTGTGAGAAGACTTTCAGGTGCGTGGGTGGGGTTCGAAGACTATAGGCGCTCGGTTCCCGATGTTAGACTACAAGCGCCGAAATCTATATACGAGCTGTTGCTGTATATAGATCTAATCGCTCGGAAGCCAAGCCCCCGTGGTGACCCCCCGTCGAGGCACAGAGCGCGTCGCTTACTGATGACATGACAGCGATGGGACGATATGGATATGTTCCATGATCTACAGCACTCATCACCCGCTCTTATCATTCTGTCAACAGAACGGGTTTTCTCGCCCATAAACTACCCTCTTTCTCCAACAGACGTCCATTGACCAGAGATTATATTCACACACACACACTCTGCGGTAGTATGATAACGTTCAGCTTGGATGACGAGTGGAGATTACGACCATGTGTGCTGCACTATAAGCCAGTATTACGGCATATATTAAATAGATATTGGTGTAGTCCCAGTATAATGTGAGATTCAAACCGGTCAGACTCAAAACACGAACCTCCTGACCCCCGCCCCATAACCCAGCCTTACATCGGCGAGCCTACATAATGTCGATCACCGCGGAATCGACACCCAAGTCCTCCAGAGCCAGGACTATGAGCAGCAGCATCACGCGTACAAACAGATGACACACGAGGCACTGACTCAGTGCATTAATTCATCACTCAACAACAAGGACATAAAAATAAAGTCGACGAAATGATCCCTGGTACATGCTACAAACATGGAGCGCCAAATTAGAACGGGAAAGGGGGGGGGGGGGGGGGGCTGCCATAACAGCGACCTAACACGAGAACGGGCCCACAGAGCGAATGTGACGGCGTACAGTACAGCAGACCTCCCTCCCTCCCTCTCTCTCTCTCTCTCTCTCTCTCTCTCTCTCTCTCTCTCTCTCTCTCTCTCACACACAAGGACCCAGCCAGGATAAGAACAGGTAATCAATACATGCGACAGGTGAAACAAGACAGATCAATGACGACAGATCGATAACGAGTCAGAACAGAGCACACAAAGAGCCATATAAGGAAGGATAAGTGTGATGACTTCCATGTAGTTGCCAGATAAGATCTAACATGGCGAGAATACCAGAAAACGCCAGACGGGACAGCGGCCACGCTAGACACTTGATTTTTTTTGGGTATTGATATATTTTATGCACAGGGATTTGCATTGGCCTGCCGGCCGCTATCTATGTATACATAGAAGATAGCGGCCGACAGGCCAATGCAAATCCCAGTGATTTTATGCATTGTTGTACAACTGACCTCACCAACAGAGCGCCTGTGCGGTAAATGAACGGGACAAGATGGCGAATTTAGTACAAGGTTTAAAGGCACATCAACACCAGTGGTGCTTACTGGATGATACAAGAAAGAAGTCAAGTCCGCTACAGATGGTGAACGGGGGTCCCTATAGCATTACTGTACAATATAAGGACTTTTGAGAAGTTTTGACACCTTGCGTTTTGTCTTGAAAATTCTTTCTAGCTGGTGAATCACCCATGTGTTACAGCACCAGTAATTATCTAAATAACCATGTAAGTTGGATATTTATCCTATAAGTGGTCACTGAGATATTGCCTCCCATATATGACAAGCATGCTACAGAGGAAAGGTGTGAGAACCGCCACCAGTGACTCATATGACGTCATACTTAGTGGCCCAGGATATTTGAGCGGCAACAGAGCAGCTCTGTTTATTGTTGACGATAAACTCGGCACCCTGCGTGGACACAAGCATCCAACGGCAGTCACCCAGACTCCCTGACTCCAGCGTTCTCATGGCAACCAACAATCCCCCCACAAGCCGCACACGATTATCACTCTCGAGTGAACTGGAAAATTCAAGGTTGCTTGGTGTTAGCGTGGTGATGAACGCACGCCGACTTAGCTACAGAGCGATCCGGGGTTTAGGGTCGATTAACAGAACTTTTTCCAAGGCTGGCGATGAGCAAGCGAAGGGAAAACTGGATAAGTCTGCTTCCAACGAACGAACATATAGAGGAGGATGCCAATTGTACAATGAGGTAATCGACCCACAGCACGTGTGAACAGCACAGGACAACTTCACTGGCTCCCAGGATCGCGTTCAAACAGGTCAGTCCGCCTCCACACCAAACAGTCCTGACATACCAGCTCCGCACACAATAACACTCAGTGAGAGACACACAGGAGATGAAGACCAAACCAATCCCGAGTTGGCTTAGCTTCAATGGATCCAACAAGCAGGCAGTAAAGCCAGGCCGGCATACGGTAAACAACTACACCCGCCTAGCGCGATAGAAACTCGACCAGAGCAACACGCAAACATACATCACCAGTATGTCATAACGCGCTTACAACAACACAGCCCCCGCCAGGTGGTCTCCTCACCCACCACACGCTACCAGGGTAAGATGAGTAAAGGTTGTGAGGTTTGGGGTTCCACCACCAGAGCTGAGTTCAGAGTTGAAATCGCAGCCTCAGCAGCCTGGGATGCTCACGGTGAATGAATCAGATCTGCCACGCCCCTCTACCAGGCTAGGTCCACATGCTAACTTTATTTAGGACGGGACAGACACAGGAGAGGGGCGATGGTATGACAGACTGTCCTTCTCCAACAACTAAGGGCCAGTAAACCGAGCAACAGGACTATTATAACTACAAACACAGTACATTAGGATTTCCTCTATTGCTTCACCATTAGAATTTAAGAGGTACACAACACCTATAATAGATGGACTGAAGAAGTGAATCTTTATCAGAATAGCTGGCAATAAACATGACCCCTACAGACACTGGGCACTTAATCATAAGATAAGGGAAATGACTCCCTTAGGGAAGTTACAAAACTGACTCATTTAGTGAATGTACAACCGAGGCAGCACATCACTGAGTAAGAGGTCGCCATCTTGGCCCAATCTCAAGCCTGATGAAAACTTCAGATTCAAATCCACCTGTGAGGAACAATATCATGACTAGCCGGAAATGCAATGGAAGATAGTGGGACGAGTGTGCGGAAGGCGACTTGATACAAGGTAGAATGTGATGACTAATCTCTCAAATGTCATAGATGACTTAAAACACCCAGTGGCTCACACTGGCTTCAGTCAGAAGAAACAGTGACAACCATTCAAAAACCAATACACAAGTCAACAACGGGCAAAGCTACACAGACCAGGGCAGATCAGCATACTATATAAAGAACAACTTGTACCACTCTACACACTACAAACATGAAGCTAAGCTGTCCACGGTTATCAGTGGACTTAGTCTCAATCGGTGACACAATATTACACAGAAATCCAAGCCTTATCTCGGACTTCACTCATAACGACACAAATACTATAGGTCATTACCACTGTAATCTCAGAGAATTTATTATACACAAGCCTCTTAACTTTACATCCCAAACAAGCAGATAAACACTGATTGATGGGACAGAGCCCGGGTGCCTGAGGACGACGCCCTCATTAGAATGATTGATATTCGAGTTATGAATAGAATAATTTAGTTAATTGCCATGTGGTTACTGTCAATCTTTAAATGAGCCAATGAAAAGGCTGCAGCAAATGGTGTCACACCAATTTGTCTTATCAAATAAAGGACCCACAATAAAAGAGGCGGTGGTTGTGGGATGGAAAGTAGGGTGGCGGAGTTGAAAGTTGCAACTTAATACAGAGGTGGGTACATCATGGAGGCAAGGAACCAACATATTGTCAATGGCTGTCTGGTGATTAATATCAACCAATTCGTAGACATTAACTAATTTATGAAAAATAATGATAATGTATATCACAGCAATCAATAAAACTAGACTATCAGTCTACACAGTAGGTATCATCAGTTGAACATCATATTCACTAATTGATAAATGCTTAAACACTAGTCTGCATTTGTATCATTAACTGAGCAACACTGTAACAGGAGTAACCTCAAAGCATATCATGTTACAGAAAGATGAGCCATCGATGTTGAGAGAACGAGGTGATTCATGCAGCATAAAAACACACCGTGTGTGGCTCGCCAGGACAAGAGGTCCGCTTGTGGCTGAGCTGTAGAAGCGAAATGTGCCAACGGGGGCGTGGCCTCCCCTGATGTATGCTTCTCTCAAAATCAACCATCATATTGTAGTAAAAGAACATTTAGTGCTTTGATCGATGTTAACATTCCCAATTGGGTAAATCGCATGGTTATTATGGTTGATCAAAGAGCGAGTACAGCACAACAGATTGTCGGGCGGCTGAAACGCCGCAAAATTGAGCTCCCGTTTGATACACGCTCAAATCTAATGTTTTGGCAAAATGGCTGTCTGCATCCCACCGGTCCTATTTTAGCCGGTAATAACAACGCTAAAAAGAGATCGCTAGAGTCGTTCATCGCACGCAATACATAATATGAACGAATAAATCCAATACACACATTGCACGTGAATGAACGCCATTGGTGACCTTCTTTACTTGCAAACAAGGGCGCAACTGACTATGTTGGCTATGCGAGCAAAACAAGCCAGTTTCAAGCAACGAACGGTCATTATAACAAACGCAAGACCTTTCGTACACAGAGATCGAACTTATATCATGGTTCGTTCAGTATTCAAATTTGTTGTTCTTACCTCTAACAGCAATAATCCCTGTGAAATTTATTCCGAAATGGGTACGATTTGACCCAGAGCAGCGAGATAAGCGGATGACACAGACTGCAGGTGGCGCTGTAAGTGGCGGCTGTTGTTGTTGGCGGACTCACTCCTATCGCATCAACCGGCAATGTCCGGCACAATTCGTTTTACTTCGTGTCTGTATGGTTTGCCTAATTTAAAAAAAATATGCGGGAAACTTTAGTAGTTTAGGAAAAAAAAAAATTAAATGGTTCAAGCATTGAATTTTACGAAGACCCAAATTTTGATCATACTACTTAGACCCAAGTTAACTTAAAATTCAGGACTCCTTCAGTAAATATTCTTTTGACAGATATTACCATGCTTATCATAGCCACATACACTACTCACTATTTGTTATGCCACAGTTGCGCAACAAATTTTACGGTGCTAACCATACCTCAATGCTGCAGTTATGGTTGTCTAACACAAGTAATTTTAAATTGAAACGGCATGAGATTATGCCGATGGTATTTAGGCAATTATTTATAACATAATCATGTAGGCAAGAAATTGCAAAGTCAAGCATATTTACCGAGCATACCGCGAAGTAGTATTTACGAGCTCTGCTAATTCTATGATTCAACCATGGAGTAATGAGTATCAAGTTTCCTCTGGGTGTATATCTTTTCAGCTGCATTTCGTTACTTTTCCTGGTGGATGTGTGGTGCAACTCGAAGAGGCCTTCAGAAGGAATGTCTGCTGCTTTGTATAGTATTTTGTGTACCATTGTTGGCTTTTCTTCTGCTGACAGACAGTTTCTCCCAGCCACGCATTCCTATCATGCCAGATACGGTGCTATAGTTACGAAATCGGGTGGCTCGGTTTTGAGTTCTGTCGAGTTACGAGTCGTCTGATATATATGAGTGAGGGCCCAACACGACTGAGCAGTATTCCATATACTGGCGCACTAAGTCTTGTAGCCTGCTACCTTGGAGTGGGTACTGCAAGTGTTTCTATGGACAATGTTTAGTTGTTGGTTTTCTTTAGTTTGTAAGGCGAAATAAAATACTATAAATGAATATACCAGTCGCTCGTTCCTCACTAATGAATTCGAAACGACAATAAAATCATCAACTGAATTATACAATTAATAAAACATTTTTTTTATCTAATTTAAATAAGATCGCTGTTCATGAAACAATTATTGGGAGATCCTCAAAATGAGCCACGCGAAATATTTACACGTTATGATTATACATGAAACTGATTTTGGGAAAACTCAGTGACAAATTCGCTATGATTCACTAACACTTATCAAGTAAAGTTATTGCTGTACGAAGAGCTAAATCATATCAGTGAACATTATGACGTGAGCATTGTCAGTATGCGATATAAATCTGAGAGAAGATCAGCTCGTTCTGCAGCCATCACGCTTGGCCTTCTTAAATTCCAAGTCAATTTCCTTTGATGAATCTTCAAACATAAAATATTTTTGAAGATTAATCGGAACATATATTTGACTACATGAACCATGGAAATATTGACTTGATAGAACGATCAATCTTACCCGTTGATGTCTTTGGAGATCGATCATTCACAAAATGTTTCATAATGCTGAAGAAAAGTTCATCTGTAAAAATATAGAAACAAACACTACAAGACGATTAGCATTTGCATGTAGAATAGCCACGCTGTATCCCTCATTTTCCCCCGTATGTGAAAAAGAGCCTGAAAATATATGCCCGTTATGACTCATACGTATGATGAAAGTTGTCGAACAATCATAACAACTCACGTTGAATGTTTATTGTAATGTAAGTAGATATACATGACAGAACATCAACAATGCAGTAAGTCATATATTGGCAAACACATGACAGCAATACAGATGCTTCTGAAAGTTCAGACATGAAAAAAAAAACCCTGTGGAGGAAAGAAAAGTGAAACACATTTGAGGTAGTACATGAAGCACCTACCAACATTTTCTCCCGTTTTACTTGATGTTTCAAAGAATTCGGCATGTATTTCTGCACGAACATGGATCTCACAATGATATATCTTTATAAGAGATCGTAGTAACCAAACTACATATCAGTATCGAACTTCAGTTGTGCATAGCTATGTTAGTTAGTCCAATGTACACCAAAAATCAATTATTGAAATAAGAGTTATAACCATCAGCGAAATCGACAACATTCTGGATGGTAACTTGACGTCGCCCTCTATCCTCCAACACTAGGTCTAATTTTGTTCCACACAGATATATGCGGCATTTCTGGAACAAAAAAAAAACATGCTATACCTAGTACTGTATTATTCTTATCTTGTAGAAGCACATTTTTTTAGCAAATGAGTGTGTATGATTGAGTACAGTGGTGCATGCATGGATAGCTTGACAGTTGTCAGTGAGGAGCTGGTCTTGTCAGTGTGCGTGCGGTTGCTTGGTTTCGGGTGGTTTGTTTGTTTGTGGGCAGCAGTATATGTGTATTGGCTGCTGTTTATGTATATGGGCGGCTGTATCCATGTGTTGTCGGTTGTACGTGTGTGGGCAAATGTACGTGTGAGTTGGCAGTTACGTTTGTTTGTGGGTGGCTGTCTGTGATTGGTTACTTATATTGCATTTGCATGGGAGGATGTTTGTGATAAAGGGTGGTAGTATCTGTGTGCAAGTGGTTGTATGTGTGGTGTGTGTGTGTGTGTGTGTGTGTGTGTGTGTGTGTGTGTGTGTGTGTGTGTGTGTGTGTGTGTGTTTGGTGGTGTGTGGTAGCAAATACTTTTGGCTCAGACGTTGTAAAAAGCCTCCCCCCTTAATTAGCATATGTAGGTGGTTACATGTTTGTGTGTGGGTGTGTGTGATTTCAGCAATCCTCACAGCAAGCGAGTGTCACCCTCCAAGTGGACTCGTCGTGTCACGTGGGTGTGTGTTTTAGTGTTGGTGTGTATCGTGTGGACCCTTTATAAGGTCCACAGATGGGTCAGTCACGGAGAGATTCATCTAGGTGAGTTATATATATGGGACCGCGAGATTCCAGGGAGCTTCATTGTGTAAATTTAATAAAACCAAATAAGCATCTCTACTCCATACTCGCGTTAATTTCCTCTGATTAGTCCCCACTCCAGCAACTACAGGCAGTGAGTAACAGTACGAAAACGAAGGAGCACATAAGCCAATGTAAAACTAGCTTTAGTACTATAACGAAGAGCGTGCATAAGCAAGAAAAGCCAAGAAATTCTAGCTTTACATAGGTGGTTATATATATATGTGTGTGTTGGTGGTTGTCTTTGTGTATTTGGTTATATATATATGTATGTGTGTGTGTGTGAGTGTTTGTGCCATTGCATGGTTGGTTGTCTGAGTGGGTGGTTGTATTGTATATGAGAGGGTGGTTGTAGCTGTGCATGGGTGGTTATGGTAATGCCAGTGAGTGGGTCATTGTATCTGTGTGTGAATGTGTCTCTGTCTCCAAGTAAGTGAAAGTGAATACACAAATCTACACGTCCTCCAAGCTTGAGGCATATAAAGATATCACACTACTATAGTTCATTTGGAATATTTTCAAAAATGTTATCAACCGGTTCATCGGATTTCAGTGGGATGACATATGATTTGGCCCTTTCCCAGGAGGAACTGTCCGTTATGTCGTAACATATTATAGCAGCATGAGCAGCCCTGCAGTACAGTTTGTTGAGAACGTCTAGTCTTCTCATTTCCACAAGTGTCCTACAACATTATGAGTAATCTCACATTCACTCTACTGTACATATATTTAAAGGTTATACACTAAACAGCAAGATATCTAATGGTTTAAGTTTCATCAATCATCCATCTTCTACAGCCCCCCCAAAAACAAAAATAGAATGGCACATATTTAATTTGAAAATAAATGGCTGAATATTAATATAGAGCTGATGAAAATGTCAGCCATACATAAATAATCATTTAACAGTAGATCGGCAACAAAATCATGGCTGGATTATTGAAGATTCAATGATATTTATGAGAGAATGTTGTAAACATAAACAAAACCATTGACCCACCCAAAGACCAACCACCAGAGATCCACCATTGACTTCAATTGTTTTCTGGTCAAAGGAAGCTCCAATTGTCTGGTAAACCATAAACATGACAACAGCTCAGTGCATATATAACAGTAAATTACTTTGATGTGAGAAACACAGATACATGAATAGTCCACATCACAGCATAGAGTGCATAACATTATAACTATGCCAACTATTAAAATAAGAAATGATTATCTTACTGTATAAAGTCACTGAGACTTCGAATAAATTTGTTCCCAAAAATGCTGCCTTCATATTACCCTAGCAAAGTCAGTATCTATATGCATCAAAATACAGTTAAATACAGCATAGTTAACAGATGAACTTACAGAATAACCAGGCATCTGGAAGCAGTCATTGACAAAGCGATCTCTTACAGCACTTTTACCAATGTAATCCTGTCCTAGAAGCACAGCTTTCAAATCAATCTTGCGTGCCATTTGAATGCACTTGACATATGAAGTGTGTTATAAAATGCTTTTTGAAGTTCAAATGCACCTGAAGACATTGGCCAAGGTTGTCCTATGTTTTGTTGATTCTGTGTATGGATGCCTGTAAAAAAAATATATCATCTGAGAGTGGCTGATTGCAGGCATAACAAAACGACATTTACAACATATGACAAGATCAAGCAAGACTAATATAACTTTATTCTGGATCATGAGGATACGAGGAAGATAGTAGATTGACAGGAAAGCTAAGGGGCATGCTACAACCTAGCAACACCTCAAGTACGGTGACAATATCATTTAGACCTGTGCTTCCCTCAGTAACATCTACGTTACAAATCAATAACGGTGGAAGTATCAGTTACATGTGTTACACCCCATCATGGTGCAAGTATCAGTAACATCGGTGTAACACTCCATAACGGCGAAAGTATCATGGTGCAAGTATCAGTAACATCTGTGTTACACCCCATAACGGCAAAGGCATCAGTTACATCTGTGTTACACCCCATAACGGTGAAAGCATCAGTTACATGTGTTGTATCTTAATAGCAATGAAAGAGTCATTTATGCCTGTGTCACACCCCAATAATAGTGAGTCATTTACATTTGTTACACTTCTATAACAGTGAAAAGAGTCAGTTACATTTGTGTTTCATATGTTAATAACAATGGAAGAGTCCGTTACATTTGTGTTACACCCCAATAACAGTGAAAAAGTCATTACACTATTACACCTCCATAACAGTAAAGGAGTTTATTAGAACTGTGTTACATCTCTATATCAGTAAAGGAGTCAGTTACAACTGTGTACATCTCTATAACAGTAAAGGAGTTAATTAGAACTGTGTTACATCTCTATTACGATGAAGGAGTCAGTCACAACTGTGTAACACCTCTATAACATTTAATGTTATGTGCATAATAAACACAATTTATCCTCTGTACCAACCTTTGTCATCATGGTCAAAAGAGAACAGATTGCCTGGTTCATGCTTTGTGACCACACGAACATATCACAGATATATGGCCATACCCCTAACAAGATTATATCTTATATTTATTAATTATAAGTCGTTAGAGCGATCGTGTGATAACTCACCATTGGAAATTAACAGAGAGAACTGCTTTCACTTTCAAAGATCGTCTTTTAATAGCCGGGTTCATGACACGTGACGTCATCTGCCTTCAACATCCGTGACAGAATTTCTAGTCTGCGGAGTCGTCCAATTATCATCACGATAGTGCAGATACCGTCGTCATCAGATCATAACCGAGTTGTTTTGGGATAGTACAACCAGGTGAGAACTCATATGAAGATCTCTGAACGGAGCTAGACGTCAAACGCGTCTTGAAATTCCAACCTGTCGCCGACGGTTATCAGGTCGAGTCGCGTACTGAGATTTCAAGAAGCAGCTGAGATCTAAGTACGCGGGGCCATGTTTCATCCAGACAGCTTCATCCGGATCTGTTTACTGTGTACAACTTACTGAATAGTCAAATGATAAGGGAGCCGTGACGTGATTGGTCATTTTTTGTGTAAAAAAATACTTTCAAGCTATAGTTTCTGCAAACCAGCGTGTTTCTTTAGCAGCCCATTCAAAGTAAGTCAATTAGCCCAATAGACCAACGTCAGGTTCTATTTATCAGTTTTACAAGACGCGTGGAATTATCAGTAAGCGATAGGATTTGTTGAATCACTCCCATTAGATGACTTGTAGGATTCATCTGTTCATGTATAGCTGTTACGACCCCACTTGAAATCCGGCCAATTTTAAAATTGTCCTGACCCAACTTGAAATTTTCAAGATGGGTTGACCAATTTAAAATTTGACAGCCTAATGCCATGAATGCGTCAGTTAAATATATCCCGAATGTACACAGCATATTTTCCCATACCGATCTTTATAATAGCTATTCATGTATATTAGATCTCACTAGCAGCAACGAACTGGAGTTTCGTGTGAATGCTAGTTCTTCTGCTCATTTAGGTGAGAAGATTTCAAGGCATGTTGATTTTTCAATTAGCGAACTGATTTATCAAAACGCGACTTGTCATTTCAGTCAAGGTTTTGAGTGCAACCATGAGTTTCAAGTCAATGGCTAATGGGGGCTTATGGCACGAATTGCTCGGTGCAAGCGATCAACCTTTTCTGGTCCTCGTTAACACAGGCGCTCGGGGTAGACCATTATGATTTTACTATCATGATCACATGCTAAATCTTAAAAGAATATATAGTATGTGGTCATTAATGTTGGATACCCTAAACGCCTCTGCTCAGTGACATTCTAGCTGCGTGATTCAGACATGTACGTATTCGTCTGCCTTATCGGTTGTCGCTAATTCATGTTGATATCTCTGCTTCGCCCTCTCTGTTATCATATTACACGTGCATTCGGATAGAGTATAGCTTGTTTCATTTACTTTTTCGAAGTGCATAAGTCTCTGCTGGACCGTACAGCTACTACGGACAGCATATCACACTTCTTCATCGGTTTGCACTGTTGTGTCCATACACCTCGCGTGGTAGGTGACAAGAAGAGTGTCATGGAAATTGCAATTACAGTTGCGTTTATATGAATGACCAGTCGTTGATGTACACCCACTGACCTATATTGGATTTATTCTTCAGGCAACGGTTGCTATAGCATGGAACCCGAGGACCTGCAGCCGAGTGCAGGTGCATCAAGTCCCGGGCCATTTTTCTCCAAAGGTGTATCTCCTGGTGTGAGTCTGAATGCCGAAAACACACCTTCCTGTTCCCGAGGAACTCAAGATGTTACCCTTAAGATCAACGAAGATGAAGTGAATCTGAAAGACACAGTAGCTCACGTGTACCAGTCCAAAAAGCTATCTGACCTTTTTATACAATGCCAAGACGGAAAGACCCTGAAAGTCCACAGCTTAGTTGTAGTGACCTACTCTCAGTATTTTCAAGACATGATGCTGAGCTCGCCTGACACTGATCACGTACGCTCTGTAAAGGTAGATGCAGATTCGGACTTGGTAGGATTGTGTTTGGACTTCATGTATACGGGACAAGCCGTAGTACCCATCACTAGACTACAGGAGCTACTGGGTGTGGCCGAGCATCTCCGGATAGATTCCATCCAGCGTCATTGCCTCAGGGCTCTGTATAAGGACTCGAAGACCACAAGGGAAAACTGCTTTCATCTCTGGTCCGTTGGGCTGAAAATCGAATGCCAGCCAATGATTTCATTAGCCTGGAACGTGGCTTTGAAAGAATTCGATCATCTTCAGCATGAGACTAGCTTTACTGAGTTGTCTTGGGATATTGTGAAGGTGTATTTGGCTGACAGCAGACTGCGTGTTCAGAGTCCTGATCAGCGTTTGATGGCGGCATTAGTATGGGTGAAGTCTGACGTTGCCAAACGGGTTCATCACTTACCGGACCTCTTGAAAGCCTTACCGTTGACTTCCATGACAGAGTGGTGTCTAAAACACACCCTACATCATGATAGTCTCTTCATGAACTCTGAGAAAAGTAAAACCATACTCGATCAAGCCATCAAAGCCCCACGAACGACAGCCCATCATGACATTCTGAAAAGGTCTTCTCCGGTCAGTCTGGTTACATTGGGAAAACGTGAATACACCGTAAGGCTCAATGATAGCAATCAGAATCAATGGTGCAACGCCAGTACTGACGTATCGTGCTTGTCACTTTCTCTCCCCATGCAGGTACAATCCCTTGCAACCTTACCCACATCTGTACCGAGTGACGGACTAATTGCTTGTTGCGCGTACGAGTCTACTTTCTATGTCAGCGGCGTAGGTTCAACCCGAAATGAAGTGTTTGGTTTCCACGTGCCAAGCAGAAAATGGACGCAATATGGAAATCTCAATTTTAGTCGCCTGGGACATTGTATGGCAGTATGCGATGGAAATATATATGTGATCGGGGGCCGAAAGCCCGGCAAGATGACACTCGTGACTAGAGTGGAGATGCTACTATCTGATGTGAAATCGTGGAGGGTTGTAGGGCAGATACAGGGCAGCGAGTGTGCCAACACGTGCTGTGCTGTCACAGGAGAGGGTATCGTGATTTATGGCGTCCATGACCACCTGGGAAGACTTCTTCTTCAGTTGTTCTCCACCGAATCTTCCACGACCACACGCTATGTCAGTCTGCCTTACCTGGGCTGCGCTGTGTACGGCGTCGCAGTGGCAGGTGACCACATTATTATGTGTGATTTCAACAACACGAGCGTCTGCTCAACTGCAAGCTTGTATCAGAACCAGGATCACATTGCTGATGTCACAGTGTCATCAATTTACAAGTCCCCCAACAACTGGTGTGTCATGAGCGTAGAAAAGGAGTCCCAGGCCGTTCTTCTGGTCGGTGGATCCCGGCGGAGCTACGAGGAAAGGTGTTATGTGTACATGGCTCCTGTCAGTGACGTGGTCACCGGACGAGGCCCAGGGTGGCAATCCGTGCAAGAGCATTGTGGTCTGGAGATATGCGAGCTCACCCCTGCTGCTTTACTACCATGGTTGTACCAAACGGTACCTGAGCCTCAAAAAGACAAAATATTCACGAATGTGAAAAATTAAGCTATGTTTAATACGAATTATTTAACTATCTATAGGAATCGCAAAAAAATGGCTGTTAGAGGCTGTTCTTTTTTAAATGATATTTAAGACAAGCCTATACAAGCAAGGTATACATGTTATATGTATTCTGCTAGCTATGGATCAGTGTATTTGCGTTTGTCAACTTATTTCTGAATATTCTGTATCATTTCAATCGTGTCAATGTTATAAATCCTTTATGTTGAGATATATTAGAAATCAATAAAGTTCAGTCAAAACATACAAAATACATAAACAACATGATGATGAATATGTTGATGGTTTATTGCAGGAAATGAATCTGGGCACCAAATCAACTTCCCCTAGACTGTTGATCAGACTGCATCAGTAAAGAAAAAGCCTTGGTTTCAACAGGGATTTCCAAGAGTGACACACTTGGGGGATGTGTGTGGGGGGGGGGGGGGACATTCAAAAATAACATGACACATTTTGGCTGATTTTTTGACACCCCATATCACTTATCCAGACACACCCATAACTTGCCATAAGTGGCCATTCTTTTTATGCAACACGATCCCACATACCCACTCCCACACAACCATCCTATCCTTAACTCACATTTTGAATGGCCTCCTATAAATTCATAGAACTATGGAGGTAATATAATCTTATGTATATTTTACAAAGTCAGATATAAGTCTTACATTGTGAGCACAAGATCAATTAGGAATGCTTAATTGAGGCAACAATGAATGTCACATTCAAGTTGACCTGAACATAAATGTAGGTAGTAACAAAAAGTACAGGTTTATTTAAGTACACAAAACAAACCAATCGTAATGGGAAATTAACAGATACATTAACAATGGGATTGACCCTATAAAATATACATCAGTATTGAAGTGTTGTGCAGCATTTTTCCTTTTCTTTGTTTATTATGTTTAATTGCACTTCCACTCTGCAGTTAAATCATCCAAGTCAATATTAGCCATCTACAGCACACACTGAATCAAATCACTGTCAAGGTAACAATATAGGCTTAATGGCAAGGGTTTGCTAGTTAGCAAAACAACAGGTCAATGACTCGTTTCTTGGACAGAGACTCATACAAGGCAGATACAATCAATTGTTACAGTTCAAAGGGGTCTCTTCTTTACAATCACATCCAACTTCTGACCACTGGTCACATTAATAAGTACAATGGGCATGAATGAGAACTGCTACAACATGTGGTATATTGTATCTCAACGGATAATTTTTTTTAAAAAATGCATCAAAGAATAAGAATGGCATTCGTCTGAAGAATGGCACATGTTAAACCACTAACTCAGCCATTCGTCTGAAGAACGGCACGTGTTAAAGCACTATCCGCTCTTTTCATCTATCGCTTCACTTCATTCTAACAAGGTGATGAGGCAAGAAATATTGTTACAGTTTCATCCGCTTAATAGTTATCCAGATCTAGCTTCGATGGATGTTAAAGCATTGCCTGTTGCTATATGTATTGTCTGTGGTTATGTCAATTTATCCAGATAGCACACCATCACGACTGACAGAAGTTACATTTTGACTTGGGCTTTACATCCAGCTGAAATTTTGCGCCATCATCTAAAACAGAAACTCTGAATTAATTTACTGGCAAATTATAAATTCCTGAAAAAATTAAGTATTTTTCATGCTAATGGCAAGAAGATATATGTTCATGCATAAACACATGCACACAGACAATCAACAATAAAATACACATTTTCACTTGCCTTCATCTGTGGCAACTATTTCTTTTTTAGAAAAATCCTCTGCAATTTTATAAAACAATTTCTCTGGAACATAAAAAAGCCACTATCAATAAAAAAACAAGTTTATTATTGAGCTTCAAACACACGTAATTCACCACAAATCAGATCAATTTTCACCTATATTCTCGCCAGTTTTACTTGATGTCTCGAAAACTTCTGCATGAATTTCTACAAAAGTAAGAAAAAGATTGTCAGGGAATTAATTCCACAATTCACCATGTTATCTGGGAATGAAACTCTCCCAAGTTTACAACCTGCCACATTTTACACCTGTGTTAATTAACTGTCCCTTACCTTCAGCATAGTCCTGTACATTGTGATAATCTACTTGCCGCAGAGACCTCCCTTCAGAGGCCAAGTCTAGCTTGGTCCCACATACATATATCTGACATTGCTGAAGCAGAAGCGGTCCTTAGATGTACTCGCACAAATAATGTATTGAGATAATTAACAAATTGAGACACATATAGTAAGGAGTTGGATAACTATTAGAGGCATGATATTAAAAACATACCATCCAACCCACATGAGAATATAACATGCATTAAACAGATCAATGATACGATGTTGTCACGTACCTCCTCGTTCATACGCAGCTCGTTCACCCAGAACTTAACGCGGTCAAAGCTGTTGATATCGGTGATGTCGTAACAGACAATAGCCGACTGAGCTGATCTGTAATATATGCGACTCATTGACTCGTAGCGTTCACTCCCTGCAGTATCCTGAACTCACATCATAAATAACAACAATAATAAAGATGCCAAACTTGAGAATAACGTTTCGAAGCATTCCCAAAATTGTATGATCGAACGTAACATCTTCTGTCAATTGATCACTAACCCATATTCCCATAGTGATTGTTTTGCCATTGATGTCCATCTTTTTGGCCCCATAGGCCGCCCCAATTGTCTGCAACATCAAGTATGTACACATTATTTATACACATTATCCATACACATTAATACTACTCATAGTACATACATATAGCTGATACACATAATTGATGCACTTTGTTGCTCAACTTAGTACCTATTTACAGTACATACACACTGTAATTGCACATGCATATTCTTGTTAGCTGTATATAGTACATTTGCATTGTACCAGCCTATAATACTCGGGTATGATTAATGCACATAGTACCTGCACATTGTTACACACAGTACATACATACATTCACTGCACATAATACAAACACATTTTATTTCACATATTACATACATAATTTACTTTACGTAGTACATACACATTGTTACAGTACCAACTACATACACATTGAAACTGCAGATAATGTGTACATATTGTTACCAAGAAGAATGTCAAATGGCCTACCGAAAAGTAATTCTATACTGCTAGGGTGATTGAAGTAATGTGTGACATGGTGAAGTAATTTAGTGAGAAGTGGGAGTCATATTAACAAGATACTCACAGCCTGGTAGGTGAGCTGTCCCTGAAATCGGTTGTAGAGATATCTTTCCACCAGGCTAGTTTTACCGCTGTACTCTTTGCCAAGCAGGACCACTTTCATATCCACGCGACTCATGATGACTAGGATGGTGATGTCTTCCCTCTAAATAAACCGCATGCCTCATGCTGCAAGACGAGAAATCACTCCAGGAATAAATAAACCAGCAGCGATTCCCGTCGTGATTTACGTGGAACGCACATAGATAAATGCTCTCATTGGATCCATCATATGATTTGTATTGCATCACCTGTTACATGTTAAGTGACTGTATGAGTTGGGCAGGATATGATACTTCAAAGATAATATGAGATGGGTTTGCACGTTTGATGTTGATGGTGGTGGGGAGGTGCTGGAGGGGGGTGGGTGGATGGGTGTAAACTGTATTGGTAAGCCATATGAGGAGTCATATGCCATAATGTGTCACACTATGACATTTTACGCCGTTTTAATCAGACAATAACTAGGAACTGCGGTACAGCTATAGAACGCAATTACTGTACAAAGAAGTCGCGAAAGAAAAGTCACTAAGAGTGGTGAAGAAAACACTGCGCGCGCATGGGTGATGTTACGTCTTTCTGTCGCGTCTTACACAGCAGACAAGCCGGTCACTCAAAAATATTACTAGCGCGAGAAGAGTGGACTTGCCTGCTTTCACTGTTGCATAAAGTTTGTTTTGTTGTGGTTATAAAGATTCTTCATAATCATTGTAAACGCCATTGTATGTGTGAATTCTGCTCTTCTGCATAACAATTGAGCCCACTAAATATATACACTAGCCTTTATCTCAATTCCAGTCAGAGATGATACATGGTAAATCGAATTAATGAATTCGAGTAAAAATGACTTTATGTGATGAAAAAGCTGTTATATAAAATTTGTCAACAGGCAGAAAATGGGGAGTCTGGTTGATTTGTTGTTGCCAAGCAACCGGTCAACTTATTCAGGTCAGTTGGTGCATGTTGTATTTAAATAAGTGAGACTGCCATTAGACGACTTGGGAGGGAGTGGGGTGGGCCGTTGTCTCTTGATGTCTCTTGCATATTTCCATTTGAGCACAGCAGAAACTGAAACAGCTAGTAAGCTTAAAGTTGTTGGTTATGATTATGAAGATACAAATATAAAACCCATGTTCTTGTCTTCCCATGCCAGATACCGTGCAGCCATGTGATCACTGATCATGTATAAAGTCTTCGCAAACAATCAAGGCACTTATCTGTGAGCCTATCTATGCCATCGGTTTATTTAAGTTTACTTTCAGTTTATATACTATTGGTCAATAAATGTAAGTACGTAAGACATGATAGTATACAGCCGGTAAGCTTTCTTATCTTATGTGTTTGTCGGGTTTATGGTTCAAGTGGCGCTTAATAACGCGAGCCCCGCTGCTGCTGTATTGAACTGGGAGCGAGGTGTTTGCGGGGCATCTACTCGCCAGCCAGGCGGCTAGTTGTGCTTGCTTTACCCGCCTGACATTAATTTCGAGCCTGTCATAAGTGGTTCAAAAGTTACAGGGGGTGTGCACGTTTTTGTGCCCAAACAGTGACCATCCAGCTCGACGGTGCTGATCGCCGTCGCCGGCTCACGCGTGTTCGCTCTGCATCCTAACTCCTTTATTCTTTGATCCCCTCTACCACTTGCAGCAACTCACCCGCAATGGTTGACTCGGACTACGCACAGTCATCATGGAATATTGTAGAAATATCACTACACATACCTATATTCATTAACCCCATCGGTGGATATGAGTATTATTACAAACCCCTCCATTCTTGAAAACGATATCTACCCACCACCGCATACTTACACCAATACAATCGACACCTGCCTCAAGTCCCCATTCCATAATATTTACAGCTGACCCAAATTTCTAGATCACCTTTGCAGTCAGTGGTGTGTAAACAGCATCATAATAAAATCTGACAATTTTTTTGTGGGGGAGCCAAAGTATCAAGTCACAGGTGGTTGTGAATATAAAAATACTTAAAAGGTTTATAAAACACAAGTAAACGTAGATGTTAACAGATTCACAGTTAGTTCTATAACAATACATAAATCAAATATTTTTTTTTAAAAAAAACCTCTGCATGAAGCACAGTGACTACTGACACCCCTATAAGGAGCAGTGTGCACTGACCTCCAGTATGGATGCAGTAGCAATGACAACCCGCGAAGGGGTATTGACTGCTTGTAAGATAGGATGTATAGACTATAGATGTGTGTTAGCAAGTAATAGGAGACAGCAAAGAGGTTAAAGAATTTAGGCCAGTGAGATCTGGAATTGAAGGAAAATATGTTAAGGCCAGTGTGCACTGACACCTTAAGGAAAAGCAGTTAAGGCCAGTGTGCACTGCCACCTTAAGGAAAAGCTGTTAAAGCCAGTGTGCACTGACACCTTAAGGAAAAGATGTTAAGGCCAGTGTGCACTGACACCTTAAGGAAAAGATGTTAAGGCCAGTGTGCACTGACACCTTAAGGAAAAAATGTTAAGGCCAGTGTGCACTGACACCTTAAGGAAAAGGAAGGAGTCAAAGTCTGTCTGACCTTACCGCTCAATGATAAAACTATTGCAACCAGACACCCGTCTGACATTGCCAAACAAACTATATTTTAAGCTGACCAAAATTTCCAGATCGCCTTTGGAAATGTCCTCATATCCATCATATACAATGTAAAACCAATCACTGAATCCAACACCACCTTCTCTGGGTAAGCTACTTGTTCCTCTTTGCCATCAATGGTATATACCAGAATATGCCTCACTCTCTTGCCCACCAACATGTGCTGGCTTGCTTCTGTTGAAGGGTCTCTAACTAAGGCTTGTTGAACTATCTGTTTCAGGTTAGCAGCATGCCCCTCAACAGTCAAAACACAACCCACCAAGTTACAACACACCTGCCACCAAGTCACAAACTCCCGGCTACTAATTCACAACACACCAAGTCACAATACACCAACCACTAATGCACAACCCACCATTTCACATCACACCAGGCAGAAAATCCTAACACACCCGCTATCACAAACACAAACCCAACTCAGCCCTTCAGTGCTTAAAAGAACTGTTTGTTCTAAAGAAGTGAACTTTTCGCTTAAAGGAAATGATGTTCAGATTGAGAATAGTTGCAGAGCAATTCCGCTGGCAGTGCTTTAACCGTAACCGTATATACGAATGGAGATGTGTGAAGGTCAGCTTATATAGAGTCAAGAACAGAGACACAGTTTGTCCGTTGCTGGATCCTTTTGATCTAGATTGAGCAGCTCTGAGCTACTTGGTCCACACATTGCAGGATTCAGGCGTGCTCATTCAGGAACAGAATTGACATGTTTTTACCCCATCCCTGTCCAAGTCCAAATGAACAGCGCGCAGCTTTCATATTCTCTGAGTCTTGAAATGGGCCGTTCGGTAGACTTTTTGGAATGCCCATAACATTAATCTGGAGAACTTAATTAAGAAGCGATCATGACAAGTATCTTGCAAATTAATTGAATATTGCATAAAGTGTATCCACTAAGGCATGCTTCTAGTAGTTTTTGAGTTATGAATGTTTTGCTGCATCACATATTTCAAAGTTAAATCTTATTAACTTCCAACAGTCAAATTTAAAAAAAAACCACCACAAGCTTCAATGGAATGTCAAAATGTATAATCCATCGAACACAGAATGATCGTGCGTAGAGCCACCTAACTCAAAGGGTTCACAAATCTTCCCGCGAATCTGGCGAATAACTTTACTAAATCAATTTTTTCACCCATCAAACCACAGTATAGTCAATAATTCGTAATACTTAAACCGTCTCCTTTCGACTGATGTATCATACATGAATGGGAGTAAACTGTAACTATCGTTTTCATCGAGTTGAAAAAATGTACAAATAACAGCGGCACAAGCGCGGCCGCTTGTTGCAACGTTCAGCTGACACCCCTGCTACTAGTGCTCCAGGGCGTCGGGCGATAGAATTACAGATGTCAAAAACCATGTGCATCAAACTGTCTCTGGACCACACCCCTTGTCAAGGCCTTGAGTCTTGATCATCATAATCATATCGCTACGGAGTACGGTAATTCGTCTACGACCACAACGCAAAGACTCAACTACAAAATAAACTTTGAAAAGCACTGCGTGACAATGTCTTGATATTTTCTATGAGCCATCATTGAACTTATTATTTCCATAAATACCGGGATTGATGAATAGTTTACCGTATGACACTTTCACTTTCGCCCTAAACAATCTTATGATTTCATTACTTCTCCGCTGATAGCCGGGCGATATATCGTTACGTTGTTGATTTCAGGAGTTTGCTTCCTGTTTGGTGGGGGTCACTCTCTTATCCAGCGTATAATTGCTTGAAAACCTACCGCGTACTCATTGTGAAATCACCAGGGATACATACACCGATAAAAAAAAAAAAAAAAAAATACGCAAATAATAAATCAGCCTGTTGTCTCAAAAATGAAATGACATTGACGTATAAATATATGTATATATATATATACAGATATATATAAACATATATATACATACTGTTGATATATATATATACAGATATATATATATATATATATATATATATATATATACTGTTGATACATATATATATATATATATATATATATTTATATATATATATATATATATATATATATGTGTGTGTGTGTGTGTGTGTATGTGTGTATGTTCATCCTATTGGGTGGCTTTAAAGGTTGTCTTGGGTCAAGGGGTGGATGGGATGTGGTAACTCTGCTTCTGGACAAAGCATATTTTAGTGTGAAGAAGATGATTCTTTATCTTCTACTGTTAGACAAGTTAATTTAGTATGGCAAAAATAGGAAAGGCTGTCTATAGAAATGAATAATGGCACTGTAGCCTTGTTGAGAAATATGATTAATGTTAACCGAATAAGCAGGTTTCCCATTTGTTGTAAATCATTTATTAAGAACGTCAAATGAGTCACATATTTACCAGTACAAATCATAGCAAATCTGTAAGCTACTTAGTTGATCTGGGTTACAAGGTACCAAGAACATACATCATAGCTTATAGATAAATAATTCTACACAATTATAACAATGCAAACCAGCTGCTAGATTCATTCAATGTATTCACAGAGCAAAAAATGTTATGTGCAGATGTATAATTGGTATCATTAAACACAAGAGGGTATGATCAGTTCACATATAAAAAAGAGGCATAAAAAACGTAACATTAGTGGACTCAATACGATCAACATTTCTCTCTGACAATAATCAGCAAAACAAAATGGCATAACAGATGATGATTAGCAGGGGTTGATTCATATATCAATATTCCCCTGAACTATGAATAATCCAGTTGTAATGATGCTAACCCAGCAATATGTTGGCTTTGCCATTCCCTGGAATGTATGAGTGCATGGGTCAATCTTCCTAAAACAGTGACAAACCCAGATGAAATAATCAGGGACATATTGATGACACTTTTGGAATGGAGGGATCTGGGGTTGGAATGGATAGTTAACTAGATGACTAGTTTAATACAACAAAGTGTCTTCTTGCTAATTTAATTTCCTGGTTTCCTTGCATTGAAAATTTATAGGAACATAGCTACACATATACATTGCTAACATATTGACCACCCATTAGAAACTTGACTGCTTGACAGTCAGCTAATTATATATGAGAACACAATAACTCATGCATCAAAATAATATCAGCTGATCATACCATATCTGTTTTATGTACATGATAAAGAAATGAGCAATATGTCGTTCAAACTAATTACCCTCTTACATATGATAAATACACACACGGATTGTGCAACAAGTAAGCACCGAACAAAATAGCTTTTAAACTTACATCAGCTATGGAGAAATTGATTTAAGAAATATTCTAAATGACCTGGATTTGTCTCGAATGATAATACTAGCGAACAGTTGGAACAATAGCGGACACAGGAGCCCAGAATGAAACCCCAATCATACTAAATCCACAGCTTTCTTTTTTACACTTATTCAACACTAATGAATGGCAAATCTGGTATTACTGTCATATGTATGTTAAAACCCCAAACATATCCACACATAATTGGACTTTATTGCTCAATTTCAAGCTTGCAATAACATATTGCAGACATATTTTGAGTTAGTATTCATAAGCAAAATGTTGTTAGGCCTTTGTACACTTGCTGACACCTGTACCAGGCCCATAACACCTATGTGCAGGTAGTGCCCAGCACTCCTGTGTGCCGATAGTGCTATGTATAACGCAGACTGCAGTGGGTTGGCACGATGCCTAGATCGTCCTGGGGCGGGATGGTGGCCTAGTTAGTTTCACTGAACCAACCGGTCTTCCTTTCCTCTCTAATACAATCTCGTTCTTATGGTGATGTTCAACCAAACCTGGTAAATTGGCAAATGCCTGCATGTACAAAATCATATATATTATGCTGCAGCAAAACACAGCTAAAATCTATCAAACAAAATAACCTGATGTTGCTGTGAAAACTACTATTAAAAGGTACCAATTTATTCTAAATACCCTCTAAATATGTGAATTCCAAAATAGATTAGAATACGCACAGTTTCATCATCTCGTTCTGAGCCAATGGCATATTTTTGGTCATGTCTTCGTCGCACGGGGAGATTGAATATCTGTCCCTTAAAGAAGATCACCAACGTGAAAGGATGGTCTTTCGTGCTCTTCCTCACCAAGAAGGAACCATCCTGCATCATTCGTGAAAAAAATTCATACATAGATCATCGAGTGAAAAATAATCGTGGCCCGGGAAATAATTATTCAGCGTGGTTTGGTAAATTAGTGTGATTTGTGTACAGGGCAAAGTCTGACCTCCATTGATGCTCTGATGCATTCATTACTGACATCCCTTGACACTTCACCAAAGTACCACAAAAAGCTGTACATACTCTCCTGAAGAGTCAAACAGATGGAGTTCAATTATACAGTGCTGAAATGGTGATATTTAGTAATGGGTTCCCATGTCAAAGGTCATGTTGAACAGATGGGAGTATAATCATACAATGCTGCAAGGGGGAATCCTAAGTAAGGGGTTTCCACATTACAGGCCAACAGAGTGAATGATGCACTGTCCTTCAAAGTACTACTGCCCACATGGTAAACCTACATGGCATGATCCGCAGGGGGGGGGGGGGGGGGTTGGGGGTTGGTGGGCACTTCAGTAGTACTCATGTGCTGTGCAACGGGGTGTGTTTTTCCGGCCTCTTGGCTTGTACAACAGGTTATGTTGGGCCTTGTGCTTGTACAACTGGGTATGTTTTTCAGCAGCAATCTGTTTCTTGGGGGCTTCGTGGTGTACGGCGGGTTTAGTATATATTTTGTTTCAGTATGTTGAGATTTTCTCCTGGGGTTTCCCTCCGACCCCCTGACAATGCAAATGCAATGAATGGTCCCTGTGTGATGCACCAGGAATCACACGTTCATCTGGCTTCATGCCTTTTTGTCTACGGCATTCTTGTCACTGGCGTCAACTTATCTGATTTTGAATGGTTAATTATCCAAGCAGCACACCCCATTTTCACATTGTATGTCAGGTTATACATTTAAAAACTACCTTGTAAGACGGGGTATGCTTTTTTACAATTTTCACCTTATACGACGGGTCATACATTTGCATAATACCTTGTACGACAGGGCATGTTTTTTGCCATTTTCACCTTGTACGACGGGTACAGGTATTCAAGGTCCCACGGCACACCGCTACCCTGGACAAGGCCCCCCCCCTCCCGGGGGCATGATCACATGACATGACCACATGACACAATCACATGGTATCATGGTACAACCTCATGACATTTTTACATGATATGACCAAATGACACAGCAACAGGGCACATGCCACCATGACCGCGCCATATGGTACACATGACCCCTTACTGTGAGCTGAGCATGGTAACAATATGTAGTTGATACCTTACAGTTTGACAAAGTTGGCTCATACTAGCAGGTACCATGGTATACTATTGACCTTCTTTAAAGTTATGTAATTCCCCCCACCCCCCAAAAAAAAAATTGACCAAATTTTCAGGGCAAAAATGGTCAGTGCCAATGTGAATTCTAAATGAGTCTATACATCTCTTGTGTATCATGTGTATCATGTATAGTGCTTTAATAAGAAAGCTATTTGACTCACGTCTTCCTGCTGGGGAGGCGCAACTGGTAATTGTCGGTCCGTTAAGGAACCAAAACGTTCACGCTTTGGAACAACTTTGGGACAAAGAAATTGAACAATAATGAATATAACAGATCAAATACATATGAGGAAGTGGAGTTAGGATGATAAAAAGAAACTCGATTCAGACATTATCAACTGGAACTGTGAAGACAATCTACATACCAGACACAAATGTGCAGAAAAACCTTAGTAATAAATTTAACTATAATATGGGTGTTAATTTACCATTCATTTATGCTAAATGATAACTTTGTACATGAGATACATACTGAGACTTATCAGTTTCTAGTGGTGACTGTTGGTACAAGTTCAACACTGATGAGCATTTTCCCTATCCTCAAATGCCAGCGAGGTGTGAATGTGGCGCAATCAGGTCAAGTGTGAATGTGGCATACAATGGGTGTTTTAGTTAGTGCCAGGGTGACAGGTGTGGATGTTTTAGTTTAAACTATGTTTGGAGGGGTGTTTTAATTTAAATGTTAATGCCAACTGTGGATGTTTTAGTACATGCCATACATGGATGTTGGTGTTTTAGTTTATGCAATGTGTGGATGTTTGAGTTAATGTCACATGTGGATATGGGTGTTTTAATTAATGTCTGTGTTTTTAGTGAATATCTTAGTTTGTGTCAGGAGTGGATGATGGCACATTAGTAAATGCCAGGAGTAGATGGCACATTAGTAAATGCCTGGAGTAGATGGCACATTAGTTAATGCCAGGAGTAGATGGCACATTAGTAAATGCCAGGAGTAGATGGCACATTAGTATATGCCAGGAGTAGATGGCACATTAGTAAATGCCAGGAGTAGATGGCACATTAGTTAAAGCCAGGAGTAGAAGGCACATTAGTTAATGCCAGGAGTGGATGGTGGTGCATTAGTTGATGCCAGCCATGGATGGTGGTGCATTAGTTGATGCCAGACATGGATGGTGGAACATTAGTTAATGCCAGGAGTCGATGTGTCATTCAAAGTCAGTTGTAGATGAATTAATTTGTGCCAGGAGGGAATGATGGTGTATTTGTGAGTGCTAGCTAATAATTTGTCACATATTCGGCCATGATGCAGTGTGATATAATACACACCTTTGCTGACATGCGGATCTGACATCTTTCGGGGCCCTTGGTGAGCTAAACAGAGAAGGATCAGGAGCAATAATAGGCAAGGCAACCAAGCAGTCACTTCATCCATTAAGCACATGCATTGCAAAAGGAGAGAATATATCATATCTATGGAACCTTAGAAAAAAACAGCTGCTGTGACAGGGAGGAAATTTATGTGAAGCTGTTAAGAACAGTGACAAATCATGTGGATGGGTGTTTTATTTAGTGCCAGGGTGACAGGTGTGGATGTTTTAGTTTAAACTATGTTTGGAGGGGTGTTTTAATTGATCTGTTAATGCCAACTGTGGATGTTTTAGTACATGCCATACATGGATGTTGGTGTTTTAGTTTATGCAATGTGTGGATGTTTGAGTTAATGTCACATGTGGATATGGGTGTTTTAATTAATGTCTGATTTTTAGTGAATATATTAGTTTGTGTCAGGAGTGGATGATGGCACATTAGTTAATGCCAGGAGTAGATGGCACATTAGTTAATGCCAGGAGTAGATGGCACATTAGTTAATGCCAGGAGTAGATGGCACATTAGTTAATGCCAGGAGTAGATGGCACATTAGTTAATGCCAGGAGTGGATGGTGGTGCATTAGTTGATGCCAGACATGGATGGTGGTGCATTAGTTGATGCCAGACATGGATGATGGGACATTAGTTAATGCCAAGAGTAGATGGCACATTAGTTAATGCCAAGAGTAGATGGCACATTAGTAAATGCCAGGAGTGGATGATGGTGCATTAGTTGATGCCAGCCATGGATGATGGTGCATTAGTTAATGTCAGACATGGATGATGGAGCATTAGTTAATGCCAGGAGTCGATGTGTCATTCAAAGTCAGTTGTAGATGAATTAATTTGTGCCAGGAGGGAATGATGGTGTATTTGTGAGTGCTAGCTAATAATTTGTCACATATTCGGCCATGATACAGTGTGATATAATACACACCTTTGCTGACATGCGGATCTGACATCTTTCGGGGCCCTTGGTGAGCTAAACAGAGAAGGATCAGGAGCAATAATAGACAAGGCAACCAAGCAGTCACTTCATTCATTAAGCACATGCATTGCAAAAGGAGAGAATATATCATATCTGTGGAACCTTAGAAAAAAACAGCTGCTGTGACAGGGAGGAAATTTATGTGAAGCTGTTAAGAACAGTGACAAATCATGTGGATGGGTGTTTTATTTAGTGCCAGGGTGACAGGTGTGGATGTTTTAGTTTATACTATGTTTGGAGGGGTGTTTTAATTGATCTGTTAATGCCAACTGTGGATGTTTTAGTACATGCCATACATGGATGTTGGTGTTTTAGTTTATGCAATGTGTGGATGTTTGAGTTAATGTCACATGTGGATATGGGTGTTTTAATTAATGTCTGTTTTTTTAGTGAATATATTAGTTTGTGTCAGGAGTGGATGATGGCACATTAGTTAATGCCAGGAGTAGATGGCACATTAGTTAATGCCAGGAGTAGATGGCACATTAGTTAATGCCAGGAGTAGATGGCCCATTAGTTAATGCCAGGAGTAGATGGCACATTAGTTAATGCCAGGAGTAGATGGCACATTAGTTAATGCCAGGAGTGGATGGTGGTGCATTAGTTGATGCCAGACATGGATGATGGCACATTAGTTAATGCCAAGAGTAGATGGCACATTAGTTAATGCCAAGAGTAGATGGCACATTAGTTAATGCCAAGAGTAGATGGCACATTAGTAAATGCCAGGAGTGGATGATGGTGCATTAGTTGATGCCAGCCATGGATGATGGTGCATTAGTTAATGTCAGACATGGATGATGGAGCATTAGTTAATGCCAGGAGTCGATGTGTCATTCAAAGTCAGTTGTAGATGAATTAATTTGTGCCAGGAGGGAATGATGGTGTATTTGTGAGTGCTAGCTAATAATTTGTCACATATTCGGCCATGATGCAGTGTGATATAATACACACCTTTGCTGACATGCGGATCTGACATCTTTCGGGGCCCTTGGTGAGCTTAACAGAGAAGGATCAGGAGCAATAATAGGCAAGGCAACCAAGCATTTTTCTGTTCTTTGGGACTATCACTGCCTCAACTAGCCTTACAAGAAAACATGCATGTAATATTCAATAAAATGTTCAGACTGAAGACACATACCTGGGCTTCCCTGTGGTGTATTCTGCAATTACACACAACTCAAGGATGAAAATTTGCAGCAAAATGATAGAGAGAAAGTAACAAATACCATGAAAAAATGAAAACGACAATCACTGAGAGCATACCTTATTGACCACAGGTTTCGATGGCTTATTAGAGTCAGAAGGGTTGTTAGCTGTAACCATGACAACACAATGCAGTTGCATTCAATAGTATACACAAAACCTTACCACCTTAGGGAAGGACAAACAAGAAGTGGCTGGATCCAAAATTAATTCCAGTTGACCACCATGGGACAGTTAATTAATCAATTCAACACTCACATGGTAATAGTGGTATGGCTGGCACTGGTATGCTAGGTCTGACCTGCAACATTCGCTAGCATTAGTCACCATACATTCATTGTTGCATTCCAAATAAGAGTCTCAGCACAGCCATAATTAAGTGATAATCAGTCTACTACCATGTCCTGCAGCCCTATACAATGATCAGGTATATTGTCATGAAATATAAGCATCACCAAAAAAACTGTCATGAAATTTCACACTTCAATTACAGAAATGAAAAAAACATACTGTCATGAAATTTGACAACACAAAACAGTGTTGTGAAATGTGACATTACATGACTGTGATGAACTATGACCTCACCTATAATACAACTACAAAAAAATAGTTGTATATATACTAAATAGGTTCATTTTCATAAATGTTCCTTCAGAAGAACTGCAAGTGAGGTATTATAAGCTGGTTTTCCTACCTGTGATATCGGAAGTGAAGGAACATCCCTATTTCTCAAATCAGTTCTGAAGTCCTGGACTGCAGGAGCATAAAAATAAATTGGAATTTATATATTGTGTCAAAGAAAATCACTCAGTTCTCCATGACAGCCCCCCCCCCCACCCAAATTAGCTCACAAGAGGGCCATGAATCATAAATCACTGAATTGAAACATAACATGATTTTCCCATGCTTAATGGGATAGCATAATTAAAAAAAAACAACATCATCTCAGAATAGAAATCACAACTAACAATAATGACATCACAATTGAATGCAAGAACTGCAAGAGACATGGAAAGTAGACCTGCAAAACAATTTCAATAATAATAATAAAAAAAAGTACCAGGCATTTCCACGATGAGGATGTTATGATTCGGTTACATATCAAATATGTTAAGCATTATAGAACTCACATACTGACCCAAAAACCGGCAATGATTAGAGGTAAGAATGAGGCACCAATGGTAATCATATGGTGAAAACTAGAAGTTCTTAGCAAACAGAGAATCACAGAGGACTCTGCAATTTTAAATGTTATAAGCCATGCAGTGTCCTGTCTTTAGTATCATCATGTGTAATAATGTAATGTTATTTTTTCTGAAAAAACATCTACCTGGATCAAGTTCTGAAACAAAGCCACACCACATGTAAAACATAGCTGCTTCAAACACTAGAAATTCCACGATGCTTTGACATTGATTTGCCAAATATATCACAACTATACCTCCATTCCCCAAATACATCAGAGACAGTAACTAAGTAAGTGTGGCTTAATCTCGACATGGAATGAATGACGAGGCAGCTTACTTGTCTGGTTGTCGGGTGGGGGAGGGAGAGGAGGCCCACCTTCCTCCGAACTGGTACTCTGTGAGGAAGCTCGATCGGATATTTCAATACCTAAATCAGAAGAAAGAGATTTAGAAATATAGAGGTCGCGTTCAATGCCATTCGTTTTGAGGCGACAATAACTCCACATAAAGGTGTTATGATGTGATGGGTTAGAAAATATGCAAGCAAAAAACCTTTCACACCCGAGTCATTGGAGTCTTTTTTACTCTTGGGTTCAACCGGTGTATAGGATTCAAATGGCTTTTGAATTGTTCGACCTTGCTTGGGTCCAGGCAAGTTTGATGGAAGTGGAGGTTTGGGAACCGGCTTATTCTCAACTTGTTCCACTTTCTTTAATCCTGTTGGTCGCAGCTTAACACCAAAAGGTGACTGGTTGGATGTTTCATTGTGCGATGGAGTTTCTTGAACAGGTTTCAAATCCCTAGCTTCACCAGATTTCTGTGTAGGTACAGAAGGCACTTTTGATGGCGGAAGTGATGGCAATGGTTTGGTATGCTGATTAATGCGATAAGGTGCCTTGCTAACGTTGGATGTTTCTTTGTGCAATTGAGTTGCTTGAACAGGTTTAAATTTAAAAGCTTCAACAGGTTTCTGTGTAGGGACAGAAGGCACCTGTGATGGCGGAGGTGATGGCACTGGTTTGGTTGGCTGATTCAGGCTCTTCCCTTGACCGCTTAACTTTGATCTTAGGTCATTGATAAATAGATTCTGAGTGTCAGTCTTGGGAAATGGGGTGGATTTCTCTGGGGGTTTGCCTGGGGGCGTTGGAAGAGGCTTGTTGGCTCCTGGGGAAGGTTTGCGGAAGTCTTCTGGGGGAGTGGGAAGATGGCGGTGTGTGAAACCTGCCACAAACAATAATGTCATGAAACAAACACCAGCTTTCCTCATTGGTAGACAAAGTGAAGTGCAGGGTTTCACAGGAAATATCGAGAAATAAAGAGTCAATAAACAGCGCCGCGTTCAGCACTCTACTGCCAACACAGAACCACCATCAAACTCAAACCAGCATCAAGCTGACTGCAAGTCAAGGATGGAGCTGATGAAGCTGATGTTGCTAGGCAATCTTCACAACAAATGATATGCCCTGTTGACTATTGACATAGACGTTGTAAGACTGACCTTTGCCTTCACTTGGCACCTCATAGTTCTGCCATAAACACACATGAAACCAGATTAATGTTGGTGGTCTGATCAACATTGACAGCAAGAATGTGCCAGGGCGTTAGTCAAAATAGGATAACACCAAAGGTATAATTGTACCACATCATCTTCAAGGTCTCCTCCTGGGCACTCCAGATAATCCTCCTCATCTGCTACATCACATAACAGGAAGGCGATGAACAGTACAAACAATCTGGGTGTAATGGACTCCTGCATATAATGGACTCCTGCATGCAATTGACATCTGCACATAATGGAATAATAATAAGCATAAAAGGTTAAATTGTACGCAAATTAAAATGCCAATGGAAATTTAATCGATTTGCAATTTTTGCAAGTTTGTAGAATTGGTCCAATTGTTCGGTCAGGGCTGTCTCATGGCCAAATGTGACATTCAAGAGGCATTCCGTATAATTCCTGTTCTTCCTGTCGACCGTTTCCTGCGGGGTTTTATGTTCAAAGAGTACAAGGCAGCCAACTTATAGCGGCTTCATTGGCACCTTCGTCCAGGGATGTTTACCGCAGGGCGGTTGTCAAATATGCGTCTTTCTTTTCAGAAATTCACAAGACTTCAGTCTTCTTCCCTGCTACTGCAGACAAATTGGTTACTTTCATTTCATTTTTAATTTCTAAGTTTCGCACCAGCGTCCATACAAACTTATGTTGCCGCAGTGTGCTTTTTTAACAAATGCCAAGGTTTTCAGGATAAAATAACATCTTTTGTGGTGCAAAAAGCATTGATTGGGGTACAAAGGCAGGGATCTTCTAAAATCCAAAGGGCACCCATCTTACTTAGCACTCTGCACAAGTTGGTGGATTCACTTGCCTACGCATAGGAGAGTTGACCACTCGTAATCACAAGCAGGCTTCAACTGTAGTTCAGCTGTGTGATTGTTCCATATCCACTAATCCTCTTACGTTGAAATTAGTACTGCGTAATTTCAAAGGAAACGTTGCTAGACAACCATTCACCATTTTGATCACACCTTCCAACAATCCTCTGTATTGTCCTGTTCGTATGATGCAATCATACCTTCATCTGAGAGGCGCTGTTCCAGGTCCATTATTTGTCTTCACTGATGGCAAGCCTGTATCGCGAAGTCTGTTCTGTCATCAGTTACAGAGATCTTTGCTTCATGCCAATGTCCATGTTCCCAACATTGAAGCCCACTCCTTTCGCATTGGTGCGGCTACGTCTGCCTCCTCCATGGGAGTCCCAGATGACATAATTCAAAGGCTGGGTTGGTGGAAGTGGGACGCATTTAAAAAATACATCCGTATCCCAGTTTCATATGATTAATTTCTTTCTTCCCCACCCCTAAGTTGTTAGGGACATAGTTGTGATGTTAGTTACATAATATGATATGTATTTGTGTAAACAACTATGTCACTATTCTAAATAATAGATGTGACATAGTCTCATCCAGTGATATCACAACCATGACATGTTCAATATGTGTGTCATAGTTGTGACTGAAATAAAGTCATTCTTCCTGGGAAGAATGATCATTTTGGCAGCCTGCCTTATTTAATTTCTTCCCCATCGACACGGCTTGGCAGCAACTAGCTACAAGATCCTCCTTTCAGCTATATTTGTAATTTACATTAAGTAAGGGTTGAACATAAAACAGACACCTGGATATTATGGATCCCTGTATTTAAAGTTTACCTACTTGTATGGACACCTACACATATGGATAGGACCATATAAGGATACCTGCATTTGCATATCATTTGAGCCTCCCTTTAATGGATAGCTGTGTAAAATGGACACATGCTAATTTCAGAGTCTGGTCCATTTGCCAACTAAGACCAAGAAATGCAACTGCCCTCATAGCCTCATAGATTGTTCACAACGTAATAAAGCTCAATTCCTCCATCACCATAAACATTCAACAATAAACACACACCAGGGAAAAACATTAGCGATCACCCGATTGTCCCTGGTAAGTAGGTGAAGCCGTCGGACAAGTGAAGCTGCCATATAACTTGCCCGACGGTACAAGTCATTTTCATATTCCATTTTTATGTGGTCTTTGATGAAGCATATTAAGATTGATCGGCGATTCCTGGGAAAGTTCGCTCAGTTTACTGAGAAAGAAAACCCCAATCGCCCGTTTGCGAGCTCAAGGTCTTAACTAACTGCGTTGCAGGACTCGTCAACTCAGCGCAAGACAGGCGATTCCCAGTAAATTCCGTGATAGTCTACGCTTAGTCTATCGAACAAAGTTCATTCTATGACCAGCAAAGGAGGTTTTTCAATTGGACAAGTAGAAATTAGGAGGACTTGTCCGACTCGACAAGTATTTCTCAGATTTAGTGGTTTCTCCCTGCACCCACACAGAAACTAGTACACCCATTATACAGCAATGCCATATAAACAACTCTGTGCAGGTGTGTATTCAGAAAAGTGAATTATTTGTCACATATACACACTATAATGTAATATTCTATTGTCAGTGCACCTCCATCACTCTACCCTACAACATCTGACAACAAGAAGTTGATACCTATAGCAGGAGACGGAGGCTGGATAATGGGTCGAGTCCTTGCAGTGGGACCTGTGTCTGGTTCCTCATAATTATCATCATCGCTCTCTTCTACTGACAATTGAGAGGGCAATTCGGCTGGGGGGCGTGACCCATAGGACGAGGCTGCTGCAGGCTGACCTGGCAGTGTGGGTATGGGTCTGTTTGCCAAGTTGTTCTTGGTTGGCTGAGGTAATGGTCTGTCAGCGTGAGATGGCCTGCTGTGTGACTCGTTGGGGTCCTCATAAACATCGTCCCCTGTGTCATCAGGGGATGGGTGCTCAAGAGGTGCTATGTAATTATCTTCATCCTGTGAAAAGGAAAATGATTCCATCGTGTGAATTATAGTGAGGGGTGATAGCATGGAATCGGGTTATGAGAAATATAGCCGACTTAAAATCTGTGCTCTCCCCCTCTGCAGGTCACTCTTTGTTATCACTGCTAGCTTTCCCTCCATATAACAGCAAGTTATCACTGACAGTCATCATTCTTTATCATAGCATGTCACCCCTCTTTACACTGAAACTTGTCCCTCCTTATCATTGCAAACTTATCTCTTCTTATCATAGCAAGTTATCCCTCCTCACCAATGCAGGTTATTTCCCTTTATAACTGCATTTAATCCCTTCATGCCACAAATTTCTGCCCTATTCAGGATTAATGTGAGCCATTAAGTAGATGCATTTCAACTTACAGACTCCGGGTCATTTTGTAGCATGCCTCTGTGATGGGGCGGAGCTTTTGGTCCCCTTGGTGACACTGGGCGTACTGGCAACTTGGGAACATCCCTTGTGTTACCCTATAACATTGAGGTACATTTTACATGGGTCAACAACAGGTCAGATAAGTAGATTATAAAAACAAAGACATATTACACTAACAGTTGGGTCCAGTCTAGATGTGGTAGGTAGAGTATGCACTTGTCTTGTAGGAAAGTTGGACTCAGCCCCTGGTGTGGGAGGAAGCGACCGATCTGCCATTAGTGTAGAATGTTTTGTCTCAATCCCTCTTCCAGAGGGTCTAGGAGGGAGGCTTGGCTCCGCCCCTTGCCTAGGTGCAAGGCTTGGGTCGACCCCTGGTCTAGGGGGTAGGCTGGGCTCTGCCCCTGGTCTAGCTGGTAGGGGTGGCGGTCCACCATGCGGCCCACTGTTGGAAGAAGGAGGCTCAGGAACAGGGCGACGTCGATTCGGTCCAATCGCTTATTACAAGAAACATATCATCACGTCATGTACAGACATAGTAACAGAGTGATTTTCGTCAGGCTGTGTGGGCGAATCAAAATCCTGACATGATGCAGCAGTATATCACGAGAGACAATGGCTGCCAACGAGGTCAAATCAGGAACCAGACGGGCAGAAAGAGAAGCTGACGCTACGAAAACCGATTCTGTTTGACGAGTCAATTTATGTTCATACATCATACGTCGACACTTTAATCCACACTTGCCTTCATCAGGGTCTTCATATTCCTCCTCAGAGTCTTCAAACGCAGGCTTCATGGAGGGGGGGTTGGCTGGCAGGGGTCTGTAGTCTTTTGTGGGAAAACACAACAACCAAATTCAAATGCTAATATGTTTGGAAACTGGTAAACCATGAAATCAATATGACCCCCTCCTCATTCAATCAAAACATCAATCAGCATATTGAAGCACTAGGTTGATTGCAGCACTCGAGCGCATGACATCTATATCCAGATAACACAGTAATAGACTATAAACTAATGTCACAATATCCCCTGGCACTTTCTTTCATATCATCACAAACAAGACCAGAGTACCATTTTCTGAGGTATTCCTAAGATGTTAATGAAATAGAGAAGTGAGAAACCATGACTTACTTATCATTTCCCTTGGTAAGCAATAAGACACACATGATAATTATAAGAACCATTATATGTAGACAGATACGAGGAGGGTGGTTTTGAAAGAACAGACACTTCATGCAGCACACTTCCTGGTATAGCACTTATAACCAAGGTCACCCACAGTTAACTGATTAGATAGGATGATGGAGGTGCGGTAGGGGGCAAAGGGTGTGAGGTGGATATTTGGGTAACGAAAGGACAGATGCATGGTATCAAGTGTATACAAATAGAAACAATTCTTCATAACCAGGATGTATAATCATATGGGCATATTTAGACTTAGTTGAACAGGATCAAGGTGAGGATGTACAGGGGTCGTGCCAAATGCCGACACGATGACGCCTACTGCTACATGACAGGGTCCATGCTTTATCACGAGGCAGACAGTGAGATAACAACCATAATTGATGACAGAGTAAATGGTGCAGGTTATACATGAACTGAACTGTAACTGTAAGCAGCATGGCGGATGCATTAGTGATTGCAGCTGGAAAGTGCAATTCACTAGCACCAGCGATATGCGTTAAATTAGAATAGAGACAAATGCCACAAAACAGTTCAAAGAGGTGTGATCTTACTAGTAATAGGGGTGGGACTGTCATTGTCCTGAAACACACACACATACACACGGCTTTATGAGTCACAATGTGTCAAAATAGAACGCAGTGGTCATGAAGAGGTATGTTCCATTACAAATAACAATTTATCTGCATACATAGAAAATGGAGGTAAATACATTATGCACGAATATAAATTCAGTGTAGATGAAGAGTAATTCAATGTACTTGTAGATAAGCAGGGCTGGAAATTAACTAAAATGGCCACCCGTCATCAGGACGGGTGGACAGATGTTACCCGTTCTTAACAGATTCTACCCGTCCAAACAAAAAAGGTTGAATTTACCATTAACATGCAGGCAGAAGAAAATAAATTCATGCATGGTTGAGCACATGACCTTAATATTGCCAATGTGACTAATTATGTAGATGTTGTGTGTGTTCTCAATACAGCATTAGCTTCACCTTTTCACACATTCAACTTTTAATAATCAGGCAGTCTTAATGACTTATTAACCGTTTAATATGGTATTAGTAATGTCATCAGGTCAGGGCTACACACATCAACATTGAGGGAAATCTAGCCTCGAGACAAAAATAGTCGTCGTGTTAAATGCATAATGTTTAAGGATAGATAAACCACCCCTGAGCACAAGTAACCAGCGATGTTGTGTTCTGAAGTAACAGAGTAACAGTCTGAGGATGAAATGCTATTTGGTAAGAAATGATCCCACATCCCACTGCACTGCTAGGTGCAAAACAGAGCTGAAATTTGCTAGCTCTTAGAAAAAGAGAAGTGTGGTACAGGTCGTCGTCAATAGCAACAGGTTTTTGGTCTTTCTGTGATTGTGTTGTTCGTATGCGACAGAGGTGAAGGAAGTTCAAAATGCACTTTCATTATTTCATCTTCGGCCAGTGTGAGAAAAGAAAAACAAAGTCAGCTTTCTCATCCTGCGAAATGACGCTAAAGTACAAACAGGAAATACCGATTTTATGAACTTTACATAAGTGCGCGTATGTGCAAGGGGGAACAGAAAGAACAGAAAGAGGGAAAAGTGAGTCAAAGCGGGGTGGTAGGGGTGTTTGCTTGATTTAGGCTGGCACCATTGAGTATTTACGCGTTAACCTGGATTGATATGATATGTTGCAATTGAACTTACCAAATTCATATACCATGATCGTAACCCCCGAGTTCAATAAAGTCATAAAAGTATGAATAATGAGCACGAGTAATGTGGCTTCTAAATCAGCTTGTCAGCTCAAATTACAGTTAGTTGAATAGTATCCATGGCTAATCTTTTTATGAGAGCATGTGTTCAATGAACTGATACAGCTGCAATATTGGGAAGTCGACACGTCGACTGACTGATCTTGGAGCGACCTTACTCAAACAAAGTAGTTGAACAGGTGTTTCAAGTCTTTTAAAGTTAAAGAGCTGGTAGAGCAGACAGACTTGTTATAATCTGTGTCCCCCCCCCCACAAAACCTCTCCGAAAGTAAAAACAGCAGGGGAACCATAGAATTACTGTCATACCAAAAAGAGCAATCATATCTTATCCACTTGATTGCCACTTAGATGGACTTATACCATGTGGAAAGTAAATGTTCAGTACAACATCAATTCCCACAACATAGTTCCAACTGACACAAAAATACTCACATCAAACTCGTCTGAAGACCAATCGTCAGAGTCATCCATTTCTGTAATCAACAAGTAGTCCACATTGATATAGTTAGACCACATTGAAATAGTGCTTACTACAAACTGACATGCAGTGGTTGATACATTATGACAAATGATGGGGCGGGGGTTGGGTGGGGGGAGGGTGAGGGATAAGGGCTTGGGGTTGTTGGGATAAGGGGGGGGGGTTGCCTTAGTGCCTTGTAAATCAATAGTATTACTAAAATGGGATTACTAGAACAGCTTTCAGTACCCACAAAGCTTCTGCCACATACCATTTCTGCCATATGACTGTGTCGCCGGGGATGGTTTTTCCTTGGATTTCTTCATTCTAAAAGTTATATTGGTTTACTGTAGAGTTCTACATTTCAGATTACATAACAATATTGATGATCATCGATAACTTTAGGGCACTGTGACAAAATTGCAAAGACACAAGTCTGTATAGACTAACCTCATGGTAAACGAGCTAACATACAATAAAGCTACTGCAGATACTCCATTACACAATATAACAAAATGATACTAACGTTCTTTGCAGGGGTTTCACTAACTTCAAAAGTTTTCTGAAACAATACTAGAAATTGAGGTACTGTCTCACAAAACACAATGACATATTCCTCGACTTGCTTGATAAAACATTAATAGCTGATTAAACCTGCTAGTTTACAATACATAAACAAACACTCACTTTCTCTCCTTCTCTTCTATTGATGGTATGCTCTTTAAGTAGTCTTTAGTTATTGACTGAAAACACCAATCAAAATAGTCATTTGTAAATCACACAGCATAACTTTGACTTTTAACAAGGCAACCATAACATCTGCAATTCCTCATCTTGTTAAGACATAAGCATAGTAGGAGCTATTTGGTACCTGCATGTGTCCACCATTTACTCGTATTTTCCAGAAAGCATCGGCACACTGCTGAAGACCAATCTATCAAGGAAAACAATTCAATCAACACAACCAATCTCAACTTTTCATCCCATCATAAATAATAACGATTATCTTATCATTGATTATCACAAACTCCCAGATAATTTCACGATCTATGTATGTTAAGTTTGATAAACCATCATCAATTGGAATGAGGGTATCGTATCGTATTATGATCAGCAAAAATTCAGTTACTGGTCACATCTCATGAGAATTGTATAATTTCTTACCTCAACAAGGAAGCCAACTAGTTCTTGTTCCGTCCAATTTTCCACTATAGATGCTGCCGGAAATTCTTTTTTATTCCGAGTGGACCACCGGGCATCCATGGTGGAAAATGACTTCCTACTTGTTCTCCCCAAACAAGATCTATTGAGTTTGTCACTCAGTCATGGAATAGTGAGTGGATCCCAGATCCAGCTGATGCATGAACTAGTCACATCAACTATCCCACAGATTCCACCAGGAAGACTACACCAACAAGCAATGACTGGAAAAACAACACAGAGATGAAAAGTACCAGTGCATATAAATATGACAGGTGACACAATGACAGGTGACACAGTGGTAGGTAGCCCAAATGACAAGTGAGAGTGATAGGTAGCCTAATGACAGGTGACACAGTGATAGATAGTCCAATGACAGGGATTAACAGTGACAGGTGACAGTCATAGATAGCTCAATGACAGATGACACAGTGATAGGGAGCCCAAAGCCAGGTGACATGACAGGTGAGCCAATGATTGGCAACTAGTTGATTGACAGGCAACACTGCAAATGATATGGTTTAAAACAAATGATAAACAATATACATGGAAATGTCTCACGTACTGTAACCAAGAATAATGTACAGAGGAATGTGTCTCAATCAAGTTAACTCTTGAAAGTAATCCCAGAGATGACTTACATGACAAATAACAAATATTAGTTGTCCAAAATAATAGCACTCGAAAACATACAGTCATATAGCTATGCATTTTAAAACTTTATGGGACACAAGTTAAAAAATCTTAATACATTGGTCCATATGTGGAAGGGTTCCACAAGGACAACTATATGAGACCAATATTTCGTTAAGAATCGGAAATCCACGTCATCATTGAAATCATTCACCATCATCTTTAATGAGATGCATGCTTGATATACAATATGTGTATGACAGACCTGCTCTTTAACTTAAAAGTTTAAGAAATTAATTCCACATGTGATTAAGCAATTAGTTGTAAACTAATACCGTCACTCGATAACTTCGGGTCTTCTTTCTGTGTAATAGCTCTACAACTACTCGACTGTATGTATTAGTCCAATAAACACCCACAGACAAACTGATAATGACTGTCGGGGTTCAACAAAACTGTCTAATGGGATGAAGATGTTTGACTATTTTAGGAAGCTCTAACTTCCTGGTGGCATATTAACAGCGCCATGCAGCGGGGAATCCCCAAACGACGTTATGCTCACATGGGCGAAAATGTAAGATGTGAAGATGACGCCCAGTCGTTAAAGCAAGCAGGGAAGTGGTCGCCGACGGACAGTGCGAACTTACCCGAGTCAATGATCTCCAGGTATTATCCGTATGTACAGATGTAGAGAAACCCAAGCATCACACACAGATCTTCATGTGGGGTGTTGTAACCGATGACACAAATGGCACTAGCAGTGGGAACTAACAGTAACAGTAACATGTCACTAAATGATTTAGCCCTATAAATTATTAAACAAGGGCAACGCTGACAAGTTAACGCCGAGAAAGCGACAAAGTTGTCACGCGTCTCCTCACACCCCCCACCCACTTTATCCAAATGGAGGCAGCCCAAACCTATCCCTACAAGATGTCTGAGTAGACGTCTTACTTTCTTTTAAATCAACGCAATGTAAAAATTTTGAGATCAATTCAGACAACTACCAAACATCAAACATACCCAAGTGATGGAGTTTTAGAATGCAATAATGTCCACGGACAATTTTATCCCTGTTCGGCGGGGGATTTCTTCCCTGGTAATTATTTAAAGTTCGATCAATTTGGGAAGTGGTAAAAAGTCTGAAACACAGCAACATGTATGTTTTCAAGTTCAATACCTTGTGCATCGTGCATGCTCAGAATGGCGTGACCCATTGATGACTAATGCTAAGGCAATGCTGATTATGCGGCGGGATATAGCGGGAAATCACGCGACCCAATATTTTCCTAAATGGCGTATCGTATCACGATTTTTCGGAAATGATATATAGATGGCATTTCTTGTAGATTAGCGTCGAGTGGGGTTAAGATTTTTGGTGTGTTAGGACTTTTTTTTTTGTACAGGCTCTTGATATATGTTATTTTCTAGATGCGTTATGTAGCACATTAGCCAAACCCGTTTTCTTGGACGCGCGGAAAATGTTGAAGCAGAACGGTATATATTCATATTACCGTTCGACTGGAGCTAGCCCAACCCTTTATTTATTTCATATCCCATGGTCCATCAAGCCGATTCATGGAGCACAGGGCTGCAAGCATGGAGTGAACACAAAACGGACGTTTGAAAACATTGACGCCCACCTGCTTCCCCTTACCCTGCGAGAATACCCAACTGGGGTTGGGAAGGAAGTGGGAACCGAAGGCTACAGGTAACCGAGGGTCTAGGTTCAACAGACTTCTGTCCAGCCCCCTCCCCTCAATCCTAAGAAACTGACCCAGGATGGATACAGGCTCGTAACATGGGCACTAAGCCTGGCCCTGCTGAGTCAGGGTGGCTGCTGCCCATGCCGGAATATCTTCCAGCCACTACCCCCCTTCGTATGTTAGACCCCTAGGAAGGACCTTAGTGGGATCCCAGCACTCTCCAGGGTAACATGGTGGGAACATATGGGGGTGTTGGCATAGGCAGCTGGTGAGGGAGACATGACCGTAACAGGACAGGACTGTGGCATATTAAGGACAGAGTTACTCCCGTCAACCCAGGCTGGCTCCCAGAACTCGTACCTCTCCTGGTCCTGCACATGTTCGGAAACTACATTCCCACCAACAGGGGTGCCCAAACTACCCAACCCACACTGTCTTTCTGGTGGAGTTTGTGGTAGCCGCCTACACAGTGTCCCAACTATCCCAACTGAACTTTGTTCCCAGGCTCGGGTAAGGGGTGGTGTTGGGAGCAGCATAAGGGGAGAACCTATATTTCTTACCTGGATTAGTGGTGTAGGGGATGGGAACTTCGTCTCATTCAACCGGAAAGACTGGGGAGGGGCTGCGTCACGACGAGGCATCCTGTCAATGCTGGACTGGAGCCTACCGTGACTGGTAAACAAACAGTAGCCTAATCCTCTCTACATCCTTTCCTAGAGGCTGGCGCTGCAGCCTGTACTCCCATATCCAGCGTCTTGTTACCCCAAGGCTGAGCTACTTCATGTTCGACTGGCAAACAAAGGCCTCAAGGTATCCCTTGTAAAATTTCCGAACGCCTCCCTTAAGGTAAAAGTAGCTGTTGCCAACTCAACCCACACCCCTGGAATGTATTGCAATTCCATTTTGGAAGCAAACTTAATTGCGATTGGGGACAAAAGAGAGAGATGTGACATGATGAGAGATGCTATGAAGTCCGTGCTAAGGGCAACACAAAAATAGCCGGCACCAATCACGAAAATAAACAACCGCCCAGCAATGGACCAACACCCTGACAAGCATACAAGCTAGCAACGACGCTCGGGAGGAGCAGCACAACACAACCACACCATTTGCCCATTTTAGCATCTCACTCTTCTACCTGCCCTATCATTATCTTTCCATCTGACATTTTACCATTTCTCCATTTTACTGTCTCACTATGCTACCATCTCTCTACCTTACCACCTGTTCATCCTACCATTTCTCAATCTTTCCATCTGATTATTCTTCCATCTCTCCGTTCTGCCATCTCACCATAGTCACCATTTTTCCATTCTGCTATCTCACCATAGTCACCATTTTTCCATTCTGCTATCTCACCATAGCCACCATTTTTCCATTCTGCCATCTCTAACGTACCGTCTTACCATTTCATCATCGTACTATCTCTCCACTCTACCACCTCTCGCCATACATTCCCGTATTTCAGCATCTCACCATATTCACCATTTTTCCATTCTGCCATCTCACCATAGCCACCATTTTTCCATTCTGTCATCTCTAACGTTCCATTTCATCATCGTACTATCTCTCTGCTCTACCACCTCTCTCATACATTTCTGTATTTCAGCATTGCTGTGTCCTACCATCTGTCCATCCCTCCTGCCAACCATCACTTCAATGAACCATTCCACCCCCCTTGTGTCTCACAGCTGACCTGCTTCCATGCAGCCATCTCTGCGCCCACCATCTCTCCTGTCTATCCTATGTTCCCATATTTCACACTTCTCCACTCTTCCCTCACTCATCCACCCATCCTCCATTCCCTGCACATCCTGCCTTCGTTATCTCACTTATCCACCCATCCCATCCTCCGTTCCCTGCACATCCTGCCTTCGTTATCTTCTCCATTTGATCAGTGGGGCCTATTGCTCCATGCTACCGTCAGAATCCTACCCACTTTTTTGTTTGTGACTCAGGTTCTGTCAGTTCACGCTCTGCTACGATGCCCCAATTCCACTTGTCCAAGCTGAAAACCACAGCATCCAGTAGCAGTAAAAGTTCAAGTATTCAGTCACCGATATCCAACTACTTTTTTTCCCAGGTAACTAACGGTTCTTCTTGGTCATTACCTTAGCAAAAAATAAGTGGTTCATGGTAGGTCAGTGGATGAACTTTAATGTAGAATTCACCTGTGATTGCCATTATTTATCTTGTTATTGCCTGTAGCATTATTTCATTTTCCAGTCCTCGAGAGGAAAGAAAAGAAGGAGGTCAAGTGAGGGAGATGAAGCTTCTGCCAAGAAGCCCCCTGTCCCCGTTGGCTCTGGTGATGGCTCGCTGCCCACAGATAAACGACTCTCCGATGGTAGATTGTCTCAGAAAACGCTGGCCAAGTTGAACAGCTTCTCGTTTGAATCTGAGACGGCCAACTTGGAAGGGAGCACGGCACAAAAAGGGCATTTGGAAGGGAGCATGGCACATACAGGACATTTGCAGCAATCATTATCAGTAATTGCCCCACACGTAGGCTCATCCAATTATTCCCCACTGCAAGGCTCATCCAATATCACCTTGCAGTCAGGCTCATCCAAAATCACCCCACAGGCAGGCTCATCCAATATCACCCCACTGACAGGCTCATCCAAAATCACCCCACAGACAGGCTCATCCAAAACCACCCCTCATGACCCCTTGTCCACTGTCTCCCCATCAAGTCAGCCACTTTGGGCGAAGCATAAAAAAACTAAGTCGTTGGAAGACAATGGACTGAAGGGGAGAAGCACTGAGCTGAGAGGCAGCGGACAGAAGCTTACACCACTGGAACAACAGTTTGTTTCCATCAAAGAGCAACATCCTGATGCTGTTCTGTTTGTAGAGTGTGGCTACAAGTACCGCTTCTTTGGAGAGGATGCTGAAGTAAGTCGTGTCTACTGTCTCGAACTATCCTGATATAGAGATATTGTTGGCTGATGTTCATTATTAGGGTTGGGTGTGTTCATTATGCATTTTGTTACCTTATTATTAGATAACCAATTGCTGGATATATGGTTTCCTCTCTGTATTACACTGTTGATAATGTGATTGGGGCGTGGTAGGTGTTACCTGCAGGTCAGGCAATATTTCTGGTTACTCCATAGGTTTGGTCAGAAAAGCGTTCATTTTGTCAGCATCATCACACATCATTGTTTCTGTGTCAGATTGCGGCAAGGGAGTTGAATATATTCTGTCATATGGACCATAACTTTATGACTGCCAGCATCCCAACTCACAGACTCCACGTCCATGTGCGCCGACTGGTGGCTAAAGGTTTCAAGGTGAAGGCCAGAGGAGGATTCCTCATTGATTCTGAGTTACCATTGGCTCCGTGATGGAGGATTTGTCCTTGCTCTTCTGTATTTTTATGCTGCTCAGGGCCATTGTTACTTACTTGAAGAGATGGGTAGCTATTGTTTGTGTGAATAATTGGTATTTACATGGCTAATTGTGCGTCTTGATATGTGTATATGAGAAGTTGTATTGTACAATTGATATGATGTTGGTATGGCTTGTCAGGTAATGTAACATGGTGAAATGTGACCGGTAGGTAATGTGACATGGTGGTATATGTAACAGGTAATGTGACATGGTGATATATGTAACAGGTAATGTTACATGGTGATATATGTGACTGGTAATGTGACATGGTGATGTATGTGACCTGTAATGTGACTTGGTGATTCATGTAACAGGTTTGTGACATGGTGATATATGTGACCTGTAATGTGACATGATGATATATGTAACAGGTAATGTGAAATGGTGATAAATGTGACTGGTAATGTGACATGGTGATATATGTGACCTGTAATGTGACATGGTGATATGTGTGACCTGTAATGTGACATGATGATAAGTGTGACAGGTATTGTGACATGGTGATATATGTGACTGGTAATGTGATATCGGGATATGTGTGACCTGTTATGTGACATGGGGATATATGTGACCTGTAATGTGATATGGTGATATATGTGACCAGTAATGTGACATGGTCATATATGTGACAGGTAATGTGACATGGTGGTATATGTGACAGGTTATGTGACATGGTGATATGTGTGACAGGTTGGAGTTGTTAAGCAGATGGAGACAGCAGCCCTCAAAGCAGCGGGTGACAACCGAAGCGCTCCATTTACACGTCAACTCTCCGCTCTCTACACCACCGCCACTCTGATCGGTGAAGGTCAGTGGCTCTCTGATGTCACACATGTCTAGACTAGAGTACACTCTATAGGTTGTAATATTTATAAGATTATCAAAATTATTTGGCTAGAAATCTTCAGGAGAATATTGCATTTGGACATCACGTAGGTGTTCATCCTATTAGAAACGCACTACTTGCCTATTTGACTTCGAGGAGCGTTTTCACAGCGTCTCATTCATGGCTGACAATAAGAGCACACAGAGTTTCAAAACAAGTGCTTTTGGCTATACCATAGAAAACTGAGTTGTTTATGTTCTCTTTGATGGTGAAATGGATGATTAATCTGGACATTTACTGTGACAGATGTGGATGGTGTTGAGGAGGAGGATGGGGAGTCAGGGAAGCTGGCACCTAGCAACTACTTGCTCTGTATCTGCGACCAGAACTCGCCAAGAAATGGCAACTCATCCACGAAAATAGCCATGGTGGTCAGTCTCATACATACCACCTGTTAATGATTTAGTATTGAATATGCATACTTTTACATTTTTCTTGTCAAATCGTACTCGGTGGAACATTTCACCGACTTTATACATTTGTTTTGCTGAGTATTCTTATTTCTCTTTGTTCATGATAAACATAGGCGGGTTGTGATGTGATGTTCTAAAGCCGTTGATTGTTTACATAGGAAGCCTTCCATCTTGATGAGTATTCCATTGAGTCCTTCATGGTTATTGCAGGCTATACAACCATCAACTGGGGACATGATCTATGTGGTTATTGCAGGCTATAAAACCATCAACTGGGGACATGATCTATGTGGTTATTGCAGGCTATACAACCATCAATTGGGGACATGATCTATGTGGTTATTGCAGGCTATACAACCATCAACTGGGGACATGATCTATGTGGTTATTGCAGGCTATACAACCATCAACTGGGGACATGATCTATGTGGTTATTGCAGGCTATACAACCATCAATTGGGGACATGATCTATGTGGTTATTGCAGGCTATACAACCATCAACTGGGGACATGATCTATGTGGTTATTGCAGGCTATACAACCATCAACTGGGGACATGGTCTATGTGGTTATTGCAGGCTATACAACCATCAGTTGGGGACTTGATCTATGTGGTAATTGCAGGCTATACAACCATCAACTGGGGACATGATCTATGTGGTTATTGCAGGCTATACAACCATCAATTGGGGACATGATCTATGTGGTTATTGCAGGCTATACAACCATCAACTGGGGACATGATCTATGTGTTTATTGCAGGCTATACAACCATCAACTGGGGACATGATCTATGTGGTTATTGCAGGCTATACAACCATCAGTTGGGGACATGATCTATGTGGTTATTGCAGGCTATACAACCATCAGTTGGGGACATGATCTATGTGGTTATTGCAGGCTATACAACCATCAGTTGGGGACATGATCTATGTGGTTATTGCAGGCTATACAACCATCAACTGGGGACATGATCTATGATGAGTTCCATGATGGAGATGACAGACTGGAGCTGGAAATGAGGGTGTCTCACATCCAACCAGTTGAGGTCCTCTCCTCAAATGACCTCACCCCTGCTTCTAAGCACCTGCTCTCTGCTCTTACCTCAGCCAGGTATCAATTCTCACTGTATTAAGTCTCAAGAATCCCAATAAGCCAAGCTAATAATCTCATATTAGTACAAACTAGATTTCCTTTCATGGTGTATTGTCATATTTATGATTATTAAGGTTGAATAAGTTGATTGTGTGTCAAACAGTTTATGTTTTTGTCATGTAAGTCTGGCAAAACAATTTGTGGTAACAAAATATATAAAAATGTAAAATCAAGTCATGTTATTGTATTTCAATGTTAGGCTATATTTATCAAGACATGTTAAGCAAACTTTATAATATATCCCATTTTATTTCATTCATTGGTTTGTTGTAAATGAGAATTATGATATCATTAACCAAATGTGCTCCCATGTTGGTGCAGTGCGGGGGAGGATCGTATGAGGCAGGAGGCACTACCCTTCTCCTGGTTTACAGGACCTCAAGTTACTGCTGACATCATCAATTTCTTCAGACAGAATGCTCGAGTTGATGAAGGTGTGGTACACATTAGTGACAAACAATATTGTAATGTTATGAATGGTTGAATTAGATAAAAATTTGACCTCTGGTTCACATTTAATTATATTCATACAAATCAGTTTTTTTCCAAGATACTTCATGAATTATAATGTGATATACAGCTATGTGTTGCGTTTATCGTGAGTTGGTTGATGACAGTTGTTGAGCGGACGGTGGGTCTGCCGGATCTGGTACTTGGCTGTCTCCATGCGCTGTTACGTTACCTCACCGACTTCAAGCTTGACTCCATTATAGCCCTGTCCTGGTTAGTGCCCTAAAAGCATTCGTAAATCATACCGTATGACAAGTCACTTGGTGTGGATTTTGTTGACATGTCTTGGGAACACATTGAAAGATGAAGTTCTTACTGTAGTACTGATAGTTAGCACATAACCATATCATTTGACATTGAAAGTGTTGAATATCATATTGTCATCTATCAACTTTTGATAGTTCATTGCTGATAGGTTGATCATGCTTCACGTTATGATCTTGGAAAGTGATCATAATGTTTTATCATCATGCTTGATGACTGTCTGTGTGCTTGTTACTGCAGCAGTATGAGTCACTTCCAGTCCACCACCAAGGCCCTGCATGTCAATGCGGCAACTCTCAGGAACCTAGATGTCTTCCGCTGCAATGGACAGAGAAAAGGTAGTCTCCTGTGGTTTCTTGACCACACTAAAACCCAGTTTGGAAGCCGGTTACTGGCTCAGTGGCTAGCAAAACCACTCACAGATGCAAGGTTAGTTGAACGTAATTAGTAAGATAAATAACTCCACAAAGAGACATCACATCAGATGTGATATGGCTTTGTATGTGACATGACATCATATTAACTAATGTGACATGACCCTGATGTGACACATGACCTCAGAAATGACATGACTTCATATGACCTAATGGACATGACCTCAGATCCTTGGAGGTGACATGACCCCTGATGTGACACATGACCTCAGAAATAACATGACTTCATATGACCTAATGGACATGACCTCAGATCCTTGTAGGTAACATGACCTCATGGACTTCCATTTGTGTGATTGCAGCGAAATAGAAGCACGTTTAGATGCTGTGTCTGAGTTCTCCCTTGGTCGTTCCCCCTTGTTAAACAACATCAGGCGTGTTGTGGAGAAATTACCTGACGTGGAGAAGGGTCTGGGGGCCGTGCTGCACAAGAAGGTCGGTAGATCTGTAATGCCATGCAGGTTTTATCAAACTGGGGTGCTTCAAGTTTGACAATGGAACCCTCTGCTTTTGTCATTTCATTTTGTTATCTAGTTAATGGTATCTTCCAACTTGAAATGGGATTTTTAGGGGGTATCTTGTGTATAATTTCTCATAAGCTCTCTGTACGAATCAGTGCTTTGTGTCCTTTAAACAGAAGAACATGATGAAATACCTAGATTGGCTCAAGCGCCAATGGCATTTCTTCAAACTGCAAATGCTAATTTTGATAATCATTTACATGTTGTGGGTGTGTGTGTTGACACCAGAGCTCTCCTTGGACATTCTACTCCACCTGTCACTCACTGGAGCTTGTGGAAGGTGTTCTATCAGCGACTCTGACAAGAGAAGCCTCAGATTTCACCATACAAAGCACGCTGATCAAATCTCTTTTGACAGATACAGCCAGGTGTCTGCTTGGGGTCAGCAAGTGGACACGGTGCTTGGATGAGATCGCAGCCAAGTGGGTAGTCATATTAATAGTTGCGATTTATGGTTGCTTTTAGTTTGTCACAAGAGCAATTATATGGATTTGTTTTGTGATTAATGTGTTGTGGTTGTATTGTTGCATAAGTCATGAATTTCGCAGCAAGTCAGTTGCAGAATGTATCTAACATGGGTAACCAGACGACAGTGTTTGTGTATGAATGAGCCCTTAGTTATCTTGTCAAGTCAGCTGCTGAAAACTTGTCAGCTTGTTTTTTCAGAGCAGGGGATAAAGCCAAACTTTTTAACGATATAAGTGCGTGGCCTAAACTGGCTGAGATAAAAGATGACATAGTGAACTTGCAAAGTGGTCTTCAATTGCATCTCAAAGAAATACGACAAGTTCTTTGTATGCCAAAACTGGAATACATGTCTCTCCTTAATACAGAGGTAAGCATGTTTTTTAGCACTAAGCTTCTCTAGACATGGTACCCAGTATATCCCATCATTATCGGTGTTGATGTTACCCACGATGAATATTTGGATTTATTTCAGTTTTTGATAGAAGTGAGGAATACTCAGCTGGGGCAAGTTCCTAAGAGTTGGACCCGGGTCAGTATGTGAGTAAGACTCGAGTTCACAGGTATCATCTCTTGTTATGGGTGTGTGTAATCTGATGTTGTGGAGAAATCGGTTGTATAAGATTTCAATTTCTTTCTATCTCTATAAGATACTGTTAAGTTCATTCACCTTTATATCAACCAACAATGTCACCATGACTATTTCACCATTGCCACGTCACCATATCTATTGCTCATAACCATGTAACCATAACCACGTAACCATTATCAAATCACCATAACAATGTAACTATGACCACATAACCATTATCAAATAGCCATAACCATGTTACTATAACCACGTAACCATTATCAAATCACCATAACAATGTAACTGACCACATAACCATTATCAAATAGCCATAACCATGTTACTATAACCACGTAACCATTATCAAATCACCATAACAATGTAACTATGGCCACATAACCATTATCAAATCGCCATAACCATGATACCATAACCACGTAATCATTATCAAATCACAATAACAATGTAACTATGACCACATAACCATTATCAAATTGCCATAACCATGTTTCTATAATCACGTAACCATTATCAAATCACCATAACAATGTAAATATGGCCACATAACCATTATCTAATCACCATAACCATGTAATCGTAACCACGTAACCACTATCCAATCTCCATAAAATGTTACCACAGCCATGTCATCATTTCCTTTGTATATGTGTTCAGGACTAAGACACTCTCTCGCTTCCACACCCCGTTTGTGGAGGAGAGCATACAGAAGTTGAGCCAGTGTAAAGAGCGACTCCTCCACGAATCACACCAGGCTTGGCTTCACTTCCTCAGGTCTCTATTTAACAGTGAAGCCCTGCTATAATGGGATTCCTGACGAGCATAAACTCTCATCATGAGAGATGCAAGGTCATGCTATATTGGGCTACAGTGGTCCCCATCTTAGCTGGCCACCTATTCGGCCGGCTTCTGTGGCTGTTGACTTAACCATCAAGTAATTTGCTGTGAAGAATTGCCCCAACAGATAAACAATCGATCTCATGGAAAAATATTTGAAATTTGTCTGTGAGTTTTGCGATCAGTTATGTTTCTGCTCGCACACTTCGAGATCACACAATCAGAGGAACCATTTGGGGACATATGTCGATAAGTCGCGTTTGTTGCCGGTTGTTATTTAGCGAATCAGTATAATAAACATGGCATGCAGACCATGACTTGTGAAAATAATCATCGTCTGAGTGACTAAATGTTGAAGCAGCTTCTTGTAAAAATGGGGCAGTGACATACTTGTGGCTTAGGTATGTGAGTGGGTTAGGGAGAATTAAATGTGTTGATCGGAGCACATTGGGAGGGTGAAGTTCTGAAGATTATTTGTTCTGCCAGCTCTACTGACATGCTTGTGTTTGTCAATAATAACTGCCTGGTAGATGTGATGAAGCCAGTTTTCGGTAGGAGTGCTGCCGTCTGAGTGCGTTTTCCTGTTTGTTCTGCTTACATCATTGTGTGAAATGACAAGAGAAGTACTTCAACATTACATTCTGGACCAGCTGCTGTTGCCTGATAGGTGTTGGGGATGGGGGTGGTCAAACAAGTTGGTGGGTGCATATATGAAGAGACCACTGTCTTTCTGAACATGATAGTTAGTTGTGAAAAAAGGGGTCCAATGGTTTTATGTGTTATAGACAAGTGCATAACATCGGGGCACATAAAGCCAAGGTAATCCTGTATATTGCTTGTCAATACTGTTCATGGGGGTATGTATCTCCATCTCAATGGTATTGTTTAGTACATGGGGGGTGGGGGCATACTAGTTACCGTACTAAGGGTGGTTTATGATCCTTATACATTTCCTCATCCATCGCTCACCTTAGGTTACTAAAAAGTAAGCATAATGATGCGAACTTACGGCAAAAACTATGTGTTAATGAAGTCTTATTTAAACATCATTTGTGTGTGTTTATCATGCATTAGGACATTTGAAGAGGACTACCAAAAATACCGTAAGGCAGTCAAACATTTAGCTGTTTTTGACTGTCTGAGTTCCTTAGCAATAGTTGCTGAGCAACATAATCTCACAAGGTAAGGGACTTCAATTTGTCTGGTCAATTTGCATAAAGTACATAGTTTCTAACCAGCTTTTATGGGGAGCTTGTTTGTTTGGATTCATTTGGTGAGTTGAGTGATTTTTGATTCCTCTGTTTGTGTGTGTGAAGGCCAACAATAGAGGCAGCTGGGGGGAGACTGGTCATCGAACAGGGCAGACATCCGGTGGTAGAACTCCTCATGGATGAACAACAGCAATACGTCCCTAACAACACACATCTAGAGGTCACTATTTACCACAATCATGTCTTTATTTGTTATGTTTCCTACTTATTTGTAGCAATTGTGACTCATGGTTATGAGAAGTGTATTTATTGAATGTATCCTCTCTAAAGTAATTTCTCAGACTTGTTTTTTTACCATTACCACCCATTACCTCCCATAACTGCCCATTACCACCCGTTACCTCATATGATTATGGTTTTTACAACTGACATGATGCAATGAGGAACCGTCAGGGATTCATTGGGTTATTTAACAAGAAATGAAAAAAACCAAAAGTACCATGTGTGTGTTTATTTATTCAAAATATGCATATACTCATGTATTGAAATCTTGGCTTATTCAATTGTTTGTATAGCAGTTGTATAACCAAATCCAACAGAGTCACTTACATAGGTAACAGATTTGTGGTCACTGCACCTTATGTTAATTGTCAAGCACATGTGCTTGTGTCAGACGGACGGGGAGAGATGCTGTATCTTGACAGGTCCTAACATGGGTGGTAAGAGCTCCTATATCCGCCAGGTGGCAGTCATTGCCCTACTGGCTCACATAGGATCCAATGTCCCAGCAGACAGTGCTGTCATTGGTGTCCTCGATGGCATCTACACCAGGTACAAAGACTCATTTTGGTTCCTTTATCATGGTGTTTTGATCGAGGAACGGTTTTAATTAGCTCTGCTTTTTAGCAGAGGTTATTTACTTTTGCTACGGGCCTGTATGTCTGTCTGTTCGTAAACATGGTGGCATGTTTTTTATCTAGCAAGATACCATCCCAAAATCACACATGGATTCTTGTGTTGGTGGCTTCTTGCAAACTAAAAAACAGCCCCAAATGATCTTTGACTAAGTTATTAGAGAAAAACTTGTAAAGCATCTCTCATACTATGTTCATCATTTTTAAAGGCACATTTTTCATGTGAGGTTGCTGCCTGAAATTACACATGGTCCTTTCTGATGTTGAAGGCTCTTAACAATCAGCCCTGCATGACTTTAACCTCAGATTTATTTGTGAAACATCCCTCATACTAGATTAACCCAATGGAGAATAACCTTTGATGACAAGTTTTCTCATTAAGCAAGGTAGCTGCCTGGAATTATTCGTGGCTTCCTCTGATGTTCATCTCTCATTGCAAACTTTAAAACAGCCCTGCATGGCATTTAATCTCTGAAATTTTGTCAGGCAGTCTGTCTGTTTGTAACATTATTAAGTAGAGTATTCTTATACAGCAAGCTAGCATCCCCCGATAACACTTCTTATGATAATGGGTATTTGCATACTGAAAATCAGCTCTCATGACCTTTGACTCCAGGGTTTTTATTGGAAATCTCATGCACACTTCAAACCTAACGTTGCATCATGATTGAATCTTGTCATAACTAATTTTTGAAAATCATGTCAAAAGAGCTTCAAGGCCTATTGGCCTCTTGTTCATAACACTCTTGTTTAATACATTCCTGTCAAACTGTCAATCACGTAAGTAATTATTATTTAGCCTTAACATTTTTTCTTCCCTCAGAGTAAAATCTGTGTAATTTGTGATCTTTACAAAGAGAACCCACATTGTTCTGAATCATCATAACTACATGAAAAAAATTTCACAGACTCCTGATGACTCAACAGCTGGTGACCTTCACCAGTGTTGTATGACCTTGAACTATAATGATATGAACTTGACATGTGACATTATTTCTCATTCTCTTTACAGGATGGGTGCCTATGACAACTTACTGGGCAAAAGACACAGCACTTTTATGACAGAGTTAACAGAAACTACAGATATTCTCAACCGAGCCACCGAGCGCTCGCTGGTCATTCTGGACGAGCTGGGACGAGGTACCAGTACACATGATGGAGCTGCCATCGCCTATGCTACACTACACCACCTGGTGGAGGAGGTGAACATTCTGGGGAATAATGTTGTATATGATTGCTATGACTTGGAAACTGTTAAGGTCAGCCAAAATTACATTTCAAAGGATTATGCACGGAAGACAGATGTAAATTGATGTCAGCATTTGGATGGCCTTAGAACTATGTAGAATATTCCGGCTGCTTTTGACATGAATAATTTAGCATGCTGTTGAAAGTGTAAATACTTCAATGTTTACTTAATGCATCATTGGCAGTATTGATTTCACCAAAGAGATGATTGTGGTGTTTGGAGCTTGTTTTAAACTACTGGGTATGAAACAATTGGATCAAATACAACTGCACTTAAGTAGCAATTATTCATGCATTTCTTTTGTATTATTGGGATGCGTATATATTTAAGTTCAATTTCTGTAATGTTGAGGCCCTTGTTAAATAATTTAATGTTGTTAATGGTGTATTTGGAGACTATGTATTATGATTAATCCAGCATTTAGTGGTGCTTGTGCACTTGTGGTTTACAGAAGAAGTGCCTCTCTCTGTTTGTTACCCACTACCCATCTGTAACTGAACTGGCTGCTCACTTCCCTCAACATGTGGGCAACTACTGTATGGCTTATGTGCTAGACAAAGATTCTGAGCGTGATACGGAGGCTGAACTCAATGATGACGGAGAGCAAGGTGGAAAGGGCAATGTTTTTTACTATGGTTGATTAACTCTTAAGATGTGTATGTTGATTCCATTTAGTTATTGATGGTTATGCTATGTTATTTACAAGTGGTAATTGACCAGGTGCCTTATCAGGTGCTGGTAGATTTGTGTCATACTAAGATTAATATGTTCGGGTTGCCAGCACAATTTTCTCCGGTTTCTTGCTGAATTATTCTGTTATTTTTTGTTTGTTTATGGTGTGTCCAAGACATGTGTGTGTATTCAGTGTAATCTATATTCAATAGAGGTGTGTTTTGACAACCAAACAGTGTTTTGTCTGAACCAGGTATATTTTGACTGCTTCAGGTGTGTCGACCAGTGATGACTTGCCTACGCTGACTTTCCTCTACCTGTGTGAACGCGGTGTAGCAGAAAGCAGCTACGGGTTAAATGTAGCTCGCCTGGCCGGCATCCACCCACACATCATCATCAAAGCCGCTCTCAAAGCACATCAGCTTCAGCAACACGAGGCTTGTCACAGGTAGTCATATTTTCCTTTGATATTTTTATGTGTGGGATGTAAAAACTGACTTAACATGTCCTGATCAAATGAAGAGGGCAATTTAGATCAAATGATGCAAGCAATTAAAAAATGGCTTTTACTATCCTGAAGAAGATGATGTTATTTTTCACTTGTCTCTCAGAGCATCCTGTTTTTGAATTAATTATCTCTTGAATCTATGTTTTAGACTGCAGTCAACTGTATTTCGTAAGATATGGAACAGTGAACGTTATGATGCATCCACCATCCAACCTCCATGAGATATATTGCTACAGCTTTACTCCCCAAAATTATTCTACCTCTGCCGTCATAACGGATTGCATGACTCCCTTCCTTGCTTGCTTTCTGTAATAAAATATGAGATTCACTTTGTTGTTTTCTGTTGTTTATATGATTTTTTACTTCTATGAACTAGTTGCCTAAAATACCAAAATCTCTGTGATCCTCGACCTGATGTGAGCTAGTGTTTTGTACTGTGCTGGCCGTGATACTTCACAGACCAGTTGTTGTTTAACATAGGGACATATGTGGCAGCTGATGTAAAACATCTTTATCTCATTTCATAATTGAAAATGAATAGCAAATTATCAATACAGTTTGTATGCACTAGACCATTTTTTACTAGCACTACTGTACAGCAGGGCTTATCATGAAGCTTTCTCAGGCATCCATCCGTTTTTACTGACTCCAAATGATACATATACTCCTCTTATGTCACTGAATCTCCTTAAGTCGTAAATGAAATATCACACCTTTCTGAACATTGACCCCAGCTATAATTATATAGATTTATCTTGTTCAGTAGTTAACCCTATGGAATCACCACCTGATACAACTCCCATTATTCACTATAAATACAACTGCATGATACTCATAAATTCACTACTGATATATAATCCTGATATACAAGCCTTAGGTACACTTCTGATACAGACGTCTGGGACTCGAGTACTTTACTACAAAGACACCAATCCCCAAATTCCTACGAAGAACTTCAGCGGCCAGCCAGCCTCATCATCACCCCCACAGCTACACAACCCCGGTCATACTTTTACCTTTAACTAGAAAACAGTGACTGACCTGGTAAAATTCTGCCGGTCATGTCAATCCAGACATGAAAATAGTTATTTGAACAATTCAATAAGAAATTTATTTCACTTACAGCATTTGGCCAATCATATCGCGGATAAACTAGCCTGAACCTGCCCCGCAAATGCAGATAACCAGCTGTACACAAGGGTGATTCTTTCGCTCTTGTGATTGCCTACCGTCATTAGAGGGCACCAACAGCTGTGCTGTGTTTATTGCCAGCCGAAAAAAAATAAAATGATCACAGGACATACAAGACATCAGATATGTACCAGAGCAATTTTCAAAAATACGCAGCTCACAAATTGTGATTAGCCTGAAAACCGATAGTTAGAGGTAATACTATAAAATCACGTCATCAAGTTGTGTATGTCTGCCAATGAATAAAGTACTATTACCATAATGTAATCCCATAAAATATCTTGCGACTCCGAGCACTGCTTGATGTTTTCTTCCTTGCCGCTACTCTTCACTACCAATTAGTAATTTTCTCATGTCTCATAAACTCAATAACGTTCGCAGAATCGTTATTAGCGTTACCCAAGCAAGCTAGTTATTGATTATTCATAGCCATTGTCCCGCAATCTAGCGAGCGAAAATTCATTTTTGTTTGTATAATTCACGTCTCTCACGAGGATCTGCTCAAAATGGTAGCGTGTCAGAGGAAATAAGTTATTGGCTGTCTAGATTCAAGAATACCCTTTTATTATTAAATCCACTATATATAATCCATACGATTCTTCAGAAATAACACCACCCCCATGCTTATAAACAACACATTAATTAGATTTAGTCATAATGACATGACATTTAATGTTATGGGCTTTCTCGCAATTTAAGCTTTAGTAAATGCTTATCACACAGGTATTGTGTATTAAATTCATCTTACCATATATGGTCACATTGCTGAGTGTAAAATTATCCCCAAATAGTTATCCTGCATCTAATGTTTCACAATTTGGATATGTGTCTGGATATATATTCGTGACATTTTACAGACAAAAATCATTTAAATGTCACATTTAACTGATTTATACTTAAATTTTAAAACCTTAGCGAACAAATTGATAATCGATATCGTAATAATTATATCAAACTATAACATTACAGTGATCGATATCATTTGTGTATTTTTTGGCAAAACTACTCCAATGGACCCAAATGTGTACAATTTATCATATAATATCACATGGTTGAAAAATAAACTGACATTTACATTTATCTAAAATAGTTATCGGGATTATATCATTAAAATATATCAGATCCTGATTGATACAATATTACTTCAAGTGATTAGTACATACATATAAAAGAAAAATTAAAAAAATATTGAACATTTTTCTTGTCGCATAAAAATGGCTAAATGATTGGCCATTAGCGTCGTTAAACACTAGCCAACTAGATTAGACTAATGAAAGACGGTTCAAAGTAGGGATTTAGTGTGCATTTTGTTTTTACCACACTAAAGCTACTTATTGCGTGTATGATCCTTTGCAGAATACAAGTGCGCTGCCTGTTAAAACTGGAAGACGGACCGCATTTTGGGATTACCATTCCGTTATTGAAAATTCCTTACAAATGCTCTTATGATTGCAAAGTATGATGGTTTCCCGTAAATTATTGATCAAATGAAATTATGAATATCCAAAACCCTCGCCAATCAATCAACCGATGTATATATGCAATCCACTGATATTCAACACATTATCATACACACATACATGCATACATATATATATACATACATACATACATACATACATACATACATACATACATACATACATACATACATACATACATACATACATACATACATACATACATACATACATGCAGCACATGCATGCATGCATGCACATACATACATACATACAGACATACATATACATACATACATACATACATACATACATATACATACATACAGACATACATACATACATACATACATACATACATACATACATACAGACAGACATACATACATACATACATACATACATACATACATACATACATACATACATACATACATACATACATACATACATACATACATACATACATACATACATACATACATACATACATACATACATACATACATACATACATACATACATACATACATACATACATACATACATACATACATACATACATACATACATACATACATACATACATACATACGTACGTAATACTATGTCATCGAAATGCGTTGCTAGCAAACATACTGTACATTCTAAGCAATACGCCAGGGTTTTATTTTGAAGCCAAAACATTTGCCACATGGAGTCACGGTACTGCAGGGGTACCTCGAACTCTATATAACTATCCAACTGCAGTATATAACAGTTTGGACGTGATTAATTTCCTGCCATCGCTGTGCTATTGTTATACTGGGACTGTTAATACCCGCCCACTATGACGTATACCCTCTGGTCGAACTTCTCACCGAGGTTACTTACAAACCGTTACAAATGGTTGTTTATCTTCAAATTTGGGGGCATTCCAAAGCAGATATGGAGATTGTAATTGCAAGGGTGACAACCATAGAGAGACTTATTGTTTGAGTTTTCATAATATGCTAAAATTTCCATTTATATTCACATATATTTATATCAACATCCAGCCATCCTATAAAGGAAAGCCATGAGGTCTCATGGGTAAACTATCCATCAAAAACAATACCAACTATTTGTATGCATTGTCAATTGACTATGCAGCAATGGCGTTCAATTACAATGATACTTGTTAAACAATCTAGACGTTGAAGGTTCTCACGAACAACACTAATACACGTGTTTCTGCATCTAGTAGCTAAATGATTGGAATTTTATATGAATAAAATATATCATATCGCACATTGCAGCACACGAACATTTTGTTTAAAACCTGCCTTTAAGTGAGTAAAACCTGCCTTTAAGTTAGTAAAACCTGCCTTTAAGTTATAACGGTGCTGCCTTTAAGTGAGTTGTACTGTTACTCACGGTCTGAATCACGTCTCTGGAGTGGAGACTAGCCAGATAAATAGTCCAGGACTGACCCTAGGTTCCGGTGAAGTTTTCAGGTGAACATGACTAAAATTCGGTCTGAATCACGTCTAGACGTCTTGTAGGGCTAGACTGACCCATGTGTGATCCTGGTCTGCGGGCTTGCTTTTCCAGCGATCCTTGACAGGTCCACACGATAGGCCAGGCTAAACAATCCTGACGTGACCCAACGGTTCCACTTGGAGGGTGGATCCGCATGCGAGTCAAGGCTATAAGGATTGCTGCTATCAGGGTTACATCCCTCCCCACCAAGTGGTGGGATATTACCCGGGCTGTCGTGCTGATAATTAAGGAGGAGGCTTGTTAAAGACGGATGATGAGCTAGAATAGTATTACAACATGCGCACCTTTTGGTTAGCATATAAACACTCTTTTATCTCCTACACAAAGAGTATGCGCATGCAATTATTGCAAAGTGCACAGCATTTACTGGCGGCACAATTTTAATTGCTTTGTAGTCACTTTAAACGTGAGGAATCTGTTGATTTTGGCAGTCAATAGCGTTATTTGTAGCGCCTCAGAAATGGCATCTTTCGCCGATTGCTTTTACAATTTCAATACAAAATTATTTAAGATATTATTTAAAGGAGTCTGGCCGGTTCATTATTCCGTCGAGTATACAATTGGGACAGGAAGAGAATGCTCAGACAGCAACTCAATACTCAAAGACAATCGCAGTGTAGTGATTGATCATCACGCTGTTGACCCGTTTCTCATAAAAATGCCCCCCAAACGTAAATTTTAAAGGAAAAGGTATTAATGGAAAAGTATGAATACCATTCGGACTTCCATGAGAACGTCCGTTTGGTCTTGAATCCGTAGAATCTCGTGAGGCCGTCCACTGACATTTCGGAAGCGATCAAACACTTCCCGTTCAGGGATCTTGACACGCGCCGGCTGATCAACGCCCACTGTTCCAAGTACGGTAAAAACATAACTTACGACTACCTTCTTCTAACACTCTTTTATCTTTTTTAATTGGCTGGTGTGTTACTGCGCTTTTGGTCAATTATTTCCCTAAAGCTATGCAATACAAAATTATTTACCGTTTTTTCCCTTTGTGTTATGATAAGTACGCGCTGATCATGCGACATTATATTGTATGCATAAGTATTTTTAGAAGCAGAGTTTCTATTCAATAACAATTTTCATTGTAACCTACACCCGAACCAAGTGAACGTATATGGCGAGACGAACAATTAGAATGACATAGCAAATAACTATAATGTGTTGTTAGGTAGCGCTTCTCGTCAATAACTGCCTTGGAATGCTGGCATTATAGAACATCATGTGTAGCTACTGATATGATCTGTAGACTCAACGGAATAATTGCATCATGTGTTTTTTTTGCAATTCCATTGTGTTTTGCTGCGAGTGACAGTTTTTTGTTTGTCTTTATCGACAAAAACGCTTCAGTGATATGTGTATGATAAGCTCGTTGTGCGGCAAAGCACCATGCAAACCGCTGATCAAGTCTTAACTAAAACAACGAGATGCTCACCGCATTAAAACCAATGTATTGCTTACTAAAGGCCGTTATGATCAACCAATGCTTACCATTGGATCGGCAATTAGCAAAGCATCCATAACATTACAGCTTAGTGTCCAGCTCTTAAATGTGCACAATACCAAGTGAAGAAATCACAACGTCATTCTCTTACACTGGAATATTGAATAAATTACTGCAACTTCCAAGACAGAGAAGAATGCTTCGCGGCAAATCACAATATGTTGATGCAGCGATCGTGGTCGTTATGTGAACCACTTGATTTCTGATAAGCCCGATTGATGCATACGCCAATACTGATGTGGGATTCAGTTTGTCGAAGGATTTCGCTCACAAGATGGCAAATTGAATAGATCACATGATGACACGAGCATCTAAGAAACACATCCTCAGTGCCATTAATACCACACCTCGCCACACACTTATATGAATACAATGGCCATATATCTTCACACCGCACATCGTTATAGCCGAAACAATGATAACGACGCCAATAGTCAGCAAGTCAGCAATTGTGATTGAAGAGGTCTGAATGACTTCTTGATGGCCGTCATAACAGTAACAGTTGATCAACTTTATAGAGAACACAATCGGTAGCTCTCGTGAATAGAAGCAGATGTTTGTTAATAGCAAGAATATGGAGTTGTAATTGGAAGAAGACATGTAGCGTTTAGATACCAGTTGGCAGGTTCCATTAGTTTTATTATTTAAATGACGGTATCAAGCCAAGAATATATATAATTGACCACTAACCACGGTATCCCTTCCTCAATATAATCTGATTAACGCTAGATAAATGTGTAGCGAATGTAAGTATGCAGTGGACTCACAACAAGTATGCTGAAGATAGCAATGGAGCAGTGTTAGAGGCGGCTGCATGGAAGCACAATGATGCACATGCGCTTGTGATAATGAAATAGGCAATCTCCCCATTAGTACAATACACAATTGCTCATTCTGAGAACATTTACAATATGTGTCTTATAGTATTCAAAGTCAGCTGACATAATGTATGGCTGCATATATTTTTGATAATTCTCCCCACATCCTTTAATATATAGTGTTTGTTTCGATCTTATGCGGCACATTGTGTGAGGAAATATGAATTAGTGCTGATGTTTGGATTTTGCATGTAAATTACATAAATGACTGCAAACAGCACACAGCTAAACGGATCAGTCACATTTGTCACTCCTAACATAGTTCTATATAATACCATGCAACCAAGACCACGGTAGTGTCAGGACTAACAGCCCATAGATAGCTTATCGATAGAAGCGTCGAAGCCCGAGTGTGGCGCCCCTTATTATATTAGTTGGTCTACAAAAGTGTTTGTCACCCTATGTTAGCACCAAATGAGTGGAATTGAAATGTAAAGCAACATCTTAATTTAGGCACTGTCTGTTTTAAAACTTCTGACGTCACTACAGTTCGACCACTGTCGAATATTGTGATCTGGGATAACTGTTTGATATAAAATCTGTCAATTGATCGCCTTAAATATTTCCTAATCAATCTGCATTACATTGAATAACACACTACACCTCGTACTGAAAGAAGTGTAATTTTTCATCGTATTTGCCATTGCATGGCCAACCTTAGTCATTCATGCATATTTGCAGCTCTCAAAGTTAACGACTGTGTTTTTCGTTTTCCGTTTCTAAGGGCAAAAAATGTGTCTGCCTTGCAATCCGTCACCTTCATCAGTGCCAAGTCGGGGTTGAAAACCTTTTTGCTGATAAATAGTTTTACTTAGTTATCAAGGAAGAACATTTTAGTATAGAAAATCCCAACATACATTTTCAAAGAAATAGACTTAAATATCCGATATAATCTTGATGATATAACGCGTCCTTTTCTCTGAAAAAGGTCCTTGTGTACGATATTATTTTTACGTCGTCAATAGTGTAGAAACAACTGACATTAGTTTGGATATGGGTGTTTTCATCACCTTTAACAGCATTACACGTTTCTACAATTGTGCATACTTTTTAATTATGGAGGAAAGGAGTCTTGGGATCAAAGATTTTCCCACTCTTTATGTGCACTTCATATGGTAATAGCACTCCAATAACAGAACCTTCTACCAATAGTTCGGATAGTGTCATATCTTTTTTCCGTCCTCGTCAATTTACCCAGCGATGTAGGTCTTCACTGAATTTCTATTTCATTTGTGCATACTTTTATCGAGAAAGTAAGCCTAAAACCAGAATCAGCAATATTCCTTTCAAAATCTAATTCAACTTTTTAAACACGAGGCCTTAAACTAGCAGTTGATTAAATAGCAATTTTATGTATGAAATGAAAGTAATCGTTATTTTGATACTAGTGTAGTTATTAGAAAGATGATATCTGTCGATTGACTCGGGTGGACAATGTTACGAGACGTGAGTTCCCTTTCAAGTCCCTAGTACAGAGCCATCCATCACAATTCCACGTGAAACAAGTTATGCCAACTAAAAACCCAAACAGTGATTGTCATAAAAAAATCAAAAAAACCCGAAACGACAAGAACGTCAAAACAAACAACAAAACAGTGATTGTCACAACACGAACAATAACAAAAACGACAAGAACGTTAACAAAAACAACAAAACGCTGGCGGACCCGAGTCACGGATCAAGGGAGAATGGATGGACAGCGTTATGCATGTATCGCATGCTCGCGTGATAATGATTCAATACCTCAACAGGATTGAAATAGCAGCAGACCATGATCATCAGGACAAGCTATGTTAGCGCCGTTTGTACAGCAGCATTGGAATGACTTAAGTATGTCAGCGACGTATACCCATAATGTCTAGACACAAATGATAAACCTACATTATACTCCCATTAATATTGAGTTGAAATAGCTTGAGACGCAACAGGTTGCTTGTAGGACACTATGGAAATATATTGACCAATCATTAACGCTGTAAGTCCTTGGTAAAAAAAACTCAATGTAAATGAATATGCAAAATTCGCAGCGAAGTCACAACTGCTCAGATAACGTCCAACAACAGTCAGGTGCAGCTGGAAAGGAAAAAAAGTGGATTTACAAAGGCAAACTGCCGATAGGAGTTTTGCATAAAAACATAAACAAAATCTGGTCATCAGTATTATCAATGGGGAATTCTCAGTAGGCGTTTTCAAGCTGTTTGGTATCGGCTTATAACAAACATGGCACAAACTGAACGCATTGTCCCACAAGATGGTCTCCAATGATAGTGGCAATTTACAATTGTCAGAAAAAAATATCAGGATCCACGATATCCTCTGAAAATGTCATTAGTTATCATCCGGACCTAATAGACCAGCACCCAGTCCCTCAGAACCGCTAAAACCGTGTTCTCGCACAAATTGTCCTAATTGAGCCTCTAAAAACAAAGGTTTACCAATTACCAGGTTACCTAGCGACTGCAAAATGCAAAACCCACATTATGGTAATTGAAGTTGTATATTGCGTTCCATTTGTGAAACAGCTCATTAGGATGTATTTTTCGGGCTAATGGGATAACAGCATATAATTAGGGTATTATATCTTCTGTGACCATCACCCGCGTTCAGCAGCCATGGAGGAACAACCGCGATATATATATATAACCATTACATAACAAAATTGTGAGATGGTGATGGATTCCATTCTGGGTATGCTAGTTTTTGTTCGAAGTTAATATCAAATATTGATCTGCAAGAATGCTGCTATTTGCTGTAGAACCAATACTGTACTGTTCATCGCAGCCATGGAGATAATGGTGTGTAAACGCATAAACACTAATTGTAACCGACAGAAAAAGCCATCAAATCAGCAATTTGTGTAGTCGATGGGCATATTAATAGTTGTCAAAAGCAAGTAATGTCGATACAATATATGCAGCACATAACTGGTGGGTCTCGTGGGTAGAAGAAACATACGCATCAATGAGGAAAGAATATATTATATCCCATTGCAGTCCCATTACTGTATCTGCTAACAACAACACAGCAGACATGTACCGGAATGTGTTCGTATTTTGCAAGGATGCTAATCGACTTACAATATGGAACAGTAAAATCCAAGGTTAGCTCGTTACTATGGAACAGCCAAAGCTCACTGCCCGTTTATAGACGTGCAACGTAACTACAATTCAATGACAGTCGAGCTAATTGGCTCGGCGGTTTACAAGGATATAATAAAGCTATCGAAAGGCTTACAGGATTGTGCATGCTATTTGACTACACACGGGGGTCGAAAACGTCATTGCTCACACAATATGTCATTTAATTGAAGGGCCATATTTCAAAATAGAAGCTCTCAACTTGGATATTTAAAGACGAACGGTGAGTATGGAAGGCAAAACTATGTATTTCATTTAGCCTACAAAGCCCATAACCTCGTAAACGCGGCGAATGTTTTTACCATCAAAATGGTAAGATAATTATCTATGAAGTCAATGGTGTGTAAACACTAGATAACCGACTGTCATCATCGTGTTAGTTTCTTGTGTTTGATTAGTGTCAGCTGGAGGCCGTAGTGTTTTTATTTAGTGTTCGTCCAGCATTATGGGCTTTCATTGGTTGTTCCATTTAGTTAAACGAATTTTCCCCCAAGAAAATGATAGAGAACCCGGCATCAGAGATATCATAGACGCAATTCAATTCAACTTACTTGCGCTAGAGTACAGATCTCATCCTCCGTATTTCGATGATAATCCTAGAATTGAAGACTTTCCATGACGTTTCGTTTCACATGATACAAATGGTGAGCAAAGCAGAGTTTTCACTATATGCTTAATATAAGACAAATGTAATGCATATTGTTATGGTGTCTTATCGGAGATCTGTCAGCTAGGTATGATCAGTGAATCTTTCCGGAACTGTTGTCTGCAGTTGCTTAAACTTGACAACCATCAGTCATACAGCTCGTGCTTCAATAGTGTTTAGGATTCTATTCATGCACCTGCTTATTGTTTAGAAAAACAGAAAGTGAGCTGGTTACGTTGTTGAGATACAAAATGACACAGAACTTTCTTACTAAGTATAGTCATAAGTCCTGCGTATCATCCTATATTATTGGATTGTTCATTGTCCTGCCTTAATGCGCAATTTCTCTCACACATTTCCTAAACATTCCCTTGGCCGCTATAACTTAACGAAGCCGTAATATACCTCTAACACCTGACATGCAATCGATATACGTCCAATTGTAACCAATACGCTTTCAACCAATCACTCCAACCCCAAAAGCTTGCGGCATCTGCTTCTTAGAAATATCGACCCTATTGGTAAGGCGATGCCAAGAAGGGTGCGGCAATATCCTGCATGCCCATGGGGTATTACATACTGTTCAGAAAGCGGTTTGAATGACAATAATTGACGACATACAATAGATCAATTTCTCAATTATTGCAAAACATTAATAATGTTTATGAAACACTTTCCTCATGGCATTCATATTAATGGCTCACGTAACATATGCAGCGTCGAGACACTGATGAATGAATATATCAGAAGGCCCCAAGGATAACAGCTGGCATTTGACAGTCGGAGTTCTATACGTTTTCTCGAAGCGACGAAGCTGTCTTTGGTCAAACTGAGTAATGTGGTAATTCTGGACCATTTTATTTGATATGATATACTGCATGGTTATAAATGCGAAATGAACAATAAATGGTGACGGTAATATATGTCGATATATTGCTATGCATTATTTTCCTTGAGGATACCGCCCTTCCAACCTATGTTTATAATGAGTCCTTAATTAACAAATGATCATTTACCTTGTTGACATGAGCAATAGAACGCATGAAAAGTAGGTATTTATGCGCATGACATCATCAATTTTTCTGTCATGCATGAATGGAAGCCGTGTAGAGGACAGTCTATTTTTGTTGTGATGTTTATCAACCATGCTACCAAAGAGAAAGGTTTAACATTCATTACAGCTCATAATCACACTCCACAGACAACATCACAATAGCCGTGTTAATGTGTTTGGCGAAAATTGCATAGCAATAATGATATTGATTGCTAATCTCTGGTTGACCAGCTGAGCTGCTATCAAGCAATCAAGTTATCTGCAGGATGGACGAAAAATGATGTTAATCACACTGCAGCAATGAATGTTATTGCCTTTTTTTAATTGCGTTCCGTTATCATATTAAATTATCGATTCGGCGCAATTATTGTGCAATATGTGTCATTTAAATATCTAATATCATCCAATATGTGTTGCGCTAGAACAGATGCCTCAACAATTCGCGTCGCATTTTGCATTGACCATTGCATCACGATGTCAACATTCTAAAAGTTTGTTGGAAATACGTGACTCGGTCAGATGTTGTCTAGACCAATGTGAATGGACCAGCCATAACGGCGGTCCTTGTGGAGGTCTATAGCCATTGGATTAATATCAGAGACGACGGTGCCTAAATATCATATCAATTTAATGTTTGTAATCAGAGCTGGTCACAGGATCCCACGAATGTAGAATCTCTAGCCAGAGTGCTTACCAGACAGAATCAGGTTCATATCGTAAGATGATAGTTGATTGTGCGGTTGCTTGTTCTAAGCCACATTGCCAGACTCTGTTTTATTAAAACGAGCCTGGAGCAATACCGTAACTTAAAATTACTGAGCATTGTCATATATCTTATATATGCCATACAAGATCTTGGGAAAAGAATTTCCTGAAGCGGTTGAGCTGTACCAGCATTTAAGCTAATTCTAAGTCAGTATGAAATTCAATTCAGCAAAGCGTTCTATATAATGCTTGTTGAGCAGATGCACACATCAAACAAGAGTCTTATATGTTTTTAACTCAAAAGTGGCTCTGATTTTGTATCTATGCTTGAGTATATTGACGGATAAGGATTAAGAAGAGGAAAAAGAAAAATAACGTGCCCCTCTCAGTCATCAGTTTTATGGTTTCACCCCCCACAGATGATATGAATTATAAAATATTAGCTTCCCACATGTACGAGTGATCTACATGTCACCTGCCATCTCCCACCTCTTCTCATGCATACCCCATATCCTATAGCCATATACCCATCCTGCCTAGGCAATGCACGAAAACCGGAGCAACATCCGAGCTGCCACTGACTAGGCTACTGCCTGTCCAATGAAAATTAGTATAGAATGTCTAAGTCGTAGAGGGAATCACTTCTACATTACAAATAATAATCAATATAGCGTAATCAGTGACGACGAATGTTGGCTGTTCAGCCTGAAAAAGCATAACTTAGTCAAGGCAGTTGCTTACCGTATAAATATGACCGTTTTTAAATTTTATAATGATAGCTACACTACCATTAATGCAGTTTATAAGCTTGATTTTTATGCATTACAACAAATGCATTTAATAGTTACCGTGATGAATGAGGACGTCGAGAAATGTATAATGCACTAACTACGAATTTACGTTGCATTAATCATAATTGGGGTAATGGAAGACGATATAATTTGTAAACATGGCTTACGATGATTTTATGGTGGAACGTATTCTCTTTGGACAACTACAATGAATGTTTTTTGCGACACTTGACAAGATAACAGCATTATCAGCTACTTATCCGACATTGAATGATACAGCATGTGGTAAATATATTATTTTTGATTATCAATTAAGTTTATTATCGAGCTTTGGCGACAATGACGACTTCTGGCCTCAATCTGCTACCATTGGCAAGGGTGTTTAATAGTGCTTAAATTATTATTACATGCAATGAGCGTAATATTTGCTTGGAAAACATCCTCTATTTATACACAATGTACACTTCTGTAGCTCCCTTTTATGCACCACTGTGCTTTGGTCTGGATACCATCTTACGGTGCCACTTGTTTTGGGACAGAGTTCAGGAAACTAAACATGCAACTCTCATTCGGTTTGATAGATAAACAATATTAATATCAAATAGATAATTAGTAACGATGTTCTTATGTTCAAGCCACAGAAGGGCATCCATCATTTACATGGTTCATGTTAACCAAAGTTTTATTATTAACCCTATTTGAAAAACAAAATGTTTCATATAACGCCATCCAGTACTCATCATTCACCAGTTCATATTAATATGCTATCAAAGTCACCATCCATCAAGTGATGCCGTTGGTATAGCTCACGGCGAATCTGTCGTATATAAGTATCCCTTCTTCTTCGCAATCCTTTCTATAATGACTGTCTTTCCGAACGAGCCTAAAACCTGTGTGTGTGATTTCAGCAAGTCGCCATCATATGAGTGTCCCATGACCGATATCTAATATGCAATTGACATTTGACAGAACGTATAAGCACTTATATTAACCGCCAATCAAAAGCTATCAAATCAGCATCCAATTGTCTAGGTGATATATGGAAACGATGAAGAATGAGAAATATCAATGTATTATTCGGTGTAGAATGTCACGAACAGCGCCATGACAGCTTAATGTTTTGTATTGTCCTATAGGTAATTTCTTATTGCGAAAACACACGAAGATAGCCAGCGTAAATCCGATGGTCTTAACTTAGTATGCATACCAAAGCCCATCAGGACAAAATCATGCGTTCAATTTCCGTTGCCTATGCATATTATCTTTGCATAATGCCACACTAGGAGTATAATACAAAGTGAAGAATGACTGACGGATTTGACATGTTTATATCAAAATGCCACAACGTGGTCGTGAATTCGGCGGTCATAGATAAAATAATCTTGTGGATTTTGAATGCAAATGAATGATATACTATAAGAACATGGTAAATATGAATTCACAACATTCCATCAATCACCATTACAATGTGACAGAAGGGATATTAATTTTGATATAGATCACTGTCAATTTACATAACTAAGAACACAACCATCCTAACCCATCATGCTCATTCCCGCTGGTGACGCTTATTTTATAAAAATATGGCGATGCTATTCATGAGGCATAGAATGGTTGTGTTTGATCTTGCATTATACCTTACCTGAGGTTTATTTTCCTCTTTATGCTTGCCATGCTAACCGAGGGATAAATACTAACGGCATATATATGTAATACACAGAAACTCATTAAATAGAGTTTGTTTTAAACAAAATGGTTTTCCGTACAAACATACTACACTATATTCTATCCCAAATCAAACGAATCCATTAGTTAGCCAGTGCTCAATTTCACCATGGTATCCACGCGCTACAATACAAATGCAGAACAAAGACTAAAAAGCTATAATATAATTACTTATTGTCTTTTACTGTAGGGCGAAATTTATTTTCACAAAACGATTAGGGAGGACATGGTCTGAATGACTGGTACACTTTTCAGACACATACTGACTCTCCCAGAAAGCTGTTTAACAGTTTGTGATTTTTAGTTCACATTGACCGGTGTGTCTGCTTTCAATGAGCTCGTTTTGGTAAATGCTGTTAGCCAACACATCATCACGTTGGTCAGTTACATATGTCTTTAATTGAAACATGACGCACTCATTCTGCACAATGGTTACACTAAGGATTCATATGTCTTGTAATCGCCAAGCAAAATAGCCAGATGAACCAAACGCATACAGAACACTGGTTATTGAGCGTCTGTAAAACATTCGGTAGGTGACTTATCTGGGTGTTGATAAAGGCTTAAATTTATGTTAAAGGCACTGAGCATAATCCACGCAATATCTGCTTGATACGCAATTGTCTCCTGATGTCTTGACCTAGATACTCATCAGACATACAGCTCGAGCTTGGATAGAGTTTAGTATTATATTCATGTACATACTTATTTTAGCATAAACACGAATTATTGATATCAGAAAGAAAGCCGGTAACTTTGTTGTAATGCCAAATGACACAAAGCACTTTGATTAGTACAATCATAAATCCCGTTTTAGCAGCGTATCACCCTATATTATTGCATCCTTTATAACACTGCTTCAATTTGCAACCTTCCCGATACATTTCCATGATCGCAATAAGTTAATAAATCCGTGATACACCTCTAACACCTGACATGAAATCGGCTTATATGGCATTGTAACAATCGTTCTTTCAACCCATCACACAAATCCTGACAGCTTATGGCATCTTCTTCTCAGATGCATCGATCCTATTGATAAGGCAATGCCAAGAAATGTGTGGCAATATCCTGCATTTCTATTTTTCTGAGTGTTTCGAGATGCTGAGATTGTGATGATGTTAACATTGGTTGACGTACTTTGATGACGAAACCAAAATAAATTATTGTGATCAAAAGTACCTCCACTAAATCCTTAAATTAAGAAGCAAACCAAACCTTTCGTTCCTCGTGTGAACAACATCCAATGTCTGACACTAAAAGCTCTCACGAATAATATACCTTGGTTTTGGAATTTATTTATTATATCAAATAGTGTATAGACATAATTAAGTGTATGGCAATGACTAAGAACCACGCCTGGTTAGCCCCAAGGGTCTTGGCAATTTAAAATCGGAAAATATTGCAACCCTCATAGCACTGATAACAGCAAGAGGGGCATACCCTGGGTGGCGTTAGGACGCCATTATGTCGCACCCTGAGGTGGTAGCAATGACCATAAATCCCCGTTACTACAGTCTTTATGTTGGATATAGCTTTATATGATGAGTCAGTGTCACCATACGAAGGTTATTTATGAGGGAGTGGGAGGAACAATCAACCGCTGATGGAAGTTTGGTAGCGGGACTGTATTTTGGGATTGCTAATTTCTCACACAACCTATCTTGAAATAACTTTCCTGTCACTGCTTTTTGCTGTCTAACACAAGTTAACCTTTGCATCTGCTATATTAACAATGCGGATTGTGCACGTTTTGTTGTCGGCCTGAGGACGGCTTTTGGATGTATTTCAATGAAACAGAAAACCTTCTATGCCCTTTTCGTTCAGATCAATGGTCTGTAAATCATGCGCGGCGTTCTGTGCATTAAGGTTCATCACATTTAATAACTCTAACTAGACGTCGGAAATGGGTTTATGTTTTTTTTTGCATTTCAACGTTCCTTAATTATGTCTGTTGTCATACATCAGGCATATTAATTGGAGACTGCTTGTTAGTTATTGGGCGCTACTGCCGCTTATTGCTGTCTCAGGATTCATTGATTTATCATTTTGTATATCACCATTAATGGACCTAACGGCGACTTGGTCGTAACACATGGCAGTTAGCGCATGTGTGCTCAGGTACTTTACTGAGAACCTGTATGACTATTACAAAATATGATACGATATACGGCATGGTTACAAGTGCGAAATGAATGATAAATAGATGTCTATATATTTATATACAAACATGCATGATGTACCTGAAGAAGAACTCCCTTCCAACTCATTGATCAACAAATGATCACTCCCTCGTTGACAAGATCAATAGAACACATAAAAAGGAGGTATGTACGCGCATATAATCACCTGCATCTCTACCTTGCATGGAAGGAATCCATGTAGAGCCTAGTCCATCCATTATTTAATATTTATCGACCATGTTACCAAAAAGAACAAAGATGAATTTGTATCGTTTATTGCATTTTATAATTACACTACGCAGACAACATCAAAATTGTGTGTGCGTTCGGCGAGCTGACGTAATGTATACTAGTGCTGAATGTCTCGCTGTCATTATCATTATCATACTGCTACCACACAACGACGCTATGGTACACATAACTGTATCACAATATGTTATAATTAAATGCATTAGGCAAATACATAACCTCATTTAAATAAATTTCTCTTTTAAGAGAAATAAGCAAGATACCTCGTATCTGGCCAGGGGTGTGCGTGCTATGATAATATTACAAGGAACATTGTTCGCGTATATTGCTAATGGAAAGGGTGTGTATTTCTTCGCTTATTGCCTATTGTAGACAGCGCATTCCTATTTTAGAAATAACCTATACAAATGTTTTAATAGGATAATCAAACCTGTCCTGTAACTCCCTTAAGTGGTATATGGTATGAATTATCCTCATCAATATCCAAGTTTCGCCGATTCACCGCTTACATCTTGTTGATATCTAATCAATGTTTGCAGACATCAAAGCTGCCTTTGCCGATCAGGATGACTTGTAGGATTCTGGTGTCGTTGTAATGTAGTTCCAGACAATTCATTAAGGTTACGCGATCAATCCTACGAAATGGACCTCGACATTCCATCAATCGTCAATTAAGTATGGACCCTTGGTATCATTACTTTTCTGGATGTGTTTTATTTATTGATAGTGAGTTTGATATTCTGACGAACTGCTCTTAGACAGCGACGGTATAGTGAACGTGTGGGATATTTTATGCATCGTATCGAGGTATTATAATCTTCCTACACCATCGTCTCAATCACAGTTATATTTTATATTCTGATTCTAATCTGTTCATAGAATACCTATTGTCCGATTTGACGTCATATTTACATTAAATGATTGTCCATGGAACTATAGTCAGGTCACGATTGACAGTTGACCGAATGCCGAAACGCTAATATCTAACGACGCCAAAAGCCAGCAAGCCAGCAACATGTGTGATAGAATTGAACTAAAAGGCGCTTGAACTTCCGTCAAAGTAGTAGATAAAACGTAACTGATAGTTCTAGGTAGTAGAAGCAGATGTATATTAATGGGGCGAATATCAAATTTGTCTAATAAAATCGCTTTATCAGCTGACGTAGGAAAAAGCAAACACGTGACAGGAAGACATCAAGTGGCTGGTGTTATAATACTGTTACTCACTGCCTGTAGTTGCTGGAGTGGCGACTAATCAGAGGAAATTAACGCGAGTCCTGGAGTAGAGATGCTTATTTGGTTTATTAAATTTCAACAATGAAGCTCCCTGGAAACTCGCGGTCCGAATCGTTTCTCTGACTAGATGAATCTCCGTATTCATATGCGAGGGTTGGTAATATAGCCCTTCGGGAGTACGATTTCCCTCGGTATTGGCGTGTCGTACCGCGCTGATAATCAAGATGGGAGGGAGTGGGTACTCTATAATTAAGGTGTGAGGGAGAGGGTACTCTTAACTAAAACAGTATTATTACACATATAGATATATATCTGATAATGGGTAACCTTTGTAATCATTACATAGAAGTGACGGATGTTAACGCCGAGGAAATTACAAATGCTGTCTTAAATTTGTCCAGGATTAACGATAATTGACCTCACCCTGACGTGATCAAGGTCACTCGGGAGCCATGTGAATGTGTGATGCAATCACTATCAACTGATGAATTTAGTCATTTACTAGGATATACCGAAGCTATCAATGGCCGGAAGGATGCTATTTGACTACACACAACATTCATTGCATTTGTCACTTACATCGGTTTAATATTAAATGATGCCTTACCCTGACTTTTCATGCATCCGTGAATTGTTTAGAAAAACCCCAGTGAGGGCGCTAGTATCGTTGCTGTCATGTAACATATAAAAAATTCATAACAGCAGTCCTGGTTCAGCAGCATATCATGCTATCATATTGCATTCTCTGCTATTCTGTTTGATCTCTCAGCAGGCAATCATCCACTTATCGGCAATTTACTCCTCTTAAGCACAGGGATGTTAAGGAAGCAATTTGTCCGTGGCCTCCGGATCATGTTATATATGAAAATACGAGGCAGAGATAAATGAATATATCAATCTCCTCCAAACTATAACGGGTAACCCTAACCCTGGCAGTCGGAATGTAATACGTTTGCTCGAAGGGATTAAAGAGTCCTTGGTCCGACTGAGTAATGTGCCTGGACGCATTGACCGCACCAGAAAGACGTGCCGGTGTATATTAATAGCACGCTTTGCCTGCTGCTGGTGACCATATAAAAGTTATTGTTTTGGGGTAACGTCCTGTTGTACTTGGTAATAGAAATAACAATGGACGCCGAATAACAGGATCAAGAGTGTGTTCGGTTTGACATGTCGGTTGCTCATCAGACCACACTTGATTATTCAGCTCCTTAGGGCAGGAATATTTCTTAGAAAAGGGCGCTTTGTAAATGCTGTGTGAATGCTTACTAATGTATGTATGTATGTATGTATGTATGTATGAATTTATGTATGTATGTATGTATGCACGTATATGTATGTATGTATGTTTGTATGTATGTATTCATCTTATGTATGTATGTATGTATGTATATGGATGTATCATGTATGTATGTATGAATGTATGTATGTATGTCTGTATGTGTATATATATGTATGTATGTATATATATATATGTATGTATGTATGTATGTATGTATGTATGTATGTATGTATGTATATATGCATGTATGTATAGTTGTTTGTATGAATGTATTCATCTTTTATTGTATATATGGATGTGTGTATATATGGATGTATGTATATTAGTATTTTTTGTATATACACACACACATAATATATATATATATATATATATATATATATATATGTATGTATGTATATATGTATGTATGTATATGTATGTATGTATGTATGTATGTATGTATGTATGTATGTATGTATATATGTATGTATGTATGTATGTATGTATGTATGTATGTATGTATGTATGTCTGTATGTATGTATGTATGTATGTATGTATGTATGTATGTATGTATGTATGTATGTATGTATGCCTGTATGCATATATGTATGCATGTATGCATGTACGTATATATGTATGTATGTATGTATATATGTATGTATGTATATGTATATATGTATGTATGTATGTGTATGTATGTATGTATGTATGTATGTATGTATGTATGTATGTATGTATGTATGTATGTATGTATGTATGTATGTATGTATGTGTGAATGTATGTATATATGTATGTATATATGTATGTGTGTTTATATATATTTATGTACGTACGTATGTATGTATGAGAAATTGACTATCGATAATTACCATTGAAAACATCAAATGTTCAAGGTTGCAATTTGAACCATTGAGGGATTCTTGAGAAAGACAGAAGCAAAGGTAGAATGATAACTACAGCTATGAAGGCCTTGTACCAGCAGCATCCTCAGCAGCAGCAGCCAAATTCAAATTCATTGATATTCAGTGATTTGATGGCTAGCTAGTCAAGAGTTCTTACAGAAACTAGCATGTAACGTTACTGCTTCGGACGCTATTACTGATTCTTGACAAGTAGAAAAATATACTCAAACAAACCCCCAATCATGCAAGGATACTCTTACACAAACACAGAGTTTAAGGCCCCCAAACAGATATATTTCAGGTTAACAAACATTTGTTTTGAAATTTACTACTTTTTTCAAATAGTGTATAACCATATTTCACAATATTTCAATTAGGCAATAAACACGAACACAATCTAGTTAGCCCATAGACTAGACGAAATAGTAAAAAAATAACATAAAAACAATACAAAAACGGCAAATTTAGCAACCTTGCATTACGTTGATAAAATCAATGAGGACATAGCCTGGGTGGCGTTAACGCACCCTTAATGGCCAAATATTCCCTTTAACTACGGTCGTTATGCCGATATAGCTTAACATACGAGGATTACTTACGACGTAGAGGTAGGATCAATCCACAGATGTGGGAATGTTTTTTTTGGCGAGCTTATAATAATTTTCGCTCACTGCCATGCTTTGACACATGCATGCTACCCTGAGCGTATGTCATATCAGCCATGTCAATAATGTAATTAAATGGAATATAAAACGTTCTTTATCTCTTGTATTTCGAACAATAGTCAGAGAAAAAGTGTAGGGGTGTGTATTGTTAGACAATCACATTTGATTTCTCAATCTAGACGCGAGAAATAAATTTTGCAACAGACCCACCCGATTGTAATGTCTGGGTTGGTTACCCGACTCCGATATTTGTGGAGTTAAATGATTGAGTAAGAATGTTTTGTGATGCATCTACCGTATTTATCGCCCCTGAAACTAAAGAGACGTCGCGGATGTGTAGATAAGATAATTAGTCAGGAACATGGATAACGTACATTGCAGTTCATATTCCCACCGACTAGTTATGAAAGCCTTTAATACAGGCTGTTACATGTACCTTTGCGATCCTGAAGGGGTCGGTGTCTTTACTCTTTTATTGTGTTTAGTCCATTCAAAACTTAATGAACTAAGATGTTTATTTGACACGCTATGGACGTAATTGCGATTGGTATTGATATAGTTCATGGATATAGAAGATCGTTGCGACTACTTTTTTCTACCCTTAATTAGATATTGGTGTGTTACTATTCTTATTCTATATATCGCATCCCAAAGGAATTAGTCGTGGCAACTGGTCCGAAGTCCAGTTTGTAAAGCCATCTGTGTTGTGGTTTACTAACCCGCATGTGCGGGTACAGTATAAGGCGAAATGTAGCAGCAATTCACAAGCAATGTTGTATACACCCTCGATATAGTTACCAGACCAGTACCTTATGGGACAACAGGAACCGTATAAATTCCATTGAGCAACCTTCATCACAATTAGTTCATTTTCCTTTTGTTCAGATATACACAGGAAATCAATAACCTCCATTCTTCATATTCTTACCTACGAGTTGAACAAACTTGCTTTTATCTTGCCTGAAGCGGGCACCAGTTTATAAATTCTGAAAGATTCTAGAGGACATCGCTGCTGATAAGGGCTGCATTATTTAAGACTAGTTACGTCACTTAAACATTGCATCTCTGCATAGGATATGACCCACACACAACTTTTAACCCAATATTTCAACTAATGCAACCTGTACTTATACTCCCTCTAGTGGTACCTAATATAAATTCCCCTCATCAATATCCGTAATTTGGATATTCAGGTGATCTACCACTTATGTCTTGTTGATATTTAATCAACATTTACTGCTACGAAGGTACAAAAGCTGCTCTCGTCGTTCAGGTAGCTTGGTGATTGGCAGACTTTTGATATCGTTGAATAAGGCCATTTATGTATTAGATCAACTGTCTGTGGTGCACTGGTTATTGGACAAACGACATTCATTTGACGCAGATATGACGTCTATATGAACTCTACTGTGCCAATACATCGATAGCCTCCACACCAAGATAACACAGTAGATAACGTTTTACAGATAAGAGATACGGTGCAGGTTGTGCGTCATGCTGAACCTTTCTAAACTCATTTTATTGTCGTATAAGTAATTGCCTTGGTGTAAATTGATATAAACTAAGTAACAGACCCATGTATTGAGCCTTGCTGCCGTGCATAACCACCATGGTTTCTCATTTCATATTCATAAACGTTTATATAATATTACATTGTTGCATTCGATAAATCTCCCACGAAGCGATTGCAGGAATATATGCGTCAATTCCCTAGATATTTGGCATCTTTCTAAGAGACTCAAACTCAATTTTTGATAGCAAAACATCATGAAACGCAAATTTGCTGTGTATATACAGGTAAAACCCAATAGAAACGACCCTGATAGATAACCGTCATGACGCACCTTGCTTAATAACTACGATAGTTAAGTGTCTTCTGATGATCAACACATGTAGCGCTTCACGTGAGTTTATATGAAACAGAGACATCTTGTTTTTTCGTCTCTAAATATTGATTTCACCTTCCTTTCTCAGCATTACAAATTTAATAATATTTTTGCAATATATAGAGAAAATATATCAGGCGTTGTAATATCGTATCAAAACTAATAGAGTGAAAACCGACTTTCTATTCGTGCTGTCTAGACAAGTATATCTCTATTAATACCAGCTAAAATGTGATAGATTGGTCTTCAAGTAACTGCATGCATTCAGATTTGTTGTCACACATACTCACTGCCCTTGCATGGGCACATGCATCTGCTGAAACAACTAATCAGAGAGCGACACGACGAACCCTTAATGATAGCGAGGATACTTTATATTTAGTGCCATCAATGTAATGTTGTTTTCCAAAAGTGTCGTTTCAAATGTGATACTTTAAGCAAAAGGCTTACCAGACAGGATCAGGTTCAGATATGGATATAATGGTCCAGACAGATACTTAGTGAGTTCATAAAAACTTCTTCTATATTCTGTCATGATTTTTGTTTCATGATATGTCAAATGTCATAATACTGTCGATAAAAAATAAATAAAGAGTGCCAAATGCGTATTTAAATGATAAAACTAGTCTAACGGAATATAGTACGCTAGATTGGTTTAAGTACATGGTATTGGATTACATAATACTACCTCTTATAGCTAATAAGTATTTCAGTTCTGTTGTGTCATGTCGCATAATTTAAGTATCTAGGCATGTACACTCTTTATTGACAATCACGTGTATTAAATCATAACAAATAAGGAATAATCTGAATGGCTGCTAATCTAAACAGTTTGCAAACTCCGTGAGTATGCTCTTGACTACCTTGTGCACAGGGTGCTAAGTTTAAATGTGGATCTGTGTCATCACAATGACAAAACCATCTCACAAAAAGGTGTTAATATGAGTAGCATATCGCCACGGAAGTGGTTCTTTCTAAATTGTCTGCAATTGCTGTAATACAACTAGTCTTGAGCAATAAAGCAGCATAATATTCATATGGATGTCATATAAGAACTTGGAACACGAATTTCATCAAGCTATTGAGCTCTAACATATATTGCCTTTCAGCTATTACTTCCATGAAGAACGGCAGTAAAACGTTTTATCGATTTTAAATTCTAGAAGCACAAACCAGAGTGTTTTAACTAAAGAAGGGACTCAAAATGGTGCTTATTGGTGAGTTAATTCAAGTTGTCATCTATCATCAATGACAAATTCACTGGTGCAAGAAAAGAACAACCATTTAGCTACCACGTATTTACGCCTTTGCATATATTCCGTTGGAAAATCACAGCCTGTTATCACAAAATTTGAATAGGTTACGAACGTTGATATTAAAATTAATTTACGACGACGTAACGATGGCTGATCATGTATAATAATGTGACGTTGTTACTGTCATTTGGTACTCCCATGCAATAACGGGGGTCTCCAAGGGCAGTTGACCGCACCACAATTATAGTTGCTGATGTCGTCTGTTATAGGTCTTTTTAATGAATACCCGCAGGCTGCAATAGTCATACTCGTTTCTATGTACATTCATTATTTGCGCTTATTCCTCACAGTTGTGATGGGACACACAACAAGTATGCTGATCATATGTTTCGAAATAATATTTCCACTTACCCAATAGGTATTTAATCATTACATTTTTCTCTTACTCAGTTTGTATTGATGCCAACAAATCGTGTATGCATTACGCCTCATGAACTAAATTACTAATTCTTTTTACTAATCTTGTCCAGCCTAAGTTTACTTCTTGTCCCACCAGGAAGACTTAGAAGGCTGTGCGCAGCAATGTGTCATTTAATGGCAATTTTTTTTATGTTATTTGTGGATCATTTGACGTTAATGAATTGCGTAGGTGGTAGAAAAAAAAACCTCATTCAATCAAATGTGATAATACTGATTGTTTTACTACCAGAGAAACTAAAAAAGTAGAAAAGGCATAATTGTGTTGTTCAGAATAAGCTATTCAGAATAAGCTACTGCTTTGTTTTTTACTTGTCAATATGTTGTGTCAACACAGATGACGACCATAGCAAGATTTATTACATAGATTCTTAAACCAGCTCACTATCCAATTTATATGCATGTATGGGGACTTACCACGAGGACAATAGACAATTTGTCAACCAATAAAGGCGCCAGCTGGTCAACAATCGCAACAGCAGTACCATATTATATGCCATGCATATTTTGCAAGGTACTATGGTGCTTGGTAGAAGGTGGACAATGTGGAAGTACTAGAATATATCTATTACATATGGTCAAAGATATTTAGGCAAATAATGTCTTGTAACATAACTCTTTCCTTTGTAAATATGGCTCAACAATGACGACAGTTGTGCATGTACATCTCTTAAAGTGGCACGTTCAGAAACCATAGTGAGGGTAAGCCAATGGTAAATGTATTTTTTACGACCAGCAATACATTTGTGGTTTCAATTAAGAGGCTATAGTAGCTCACCTAATGAAATCGTCTATAGGTGAGCTTCCCATAGCTCCGCGCATTGCTAATGATAACAGCTTCTTCACTTTGCCTTCCTTTGGCTACATAGAATCTCCAAGCCGCCTCATAACCACAGAAATTGCAAATGGAGCCTTGTTCTGCTTATGTCGAATTGTGCAAGCATATAGCTTAGTAAATACGATCATACAGTGACAATGATATGGTAATTGCTGTATACCAACATGGAAGGGATGAATGATACTATTTACAATTATGGCAATATCAAGCCAAATACTGTATTTTCAATACAGCTAACACCCTAAATAGCTGATAAATCTATAAAAGAGCTGACAATCACCGTCAACCGATACCAAACAATCGTTCATTGCAAGAAATACCTGAAACTTATTTGTTTATGAGAACTGCTGAGGTATGTTCGCAGGAGTCACTGTGTATTCAGGCGAACTGAACCCGCCGTTATTTTATCAAAAGATAATTGTCCATTCGTCCTTACTTTGTTTGACATTTCCATTTTTCTGTAATATTATTCTGTCGATTAAGCAAGTGTGCCGGTAGGCAAAGAGATGTGTAAATGCATTGACTATTTCAATTTGCAAACGTAATTGTGTCGTAATGCTGGGCTTAACCATTAAATACTACCGTGACAGGGGATTGCAACATAATTTCACCCTTTATAATGCGACTCAGTCATGTATCCTGGCTAGCAACACACTATTTGCCTAGCAAGGACATGTGGACGGTTATGGTTAACAGCCATCAGTCCTAAGTCATTATTGTGCTGGTGTTTGTTTTGGTCAGTATTGCTCTTCATGTTCATAAATCAATTAAAAGCGGCTTCATCCTTGCCAGTGTTTGTGTTTCGGATGGTTAAGTGAATGTAATTTTCCCAGCAACATAATTTCTCCTCAACCATTAGGTCATACATTTGTTCTAATAACTGTTTTTTGTAATGTTAGTTATTGGTTATCAAACTATTGCCTCGAGAGTCTATATAAAATGGAAGTACTCGTTTCAATCCATTCATACCTGATAGGATTCTAGGGGAATTGATAAACCATAATAAAGGACATCATGAGATGACCAGGTAGAGATAAAAATGTGTCATCCAAGGCGCTGTGACCTACATACTTGTCGCATCACGTATTAAAATTTGGGAATTATGTAAGCATGAAATGACAACAAATCAAATAGTTACATTATTTGCACATTGCGTCAGATGTGGTAATGCCATAGTAGGCGATAAACCATTGTGTTTACGTTTCTTATTCTTTGTTACAGCGCAGCCATGTTGGTTTACTGCCTATATTGCGGTTTAATTACACTCGCGACAGATGCCCGATGAATGCATGTCACAATAAAGATTGCGATACTACTACGATTCGCCATATATTGGACTGGAGTGCGACATATTGGATATGTTTCACCAATATATGTAAGGGAGGACATAAATATGAAACTATATTCAGATTGTTATTTAATTAGATATTGTTTGCCATTCATACCAAGCCCATTGAAGCAATTAGCGGTTATTTAATCCCTGTAGATGACTTCGAAATAATTACTGCAGGAAAAAAAGTCGTATAAAAAGCAATATAACTTCATGTAAGAGAGACACCTGCAGGAACATAATATAATTTTACATGATATGATATATCTAATGAATAACTTGTGTCGCAGATAGAAAAAAAATTGTTTATGAAGCATATTAAGGAGGCACAAACTTCAAAAAAGATATAATACGAATTATCTTTAATATATCGTTCTTTAGATTATGATCAATTTCAGTTGGTGAAAGCTGACACCCATGGGAAGTTATGTAAGATATGAAAGCCTGGTAGCCTCTAGTGGACATTATGTCAATCCCGTGAAAAATGGCTGCTTATGAACGATCCTAGTCTATGTCCCCATTCTCTTTAGCCCCGAAACCCCGAATAGCACAGCTCTCTCTAGATCAAGGGTCTTGGGACAGATAACCCAGAAAATCGTGCAATTCTGGCCGCTCGATTCAAAACCGCCATAACAGCTTAGCAATCGGAGCTCGCCTTGCAAACACGTTTGGCTAAATCCTGAGATCGCCGAAAAAAAAACGCACATTGTTGCTCCGCAATCATTGTTTCGCTGAAGTGATGGGGCGCCACGCGCAAAGTGGCTCGAGAGCGCTGATGGGAACCACGGAAAATACCGAGCATTGACTTATTTGGAAAGCGGGTCTTTGCCGGTTGGAGCTGTTGGGCACATATATAACCGAACCCCCATAGTCGAGGGATGTAATGTAGAATGACCTGCAACTGTTTGAAAAAAAAGAGCTGCGGTTATGTTATATACGTGCTCATCAGTAAATCTCCATCACCTTTTTAAAGCCATGAGAGACAATTATCATAGAACCACATAACTGGTTATTGTGGTCTTCATTATTAACTGCCATGTACTAGATTCTTACTTGTATATCAAACGTGTTGAAACATTACTGTGTCAAGTAATGAGCAAAACTATAACATATTCGTTACGGGGACAGTACATTACTGACCATGATATGTATTATCAAACGCTGGTTTCCGGGCAAATATTATTCACTAGCTCTTGCTAAGGCTATATCGATCCCTTTAAGTAGCTAGTCTCGGCAAGCTAGTCATTGCTACGAGATATGGTACAGCTAAGTACACAATCAGACTAAGGTTACTGTTGTCGATTCGTAGGAATACAAAGAGCTGCGGCTGCAAGATATCAGGTATCATTTCTTTGTATACCGGGTTATATATGCTCTTTACGTCCATCTCTAATCTCGCCAAGAACTACGATAAAGGACATAAGCGAACTGCGTTTTATTTGCTTTGTGATTAAACACGATTTAAAGAAGTCTGATCTATGTTTCATATTGTAAATCACAGCCCCTGTCTCGTGGTATGAAGTGTCGCGTAAACTACAGAGGCAACAATGCAGGGATCAAGCCGGCTAAATGACAGCACCAAAATAAATGAGTGAACTGTAGTATGTGAACATCATCAGGAAAACCATACACTCGGTGAAGCTTAAGTCCTGTTATCTCCCACACCGATCTGAAAACAATCATCGTTGCTGTTTGATAAAATTATGGAATTTGACATATCTCAGGATAGAAAACGTCAGACTATTTACTTTGCGACTTCACCTGTGGAACCATATAGTCTATTACCTCGCAATAAAAGCATAAACTTGTCTGGTGAGCCCGATGCCTATGTCTGAAGCATCGCTGAAAACAAGCAAATGTTTGATACCTAGAAGGAAGTGTCCAAGCAGGCAATAAGCCACGTTGCGCTGCTCTCTGATATGGACACTATGGCTATTGATCTCCATACAGACCGCCATTATTACTGGTATAGCTCTATGTGTCACCGTGTAGGGGTTTCTCGCAAGTAAGTGTGACGAGATGATAACGTATCCTACACAACGCATGTGTTAGACCACGATTAGAAGGAGAACGTAGGTCGCCAAAGGGGCGTGCGATGAGCAATCTCGTATTAAACATTATCATCATCGATATATGATAGTTTAGAGACACAATTGTCTATATATATATATATATTCGTGAAAGCAGTCCATTGGAGTTTCTAAGAGAAACGACAAACATGGGTTGTATGGTTAACTGATTACAAACGTCAAGGTGAAGTTGTCTTATTTCGTCTATATGCGTCACATCTGTACACACACACACACACACACACACACACACACACACACACACACACACATATATACATATATATATATATATATATATATATATATATATATATATATATATATATATATGTATATATATATATGTGTGTGTGTGTGTGTGTATTTTTAAAATATATACATATATGTATAGATATGTGTAAAAATATTTCGATATAAATATAAACATTAATTTTTATCTTGTATATAGATATATATATTTATATACATATATATTTATACATGTTTATATATATATATATGTATATATATATGTATATATACATAGATATATATGTATGTATTTATACATATATATACATATATATATAATTGTATATATATATGTATATATATATAATATATACATATATATATATTTATATATATATATATATATATATATATATATATATAGAGATATATATATATATATATATATATATATATATATATATATATATATATATATATATATATATATATATATATATATATGTTTTTTATACATCTGCGTTGCTGAACACACCATAGCATTTGGCAACGCCCTCACATATGCATATTACTAAAATAAGTAATAATTCGTATTACAGCTCAGTGTCCAGCAGCTAAAAAACCGCCACTCGAACTCCATTAGACTAGTTTTTTCCCCGTAGCAGTAATTAACCGTTAATCATAGACCCAGCACCGGTCCATTGAGAGTGTTTGGAGTTGCAACGTAATGGCTATTGGCTAAATTAATAATGAGACAATTAGCAGGCGCTTCAGTACATCGAAATTCTTTGTTACAATTTGTGGTCTTTGTGATAGATTTTGCAATATCTGAGAATCATTTTCGGAATGGCCTAATACGGGTATATGCTGTTATCAGCATCTTGCCTGGATAAAGGTATTTGCTTTTGCTTGCTGGTTATCAACCTTCGATTGAACTATGTTTGTGGCCGCAGTAATCGATCCAGCCAGCAGTTAAAACCTAGTTTATAACTAGATAATCATCTTTACAAGGTTGTTGTGCAATCTATTTAATCCATCAAAAATATTATCAGGCATACACTAGACAATATAATTAAGATATGTGATGGATAGTTACATGTATGCTCAGCATACATTGTTACCACATAATCGTACAATTATTGGAATGCATCACGTGATCTTCACGCACCATCTGTTTCATCACGCTCTTATCCCACAATTGATTCCCACGGTCTTTATCGAGCGCACAGCTGACAGTTGACAGAGTACAGAAACGCATATATTAAACGATAACCCAAGCCAGCTGGTCAGTAACTGAAGTGATCAAAGAGATAAAAGAGAAGCACCTGAATGGCTGTTCAGAGCAGTAAAGGTTGAATAATCACCGCACACAACCTCGATTTCGTGTACAGATGACAAATGGATATGTGTGGGGAGAATATAGAATATATCCCATCGCTGAGCTTTACCACCCTAAGTAGAAGTATTTAGATGTACCAGAGAGAGTCCATTAGTCTTATTATTTGATTAACGGTTTTGTGCGGGTCATTTCTGATCCTGATATTCGTGCTCTGTTGGACACATTATAGATTAACACACATTATATTCAAACTAGCCATGTATATACCTAAGGATGATTTTTGACAATTGTAGAAGTACGATTGATCACACAACTGTGTGATGCTATGTTATTGCATCTACAGCATTACGGGCCGTTATTATTTAATATGCATTTTTTAATTAGTGGCCTGTATAAGGTTATAAGGGTTTGGAGTTTCAGCGTTTACACTATTTTGTAAACAATTAATTAGAAAATGAACAGTTCTTATTTGCATCTCAGGTTTCTGGTTGCCTTTAATTTACAGAATGCTTGCCAATTACCAAACAGATGGCTCAATCGTGTTTGAAAAAAGATCATCATTATTGAGTACAACCATACCATGGCTTTAGGTCAATCAGCATTTAAACATATTTCGATTCACAAGATATCTGCTTAAGAATCTAAACTGATAATTGAATTGTCACATTTATTTTTGAAACTTTCTGGAAAATGTTAACAGTTTGCCCGTACTGCATTAACGTGAATGAAAGCTTGTTTACCAAATTGGCTTGCCGCTTACATGCAGGCACAATCATTAGTGTAGGTTATTGTCGGCTTCAGTTGGTATGCTTGTTTTGTTGTGTCGCTTATGGTCGACTCATCAATGCGATAGCTTATCATATTGGTGGATATTCACGGTGGTGATTCATGCCAGCTCTCGAGGCGATTTTTGCTACAACATCGGATGAGAGATCGCTATTTCGTGATAGCGCTACTATCAAGAGATAGCACATAGTGGCCTAGGCAGTGTTGATGTACTCCTTTATACATCTCTCAGATGCGCATTCCATATAAGCTAGAAGGAAGCATAAAGCATGATACAAAGCTGTTGTTAAATCGTATATTTCATTCGACTTTTTCGATCTTACTTTAACACAATAGGAAGCTGCACCTTGTATCGCCCTTAAATAATGATAGCACTGCAAATTTATGACAATGAAATTTTATAGGTGTAGTCTGAGCTGCACAAACCACTTATCAATGTAATGAATTAGAAAACGACACGCGTTCGCAGGAGAAATTTATGTCATTATATGTTTCTCGTCGCACAATATAATAGCTTCTGTGACAATGATGCTCGATTCTTTGATTGCCTTTAAGATTATGCTGACAGTTCAGATACGGAATATTGCAACCTATTACTGTTTGCACATATTTCTTGTATTGTGAACATGCTCAATTTGAACAAATAAATGCAAACTGTGTGGTCTAAACTGTGCTATTAAGAATGACATTAAGAGTGTAATTAGTTTGGATATGGGTTTGTTTTTGGTTTCATCATCTTTAACAACGTAACATGTTTCTACATTGTGCATACCATTTAACAATCGAGGAAAGGACAAAGTTTTTCCCACTCTTTATGTGCAGTTCATATGGTAATAGCAATCTAATAAAAGTAACTTCAAGCAAGAGTTCGGAAAGTGTCATATCATTTTTCCGTCTTCGTCAATTTAACCAGCGACGATTTCATTTGTACATACTTTTAATTTCATCGAGAGAGTGAGAGCCTGAAACCAGAATCAGCAATTTTCTCTTCCCTTCCAATCCAATTTAACGTTCTAATCATGTTTTTATCCAGTCATTGTTAATTTTACTATTACAGAATTTGTCAGTGAACTTATGCTTTTATTCGATTATACACTTTGTTTCATCAAAGAAATGAGTCTAAACACCGAATCTGGGATATCACATTCACATCCAGCACAATAATGTAAATCTGATTCAACTTTCGTCAAACTGTTGTGGATTCAATCATGTTTATGGACCTGAATGCTGCAGAAGAATTACAATGCTATCCTGTACAGCGTACACATCGCGCCTATACCAGCGACACACCTGTTCCAAACCACACATGGCACAATAATTTTTCTGTGCGATACACACTCCTGTATTTACTTAAATTTGAGCTTTATTGACAAAAGGCAGGTTGCTCTTGGGTTGATATCGCAGACTGAAAAGTAATTTCCCCTCTTTCCCAGAGTTATATACCTGCCGCAGTGGAGATGACTGTCCGAGGATTACCAGTGGTATTGTCAATGAACATATATGACCACTATACTTAAAGTATTAGCAGACAGGCCTCAAACCACTGATCCGATAAAATGCGACCAACACCTTCTTCGACTAGGCCACCGAAGATTAAGTATAGTGTTCTTTTGTTAGTGCCAGCTGCAGAATGAGCAAGTGATTACCGTATTAGGTCAAAATCACTTTATTTCTTAAATAAGATAAAAGTACATCAAACGTAGAGAAATACACTATGTATTTCCCAATTAAACAACATTCAGGATCAGTTGCCATAGACATTGACCCCCAGTCCATGTGTGTTAACGTGGAAATATACCTGAATCAAAAGAACGTACAATGTGTAGTCGTTAGAAAGATAATATATGTTGATTGACTGGGGTGGGCAATGTTCCGAGCCTTGAGTACCCTAGTACAGAGCCAACCATCACAATTCCACGTGCATCAAGTTATGCCAACTAAAAACGCAAGCAGTTGTTGTCATAAAAAAGAACAATAACAGATACGACAAGAACGTCAACGCAAATAACACAACGGTGATTGTCATAACACGAACAATAACAGAAAAGACAAGAGCGTCAACAAAAACAACAAAACAGTGATTGTTATAACACGAACAACAAAACGCTGGCGGACACGAGTCACGTGTCACGGATCATTAATTATTCAATACCTCAACAGGATTGAAACTAGCAGACCATCATCATCAGGACAATCTCCGTTAGTGCGCTATGTAAAGCAGCTTTGGACTGTCTTTAGTATGTCAATCATGTATATCCATAAAGTCTAGACAAAATGATAAACCTTCATTATCCCCCATTTATATTGAGTTGAAATAGCTTGTGACGAAATAAGTTGCTTGTCAGACACTATGGAAAGATATTGTCCAATCATTAACGTTGTAAGTGCTTGTTAAAAAAAACTCAATGTAAATGAATATGCAAAATTCGCAGTTAAGTACAACTGCTCAGATATCGTCCAACAACAGTCAGGTGCATCTTGAAAGGAAAAAATGTGGATTTACAAAGGCAAACTGGCGATAGGAGTTTTGCATAAAAACGTAAACAAAATCTGGTCATCAGTATTATTAATAGGGAATTCGCAGTAGGCGTTTTCAAGCTGTTTGGTATCGGCTTATAACAAACATGGCACAAACTGAACGAATTGTCCCACAAGATGGTCTCCAATGATAGTGGCAAATAACGAATGTCAGAAAAAATATCAGGATTCACGATATCCTCTGAAAATTGCATTAGTTATCATCCGGACATAATAGAACAACACCCAGTCCCTCAGAACCGCTAATACCGTGTTCCCTCACAAACTGTTCTAATTGAGCCTCTAAAAACAAAGGTTTACCAATTACCAGGTTATCTAGCGACTGCAAATGCATGGTAATTGAAGTTGTATATTGCGTTCCATTTGTGAAACAGCTCATTAGGATGTATTTTTCAGGCTAATGGGATTACAGCATATAATCAGGGTATTATATCTTCTGTGACCATCACCCGCGCTCAGCAGCCATGGAGGAACCACCACGATATATATAACCACTATATAGCAAAATTGTGAGATCGGGATGGATTCCATTCGGAGTATGCTACTTTTGATTCGAAGTTAATATCAAATATTGATCTGCAAAAATGCTGCTATATTCAGGATAGAACCAATCCTGCACTGTACATCGCTTAATATGTAGTCCTTTTGGAAAAGTAGGCAGGTCTGTAAATGGGTTTGTAGTAAGATTTTCGCATATATTGTTTAATGATTGATTATTTCAATATATTAAATAGAAAAAACAATGAATCAAGAGCCAATCATATTACATCTTTCTGATACAGTTTTATGTATTATCAATTTATCTAATTTTTACAGTTACTTATTTGAATGCAATGTATTTTTTATATCATTCATCTATATATTATGAATTAACATGTTATTGAATATAGAGGCAATTTTCACTAGTGTCAACTTAGGCACTAGTTTTTCATTATATATTACAAACTATAGCATATATCATTCATCCTGCTTTGATTTGCCATAGCAACACTGCCCAGGTCATTATCTGTAGTGTGTTGTGAGGTTGCGCGACGAAGAGATAATGGTGTGTAATCCGTCAATGGAACAATAATTGCCTCTGAATGATTGTGTTATGTGTCGTCTTGAATAGTTGCTAATCTGATCAGATTGAGCCAGGATGAGTAGCCTATGAATAAAAAAATAATTTACCATCAGGTTTAGTTTCCTCAGAAGGACACTACAAAGTCACAAAATAATTATGATTTGAAGCAATGTTCTCTTTCGATATATTTTAAATAAATTGGCTGACCATAAGACATTCAACATGCATCGCCGATAATGAAATTCAAGCATATTTCTAAATTTCCACAGGTGGACAATGCAGAGATAGGAAATAACAGCGTTATTCATGACTGAAAGCAATTTACCCTTCCAGGTAGAGATCGGGACTAGTTTTCAAGCTCTATTGCCAGCATCGACAAAAATGGTTACCAGGCAAGTGTGCCATTACAATGGCCCCAATACCTCACGACTGCCGTCGTTTTTGCAGATATAGCTATATATGATCCATCTCTGCTACTGAACAGACGTGAACAAACATACGTTCATACAATTGAATCTGTACAAAACCGATATTTACGCTTGGGTAATAATGAATTCAGTATTGACTGTTTCACGGCTTAATGATGCTTAATATTAGGTGAGCAAGGCCACTCGGAAGCCGAACATATCTTTGGTGGAACAATCAAGCAACACCAGGGCGCAATGGCTTGATCTTCAATAACCGCTTTTATTATTAATAATAATAGAGGACTGGTGCGCGACCCGTGTAACACAGCTATAATTTAGCATATTGTATGCTGCATCAGAAAAAAAAAATATAAGTATCGATGTTATATCAGCCACAATATTTCAAATGTGATTCTCGATTTCAGTAATTATGATTTATTCTTCCCTCAGAGAAAAATTTGTGCAAAGTGAACCCACATTGTTCTGAATTATCATAACTACATGAAAACTATTTCACAGACTCCTGACGACTCAACATTGTTGTATGACCTTGAACTGTAATTATATGAACTTGACATGGGACATTATTTCTCACTCTCTTCATTGGATGGGTGCCTATGACAACTTGCTGGGCAAATGACACAGCACTTTTATTACAGAGTTAACAGAAACAACAGATATTCTCAACCGAGCCACCGAGCGCTCGCTGGTCATCCTGGACGAGCTGGGACGAAGGACCATTACACATGACGGAGCTGCCGTCGCCTATGCTACACTACACCACCTGGAGGAGGAGGTGAACATTCTGGGGAATAATGTTGTATATGATTGCTATGACTGGGAAACTGTTTAGGTCAGCCAAAATTACATTTCAAAGGATATATGCACAGAAGACAGATGGAAATTGATGTCAACATTTTGATGGCCTTAGAACTATGTAGAATATTCAGGCTGCTTTTGACATGAATAATTTAGCATGCTGTTGAAAGGGTTTACTTAATGCATCATTGGCAGTATGGATTTCACCAGAGAGATGATTGTGATATTTGAGCTTGTTTGAGCTTGTGGGCAACTACTGTATGGCTTATGTGCTAGACAAAGATTCTGAGCATGATACGGAGGCTGAACTGAATGATGATGTAGAGCAAGGTGGGAAGGGCAATGTTTTTATTATGGTTGATTATCTGTTAAGGTATGTATGTTGATTCCATTTAGTTATTGATGCTAATGCTGTGTTATTTACAAATGGTTATTGACCAGGTGCCTTAACAGGTGCTGGTAGATTTGTGTCATACTATGATTGATATGTCCGGGTTGCCAGCACAATTGTTTTCGGTTTCTTGCTGAATTATTCTGTTATTTTTTTGTTTGTTTATTGTGTGTCCCAGACAGGTGTGTGTATTCAGTGCAATCTATATTCAATAGAGGTGTGTTTTGACAACCAACAGTGTGTTTTGTCTGAACCAGGTATTATTTTGACTGCTTCAGGTGTGTCGACCAGTGATGACTTGCCTACGCTGACTTTCCTCTACCTGTGTGAACGCGGTGTAGCAGAAAGCAGCTACGGGTTAAATGTAGCTCGCTTGGCCGGCATCCACCCACACATCATCACCAAAGCCGCTCTCAAAGCACGTCAGCTTCAGCAACACGAGGCTTGTCACAGGTAATGATATTTTCCTTTGATATTTTTATGTGTGGGATGGAAAAACTTACTTTACATGTCCTGATCAAATGAAGGGGGCAATTTAGATCAAATGAAACATGCAATTAAAAAATGGCATTTCATATCCTGAAGAAGATGATGTTATTTTTCACTTGTCTCTCATCGCATCCTTTTTTTGGATTAATTATCTCTTGAATATATGTTTTAACCTGCAGTCAACTGTATTTCGTAAGATTTGGCACAGTGAACGTTATGATGCATCCACCATCCGATTGATGCATACGCCAATACTGATGGGGATTCAGTTTGTCGAAGAATTTCGCTCAAAAGATGACAAATTGAATAGATCAAATGGGGCTACATTCGGGCTTTGACGCTTCTATAGATAAGCTATTTCGGGGCTGTTAGTACTGACACTACCGTGGAGGGTTGGTGAGGAACTCCACAGTTTATAGATGGCATGCGGCCTTAGTAGCATGGTATTATATTGCATTATGTTACGAATGACCAGTGTGACTGGTTCGTTTAGCTGTGTGCTGTTTGCAGTCATTTATGCAATTTACATGCGAAATCCAAACATTATGACTAAATCAAATTTTCTCACACAATGTGCTGAAGAAGATCGAAACAAAAACTATATATAAAAGGATATGGGGAGAATTATCAAAAATATATGCAGCTATACATTGCCAGATGACTTTGAATAGTATAAGACACGTATTGTAAATGTTCTCAGAATGGGCAATTATGTATTTTACTAATGGGGAGATTGATTAGTTCATTATCACAAGCACTTGTACAGAATGGTCCCCCTTTGCAGCCACCTCTTACACTGCGCCATTGATATCTTCAGCGTACTTGTTGTGATTTCAGCGTATACTTACATTCGTTGCACATTTATCTAGCGTTAATCAGATTATATTGAGGGAGGGATGCCGTGGTTAGTGGTCAATTATGTATACTCTTGGCTTGATACTGTCATTTAAGTATTAACAATAATGAAACCTGATAACTGGTATCTTAATGCTACAAGTCCGAGGATGTGTTTCTCCGATGCTCGTGTCATCATGTGATCTATTCAATTTGCCATCTTGTGAGCGAAATCCTTCGACAAACTGAATCCCCCATCAGTATTGGCGTATGCATCAAACGGGCTTATCAGAAATCAAGTGGTTCACATAACGACCACGATCGCTGCATCAACATATTGTGATTTGCCGCGAAGCATTCTTCTCTGTCTTGGAAGTTGCAGTAATTTATTCAATATTCCAGTGTAAGAGAATGACGTTGTGATTTCTTCACTTGGTACTGTGCACATTTAAGAGCTGGACACTAAGCTGTAATGTTATGGATGCTTTGCTAATTGCCGATCCAATGGTAAGCATTGGTTGATCATAGCGGCTTTTAGTAAGCAATAATGCGGTGAGCATCTCGTTGTTTTAGTTAAGACTTGATCAGCGGTTTGCATGGTGCTTTGCCGCACAACGAGCTTATCATACACATATCACTGAAGCGTTTGTGTCGATAAAGACAAACAAAAAACTGTCACTCGCAGCAAAACACAATGGAATTGCAAAAAAACCACATGCTGCAATTATTCCGTTGAGTTTACAGATCATATCAGTAGCTACACATGATGTTCTATAATGCCAGCATTCCAAGGCAGTTATTGGCGAGAAGCGCTACCTAACAACACATTATAGTTATTTGCTATGTCATTCTAATTGTTCGTCTCGCCATATACGTTCACTTACTTCGGGTGTAGGTTACAGTGAAAATTGTTATCAAATAGAAACACTGCTTCTAAAAAATACTTATGGATACAATATAATTTCGCATGATCAGTGCGCACTTATCATAAAAAAAGAGGAAAAACGGTGAATAATTTGGTATTGCATAGCTATGGGGAAATAATTGACCAAAAGCGCAGTAAAACACCAGCCAATTAGAAAAGATTAAACAGTGATGGAAGAAGGGAGTCGTAAGTTATGTTTTTACCGTACTTGGAACAGTGGGCGTTCATCAGCCGGCCCGTGTCAAGAACCCTGAACGGGAAGTGTTTGATCGCTTCCGAAATGTCAGTGGACGGCCTCTCGAGATTCTACGGATTCAAGACCAAACAGACGTTCTCATGGTATTCATACTTTTCCATTAATACCTCTTCCTTTACAATGTACGTTTGGGGGCATTTATATGAGAAACAGGTCAACAGCGTGATGATCTATCACTACACTGCGATTGTCTTTGAGTAATGAGTTGAATGTCTGAGCATTCTCTTCCTGTTCCAATTGTATACTCGACGGAATAATGAACCGGCCAGACTCCTTTAAATAATATCTTAAATAATTTTGTATTGAAATTGTAAAAGCAATCGGCGAAAGATGCCATTTCTGAGGCGCTACAAATAACGCTATTGACTGCCAAAATCAACAGATTCCTCACGTTTAAAGTGACGACGCCGCGAGTAATTGCTGTGCTCTTTGCAATAATTGCATGCGCATACTCTTTGTGTAGGAGATAAAAGAGTGTTTATATGCTAACCAAAAAAAATCTTAATGAAGGGGTGCGCATGTTATAATACTATTCTAGCTCATTATCCGTCTTTAACAAGCCTCCTTAATTATCAGCACGACAGCCCGGGTAATATCCCACCACTTGGTGGGGAGGGATGTTATCCTGATAGCAGCAATCCTTATAGCCTTGACTCGCATGCGGATCCACCCTCCAAGTGGAACCGTTGGGCCACGTCAGGATTGTTTAGCCTGGCCTATCGTGTGGACCTGTCAAGGATCGCTGGAAAAGCAAGCCCGCAGACCAGGATCACACATGGGTCAGTCATGGAGAGTCCAGAGACGTGTTTCAGACCGAGATTTTAGTGAAGCTTCATTGCTGAAAACCTCAATAAAACCATTGAGCAACTCTACTCCTGGACTATTTATCTGGCTAGTCCCCACTCACAAGCAGCGAGTAACAGTACAACAACGGAAGTGCACCGTTATAAGAAAGCCTACAAATCACTTAAAGGCAGGTTTTACTCACTTAAAGGCAGGTTTTAAACGAAATGTTCGTGTGCTGCAATGTGCGATATGATATATTTTATTCATATAAAATTCCAATCATTTAGCTACTAGATGCAGAAACACGTGTTTTAGTGTTGTTCGTGAGAACATTCAACGTCTAGATTGTTTAACAAGTATCATTGTAATTGAACGCCATTGCTGTATGGTCAATTGACGATGCATACAAATTGTTGGTATTGTTTTTGATGGATAGTTTACCCATGATACCTCATGGCTTTCCTTTATAGGATGGCTGGATGTTGATATAAATATATGTGAATATAAATGGGAATTTTAGCATATTATGAAAACTCAAACAATAAGTCTCTCAATGATTGTCACCCTTGCAATTACAATCTCCATATCTGCTTTGGAATGCCCCCAAATTTGAAGATAAACAACCATTTGTAAGGGTTTGTAAGTAACCTCGGTGAGAAGTTCGACCAGAGGGTATACGTCATAGTGGGCGGATATTAACAGTCCCAGTATAACAATAGCACAGCGATGGCAGGAAATTAATCACGTCCAAACTGTTATATACTGCAGTTGGACAGTTATATAGAGTTCGAGGTACCCCTGCAGTACCGTGACTCCATGTGGCAAATGTTTTGGCTACAAAATAAAACCCTGGCGTATTGCTTATAATGTACAGTATGTTTGCTAGCAACGCATTTCGATGACATTGTATGTATGTATGTATGTATGTATGTATGTATGTATGTATGTATGTATGTATGTATGTATGTATGTATGTATGTATGTATGTATGTATGTATGTATGTATGTATGTATGTATGTATGTATGTATGTATGTATGTATGTATGTATGTATGTATGTATGTATGTATGTATGTATGTATGTATGTATGTATGTATGTATGTATGTATGTATGTATGTATGTATGTATGTATGTATGTATGTATGTATGTATGTATGTATGTATGTATGTATGTATGTATGTATGTATGTATGTATGTATGTATGTATGTATGTATGTATGTATGTATGTATGTATGTATTTCGGATATAGCTTTATATGATGAGTCACTGTCAACATACTAAGGTTATTTATGAAGGAGTGGGAGGAACAATCAACCGCTGATGGAAGTTTGGTAGCGGGACTGTATTTTGGGATTGCTAATTTCTCACAAAACCTATCATGCAATAACTTTCCTGTCACTGCTTTTTGCTAACACAAGTTTAGCTTTGCATCTGCTATATTAGCAATGCTGATTGTGCACGTTTTGTTGTCGGCCTGAGGACGGCTTTTGGATGTAATTCAATGAAATAGAAAACCTTCTATGCCCTTTTCGTTCAGATCAATGGTCTGTAAATCATGCGCGGCGTTCTGTGCATTAAAGTTCATCACATGTGTTGACTTTGAAATGTTATTCTTGGATTTTAATCATGAGACCAATGTTTGTGGGGTTTTGCATTGCATTACAACGTTCCTTAACTACGTCTATTGTCATACATCAAACATATTAATTGAAGACGACTTGTTGGTTATTGGGCGCTACTACCACTAATTGCAGTCTTAGGATTCATTGATTTATCATTTGGTATATCACCATTATTGGACGCAGCGGCGACTTGGTCGTAACACATGGCAGTTAGAGCATGTGTGCTCAGGTACTGAGAACCCGTATGATAATTACAAAATGTGATACGATATACTGCATGGTTATAAGTACGAAATGAATGATAAATACTGACTGTAATATATGTCTTTATATTTATATATAAGCATGAATGATGTACCTGGAGGAGAACGCTCTTCCTCGATCAACAAATGATCACTACCTCGTTAACAAGATAAATAGAACACATGAAAAGGAGGTTTTTATGCGCATAGAATCATCTGTATCTCCATCATGCATGAACGGAATCCGTGTAGAGTCTAGTCTATTCATTATGTGATATTGATCAACCACGTTACCAAAGAAAACAAAGAGAAATTCGTAACGTTCATTGCATTTCATAAATACACTAGGTAGGCAAAATCGAAAAGGCCTTGTGTGTGTGTTTGGCGAGTTGACGTAATGTATACTAGTGCTGTGTCTCGCTGTAGTGTACTGTGAATTATATCAACAAATCAATAGCTGCATTATACACGCTGTCATTATCATTATCATAATGTTACCAGACAACGACGCTATGGTACACAGAACTGTATCACAATATGTTACAATTAAATACATTAGGTAAATTAATAACCTCATATAAATAAATTACTCTCTTTAGAGAGTTAAACAAGATACCTCGTATCTGGCCTGGGATGTGCGCGCTATTATAATGGTATATTGAAACAATGTTCGCGAATATTGCTATTGGAAAGGGTGTATATTCCTTAGCTTATTGCTTCTTGTTGACAGCGCATTCCTGTTTTCGAAATAACCCATGCAAATGTTTTATTAAGATAATCAAACTAATGGAACCTGTCCTGTTACTCCCTAAAGTGGAAGATGATATTAATTAACCTCATCAATATCTACATTTCGCCTATTCACCGCGTACGTCTTGTTATATCTAATAAATCTATTGCTTCATAAGCAGACATAAAAGCTGCCCTTGACGATCAGGCAATTGGATGACTTGTAGGTTTCTGATGTCGCTGCAATTCCAGACATTTCATTTAGGTTACGGAGTATGGACTCTTGGCATTCATTAATTTTCTGGATGTGTTTTATTTTTCGTAAGGATGTTGCATCTGTGACATTGTCATTAAAATATTACACACCCACGGCCCCTAGTGTACAGATTCACATGGGTGCATTATTATCCTTTAACCCTGTGTCGTATTGCTATGCTTTGATGTGGTTAAGCAAATAATATTCCCCGTGAGAATATCATATAGGGTTTGTTTTGAATATAAAACAACGAAATCGGTTTATGATTTGTGATGTCAACTCAAAGAACACAACCAACCAATCACTTACCCTGTATACCTTGTCTTATTTTAAGTTCTAAATGGAGCGAATATAGAAGACAACAATACGGTGAAGATACCGACATTTGCCAGTCATCTACTGCTCTATTGTGTGGTGACTGGAGAGACTAGAGTCGCCAGTGTAGCTGACCTAGTGTAATAAACAGTCGTATAAAACATTTTGCCATATTGCAGTGCATATACTAGCAATACCCAATAGATGTGACTTTAATTGATCAAGTGCCGACGCTCCATGCAAAATGTATACTTAATATGTTGAAATATCGGATAAGAGGTGATTGTGTGTCCATCCAATTTCAATGCGTTTTGCATCGTCCGCTGAACTTAGCCATATGGTATTGCTTGCTTATCCTTTTTTGACCAGTTGAATTGCTATCAGGCAATCAGGTTCTCCGCAGAATGGAATAAAGATCTTGTTAAGCACACAGCAGTAAAATTTACCTCGCCGTTTTTGGCACTGGAAGACAGAATTAACATTCTCAACTAACAACATTCGATGGATCTCAAAGCGTACAAGTGGTTGTCAAATGACTGCATATTGTTTAGAGCTTTCCTTTGTTCACCAACTGAAAAGCAATCCACAAATTATGACGTCATCATATAAAGTTACTTTCGCCGTAATACGGGTGGTTGTGAAGATTCACGGCATTGAGTATGCGTTTCAGCTGTTTATATCTATTATATGGGGTTACCGGAATTTTCATTTTGCTAACTTAATGCTTCCAGTTCTGCTTGCGTAGCTCACACGACGTCACCAGAGGCTCCAAAAAGCCAGACAAACATATGCATAAATATTTGTGTGATTCGCTGTAAATAAAAACCGTTCTTGATTATACAATAAAAAAAAGAATTGAGATACTTAACCAAATAATTGTGTTGCAGATCTGGTGGGATATTTGGGCTATGCGCTCATGCTTATCAATGTAAAAACAAGTTAAACTCAGACATACATTAGCTGTAATTGAACGCATGCGAACTGCTTCTGGGTTAGAAAGAACTAATTTGACGTAACATATCAAGGGCGTCATGGCGCTCTACACATAAATGTATGTTGCTGGTTTCATATGTTGTATTTCATTGTGTCATTAGAGAACAATACAGTTTATAATCTGTTGCTGTGAATGTCAGAGTAATAGATCTCCACAAATCAGCTGGTTCCGGTACTAAATTATGATAAGTGATTCCAACATCTTCGGAACATGACGCTTCGTAACAGCAGCTAGTAACATACTTTATCAAGCACATTTTATGCACCTAGAAGCATATAAACCAAAGCTACCAAAGCAAGTGTTCTATTGAATCACTTCGGTATTTCATCGATAATTCACGGGAATTCATCGCATACTGAACAGGCCGTATCCATAAATTCCACAAACTAAGGTTTTTCAGACGGCAAGCTGAGGTGACCGTCTTAACCCTATCCAAAATGAATCTTAAGTCTCCTAAATGAACCAAAATATAATCAGCCATTCGTTATTAATGATACATCATTTTTATCGGGATATTTAAATTATGTACGCCGCTGTTTTTGTAATAATGAAGCTGGTAATTCTTCGCAAACGATCGGGTTGCTTTGGAAAGGCTGGTGTTTCCAAGAACGCGAGGCAGCTTGCGGTAGTGTATATCCGAATTGGGAGTGGTTTCGGGGATAATCTGAGTAGATGGGAGTTTCAAAGTAAATAAAATATTCAGGAACGCTTGGTAAAGCTCTTGAGCTCAAGTGTTATGGACTGTTTGCGACGGCAGGCAGGTTTATGTGACCAATCATCAGGGGGTGATCGATTCGTCTCAACATGTAAAATTCATACTCTTGGAAACCTGAGGAAACCGTCAGTACCGACCGCCTCTATCCCACAATCTCGTCTACCACTTGCTTCCTCTTTCTTGAACAAAAACAAAAAATGCAACCTTCTGTTGAAGCCATCTCGTACTGCACCCACCACACTGAGTTGTAATAGTATTACTGACAAATAGAGGTCAGCTTTCCAATTTGCGTTTCCACGGTTTCACTGACTCTCACAACTTCTTTCGTCTCAGTATTTTATGATCCTGTATACCTTACTTTGTAGTTACAATCATAACGGTTTCCTATCAAGACATATTTTCCTCTGTATGGACATAAGTGCAAATGCATCTACCATATATGTTTGGATGACTAAAGGGCAAAAATTGTAGCCTTTGCCCTCATTTAGTAGTGTATAGTCAATAGGCCATACTCTCTTCAAGTATTGGATAGCAGTATCTGTATATGGCTTAATGCATTTACCAAATATCATTATCAGACTGCAGTAAGGCCATGCTCCAAATAAGAAATCTCTGCAGGATGTGTATATGGTTATATGTAGGGTAAAGATAAACAATTATCCGTTACTTTTATACTGTACATACTGTATTTTACCCACATACTGTCTTGATGATTGATTCACCGAAATACCACTGAAACATAAACCTGAAAGAAAGACCTCAGAATCTCGGAATAATGTTGGTCGAAAGGAGAGCAATTGAACACAAAACCATGAGCATTTTGATAAATCTGTGTATTTTCCTATGGTGTGGCACTGACCACATTTCCCTGCAACAATTTGCTTCATATCTAATAATTGTTTGAGCTGTTTTGTGTACGCTGTGTGTACGCCAGTCCCCTAGTGTCACCAAGCTAGGTTGTTCCGCTTCTCAACTTTTTATACCTGATATATTGGCGTGAGAACATTGGTATCTGCGAAATCTATACCATCTTCTGTATTTCTCTTGGTGTGATCCACTGCACAGAATGAGGCAGGCCTAAAAGCCCAACTAAGACAGTTGTCATCTTTATTCTCCGCATTTATTATTGCTTCCTTGCTTTTAAGCTCTTAAGACGGATGAATATATGCGCTGCCTCAGAAGAGCTGATAGCAAAGAATGAGTCAGAGGAACTCCACGACTTTCGTTTGTCCATTTTTCTACACATCTCAAGGATTAAAGGGAGGTGCCTCATCCGTCTCGTCTGTGTGGGAGCTTCATTTCCATGCCGCCCAGGAATCTGCCTTTTGTCCATTCACTTAATTAGTTTGGATCTTCATGTACAGTAGCCCGGGTTGCTTGAGTCTTAACTGATCGTGACCCATACCGCCAGAAGCTCTGATGCTTTTTCTTAAGCTTTGCAGGGGTTCCCTCGACCAGCAATGTGACTCTTCTTTGTCCAAGGATAAAGTATATGTATTCATATCTGAGGCTTTAGCGCCGGTTCGAGGTGTCACATAATGCACGTCCCGCTAAGGTGTATCTGATATATGTCTAGCAATTCCTCGCGTTAAATAGCGGTCCAATCTCTGAAAGGGGATGCATCCGACCTGATTGCTCAATAGTATCCTGCTGGTCCTTGGTCCACGCGGCGAGGGTTTCACAGTCCGATCTGTGCAACGGGTTTGTGCCAGGTGGCAAGCATCCACCACCCCCCACCCCCCCACAATCGTGACTCTACCATAAAATCAACAAAAGCACATGGATGTTGTTTATGTTGAGACATTGATGACATCTTACTGGTCACTGGTCGAGGTGACCAAGCCTCCAAATTTTCATGTGGTTTTAAAAAAGACGTTATGACAAATAGCGTGCTGCACACAGATGACCTGTTTACATATTTTGTATGGAGCCCTGGTCAAAGGTAGGTAATTGAACGAATGATGTTATGGCTGTGGCAAGGTGATGCCATTTGCCAGCTTCTTGTTTACTCACTATCCTTTTATGTATGAGCTGTCCATAAATAGCTGGCATACACATCATTCTCATCTAGCCTCGCCATGCGTGTTCATGAGCTACACATAAAAATCCGATAAAAGTAACGTGCCAGTCGGTTGGGTTCATATGAATGTTTCAATCGTCGGGCTCTCATTCAGGGCGCCATTTAAAGGGATCTAAGAGATGGGCGCTAGGTGTGTATGAATATTAAGATGAAAGCTGGCCCGCTTGGGACAGACAAGGCTTATACGACATTAAACAACGAGTGTTTTTGGTATTGTCATCATTATTTTTAATTCCACATCACCTTGGTGCCGACCAAAATCACGACATAAGTCATGGACCATCCAACAACATGACATGAATTCAGGCGCCAACCAACAACAAGTCAATGAACCAGCTGTCTCTTCATGTTGGCGGTTCATCGACCGACTCTCCTGATAACACCGCGGGATGATAACAATAAACACATAAAGAACAATGCTCCCGGTGTTCAACATACATTAAGATAGCAGGCCTTATTTATTACCAAGGAACGCGTCTACCTACCAATGCTTCAACAGAACTGAGACATAATGGGTGGCGTTGCAGGGGGGGGGGGGGGGGGGGGTCACTGAATGACTTTGTTTACCCAAAGCAAGGGATATAGGCTCCGATTGCTAGCGAACCCACACACACACACACCAGTACCAGTACTCTTCTTGACTGTGTCTACACCAGTACTTCAATTTGACTTCACAGGTATTTGCCCCTGGTTTTAGTTTTTTAAACTCTCTGCTGTTTGTATTCTAAGAAAAGAGGCAGAATATTGTTCACCTTTAACCTTGACCTCTGTTGAGTACAAGACCTATGCTGCATATAACCACCCAGAAATCTATTCTGATCACATCGAGCAACTTAATTGATGGAGTCGATTTCAGCTCAACAGCTATTAATGTCGAAAATCGGTTGCGTGCATGCATCATGGGTTGGTTGGCTTGCGACCTTAACGACGACCTTCCACTGGGATCTCACAAGTCGAGCTGCAGCCCTGCTGACGCCATCTTGTCATGCTTCACGCTGGAGGAGGTCCTCACTGAAGATAGCCAATTGCCTGACTACTTCAAGAAGTTCTATGACATGCTCGTCCCTGGGGGCTTGTTTTGTATGGTAGGAGTTGGGTATATGACATATTACTATGCTGAAGGCAAATGCTATGCGGCCAAAGGTATGTCCGTGCAGCTGGTACGAGAAAGTCTGTCTCAGGCTGGGTTTGGGGAGATTACACATAAGTTAATTGACGTCAAGGTGTGTCATGAGAGTTTGACTGACGCCCGAGATCGTTTCATTGCTTCTGGAATTAAGTTGTAATACAATTGATATATACATGAAGTGGAACTAAGTAATTTTTCCAGCCCAGTCAATTTTGTTCCCCGTTTTGTTCCTTCGTTATTCATTTCAAATGATCACCTTTGCGAAATTGCTCTTTAAAGGTAGAGAAAAAAATCAATGATGAAGAGAATAAATGATGACGACGACTGCGAATTATTCCGTGAATTAACCCGGAGTAGCTGCCATAGCAATTTCGAAACGTCACAGGAGCAGATGTACATGCTTTTGCCACTATCACAGACCTATCAAATATAACCACTGATGCTCCGCGCAACAGTTAAAGGAAAGTGACGCAGCCCCTGATGCTTCATCGCCACCATTATGTAAAAGTCTCATAAACCCTATTGCTTCATCACCACCATTAAGGAAAAGTCTTATGAACCCTGATGCTTGATCGCCACCATTAAGAGAAAGTCTCTCAAGCCCTGATGCTTCAGGGCCACCATTAAGGGAAAGTCTCACAACTCCTGATGTGTTAGCCTCTTAGTGCTGAGCACGCAAGCCTCCGGGGACACTCGTTCACAAAACCCCTGGCTTGGACAGAATTGATAATAAATAGATTTTCCGATCACGATGTGAACCCATGGAATGCTTTGCCAGCCACAATAGTATCAGCTGGTTCGCTGAACTCTTTAAACAACCTACTCCATTTGTATTTTAAGGACAAAGTATTTAAGTAATGGGGGTAATAATCAAGGGGGTAGGTGGATGTTAGAGCTAGTCCTTGTGAAAGTTTATTCACTCTAAGCATATGAAGTACCCCTGACTAACAAGATGTGCAAAATAACCACCACCTGTGTCAAAATCAGTGATTTACGTGGCTTGGTGACCGCAAGTGTGTTTATTTCGCTGTTTGTATTGCATAGTTACGAGAAATTGATTGATGTTGAAACCCAGATATTGCAAAAAGTGGCAGTTATACGCAGCTGTGGGGGTTCACCGCAAGCTATGCTGTGTCACAAACTCAGATTTATTGTTCTATCGATAACTATTACAAAAAAGGATAACATAATGCACGAATGTCACAGAATAAATTTGGCCGAGGTTATCAGCATGGTAAATGACGAATTCCGTTGTATGCCATCAGTTTTGTGGTTGGTTTCTCTCAATAAAAATAAATATGTATATATAACGGTTATTTCGGCTGATCTGTTTTGCCTGGCCTTATTAAGTTCCAGAAGGAAATTCAACTAACTACAATTATTCATACCCAGGCACACATCAGTTTGTCTTTAAAGTGTACAACTGGCAATGCAACACAGAAAAGGACAAACATCCCGCACCGGTACAATAACTTAATGACTGGCGAACATATGAGAGGTTGTGTATTGTCGTGGTTCTGTATTCAATTCTTATCCGCAAATAGCAGCAGAATAAAGGCCGCTTTCGTGTGATGCACTGCCAAGTAACATTCTTTGGTTACCCGAGCGAATGTCCGAAGTACATCGGGGTGTAGGGCGAAATCCAAATGTTGTTATGAAGTAGTCAGACTGGCGTCTTAAAACAACCGGTGCAAAATAGATCCCGCTACTAAAATCTGAAATGGCTTATGAATAAGATAGTAGGGGAGCAATCTTTCTCGATTCTTAGTCATGATGCCTTGTCACTATCTTTATATGAAACTCCATGATCGATGGCCGTAATCCAATGTATCAATAAACAGAGTACGTTTATCTCGCATTTCTCGATTATTACCCTCATTTTCTAATATTAAGTTTGGTTTATAGATCAATATTGATAAGATTTAAGTGGCTCGTTATTCGCCATACCGTACAAACAAATGTCTTTTGAATAAGAAAAATGAAGAGCAATGACACAAGTGCGCAGGAGGAATTTATGTCACTGCATGTTTCTCTTCACACCATATATTAGCTTCCGTGACAATGATGCTCAATTCTTCGATTGCCTTTAAGATTATGTTGACACAGTTCAGATACGAAATATTTGCAAGCTATTACTGTTTGTGCGATCCGTTGGAATGATGCTTGTGTTGCGTACATTCTCAAATTGAACAATTAAATACAAACTATGTGGTCTAAACTGTGCTATATTGAAATCCTTGGGAAGTTACAATGGCAACATATTAATTGGTCAGGATGAATGCTCTTCGTGGTGTCGGTAACAAATATAAGGGGTATATATGAGAATATAAGCCACAAAATAAGTGTCGTTGATACTCAACTCCATAATCGGATGCCGTAATGCAAAAATAAAGTAACCAGTGAAAGCCATTTAGAATGAAAATCTTGGGAGTTAATATGGCAACGTATTACTCGGCCAGGACGAATGCTCTTCGTGGTGTCAGACACCTGCACTGACTTCCTCCTGTCAACAACTGAGTCAATTTCAGGTTTTGGTCCAAGTGTGCCGTGCTCTACATCATTAGGCACCAGACATCTGTGATATTCTTACGCAATACGAGCCAGCAAAGTTATTGAGATATAAAGACAAGTTACTTTTGGTTGCCACAAAGAGCAGAAAAAAGCACTGCGGTGAATAAGCATTTTCCCGTTCTGGTCCTGCACTCTGGCTAAGTGTGACTCTTTAGGTATGATAAACAAGGTGATATATTGTTAATTGCTGTGACAAATAGCCTGACTGGATTACGCTGCCCTAAATTGGTTCAACCACAAAGAAAATAATTGTCTTTAGGAATGATGTTGGCAACCTGGATCACATTGTTTCTGCATAGCCGTCGCTTTATGCCTTCCCAACGCCGTTATTTTGCCGTTAAATTCACTTTATGTGTTACGATACACAAAGGTGGGATGACTAATCCATATAGGCTAAGTGTGACTCTTTAGATATGACTATTAAGGAGATATATTGGTAATTCCTGTGAAAAATAGCCTCACTAGATTATGCTATGCAGTAATGAAGAATTACTTTAGCCAATTGCAACATACTTACCGTATATCATCAAAGACAAACACACTGTTAAAGGGAACTAAAAAACCGGGAACAACTCAAAGCTATTTATCTAGTTACACATGAATAAATAATGTCTTCATTAAACGACCTTGCTAAAGCATCAGCCTGATTATTTACTCATCACTTCGGAAGGGTATGTTAAAACCTATGAGTCTATAGTCATTTGTGACCATATTTGACCGCTCGGACATATATATAGGCTATGAAACTTCAATTATTATGAAATCCCCACCTATGGTGATATTGTTATGGCGGACAGTTTATCATTTGGAGCAGTTATATATCATGTCCTTCAGCGCTCTGCGAAAGTGCATTTAACAAATGCATGACATTAATACCTTTGTTGAATTTGATAGAGAGAGATATATAAGCATATTGTCGCTATTAGGTTCCAAATAGCAAATGGGGTGAACATTATGATAGCCAAAATTGTCATGCTGTTGTTATGACAATCATAAAATAAGCCAAAGGTGTATCTCATTCCGCTGATCCCCTTGCCACTAAGATCAGCATAAATCTGCGAGGGCAAAGGTGCCTCGTTCGCGATATGTCAGAGATCTATTGGAGGTATAACATCATACAATTGGCAAGTTTCGAATACCCAATAAGCTTAAACTATACCCAACACAATGAAATAGTACGCTTTTTAGATGTTAAATCCTGCGCTAGCTAAATTTATCTAGCTACATATTGTAACGCAATACAATAATGTATAGTACGCAAATATATAATACTTACAACAACTAGTGATGTAGAACATACGGTGCATGAAATTTGCTCAGTGGCATCTCACTGGCGACTTGCTTGAGTAGGTTTTGCAAGTCGCAATATGAAGACACATTTCCTGTAATTTTGAGCCTCGGTGTTGGTTATTTATATTCGAGTAGATGCTTATCGGCTTCACTTTTGTATTGCAGTGATCGATGTGTTTTTGTGAAGTGCAAATAGGCTGTGTCGCCAACAGTTTTTGGAGTATTCTTCTAGATAAAGACGAGGAAGATTTCACAGTTCGTGGTTTCTTGTGTTGTTTACGTTCCAAATTGGTATGTGCATCTGCTATCCAATAACAATTGTAGTGCGAAGTTACGAAGTTCAAATAATTGTACTGGTATAATCCCTAATCAACTTGGGTAACGGCGAACGCGATACTCATATGACTTCAACGTGTATATTGCAGAAGTTAATGTAACACATATACATACGAACGTGAATATAGTGAATGAGTTATGATTTTTAAGACAACTAAAAAATTATCTCCGCCAATTAAATAACCGTATGAATACAGTCAATATTTCCCGATTGATTTGCTGTTTGTTAGGTCCATTAGCCAAGATGATATGGCGGTTGAATTGCAATATGATGTACGCATGTAACCGCCTTCTTTGAAAACAATTAGTGTACAATCATTAATATTTGTGCAGTTGATGGATATTGGGGTAACTGCGACGATGGCATTTTTAAATAATATGATGTTAAAATATGCATAAGAGATGAACTTCTGTGCACATGTGCTATCATGGTACTTATCTATGATGTTACCAATAAAATTAACTACATTAAGTGTTCTTACTTATGCAATTGAATGGAAACCTTTACACGTAGCAACTGATAATCCTGCGCCTACTGCATAACAAATACTAGTTTCAACAGGAAGACGCATGTGGGGTTCGGTTCTTAACGGTTAATTCCTGACCTCAAATGTCGCATTTGCCTTTCAACGCCTATTGAGGACATACTTATAACGATGGGGTAAATAATTTGGCGTGTAGAAATGTCAATAAAGAATAGCTCTATTAGTTTATAGTTGCAAATGGCGTCTCTAATATGTATGAAACCTATTACGGTGTATGTGATATGTATTGCCTATTCGATCACACTATGTACTATGCCCTTTACACTGCACTGTTTGATGCCGCGTGTAGTAATCATATCGTTTTGTGGTATATGCAATGATGAACATAGTAAGAACCAATCTTTATTTGAACAGTTTTTGTCTTAGAGGACAAACAAGCTTCATGGCTGCACATGAAATCGCCTCTTCCTATGATAAAAACCATGCCTCTGTTAGATTGCTTGCAGTTTTTATGTCAGTGTTGCTCTGCACGACCATACATTTATAAAGAGTGACTTCATCTCTGTTTGTGAGTGTTAGACAGTAAGCAATGCCCCCCAAACATCACTTGTCCGTTACCGTTGCCATTGCCGATTTACTGTTTTATCGCTGGTAGTTGGAGGTAATAAGACTAGTGCCTGTAGAGTCGTGTATCCGATTTCACATGGGGTTCAAAATGACTTGCAATAGATACACGCGATTGCGACAAAATGTATATATTTCTTGAATATTTGTTCTGTTTATTGCAACCTAACATTACCCATGGTTGTTTTAACCGCCGTTCGGAAATCGGTAAGTCATAAACAATGGCAATAATGATGCAATTTGTATGAGTCAAATTAATGAGCTCTGCTTTCCGTGCATTTTTACAAGGTCTGACCATAGTCATATTAACTGACCCTACATCACAGATAAGGTGCTCATGTGAGTTTGGAATTGAAATTTGCACTCATTAACCTTCGTTAGCATCGCGTATTTAAACAAACGTTAGATTCGTTAATTGAATACGCTATTCAGGTATTGCATTAGTTGTTGCCTCTAAAACAATATGTTTTTTGTAGGCTGGCAAACTTGCTGTTCAGCGAATTGTGCAATGCAGAGGTTAAAACGTCCACACCGACAAAAGTTACTCTGTTCCTCATGGCGCCATTGTGAGCAGCAAGGAGAGCAGTTAAATTAGAATGATCTAATTTCCATCTACATAAGGAATATTTGCTAGTGAACGGAGGTTTACATTGTCCTGGTAAAGTACCAAAGCGTGATTGCATTAGAATGAAAACCTGCCAACTGTGTTAATACATAATGGTTGCATTGCAGGTACAAGTAGTTTATATGGAACACATATTGTTAAGAGACTATAGTACCGCCAGTGCTTACTTTAAAAATAGTTATCTATGTCCCATGTTCTATGAAAGCATGATTCTGGGGTGTATGTAATCGTAGCGTTATAAGATGTTCATGCGTGTTATCCTAAACAAACTTATAAGCTACGGTAAAATGACAGTTATTGGTACTAGAAACGGAATAAAGGCGCAAAGATGGGTGCAGTAGCAAGGTAATAGGATTGACCAAAACTAATGTGTTGAATATCATAGATAACTAGTGCTGATAAAATTGGCGGAAAGTTTAACCAATCCAGCATATATGAACACAGCAACATGCATTAGTCCATATTTGCTGCAACTGACTGACGGTATTGCTCGTGATGATTTACCTTCGAGTGTAAATGAAAATGTTATGGTTCTCAGACACGCCGGCAGAAGCGACATCGTTTCCAGATATATAAAGCGTAACGTTATATAGATATACATAACTACAAGGGATTTATTAAAAGCCTCCCAGATGGCGCTTAAATATAAGTCTTGGTAATGTTCGATTAATTATTCTTTCAATATGCCTTTGCCTCCTGGATTGTTTCACAGTACCCACACATTGCTTCGGCTTCGATATTGCCAATGTGATCTAATGGTGAGACAACCGCACATCTTCTCGCTCTAAAGACTGTTGGTCAAATATATATTTAGGGTGGTTCAATGGTAAATTGTATCTGCACGCCGCGCGGTTAATGAGAGCTATTAGTGATTGTTTTATGCAGACTTCAGTAGCTCACACTACTACAACGTTTTGAAACCGACTGATGTATCAGTGCTGCTGGGTTCTTCTCATGACAGTGTCTTTTGCTCTAGGCCTCCTTTTCGCGGATACCAGACAATTGGCTTCATCAGCAAAGCTGAGCATGTGTCGTCGTTCATGGCTGTACAGTTTTTCGTATGTACGATGGACTCGGTAGTATAAACCATGGAAATCATAACATATACTAATAAGAATCTTAGTGACGTACCATTCCGATGCACTGGGACAAAACGATTTGCAGGATGAATATGTACGACGTGGCTGTAACAATGCATGCAATTAAGTTCAGCTTACAAGGTTAAGTTTGCCGTGGTGGGCATAAAATTATCACACAGGGTATTCAGGGAATGGGCTTGATAAATGTTGCTGTTGATCATGTGAAATATCATCAAAAAAACATAGCGTGGTATGTTTTCACACAAATGCTCTTGTATTACCAACATTGGTAAGGGTATATTTTAGAGCCGCTACGTGTAATTACATGGCTTTGAAACTCCCGAACATCACAGAAACTGTTATCAAAGTGTGAAGATGTTATTAAAATATTGGAATAACTATTATATGCATCCAACTACATTTAATAACGTGGGTTCAATGAATTAGTCTCGCTTATGTATTCTTTTCGTCGTAAAAAGCGTCGTCCTAGCACACTACAACTTCCATATGGAATGGCAACAACAGTGGCTGCGGTACGCACAGAAGGGTCGGATGTAATAAGTTATTTTTCATACTCTATTTGAAATACGATTAGGTTTCGTTTAATCGGGAAAACTGAAACCATTATCAGTCAATATAGCTCAACTAAATTAATCCTATATTAGGCGTTCATAATTGAGTTGAAATGTTTAATGAAGGATATAATGCCTAAGACCCCTGGGGTAATAACCCCTTGAATCCTGAACGCAATTGCAACAAACGGCAGCTTAATAGCATTATCGTGCGAGAAAACTGCACACAGTGCATATACGTATGTGAAGCTGCATTATTCGCATCACATCTTGTTCGGATGACGTAGAGAGGACATTGCCGGCAGTGGTTGATATTGTTTCACAGCAGTAAGAGTTTGCAGTGGATGCGGCGCTCTAGCCACGTGCGCAGCAGCAATTCAAAGTAGATGTTGTTGTTCAAGTATGCTATAAGATTTGATTTGATGATTGGAAAACAACTGTTTCGATGCGATGCAACTGTTTCAATTCATATGAAACACAACTGACCGGTTATAGGATAAGGTTTTGTAAAATGGGTATCACGATAATCTGCCTGAAAGGAATATAGGTGGTCAATCTCTCTCTCTTGGATCAATTATTCAAGGATTTAAAACATAGTTCAGCAGACCTGGTGTGGACACTTGGCACTACACAGTTACTGTGATCCTCAGTTTGAAGCACCTGTTGATAATGCTAAAGTTGATAATGATAAGCCTTATTGCTGAGGTTGCCAGCCCGATTGCTTGTTACAAATGATAATATGATGCACAATTTCGCTAACAAAAGGTCAAAACTTCACTTATCTCGATGAATGATGCAAATATGAGTCCGTGTTGTTGATTCGTGTTTCAAATTAGCATTGGGCAACTCAGCCGATCTGATCGGATCTGGCCAGACACCACATCTTATCGAAAGAATAACAAATTTTCCTTGCCTTGATTGAACATTTACTCATTTTCAACCACCTAAGCTGCTTATACGGCATTGCTGAGTTTGTGTTTGCGATATGCTGTAAAGTGGCACACTTTGACCAGGAGATACGAGAAATGGTTCGTTATTGAGTGCGGCAAGATCAGGAGGCTGTCAGCATATGCAAAACTCATCGGGCTCAGCAAAAATGAAATTGCTTATGAATAAGATATAAAGAACGCAATCTTTAAAACATAAATACTTCGTTGAAATACAACACGCTGTAATTGCTTATGAATAACAATGCGGGCAAAATATGAAGAAGAATTGATGTCATTGCAAGCTTCTCTTCATATAGAAAGTACATTTACACACGTTCACGACAACAATTATTCAGCTTTTAGGGCAATGTTTCTTGGATAAGAAATAGGTTAAATGTAAGGGCAAGAATCGCACAAAATGTGTTCCTGAAGGAATTGTTCAGAAGTCTTTCGGGAATGCTATATGAATAAACTTTCACTCTGACGCAAGAATAGATAGAGGGCAACAAATCGTTGCCTTTTTGATAGGTGTTGCTTAAATGGTTTGGAAGACAAGGGATCACAAATATTACTACCCAAACATACAGCAGCGTAACATATATCGAGCAAATGAATTTTATTCAGTATGTGTATCACTGCTTAGATACTTTCTACCCGGCCTCGCCTTCACCTTGCTGCTTTCCGAAATTATCAATACCTGCTCGCTGGTTCGAAATGCTGAGGTTCAGCTTCCAAGTATATTTACCAAGATATATTTATTATTTTGCGGCAAGAATAATACGACCTGAAAGGTTATGTGTCAAATTGCTACATAATTATGGTAAATAGACTCCTTTCCTGACGATACAACCGGGTGCTTCCCACAAGATCATGTCCACACTGTTTGCCCCAACATTTACTGATATACTACAACCCAATATGCTAACACAACATGGACCATAACATAAATATAATTTTCCGAAACCTTCACAGCTGGAGCTACAATGTGCATATTTGCAACCACAATAACAAATCAATTTTTCGCAGATGTATGTCAAAAAGATGCGCTGTTGGGAGATGCGCTAAATTATGTGAGAAAATGCATGCTAAGTGGTTATATGACACAATTCATTTCTCCAAGTTAACATAATTCTAGCTGGGATATCCTACAGACCCTTTTCGTTTTGCCTTGCCTTGATTTGGAAAATAATTATTATTACAATTCAAGAAATAACATCCCTGGCTTGAATCACAGGGTGAATTTGGTGTTGCATTGTTAGCTATACCATTGGTTATTTTAGCCGCAATTACTGGTTTAGCCGAGATTTTGTTTGCAATAATAATACCTCTTCTCTCTTAGCATATTATACAGACGGCTTAGTCTGGCCAATGTTTTGTCAGCTAAATAGTCGATTCAAACAAAATGGCCATGTGACCAGAACTCGTGATATATACTCAGGCATAAGTCCGCCAAGTTGAAAGATTATCATATGAAAGGTAGATACTAGGTAATATATACTTTTTCCAAAGGCGCTATTATGTGGTTGTGTAAACGGTTAATATGAATAAAATCACCATCAGCTTTAGATTTTGAGCGGAGGCTTACATGGCGTTAGAGAATTACTAATACATAATGGATAAGAATGAGTCTTTACAACGTAGCCAAATGTATAACAGGGTGCGTTCATACGGACGTCCGCTATCGAGTAACGAATACGGTGAATGTGCAGTTACATCGCATATGATTAGGAGTATATATATAACAAATTGTACCAGGCTATATTGTAATGTTAGCGCATTTACCTTCAATGTCCTGTTTATATAATAGTATGCTTACTGGTACGAAAGTCAAAGAAGCACTCTTAAAAATGATGTTATTGATTAGGCTACACCGCTATTTGTGTATAACGGAAGAACATTTTATTGACGACCCATGAATGACAACATTGATCAGATGATTAGGATGATAATTAGCTAAAGCATTGATTCGGACAGATAAGAGGCTGATACAATCAAAATAAATCATGCTCTCTAGCCCATCTCAAGGCTGAAAAAAGCATACATCTACGCATTGTATATATATTTGATAGAACATCATTTCAATCATCGATAAGAGCAATGCGTTATGAGGTCCAAATTTACTAGATAACATAAGTGCTAACATAAAGACCGCCCATCCCAGCAATAAGTGCGCACAATAGCGATGGGTGGACGAATTGAATGGCACTCAATGTTAACAACCGAACTGATGGACGGAATTAAAAACGTACAAACTTTCTGCATGTTAAAATATCACAAAAACTCTAGATAGTAATGGCGAACAGACAGTAAGAGATGTTATTGCAGAGGCTGCTTACGCAATTAGAGCAGTCAGGATGAATTACCACTCTTTGGTAGGTGTGGTGGGAATAATAGTCTTGCGCCTACAGCAAATATATGCGATATGCTACTATTTATATCGTAATAGCCTCTTAACTACAAGCTACTGCTTTCGTTCTGTCGTATTAAAGTAAATGGATAAATAATGTATAAAAGCACTCATTACACTCTTAAAAATATATCCCGTTAAATATCATGGATGTTGATTAATAAGTTATTTATGTGCATAACGATATGCACAAATCGTGTACCAAATGAATGCGATTCCACTCGTAGACAGGGTAACACGACTGTGAGACAACATCCCGAATGTGAAAAAATATCTAAATATCTCAGTTATGTTCAGTCAATTTATTATAAAACGTAGACCATAGTTCACTCAGTGACAATATTATGTTGCCTGTATGTTAAGACTTCTTGTAACTTAAGACTTTACTCGATCACCCGATGATGCAGCCCAATTATCTAAATTAATTGTATCTAGAAAACACATTGCACAACTTCATTGGATGATATTTGTTGCAAAACCCTTATACACGTCCAGGTAATGAACTATTCATTGACGATACAAGGAATAAATGCAGTATATATTGGATAACAACCCCATGTATTGGATGTCTCATACATAAATTTCAAATGAAGTCCAAAGTGCAGCCTCATTACAGTTGGTTGATCAAAGCAATTTTGGTCCACATTCCTTCGCTGACTGCTTCAGCAATACAGGCTATTACATGTACTTTGCGATCCAGAAATGGTCGGTATCTTTACCCGTTCATTGTGTTTAGTCCATTAAGAACTGATCGAACTAAGATGTTTATCTGACACACTGCGGTATTGATAGAGTTCATGGATACAGAAGATTGTTGCGATATCAGACTGATCCTGCAACTACCTTTTACTACCCTTAATTATATATTAGTGTGTTATTATTCTCCTATTTACATGTCGCATCCCAAAAGAATAAGACGTGGGAACTGGTGCGAAGTCCAATTTGTACGGGCATCTGTGTTGTGGTTTACTAACCTGCAAATGCGCGTACAGCGAAAAGTAGCTGCATTTCAGATGCGATGTTGTATACACCCTCAATAAAATAACCAGATCAATACATTATGGGACAACCGGAACCTTATGAATTCCATTGAGCAACCTTCATTACAATTAATTCTTTTCCTTTTGTTCAGATTTACACAGGTAAATCAACAACCTCCATTCTTCATATTCTTACCTACGAGTTGAACAAACTTGCTTTTATCTTGCCTGAAGCGGGCACCAGTTTATAAATTCAGAGTGATTCTAGTGCACATCGCTGCTGATACGGACTGCATTATTCAGCACTAATTGCGTCACGTAAACAGCGCATCTCTGCATATATATGACCCATACACAACTTTTAACCAAATATTTGAACTAATGCGACCTGTACTTTTGCTCCCTTTAGTGGAATATAATATTAATTCTCCTCATCAATATCCGTGTTTTGGCTATTCAGGTGATCTACCACTTATGTCTTGTGGATATTTAAACAACATTGACTGCTTAAGAAGGCACGAAAGCTGCTCTCGTCGATTAGACAACTTTCTGACTAGCAGCCTTTTGATATTGTTGAATATGACCATTTCTGTATTCATGACGCCTACATTATTAATAAGTTGTCTATGAGCAACGTCAGATCATAATAATAACTACAAAGAAAAACCAGGCGTTTTGTGAAGATTGTCTTAAAAATAAAGCAAAACAAAACGGAAATGAGTATGACGTACATATAACACGCACAGGCGACACATTATCAACGTTAATTATCTTGGCGATTGTGTGTTCTCAATTGAGCTAATATGTACCACGCCACAGAAAATGATTAATTACACTATTGTATAGCTTTTAGTACTTGCTGCATAGACTTGAGTCGTCAGTGTAGCAATCCAACTGTAAAATGCAGTCAGAGAGAAAGCAAAACAATACACACATTTATTATGCCATTGACAATATTATCACAACTTATCTGCACATTCAGAAAACGAATCCCAGATCTCTTACAGTGTACAGCAAATGACATCTATGAGACACGGTGTAATAAAGGGTCTACCAATTGCCTAATTACTTTTTTTTATACAATAGTGATTATGTTGGAACGCTAAAAACAAACAATGATAGGTGATAGAAACAAGTTTTATGGGCAGCATGAGAACAATGTGTGTGGTGCTCGTTTGTGTAGTTGTCTAAGCTGCTGGACATTCAACTGTAATGTGCGCTGGCCATTATTGCTGATGATGCTCAATGCAATGCACCCATGAATGCGTCATCATCAACTCTACTGTGCCAATAAGTCGATAGCCTCCACACAAAGATAACACAATATTTAGTGGTTTGCAGACAACAGATGCGGTGCAGGTTATGCGTCATGCTGAACCTTTCCAAACTCACTTAACTATCGTATATGTTGTTGCCTTGCTCTAAATTGATATAAACTAGGTAACAGATACATGTTTCGGGCCATACTGCTGTACATAACCACCATGGTTGCCTATTTCATATTTACAAACATTTGTACAATATTACATTGCTGCATTGGATAGATCCTCCAAGAAGCGATTGCATGAATATATGCGTCAATTACCTAGACACCCTACATTTGGTATCTTTCTAAGAGACTTAAACTCATTTATTGAAAGAATAACATCATGAAACGCAGTTTTGCTGAGTATATGCAGGTAAAACCCAATAGATACTACCCTAAAGGATAACCGTCATGACGCACCTTGCTTAACAACAACGATAGTTTAGTGTCTTCTAATTAACACATGCAGCTCTTCGCGTGCATTTATATGAAACAGAGGCATATTGCTTTTTTTGTCTCTATGTATTGATTTCATCTCTTTTTCTCAGCATTCTAAATATAATCATATCTTTACATACATGCGTAAACCTTACATGCCTTGTATTGAGTTTTCCTCTCTAGTTCTAGATCTGCTGCTAAACAACATTAAAGCTCTCAGAAGGGGAGTAAAACATTTTCGTTAGGCACAATGCTGCAAGCAATTTCATTCTTTCTATTTAAATTGCGTTTCACTATTAGACTTAATATTCGTCGCATTTATTCTGCCATATAGGAATGAAATATATCAGGCATTGTATAATTGTATCAAAACTAATAGAATGAAAACTGACTTCCTATTCCTGCTGTCTAGACAAGTATATCTCTATCAATTCCATGACAAATGTGATAGATTGGTCTACATGTGGCCGTATTCATTCAGGTTTGTCGTCACACATACTTATTGTCCTTGCATGGACGCGTGCATCTGCTGAAACAACTGATCATAGAGCGACACGACGAACCGTTAATGATAGTAAGGATACTTTCTTTATGGTGCTATCAATGTTATGTTGTTTTCTAAATGTGCCGTTTCAAATGTGGTACTTTTAGCCAGGAGGCTTACCAGACAGGGGCAGGTTCAGATCGGGATACAATAGTTCAGACAGATCCCTAGTGAGTTCATAAAAACGGCTAATATATTGTGTCATGATCTCTATTATTTGATATGTCAAATGTCATAATACTGTCGATTCAAAATGAATAAAGGGTGCCAAATGCGTATTTCAGTGATAAAACTAGACGGAATAACCAATGAGCTCTGACATATATTGCCTTTCGGCTATTACTTCCATTAAAGAACGGCAGTAAAACGTTTCATCGATTTCAAATGCCAGAAGCACAAACCAAAGTAGTTTAACTAAAGAAGTGACTCAAAATAGTGCTTATTGTTGAGTTAAATTATTGATATAAATTAGGTGCTGTACGCTTTTGAATAACGCTTATGTGCCCTAATTGTTAGTTCCCTGGTGGTCATGTTACCAATCAAGCCTTACGTTCATCAGACATACAAGGCACAGAGACTTATCACGCTGCCCATATATTAATTAAAATGGGTTAATTAATTCAATGCATGTGTCAATAATTTCCAAAACAACAAACAGGAAAACAATCCAAGCAGGACTGTTTCAGCAGTTGGGAACTGACTGGTAAGTAGATAAGAGGTTCTCCTTAAAAGAAACCAGATGTTCACTGAGTTTAATTCTGGTTATTATTTAACACACTACTATGTTGAGCTGTGGGTCTACTATTGACCCTGATAGTGAGTTCATTTTCCGGGAGAATCATAGGGATAACATCGATCAGTCAGAGAGGCACGATTTGTCTCGAGAGTCAACTCCAGTGTAAGATATTAAGGCCAGGTATTGGCCGCAGTGGATTAGGGCGAAGTGGTAAAAGCCTATGGATGTGAGCGTGAATGTAAAAACTTGAATCGTTAGTGAAGTCATGCCTCTTACACCACCCTTCTCCTTGCACGATATAGTTTGCCCTCGCCCCATTTTCATAGCTTACCGCACCCATTCATATAATAGATTACATGCAATAGCAACCTGCAATCAGGAACATAAGTGAGCAAAAATATTGAAATATAAATAAGTAATAACAAATTGTTCCCCTTCCCCGTGCGGAGTATTCCACTAATATATTTTAAAAGATAACAACAATACTCAAACAATAACAGCCGACAACATGTAACCGGACAAAGGTGTAAACATTAAAAAATGTGTGTTCCCTAGCAAAATTGCAAATAATTTCACTATGCATAGAACAACAACAACCAGCAAGAAATAGCAAGAAATTGTAACACGATGTTAATATTCATCAATAATAGTTAACATGTCCTAGAAGCCAACATAATCTGCAGTCTACCTGCTTGATTTGGCCCTTTTACGTGACTCACGACGAAAAGTCACCAAGATCTACCATGTTTTACAAGTGTTACAAATTACATGTTTCTATATTAAATATAATCATTCAAATGCATGTTAACATTCACAGTTATTGTACGCGCTGACTGTATGCTGGTTAATGATAAGTAGCAAATACGGTTTCGGCACTGGTAGATACCATTGTAATTTTTAGCTTACAACTTTCAGTGGAGGTCATTGGGTACACTTGAGTGTCAAATGTATAGGATGATGCTGTGGTTATAATAATAATTGTATGGCTTGTAGGAATGAGGTGTGTAGATGTACACAATTGCTAAAGCTCTTGAATGCTTAGTATCTAATGTCACAGCGTATGGCCGACTCAAAGGCATACAACCAAATTATCAATTTGCATAACACACTAAATATATTAGTCAACATGGACATCTCAAAACCACCGTTATATCATGCAACTAATTTAAAATCATCGGCGAATATATATCAAGCAACAATTCATGATTTGAATATCAACTTTCCGAAGTCTTCTTCACATTTGCCTAAAATAACATAAATGTATTATATACTTATTTACTCTATGGAACATGAAATCCAAAATTAAAGAAAAACGTGTTGGTGAAAACAAGGAAACCATTCAAAACAATTTAAAAAATCAAGTAAATCGAAAATGATCTAACTGCTTCTATCCTTAGTTGTAGGTCTGATCTAATTGACAATTGCATATAGGTCAGATTAGATATGGAATGACGCTTTACAAAATATGCACAGTGTTATGACTTGCCACAAAGCGACAAGAGTGTCCTTAATTAAATGACATCCCTAGCTGTTCTAACTTTACTACACCAGAAAGCCTCGCAGCTAATACTGAGACAATTATGTCCCACATACGAACAATGCAAAAAGCGTTAACATGAATTTGTGTGCTCAGAATGTTTTTCATAGTATGATTACAGGATTGGTTGAAACGTCGATTGAATACCAAGAAGAGAAATAGATAAACATGTGTTGTAAAATGAACATAAATAATTGTAGTCGATTCACCCAACAAGAAAAAATGCAGCAAAATATCCAATCTATTCCTTAGTAATGAAAAATCCTGAGATATAATATTCTCATTACTATCTTGTTTTCATAAATCATAAGCTTCATAATTATATTATACCATGCGGTGTAACAGATTTTGATTCGTTCATCTGACCGTTCGCTTGCTCAGAATTAACCCTTGACTGGGGACGATGGCTCATCAAACAAAGCTATACGACTCACTGAGAGCATTGGAAGTGAATTTACAACTGCAGTATGTGATTTGATTCACATATAAATCTAAACCTGCATGTACGACGGTCACAGTTGGGACGTTTTATTGGAGTGCCATAAATTGGGTTCGTACACAATACAATATTATGTCTACAAATATAACGTTGAAAACTCGGTAGTTTTGCAATGTAATATCACAACCGTTAGTGCAGTGCCAATGCTGTTGATGTGTCGCTTTATTCTTATTAGATGTTGACGTGCTAAATGTTACTGACAACTGATGCAATATTTTATGTTTATATACGACAAGGTCACAAATAGTCCTAAGGTTTAATGGGTGACGTATTTTTGCTGATGGTTGATGTGACAAATGTAAAAGTATCCCAAGAAGTAAAAGACTAAAGCTTAATCCACATCGCCCGGCGCTTAATACTGTAGCAATATTTGCCTTACTTTTTGCCTTGCTATTACGACCATAGCGTACACAATGGGCGGAAGACCTCGCCATAATATTAGTTGCTGATGTCTTGCGTTATTGGACTTATTATTGAAGCCCCACAGACTGCAATAGTCATCGTCGTTTCTATGCACATCCGTTACTTGAGCTTATTACTAGTAATTGCGATGGAACACACAACGAGTATGCTGATCATATGTTTCGAAATTACTCTTTCCACTGACCCAATAGTTGTTTAATCACTAAAGTTTTCTCTCACTCAGTTTGTATTGATGCCAACCAATGGGTATGCGTTACGCCTCATGAACTAATTTACTTATTCTTGTCCTACCAGGACAAAAATACTACCTGTACTTCATCGCCAAATATTCATTCAATCAAATGTGATAATACTTGTTGATTATTTAGTACCAGAGAAACAAAAAATGGTAGAAAACAATCTAGGCATAGTTTAGTTGTTCAGAATAAGTCATTGAAGTGAATTATTTACCGCTTTGTTTTTTACTTGACAATAAGTTGTGTCAACACAGATGACGACCATAGCAAGAGTTATTACATAGGTTCTTAAGACAGCTCACTATCCAGTTTATTTTCATATATGGGCACTTACCACAAGTACAGTAGACAATTTGTCAGCCAATAAAGGTGCCAGCTGGTCAACAATTGCACCAGCAGTTTCATATTAAATGTCATGTATATTTTGCAAGGTGCTGTGATGCTTAGTAGAAGGTATTTGGTGGACAATTTGGATGTATTAGAATATATCTATTACTCATGGTCAAAGATATGTAAGCAAATAATGTCTTGTAACATAACTCTTTTCTTTTGTAAATATGGCTCAACAATGACGACAGTTGTGCATGTACGTTCCTTAAATGATTCGAGTGGCACGTTCAGAAACCATAGTGAGGGTCAGCCAATGGTAAATTTCTTTTTCACGATGAGCAATATATTTGTGGTTTCAATTAAAAGACTGAAGTAGTTAACCTAAGCCGCCTCATGACCACAGAAACTGCATAAAAATGTGAATTGTCTCTACAGCATAGTGGATAGAACGAAGTGATTCCGAATTGAACCTTGTTCTGCTTATGTCGAATTGTGCTAGGATGCAGCTTCGTAAATACAATCATACAGTGAAAATGATACGGCTGTATACTAACATTGAAGGGATGAATGGTACTGTTTACAAATATGGTAATATCAAACCAAATACTGTATTTTCAAAACAACAAAGACCCTTTTAAGCTGATCTATCGATTAAAGAGCTGACAATCACCGTCAACCGATACCAAATAATCGTTCATTGCAAGAAATACCTATAACCTTTTTGTTTTTGGTAACTACTGACATATGTTCGCATGATTCACCACGCATTCAGTCGTACTGCATCCGCCGTTATTTTGTCAAAAGATAATTTGCAGATGATTGTCTATTGTTTCCATTTTCTGCAGTATTATGCTCTCGATTAAGAGATGTGTAAATGCATTGACTAATCCAATTTACAAACGAAAATGTGTCGTAATGCTGGGCGTAAGCATTAAATACTACCTTGACAGGGGATTGCAACATAATTACACCCTTCATAATGTATCATATTGCGATTCAGTCATGTATCCCGGCCATGTTATGATTAACAGCCATCAGTCCCAAGTCATTATTGCGCTTATGGTTTTTATGTCAGTATTGCTCCTCATGTCCATAAATCAATTAAAAGCTGATTCATCCTGGCCAGAGTTTTTGTTTAGAATGGTAAAGTGAATGTAATTATCCCAGCAACATAATTTCTCCTCAACCATTAGGTCATACATCTGTTCTAATGACTGTTTTTTATAATGTTAGTAATGAGTCTTCATCAAATGGAAGTACTCGTTTAAATCCATTTATACTTAGAGGAATCTTTGGGAAATATTGATATTGATTGTTTCATCTTTATGCTTCCTTCTAGCTTATATGAAATGCGCATCTGATATGTATAAAGGAGTACATACGTTACTCTGTTTTAGATAAATTATTAGACACCCCTAGTAGCATATTAATCGGATATTAACAGCCTCAGCGCAACACATGTTTAGATGGTGACCATATATATTCCATCAATGATCAATGGCACAATTGTAAGAAACAAAACCAGAAATATACCGACACAGTTTACTGTCAATCGTAATTCAAATTAATCCATTAGATGGAACATCATCCTCAAATATGAAGCCAATTACAAATATCTCTCAAAATGGAAGGACACTGAACACAATGCGCTGTCATAGACCCAGGTCTAGCATTAGATAAAATGGCATTCATTATACCTGCTTAGAGGGCCCCCACCAACACTGTCTTGGCCACTATATGCAATGTGTTGATAGTAGCGCTATCACGAAATAGCGATTCTGATACGATATTGTAGCGATAATCGAAAAGCTGGCGTGATGCACCACCGTTAATAGCTATCAATATGATCAGGTAACGCATTGATGAGTCGACCATAGGCGACACAACAAGATGATCACAGCGAGTTATTTGCTTAATTCGTTTGTTTTGTCAATCATCCGACAGTAGTTTGCTCAACCGAAACGATGCAAAACCCAAAGCCGACCTCTAATGTTCGACAAGCATACCAACTGATGCCGACAATAACCTACAATAATGATTGTGCCTGCCTGTGTCCCCAACTTAGATGAATTGTTCAATCGATAACTATTACAAAAAGGATAATAGTAATGTATGAATATCACAGAATTAATTTGGCCGAGCGTATAAGCATGGTAAAGACGAATTCCCGTGTATGCAGTCAGTTTTGTGGTGGGTTTCTCTCAAAGAATGTATATATATATATAATATATATATATAGATATAGATATATAGAGATAGATAGAGAGAGATAGATATAGAGAGAGAGAGAGAGAGAGAGAGAGAGAGAGAGAGATAGAGAGAGAGAGATAGATAGAGAGATAGATAGAGATATAGAGAGAGAGAGAGAGAGAGAGAGAGAGAGATATAGATATAGAGAGAGAGATCTATCTATATAGAGAGAGAGAGAGAGATATCTATAGATGAGAGATAGAGATATATAGAGAGAGATAGAGATAGAGAGATATATCTATATCTAGATCTCTATATATCTATCTATCTATCTATATCTCTCTCTCTATATATATATATATATCTCTCTCTCTATATATCTATATATATATATATATATATATATATATATATATATATATATATATATCCCCTTTGTGATGAGTTATCCATACAGCCCATGTTTGTCGCTTCTCAAAGAAACTCAAATTGACGGCTTTCAAGAATATATCTACACAATTATATCTCTAAAACTATCATATTTCGCATTGCATACGCTACTAATAATGTTTGATACGAGCTTGCTCACCACACGCCCCTTTGGCGACCTACGTGCTTCTTTCTAATGGTGATCTAACGCATGCGTTGTGTAGGATACGTTATCAGCTCGTCGCACTTACTTGTCAGAAACCCCTACACGGTGACACATAAAGCTACACCAGTAATAATGGCGGTCTGTTGGGAGTTCAATAACCATAGTGTTCATACAAAAGAGCAGCGCGACGTGGCTTATTGCCAGCGATGACACTTCCTTCTTGGTATCAAACTTTTGCTCGTTTTCAACGCTGCATCAGACATTGCGTGTCTAGTCATCGGGCTCACCAGACAAGTTTATGCTTGCATTGCGAGGTAATAGACTATATGGTTGGTTGGTGATTGCATAGGAGTTGTCGCAAAGTAAATGGTCTGACGTTTTCCATCCTGAGATATGGCAAATTCCTTAACTATTGTAACAAAATAAAAGGCTGCGTCATTTGACATATGTTAGCCTTGATACCATCTACTGATATTCACACAATATTGCTTCTTTAAATTGAAGTAAATTAATATTGCTGCTTTTATGCAGCGTGTAGTTATAATATTTAGCCAGAATCAATGGATTCCTGACGATACTGCCTTCCAATATCAACAGCCATTCGTACATGGGGTTCCGCCATTAACTCGTATGTATCGCCAACTTTGCCATATTACATCACAATAAGCAAAAACGCTTTGATAAGTAAAACTAATCAGCAATTGATACAGGCGGAAGCATGCCCGACGAGCCTTGCTGGAGTATTAAATAAGTTTGCAGTGGTAATGTTCATATATTTGTAACTTATTTCGATGTTCGTCTGTGGAAAATGATGGTTGAGAATTTTGCCATGATCATTTCCATTGCAATAACTCACTTGCACTAGTGAAAAAGTAAGTTTGCTTTGCTTTCAAATAAGAATCTATTTGAATGTAAACATTCATACAAATCATACACATCGGAACACGTAAACGAAAGTTTTGATTATGTGTATGATATGACGTACACATATGTCCCACACGTGCGGGGCAGCACATATAAGAAGTAGATAGATCTAATAGGTTTATTTACCACCGCTATATCAAACAGTAACGATGATTGATAAAGATTACAGGAACTGTATAATATAGTAGGTACTGATTAGAGAGGATTGGATAATGAATGAAGCCTCAACGGTTGTCATTACGGAGATTAACAGCGATTGTTTTCAGATCATTGTGCGACATAATAGGACTTGATCACCCCCGAGTGTATGGTTTTCCTGATGATGTTCATATAATGCAGTTCGCTCAGTTGTATTTCTATGAATCAACCAGTGTAACCTCGGTCTGATTGTGCACATAGCTGTACCATATCTCGCAGCAATGACTAGCCTGCCGAGACAAGCTACTTAAAGGGATCGAGATAGTGTATATATCCACACGGAAACCAGGGTTGATGAATTAACAGTAGTTTGGTTCCTTTATATGGTTCTATAATAATTGTCTCTCAGCTATATGAAAAACGTCCTTGAAATTCTTTTGGCTTTTAATTGTGATGGAGGTGTACTGATGAGCATGTATGTAACATAACCACACCTCTTTTCTTTTAACAGTTGCGGGTCGTTCTAATCTACATCCCTCGACTTGGGGGTTCGCTTCTCTCCACTGCCTCCACTCCACAGAGTCAGCGCGCAATATATGTGGCCAACAGCTCCAACTTGAAGAACCCGCTTTGTAAATAAGACAGTGGTCGGTATTTTCCGTGGTTCTATGGCTTGCCAATTAGCGCTCATGAGCAGCGTTCGCCAGTGGCGTTCGTCACTTTACCGAAGCAAAGATGGCGGAACACTATATTACACAACTTTCCATGGGTGTCAGCTTTCACCAACTGAAGTTGATCATGATCTAAAGAACGATATATTAAAAATGATTTGTATTATATCATTATTATATTTGCGATATTTAATATGCCACATAAATAATTTTCTTCATCGAACATTGTGCGAAACAAGTTATGCATTTGATATATCACATAATGTAAAATTATATTATGTTCCTGCAGGTGTCTTATATGAGGCAGTAATCATTTAAAGGTCATGTACCGGGATTGAAAAATCGCTAATTGCTTGAAAGGGCTCGGATGAATGGCAAGCAAGGTCTAATTAAAATAATCTGAATATAGTTTCACTATGTCCTCCCTTAGATTCGACGATTGAATAATGATTGCATTGCAAATTTATTTAGTGTGAGCTGCACGCGGTCCATATTTCGATTACACATGAATTAACATGAATGTTGTTTTGCGTGTAACGAAGCATTACTGTCAAATCCAACTCGAAGTCAGTTTAATGAGAGGAATATGTTTAATTACCTAGCAAGCAAACAGTGTGGTAGAGAAACAAATACTATGCAGGGCGGACCTGACGTTCTGCACGTTGAGAGGAGGTGACAATCAATATGAAATAATGCGATTTTATTACATCCGTATGGTGCACCCACGCGAGTCTCCACGGATTGAAAACCTCCCGGTAGCAACTACTGCTTATGACTACTGTTAGTGGCTTTATTATTAAGACACCCGTTGTAAACAACGGTCAGACTGTTTACTTTACCTAGCCATTGTTTGTGTTCATTCCCCGTCATATTGCCTTTTCTATTGATACACAAGTTGCAAGGTAAGAATGCAAAAGAATATACACATGGTATTGGAATGTATTGCAAGCATCAAATCGTCTACATTTGACACGGGTTCGCGCTACTGTATTCATATCTATGCTATTGCCATATAAAGCTGTTAATACGATGATGTATCAATGGTGAGAACGGAGAATGGTTGCAAGTTTAAATACAGTTTTTGTATGAATCAGCATTTGCAATTGAACAAAATGGCCTTACTGTCAGCAAAATGTAACTGTCACGAGCTGGTATGACATTTAAGCAAATGTTGGCTAAAGCTATAAATCCTTACCTGTAAGCCGAGAAACAGTCTCAATGAGCCCTAACTAGAAGTATATATCAGCAAAGTTTAGCAATTGATTAACCAGCTGTCTCAGAGTATGCACATCTCAGCCTCCCTTTCATTGAATTTTATCCAGTCAATAGGAGGGCACGATCAGCAATTTTAGCCGTCCAAGTGCTGTTCGGTTTTGGTTAGCAATCAGCATATGTTTATATATGTTACTACATATATTATGATTCAACCAAAATTCCCTGGTAATTAACACTTTTCGATCACCACCACCCCCCCCCCCCCCCCCCCCCCCAATATCCCCAAAATTTTATTTTGGGCCGAACATGCTACCAGACAGTATTTGTTCTAGCGAGGGTCTTTTATATGATGCGAGACGGTGTTTTTGCAGTTGACTTCTTGCAAGGGAGTAAACAGCATATGCCATTTCATTAAACACGTTCTGGGAACGACAACTCTCTGCTGCGAATGAAATAAGATTCTAACAGAAGATCTAGTTTATTGCAGCTGCCAAGTCGTCGTGATCACTTAACAAGCATGAAATAATTGAACATAAACAAGAATGCGTGTGAATGTAGGCCGAGCTAGGACATGAAGAATTTTAAATAAGTATTTGTTAAAGTCCAGTTTATGTAATATGCTACACCCAAAGCGATGGTTCTCATGGTAAGCACTGTCGATCTATTTGGTATAAAAGGAGAACATATTCTCTGTTACCCATTTAAAATCACTCCTTCAACAAATAACATACGATTATTTCGGTTGATCTGTTTTGCCTTGCCTGACTTAAGTTCCAGTAGAAAATTTAACTATCTACCTTAATTCAAGCACTCATCATTTTGTATTTAAAGCGTACCAATGGCAATGCGATATTGTGCAGCACAAAACAATCCGTATTTCATGTAAAGGACAAACATCCGCGCGCCTGTACAATAACTTAACGACTGACGAACATACGAGGGGTTGTGTATTGGTGTGGTTCTGTATTCAATCACTATTCGCCTTAACAATCGCGGCTCAATACATTTCCCAAACACAAGCAACAATGCATTCAATGCCTGCTAAATCATATAGAACGCACTACAAAAGCTTTCCACAATATGCACCCATGAAACCCAGAGTATTAATGCGTCTGCATTTTCCTGATTATTTTCGATAATGATGACTACACACATAATTGACTTGTATTGGCGCCACTTCATATTGTTTTATGGGTGGTTCGTGAAAAACCGTCTGCTGCCGCCCGTTTGCATCGATGTATTTACTTAGTGCTCAATAAATACAATAGACCCTTGAATTGCTGAACAAATAACAGAATGTTTTATTTCTATAAACTTTGTACTGACATGCTTGCACGCCTTGTGCCGGCAGAACGGTCAAACCTATGTTGCTATTACGTTCTCGTTAAAACACATTACGTTATGATTAACACCACACATCAAGCCATACCGTCTCATATATTTGTCTGTATTACTAATCTTGCATCCATAAACATTCTATACAATGTTTTAATTCTGCATTCAATGAATCCTTCTCGAGGCGATTGCGTGTAATTATGTGTCGCATATATCTGCAATACACGAACACCACTTTATTTCACGGTATTTATCAATTACCCGGACCACCCATGTTTGGCATCTCGCCTTGAATACATCCTTTGGTCGTATAAAACATGGTGCAGTATTGCTGCGCATATACTGGAAATACCCAATAGATGTAACTTGAATTGATAAAAGGATAAAAGTGCCGACGCTCCTCGCAAAATCACAACGTGCGTACACGTGTACACTTAATATGTTGAAATAACGGATAAGAGGGGATTTTGTGCCCATCAAATTTCAATGCGTTTTGCATCTTCCGCTGAACTTAGCTACATGGTATTTGCTTGCCTATCCTTTTTTGACCAGTTGAATTGCTATCAAGCAATCAGGTTCTCCGCAGGATGCAATAAAGATGGTGTTAAGCACACAGCAGCAACATTTTACATATACATTTTGGCATTTAATGTAGTATTACAGGGTCGACTTGGCAATTTACTTTGCCGTTTTCGGCACTGGAAGACAGAATTGTCACTCTCAACTAACAACATTCGATTGAAATGCGTACAAGTGGTGGTTGTTAAATGAATGCATATTGTTTAGAGCTTTCCTTTGTTCACCAACTGAGAAGCAATCCACAAAATGTTGACATCATCATATAAAGTTATTTTCGCCGTAATACCGGTGGGTGTGAAGATTTACGTCATCAAGTATGCGTTTCGGTTGGTTATATCTATTATATGGGGTTAATGAGTTTTCAATTAGCTAACTTAATGCTTCCATTTTTTGCTTACGTAGCTCACACGACGTCACCAGAGGCACCAAAAAGCCAGACAAGCATATTAATATATCCGTTTTCTTCTACATGATTGAATGAATTAATAAATGGGTTGATCTCGTTCCCTGAGTATAAATGACGCCATGATGATTGGTGTGTTGATTGTGTTATCCGGGCTGTGATCTAGATAACCAGGACCATGCATTCACATGCCTGTGACGCCCCCCAATGACTGCTCCGTTCCAGTGAGTGCAGTGGCTGCTTAGTGGGGCTCCCTTCACCGTGTGCACTCAAAAAACTATTATGATTATCTTTACCAAGGAGATATAATGTGAAACAATTGAATAATGTATTTTATATTTCAGAAAAATATAGAGGCAAGTGCCTATTGGATATTTGTAGTGGGCCGACCATTTACAGTGCAAAGTGTGGCAGTAACAATTTTACGGAGATTTATCTGACGACTAATGCGAACTTAACAAAAAAGCGCTTCACACATGAGTATCACGTGACCCCGCTGCCTTAGATTGGTCCTCCTTCTTCAGATATGCAGCCCATCTAGAGGGAAGCTGGTCAGTTAATTATATTGATAAACAAATGGTTCTTCACGTTTGTTGCAGTTGAATGATAATTTATTGTCAGTTTGTTGCAAACGTTTCACCATTGAAGGACTCATTTTATACATTCGATTTCAGCGCGACTGTTGCTGATGTTGAGAATCGGTTGCGCGCATGTGTCAAAGGTGTGTTGGCTTGTGATATCATGACGACCTTCCGTTGGGGTCGCATCGGTCGAACTGCATTTTAGCTGATGCCATCTTTTCATGCTACACGCTGGAGGTAGTCCTTAAAGAGGATCGTGGGTTGGCTACACGCTGGAGGTATTCCTTAATGAGGATCGTGGGTTGGCTAATTACTTTAAGAAGTTCTATGACATGCTTGTCCCCGGGGGCTCGTTTTGTATGTTAGGAGTTGGATATATGACATACTACAATGCTGAAGGCAAACGCTATAAGGTCATAGGTATGGTATGTCCGATCAGCTGGTACGAGAAAGTCTGTCCCAGACAGGGCTTGGGGAGATCACACACAAGTTTATTGACGTCAACGTATGTCGCGAGGGTTTGAGTGACGCACAATATTATTCGATTGCTTCTGGAATTAGGTTACAGTAATTTCATTCGTGCAAAAATGACGTCGATATGTACACGAATATGTAAAGGGGAACTTAATTCTTTTTGTCAAATGCTGTAGGTTTTGTTCTACTTGATGCTTGACACAAATCACATTTTTCTTCTTCCACATAGTCATTGTTTTGATAAAATTGCTATTTAAATGTAAATAAATGCAGGAGAGGAAATATATAATGTACGCGAGTGCAATTTATTCGTTGAATTTAACCAAGTCGTGGACATGACGTCGCTGGTGCTTGTGAACATGCAATGAATATTATGATGTAAGTTGGCCCACTTGGTACAGACATGGCCTATACGACGTTATGACAAACAGCGTACTGCACACAGATGACCTGTTTACATATTTTGTATGGAGCCCTGGTCAAAGGTAGGGGATTGAACGAATGAGGTTATGGCTGTGGCAAGGTGATACCATTTGCCAGCTTCTTGTTCACTCACTGGCCTTTTATGTATGAGCTTTGGACTTAAGTTACACAGCGGGATGACAACAGTAAACACATAAAGAATATGGCTCCCGGTGTTCAACATACAGTAAGATAGCAGGCAGTATTTTTTACCAGCAAACGCGTCTACCTGGTGTTGCAGGGGGGGGGGGAGGTGGGTGGGCAGAAGATAACACCTCACTGAATGACTTTGTTTACCCAAACGATGGGATATAGGATCCGATTGCTAGCGAACCCACACAACAGCACCACCACCTATGTCTACTCGAGTACTCTTGTTGACTTCACAGCCCCTGGTGTGTTTCTCTCTGCTGTTTGTATTCTAACGAATTCAGTACTTAAATTTTGTCGCATAAGAGGTATTAGTGTGAGGAAATGCATTGCATGAAGAGTTATCGTTTGATATTAAGGTTGGCATTTGTGCTAAGGATCTCTAACAAATGAAACATTGTGTCTAGTCGCAGAATTCATTCAACAAGCCAAGAAGGTAGGTGAAAAATACACTTGTTACTAGACTAACACATTGCACTGGGTATAAAAAAGGGACAACATTTCAATCAGATTTTTCCAAACGTGAATGCAATATATTCACCAAAAATGGGTGAATATTAATTGTGCAACATTTGGTGACAGTCAACATGTTGGTATGTGTATAGGTCAGCAATCAGCAAGACACCAGCTCGTGATTCGTCATGGACACTCCAAATGCTACACTCGCACAAGGTGGCAAGAATTGCCAGAGTGACTTTGATTCCAAGTCCTATGTCGAGAAGGCGAGCAGAATTAACTATTGTACAATGGTTTAAAGCGTCTGATTGACCCTTGATTTGTCATTTTCGTGTGACCCTACACCAGTCAAAAGATGTAAAGATACGAAGTTGTTCAAAGTATTCACCGAACCCTTGGAGATCACCCAAATTTATACCTCAAACCCCAATGCCTAGTAGCAGCCCGTAGATTTAATCTACTGTTTATTTTAAATAATTGTAGGTTTCAATGACCACAGGGCTTATACTTTACTTATGACCCGTTGTTCGACTTACCCCCCCCCCCCCCTTACCCCTTCACTCACATGCACAAATCATCACTAAAAAAGATATTCCGCCTGTTACCGGAATGAATGAATGATTGCCTTTATTTTGTTTCTTCGTCACAAATGCCACCACGATGCACGTGTATGTTGGCAGTGGTGGCCCGGTTGTACTCCAGATAACCCGGACCATGCATTCTCAGTGGCTGTGGTGACTGCCCTACATGAGCTGCTCGATTCTAGTGAGTCCGATCTCGGTTCAGTGGGGCTCCCTTCATTTATCTATTCGTTGTTTACGTGTTTATTCTTGGACGAATAACTTTAACCTAAATTCTTGAACAAATGTTTTTTTGTGAAATATTGCACTCATGGAATTGGTATTTCAGAAAACTGCAAATGCAAACGTTTATTGTTGTTGTGGACCGATCCATTCACAGTGCCTTGTGTGGCTGTAGGTATTTCTCAGAGATTTATCTAATCGACTGTGAACGCAACAGAAAGGTGCTCTAGAACTGGGTATCGCATGGCCCATCTGCATATGATTGTCTTCTTTCTTCATATATGCAACCTATCTAGAGGAAAACAGGTCAGTTACATTTTAAACTGATCTATATAGCTATCTATCTATCTATCGAGCGATCTATCGAGCTATCGATCTATCTCGAGCGAGCGAGCGAGCTAGCGAGCTAGCTATCGAGCGATCGAGCGAGCGAGCGAGCTAGCGAGCGAGCGAGCGAGCGAGCGAGCGAGCGAGCTAGATTCGAGCGAGCGATAGCGATCGAGCGAGCGAGCGAGCGAGCGAGCGAGCGAGCGAGCGAGCGAGCGATCTAGCGAGGAGAGCGAGCGAGCGAGCGAGCGATCGAGCGAGCGAGCGAGCGAGCTAGCGAGCGAGCTAGCGAGCGAGCGAGCGAGCGAGCGAGCGAGCGAGCGAGCGAGCGAGCGAGCGAGCGAGCGAGCGAGCGAGCGAGCGAGCGAGCTAGAGCGAGCTAGCTATCGAGCGAGCTAGCTAGCGATCTATATCTAGCGATCTATCTATCTAGCGAGCGATCGAGCGAGCTGAGCTATCTATCGAGGAGCGAGCGATCGAGCGAGCGATCTATCTATCTATCTATCTAGCTAGCTATCTATCTATCTATCTATCTATCTATCTATCTATCTATCTATCTATCTATATCTATCTATCTATCTATCTATCTATCTATCTATCTATCTATCTATCTATCTATCTATCTATCTATCTATCTATCTATCTATCTATCTATCTATCTATCTATCTATCTATCTATCTATCTATCTCTTTCCTTCTCATCTATCTATCCCGTCCTCACTATTATGTCATTCTTAAGATATGGATCTATCTATCTATCTATCTATCTACAGCTGATTTCTATCTATCGTCCTCTATCCTATCTTACTGCACCCGCTCACAGCACTGGATGCCTTCCGCCTACTCCAAGTTTACAAGTCGCTGAAAACAATTTCCGCCGAGCAAAAAGTCGCTGAAACTCCCTGTCGACTTTGAGGCTTTCCGCCCGACCAAGGTGAAGGCAAGTCTCGAATGGAGAGGAGGAAAAAAAGAGGGGTGTCAGACAGGAGACAATCTGGTCAGGTAGGACTGACTACTCTTTGAGTGACAACCTCCCTTTAGTAATGTTGTGAGGCTGTGACATCTACCTGTTAGTGATGTTTTGAATTTAAGACATCCACCTGTTTGTGATGTCATGAATTAATGAAATCCACATGGTGTAGTGAATTCATGACATCTACCTGTTGGTGATGTTAGTTTAAGACATCAATCTGGTAGTGATGTTGTGAGTCTAAGACACCCACCTGTAAGTAGGGTTCAGGTTCAACACAGATAACACCACATTTGTTCACATGTCGCATGTTCTAATGTATTCACCATCACATCTTCACTGTGTTTTACTATTGACCCTGAGCCAGCGAAAGGTGACCCTGTGGCTCCTAGGCAGCTGCGAGTGGTGTGTGACACCATGCTCCAGGGGCTGAGCAAACACATGCGATGTTGTTGTGTAGATGTGGTGGTTCCCATGAATGATGAGGAGCACAGCAAGGCTGCAGAGGTGGGTACCAGGTGTTGGTTTGACCCGAGATGTTTTTGAGAGGATGTGGAGGAGCTTATGAATGAAAATGACCATTAGAATGCTGCTGATATGGGTACCATGGTAACCAGATGTTAGTTTCAATCTGAGATGTGCTTTGAGGGTATGAATGGTAACTACATCTAGTTATTTTTATCTTACCCGATAAATTCATCCATCTTTGCATTTTTTTTCTCAATATATTAGCAACATATAAACAACAAAGGTTACTTTTGTAGCCGTTTTGAATTGCTTCATGTCTGCTGTAGCAATATTTCACTTATAGGTTTGATGTCAAGCAGTATTTCATTATATTTCATTATATATCATATCTTATAATCACATTGTTTTCATGCATGTTGGTTTCTTGAGTAGATTGCAAGGAGAGAGGGCTGTATCATTCTCACATCAGAGATGCCGATTGCCTCTGTACAGTGCTTTTCCTTTACATTGGCTTCTTACTCAAATACCAATTGGTATGGACGTCTTCAATAATATATTGCTTGTAGTTCCCATGTAATGAAAGCCATCCTCCTATGCTATGTAACTGACATGAATTATAACGATTTTCCATTCAGCCACTAAGATTATGTAAAAAAATATGTTGTGCCGCGCTAGAATCTTGTATGCCTGTGACTGACTGAGTTTAGGTTTTGTCAATAGTGACATTATCTAAGCAGGGGTGGTTTTGATCTGTTTTCAGTTGAGGTCGCAGGTGGGTGAAGGTCGCTGTCTGAATGTAGTTCAAGGTCGTCCACGTGATCAACTGACCAAGGTGCTCTCCTACGTCAACGTCAAGGTCGCTGCCAATGATATCTTCAGTCGCTGTCAGGTGAGATTGATGCAACTGGGCAGCTGCTGTCAAATGTTTAGTCATAGTTATTCATGGCAACTACTTAATGCCATTTTACGAATAACCAAGATATGGTATCAAAACAATATCTGCAATGTGATGTCACGACCACAATTTTCTTAACGTGTACCCTGGTGGCACGTGAGAGCTATGAGTGACCATGTGATGTTATATAAGGAGGGATATCATTGGTTGTTCTGTTACCATGACAATTGTTTATTGCTTCAGGTGTGTAATGGGATTACTACTTTGACTGTCCATTCAGAAGAGATGACCCACAGCTACATGGCGGATGAATCTGAAACTACGTAATGTGACGTCATATTTCGTTGTGACTCTAGACAATTGCTCAATAATCACGAGACAGTGGATAACCAAAATAGTGTAGTTCAAACGATATGCATCTCAAAAATTCAGTCGGAGTACAATTTCCATTAGCGAAAAATAGTTTAAAGGAAACGAATGGAAAGGGCTGGTGATGACGCACAAACTGAGGGAACAACATCGAAACGACTTCTCTAAATCAATTTGAGGTGAATAATGTCTCAACTTGGAAATATGCTGTGACTCACAACAAGTATGCATAAGATAGCGCAATATTGGAAATGGAATTGTAACGCGAAATGTTTTAACAAGCGCCTGTGATAATGCACTTGGAAATCTCTCAATTAGTACAGTACATATTTGCCCACAATGTCTGCATGAGAAAGTTGCTGGTAAATACAATACTTACCTACTTACATACTTATATCCCACTATCATTAACACACTTGGTGTGACCTGCTACATTAACGTTGGGAGGTGAGCCAGAACTGATTAGATCGCTCCAATGGGATGAGGGTTTTGACATTGAGCAGAACACTTCTCTGACTATAAGCCCATTGCTGTACGTATTAATAGCAGACTGAACCATTATTAATCAACAGACTGAATGTCACGATCCATGCTATATACCAGCAGCCTTGTCAAATTAAAGCCCAAGAAAATATTATATATAATTGAGGCTGCTAATTTCCGTCCTACCTACTCCATCACTAGTCTGAATAAAGGTCGGTCTCCTCCGGGATGCACGTGTAACGAACTGACGTAAATGTGAGACCCACAGCAGGTATGCTTTAGGCTGCAACAGACGAGTATTGTCGCTGTAAGATGATGAGGCCGTGATATGCCTCTAACGCATGACATGAAATCAGCATGCCTGTCTTTGACACTATCGCGCCTCTAGCTCACCATACCAATGCGTAACTGCTTAAGGCATGTTCTAGGATGTGTTGACAATACTGGTATGACAATGCTATGATGGATACGCCAAAATACTGCATTTCTTTTTGCATCAAATGATCCTAGCTGTCCAGATTGCGAGAATATTTACATTAAAGTATTTTTGTATTTGCAATGACAATTATTCACACATTGCAAAAGCGCTTAACGAGGTTAAACATATGGCCGTTACCTATGCACATTAATGTTTTGTCAACCTCCAATTGTACTATATTACTAGCTATGCTGACGAGAAATTCCTCCATGCGAAGGTATCAGTGATTGGCGGACGTTGATGACGAAACAATTTGATCAAAATTTCTCAACTTTACCATGAAATATTGATGAAATCCAACCGTTGGATATTTTAGCAGGCAATTATCCACTTTTCGGCAATTTACTCATCTAAAACATAGAAATGTTAAGGAAGCAATTTGCCCGTGGCCTCAGGACCAAATTATCTATATGAAGAGATAAATGGCAGATATAAATGAATATATCAATCTCCTCCAAAAGATTACGGCTGGCGTCTGGCAGTGGGAATGTTATCCGTTTGCTCGAAGGGATTAAAGTGTCCTTGGTCCGACTGAGTAATGTGCCTATTTTGGACGCATTGACCGCACCAGAAAGATGTGCCAGTGTTTATTAATAGCACACTTTGCCTGCTGCTGGTGACCATATAAATGTTAATGTTCGGTTTGACATGGTGATTGCTCATCAGCCTACTTGATTATTCAGCGCCTTAGGGCATGAATATTTCTTAGAAACAGGCGCTTTGTAAATATCTACAAATGCTTTTAGTGGAGTTTAATCATTGAATTATAATGTTTTGCAATGCTTTAACCGTTTTTATTGCCCCTGAAACTAAGGAGACATCGCGGATGTGTAGATACGAGAATTATCCCGGAGCATGGATAACGTTCATTACAGTCCATAATCCCACCGTCTAGTTTTGAAAGCCTTTAATACAGGCTGTTACGATCCAGAAGGGGTCGGTGTCTTTACTTTTGTATTGTGCTTAGTCCATTAAGAACTTAACGAACTAAGAAGTTGATCTGACACACCTTAGGCGTCATTGAGATTGGTATGGATATAGAAGATCGTTGCAATATCAGACTAATCCTGCGACTATTTTTTATTGCCCTTAATTAGATATCGGTGTGTTATTATTCTCATTCTATAAATCGCATCCCAAGTCCGAAGTCCAGTTTGTAAAACTATATGTGTTGTGGTTTACTAACCCGCATGTGTGGGGTATAGCGAAATGTAGCAGCGATTCAGAAGCGATGTTGTATATACCCACAATATAGTTACCAGACCAGTACCTTATGGAACAACAGAAGCCATATCAATTCCACCACAACTAGTTCCTTTTCTTTTTTGTTCAGATTTACACAGGTAAATCAACAACCTCCATTCTTCATTTTCTTACCTAAGGGTAGAAAAAGTTACTTTTTCATCTTGACTGAATCGGGCACTAGTTTATAAATACAAAATGATTCTAGTGTACATCGATGCTGATACGGACTGCATTATTCAGCACTAATTGCGTCACGTAAACAGCGCATCTCTGGATCAGTTATGACCCACACACAACTTTTAACCAAATATTTGAACTAATGCAACCTGTACCTTCACTCCCTTTAGTGGAACATACTATCAATTATCCTCATCAATATCCGTGTTTTGGCTATTCAGGTGATCTACCACTTATGTCTTGTAGATATGTAATTAACATTTACTGCTTTAGAAGGCACAAAAACTGCTTTCGTCGGTCTGGGAGCTTGCTGACTAGCAGACTTTTGATATCGTTGAATATGACCACTTATGTATTCGATCAACTGTCTGTGGTGCACTGGTTATTAGACAAAAAACATTAAATTGACGCAGACATAACGCCTACAATATTGATAAGTACAACGTCTAAAAACAACGTCAGGTGATAATAATAACTACCAAGAAAAACAAGACGCTTTGTGAAGATTATGCGATTCATTCTAAGAAATAAACCTCGACATGTATTGTATTTATTTGTCTCCAAACGTCCATACGTGATGCAATCAACACATATTTACACGGTCCACTTACTTTTATAAGTCGAGCAATCCTTTATTTAGGCATTATCCTGAAAATAAAGCAAAACGTACCGGGAATGAGTATGTGATCCAGACGTACATATAACGCCGACAAGCGAACCCCTTATGTACTCTTATTATCTTGTCAATGGTGTGCCTGATAAAGTTTTGTTTTCTTGAATTAATTGAGCAAATATGCACCACACCGCAGAAAAGATTGAATTAATTACGCTATCGTAAAGGTTTCAGTACTTGTTGCAGAGACTTGAGTCGTCAGTGTAGCAACCCAACTGTGATAAGCAGTCAGCGAGAAAGCAAAACGAAGCACACATCCATAATGCCACTGACAATATCCCAAGTCTCTTACAGCGTACAACAAATGACATCATTGAGGCCCGGTGAAATAAAGCGTCTACCATTTGCCTAATTACTTATTTTTACAATAGTAATTACATTGGTACGCTAAAAAACATACAACGTAAGGTGATAGAAACAAGTTTTATGAGAACAATGTGTGTGGTGCTCTTTTGTGTAGTTGTCTAAGCTGCTGGACATTCTACTGTAATGTGCGCTGGCCATTGTTGCTGAGGATGCTCAATGCAATGCACCCATGAATGCGTCATCATCAACTATACTGTGCCAATACGTCGATAGCCTCCACATCAAGATTACATAGTATATAAAGGTTTACAGGCAAGCGATATGGTGCAGGCCGTGCGTCATGTTGAACACTTCTATACTTATTTTGTTGTCGTATAAGTAATTGCCTTGATGTAAATAGATATAAACTAGGTAACAGACCCATGTATTGAGCCTTGCTGCCGTACATAACCACCATGGTTACTCATTTCATATTCATAAACATTTATACAATATTACATTGTTGCATTCGATAAATCTCACAAGAAGCGATTGCATGAACATGTGCGTCAATTATCTAGACACCCTACATTTGGCATCTTTCTAGAAGACTCAAACTCATTTATTGATAGCAAAATATCATGAAACGCAGATTTGCTGTGTTTATACAGGTAAAACCCAATAGATACGATAGTAAAGTGTACACTGATGATCAACACACGTGTGTTTATATGAACACAGACATCTTATTGTTTTCGTCTGTAGTTCTGGATCTGCTGCTAAGCAGCATTATAGCTCTAAGAAGGGGAGCAAAACAATTTAGTTAGGCACAATGCTGCTAGCAATTTCATTCTACCTATTTCAATTGCGTTTCGTTATTATACTTAAAATACGCCGCATTTGTTTTGCAATATATAGATGAAATATATCAGGCGTTGAAATATCGTATAAAAACTAATAGAGAAAAAAACTAATAGAGAAAAAACCGACTTTAATAGTTTCTTTTTTGGGGCTCTCAATGTCATATTATTTTCTAAAAGTGTCGTTTCAAATGTGGTACTTTTAGCCAGGAAGCTTACCAGACAGGATCAGGTTCAGATCGGGATATAATAGTCCAGACAGATACTTAGTGAGTTCATAAAAACGGCTTATTTATTCTGTCATGATTTCTATTTCATGATATGTCAAAAGTCGTAAAACTGTCGAAAAAAATGAATAAAGGGTGCCAAATGCGAATTTAAAAGATAAAACTAGTCTAACAGAATATATTACGCAAGATTGCTTTAGGTTCATGCTATTGGATTGCGTAATACTACCTCTTATAACTGAATTATTTCAGTGCTGTTGTTTTATGTCGCATAATATAAGTATTTAAGCAGGTACAATCTAGAATAAACGATCGATTCTTCTTGTTAAGATTGCAGTCTAAAGATGACTTATATGGTCTTAATTAACAATCACATCATATTATATCATAACAAATGAAAAATAATCTAACTGGCTGCTAATCTAAACAGATTGCAAGCTCCGTGAGCACGCGCTTGACTACCTTGTGCACAGGGTGTGATGTTTGCATCTGGATCTGCGACATCACTGTGACAAAGCCATCTCACAAAAGGGTGTTAATACGAGTAGCATATCGCCACGGAAATGGTTCTTTCCACATTGTCTGCAATTGCTGTAATACAACTAGTCTTAAGCAATAAAGTAGCCCATTATTTGTAAGGATGTCATACAAGAACTTAGGTCACGAATTTCATCAAGCTATTGAGCTCTAACATATATTGCCTGTCAGCTTATTGCTTCCATAAAGGCAGTAAAACGTTTTATCGATTTCAAATGCCAAATCACAACTCAAAGTATTTTAACTAAAGAAGTGACTCAAAATGGTGCTTATTTTTGAGTTAAATCATTGATATGAATTAAGAAAGTGCTGTACGCTATCTAATAACGCTTATGTGCCCTAGTAGTTAGTTCCCTGGTGGTCATGGTACCAATCAAGCCTTACGTTCATCAGACACATCAATGCTGTATATCCTAAATAGGTTGAGCATGCTCAAATTCTCCCACAAACAGGACGTGACAATATGTAGTCCGTTACGTACCGTATGCACATACATTATGCTAGCCTTCTCGCGCTAAATCTGACTTTACAAGCGTCATTATGGAATTTTGGGGTGATCCTGTAGAAATATTGGGATCAAAGCGCGACATAATGAAACTTTGGTGCCAGTTGTGTTGCCATTGGTGTTGATTTGCATTGTGTCAGGCTGCCACGGTAGATGACAACACCCCGTCATCTTCAAGGATTAGCAGAGACAATTGGGTTAATAGATTGTAGGGAAGCAGTACATGGATACTTCTATATTTAATCACATATATCCCCCGTACTGCTGTCGGTACACTCCAGTATAGGCACAATCAGCTAGAAAAGATGTTAAATACAGATATATAGATTTTGCATTTCGCAGTCATTGTAACGTTGATTACATCGTTAAATTGCTAAAGGCTATCTACAAAAGTAACAGCAGTTTGTGGATTTTCTGTGAATCTGTCCATGAATTGCATTATTGACCGCAAGCAGTTATAAACAAAACAAATTAGTCTATTAGCCATTTCCTGACATTTTGTAAAATGCCATCAGGGTCCTAAAACCAACCACCAAGTACAAACCCCAGAGGCCCTGACCAATCCTCCATATAAATATAGCCCATAAATAGGTAATATATATAGGCATCAGCACTCAAGCATGTCGTGCTAGTCCCATTTGGCTCGTCTGGACGAATATTTGCCGGTCTCGCGTTGGTTTACTGTCATCATAAGTCAATATAAATGCTTGCTCAGGTCAAATGGTCCATGCAAGTGGGAGGTTGAGCCGAGGCCCATAACCTCAGTAACGCTATTGTATTCTTTGAGAATACGGTCCAAGCTTGGCGGGAATTGTTCTCTATGCTACAACCCCGAGTAATAAAATGGTATCTGAATATGTTAGAACAATAATGTTAAATTTTGGTCGTTAATAGCCATTGTTGCTTGATAGTGATTGAGTTATTTCTTTATGCTATAACATACAAATTAACGACACACATACCTCAAATTACTGACCTGTATACTTGTCCTCTAACAGCTACCACAAGCAATCATGATCAGCTTTGAACCGGAGAACGAGAGATGCTTACAACTTGAAGGTTATCACAAATATATGACATAGGTACATCCTCAAAACAGCTTTCGCGTTTAGTTTTATTGGAAAATCTATTAATTAAATTACAACAAAGAGCTATCTATATAAGTGTTATCGTTGACGCGCGCTGAACATCCTGTTCAAAGTATATTAATGCAATAACTTTGATCTAATTAACACCCAAGAGACAGCGATATGTGCGACCCAACATTGTACATAACGTTGCAGTCATAAATGAAGAATCACAGCATGTGATAAGCGGATAAGGGGATACCCTATGACAGCTTTATGGTTTGTATTGCGTCACAGAAAGACTTTATTGGACGCATAATCTCGCGTTACAACAGTGAATGACGCTAATTATAGAAAGATATGCTCATCAATATCACAAGCTGTCAGCTTGTTGTCTAATCAGGCATGTACATAACGGTCAGTATCGGTGCCCTAAGTGTTTAATGGCTCACTCAACTTGTATCGTTCTTATGACGCCACAGTTTATTACAAGACCCCAACACCTTCTATGTTTGCTTTGCCTTGCCTCACGGATTGCCAGACTGCATTTGGCTCATAATTCAGTCGTAAAACGTTAGACAGATATTCGCGTATCAAATTATCTCTAGCGTTATGATGTATGTGTAATCTAATGCCTTGCGTTACGATGCCTACTATGTTATCAGTAAAATACAGTGTACGAATAGGTTATTCTTTCAACTGACTTTGCAGAATGTACATATATTCATAAAAATGCACACAGGACGCCTGGGGTTAAAACATAATGCTGTAGTGTGTTGCTACCCTTTAGTGTAGTCATCCAACCCGAATTATTACTGTTTTGGTCCTTTTTTTATTTGATGTGTCCCCTTTTTTGTTAAATGGATGGTGTTTGTGTTTCATATTAGTGATACAGGCATATTTACTGCGCAAAGATGATTACGTAATGCTGTATTGATTTTGCAGCCCTTTTGCTAATTCGTTAAATTCTTTAACGAATTAGCAAAATTGGTAACAGCTTCGTGGTTTGTTGCCAAACGCTAAGCAATAGTTGTTACGGAACTCTTAGCATGGCTTGTACGAATTACGGAATTCATTCAACAATTAAATAAATACATCAGGTTGCCCATCTCAGCCATCAAGCTTATCACAGACGTAGTCCTTGGGTCACAAATCGGATATAAACCTCCGAAACCTAGACCAACCCTCCACATTAAAACAACCATACTATAGACAAATCAGCACTCAATCTGACGAATTATCATTAATGAAGTTAATTGTGAAGAAACGTTAGAAAACAGAACTATGATAATTTTTAGCTTCTGTGCTTGAAGCCGACGTATTGTTCAATCTTCGTTAATGTTAACATCAATGGATGCATTTATGTATCAACATTTATGTATGTTTGTGAATATTAACGATTGCATTAAAATTCAAATTAATTCCTCTCATGCATGAGTTTGGATTTCATCATTCCTTTCTCATCAAGCCGTTAATGACAATCTATTAGTTAGACGTACCAATAATTTCTTACGCGTTGTTATGCACGTGCATTCACCTTGTAAAATATTCTGCGTCTGCGCCCCAAATAATTACTGGCCCAAATAATTTATGTATATATATATATATATATATATATATATATATATATATATATAGATATATATATATATATATATATATATATATATATATATATATTATATCTATATATATATATATATATATATATATATATATATATCTCTATATATATATATATATATATATATATATATATATATATATATATATATATATATATATATATATATATATATATATATATATATATATATATATATATATATATATATATATATATAGATGTGCAGTGCAGTTTGATATCTGTGGGTAGACAATTAAACATTCTTATAGTGGTGCTTTGCAACAAGCATTAGGTTGTAAAAGGGGTTTAAGGTTTATTTGATTTCGATGCATTATCATGGCCATCCAAACATGTTTGTTGACATGGGGAAATATGGGGTTTCGATGATCAGGCTTATGCAATATCCATGCATGATGGATGAATCGGCAGATTTCTGTTTGATTACTGAATAAACGTTTCTGGTTCAGTCGATTGAAAGTTTTCGTGCATCTACAATCTAATAACAATTGTAGTGCGAATTTGGGGAGTTCAAATGATTGTATTGCTACCATCCCTAATCAACTTGTGTAATGGCGATCGTGATACTCATATGACTTCAACGTGTATATTGCAGAAGTTAATGTAAAACACATTAACACGAACGTGAATATAGAAAATAATTTATGGTTTTTAAGACAACCAAAAAGTGCCAGTTAAATAACCGTCTGAATACAGTCAGTATTTCTCGATTGATTTGCTATTTGCTAGGACCATTTGCCAAAATGATAGGGCGGTTGAATTGCAATATGTTGTACGCATGTAACCGTATTCTTTGAATACAATTAGTACAATTACAGTACAAACATTAATATTTGTGTAGTTGATGGATATTGGGGTAACTGCGGCGATGGCATTTGTTAAGAGTATGATGCTAAAATGCGTAAGAGATGAACATGTGCTATCATGGTACTTATCTATGATGTTACCAATAAAAGTAACTACATTAAGTGTGCTTTCCTATGCAATTGAACGGATACCCTTGACAATTTTCCATTACCCAGGTCGTATTGGCGTTATACGTAGCAACAGATCATCCCGCGCCTGCTGCTTAACAAATACTAGTTTCAACAGGAAGACGCATGTGAAGTTTGATTCATAACGGTTATTTCCTGACCGCAAAACTTCCATGTGCCTTTCAAAGCCTATTGAAGATATACTTATAACAATGGGGTTAATAATTTGGTGCATTCTACAAGGTCAGACCATTGTCATATTAACTGACCCTACATCACACAGGTGCTCAGGTGAGTTTGGAATTGATATTTGCACTCATTCATTTTCGTTAGTGTCGCGCAATTGGGACTACACCTTTGTAAAAATAAAAAAACCCCGTTAGATTCCTCAAATGAATACACTATTCAGGTATTGCATTAGTTGTTGCGTCTAAAATAATATGTTCTTGGCAGGCTGGCAAACTAGATGTTCAGCGAATCGTGCAATGCAGAGGTTAAAACTTCCATACCGACAATAGTTACTCTGTTCCTCATGGCGCCATTGTAAGCAGTATGGAGAGTAGTTAAATTAAAATCATCTAATTACCACCTACACAACAAATATACGCTAGTGAACGGAGGTTTACATTGTCCTGGTCAAGTACCAAAGCGTGATTGCATTAGAATGTCATTGTAAAGATCCTGCCAACTGTGTTAATATATAATTGTTTCATTGCAGGTACAAGTAGTTTATATGGAACACACATTGTTACGAGACTATAGTACCGCCAGAGCCAACTTTTACAATAGTTAGCTATGTTCTATGTTTTATGACAGCATGATTCTGGGGTGTATGTTATCGTATCGTTATAAGGCGTTCCCGTGTGTTATCTTAAACAAACTCATAAGCTACGATAAAATGACAGTTGTTGTTACGAGTAACGAAATGAAGGTGCAAAAATGGCTGAAATAGCAAGATAATAGGATTGACTAAAACTAATGCGTTGAATATCAAAGATAGCTAGTGCTGATAAAATTGGGGAAAGTTTAACCAATGAACACAGCAACATACATCTGTCAAGATGTTCTGCAAATGACCAAACACGGTATTGCTCGTGACTATTTATCTTCGAGTGTGGTAGTTGTCTGTCAATGCAAATGGTACGGTCCGCAGACACGTCGGCAGAAGCGACATCGTTGCCAGATATATAATAGATAATGTTCTTATACATATACATATGTACATGGGATTTATTAAAAGCTTTCCCAATGGCGCTAAAATATAATCTGGTAATGTGCGATTAATTATTTTTTCAATATTTTTTTGCCTCCTGGATTGTTTGACAGTACCAACATATCGCTATGGCTTCGATATTGCCAATTTGACCTAATGGTGAGACAACTGAACATCTCGCTCTAAAGACTGTAGGTCAAATATTTATTAAGGGTGGTTCAATGGTAAGTTGTATCTGCACGCCGTGCAGTTAATGAGAGCAAATAGTGATTGTTTTAGGCAGATTTCAGCTATTACAGCGTTTTGAAACCGACTGATGTATCATTGCTGCTGGGTTCTTCTCATGGCAGTGGCTTTTGGCGGATACCGGACAATTGGCTTCATCAGCAAAGATGAGCATGTGTTATCGTACATGGCTGCACAGTTTTTCCGTATGTACGATGGACTCGGTATGGTATGTTTTCACACAAATGCTCTTGTATTACCAAAATTGGTTTGGGTATATTTTAGAGCCGCAACGTGTAATTACATGTCTCCGAGACTCCCAAACATCAAAGAAACTGTTATAAAATTATGAAGATGCTATTAAAATATCGGAATAACTATGATATGCATGCAACTACATTTAACAACGTGGGTTCAATGAATTAGTCACGCTTATGTTTTCTTTTCGTCGTAAAAAGCGTCGTCCTAGCACAATACCATTTCCATATGTAATGGCAACAACAGTGGCTGCGATACGCACAGAAGGGTTTAATACAATAAGTTATTTTTCATACTCTATTTGAAATACGGGTGATGTCAGATTAGGTTTCGTTTCATCGGGATAACTTTAACCATTATCAGTAAATAAAACTTTACGCTCTTCCAAATTAATCCTAAATCAGAATGATAACCAATATTCGTTCACCGCTAGCAAGCAAGGATATAGCGATTTTGCACATGTTAAGGCTTATTCTGTTTATAACAAAAATAAGACACCTGGGATAATAATAACCCCTTGAATGCTGAACACGCAGTGCATATACGTGATGCAATCAACACATTTTTACACGGTTCACTTACTTTTATAAGTCATGCAATCCTTAGTTTACCCATAATCCTGAAAATAAAGCAACCACACCGGAAATGAGTATGTGATGAAAACGTACATATAACACAGACAAGCGACCCATTATCAACTCTAATTAACTTTTTAATGGGGTGCCTGATAAATTCACATTCAGACAACGAATCCCAGATCTCTTGCAGCGTACAACAAATGACATCACTAAGGCAAGGTGTAATACAGCGTCTACCATTTACATAATTACGTATTTATACAATAGTGTTTACGTTGGAACGCTAAAAAACATACAATGAAAACACAATGTGTGTGGTGCTCGCTTGTGTAGTTGTCTAAACTGCTGGACATTCAACTTTAATGTGCGCTGGCCATTGTTGCTGATGATGCTCAATGCAACGCATCCATGAATGCGTCATCATGAGTTCTGCTGTGCAAATACGTCGATAGCATCCACACCGAGATAACATAGTTTTACAGACAAGAGATACGGTGCAGGTTGTGCGTCATGCGAAACCTTACTAACCTCATTTTATAATCGTATATTTCCCTGATATAAACTAGGTAACAGACCCATGTATCGAGCCATACTACCGTACATAACCACCATGGTTGCTCATTTCATATTCATGAACATCTCTTCAATATTACATTGTTGCACTCGATAAATCCCCTTTGATGCGATTGCATAAATATATGCATCAATTACCTAGACACCTAACATTTGAAATATTGATTTCATCTACCTTTCTCAGCATTACAAATATAATCATATTTTTACATACCACCATATTCTAGTTACATTATATTTGCGTTGCCTACCAAGCTTTAATGCGTAAACCTTACCTGCCTTGTATTGTTTTCTTCTCTTGTAGTAGATCTGCTGCTAAACAACATTAAATCTCCCAGAAGGGCACAATGCTGCTAGCAATTTTTATTCTACCTATTTGAATTGCTTTTCGCCGATATACTTAAAATTCGCCGCATTTATTTTGCAATATATAGATAAAATATATCATGCGTTGTAATATCGTATCAAAATTATAAGAGTGTTCGTGCTCTCTAGACAAGTATATCTCTAATAATTCCAGTGATAAAATGTGATAGATTGGTCTCCACGTGACCGCATTCATTCAGATTAGTGGTCACACAACCTCATTGGTCTTGTATGGATACATGCATCTGCTGAAATAACTGATGAGAGAGCGACACGACGAACCCTTAATGATAGCGAGGATAGTTTCTTTTTGATGCTATCAATGTTATGTTGTTTTGTAAAAATGCCGTTTCAAATGTGGTACTTTTAGCAAGGAAGCTTACCAGACAAGATCAGGTTCAGATCGGGATGTATTAGTCCAGACAGATACTTAGTCAGTTCATAAAAACGGCTTATATATTCTGTCATGATTTATATTTCATGATATGTCAAAAGTCATAATCCTGTCGATACAAAATGAATTAAAGGTGCCAAATGCGAATTTAAGAGATAAAACTAGTCTAACGGAATATATTACGCAAGATTACTTTAGGTTCATGCTATTGGATTGCGTAATACTACCTCTTATAACTGAAGTATTTCAGTGCTGTTGTTTTATGTCGCATAATGTAAGTATTTAAGCAGGTACAATCTAGAATAAACGATCGATTCTGTTGTAAAGATTGCAGTGTAAAGATGACTTATATTGTCTATATTTACAATCACACCATATTATATCAAAACTTATGAAGAATAATCTAAATTGGCTGCTAATCTAAACAGATTGCAAACTCCGTGAGCACGCGCTTGACTACCTTGCGCACAGTGTGCGATGTTTAAATCTGGATCTGCGTCATCACTGTGGCAAAGCCATCTCACAAGAGGATGTTAATACGAGTAGCATATCACGGAAATGGTTCTTGCTGTAATACAACTAGTCTTGAGCAATAAAGCAGCCTATTATTTATAAGGATGTCATATAAGAACTAGGGTCACGAATTTCATCAAGCTATTGAGCTCTAACATATATTGCCTTCCAGCTTTTACTTCCATAAAGAACGGCAGTAAAACGTTTTATCGATTTCAAATGCCAAAGCACAAATCAAATTATTTTAACTAAAGAAGTGACTCAAAATGGTGCTTATTGTTGAGTTAAATTATTGATATAAATTAAGAAAGTGCTGTACGCTATTGAATAACGCTTATGTGCCCTAGTTGTTAGTTCCCTGGTGGTCATGTTACCAATCAAGCCTTACGTTCATCAGACATACAAGGCACAGAGACTTATCACGCTGCCCATATATTAATTTACATGGGTTAATTAATTCAATGCATGTGTCAATAATTTCAAAAGCCACAAACAAGAAAACAGTCCCAACTGGACCGTTACAGCTGTTGGGAACTTACTGGGTAAGTAGATTAGTGGTTCTTCTTAAACGAAACCAGATAATCATTGAATTTAGTTCTGGTTATTATTTAACACACTACTATGTTGAACTGAGGTTATTTTCCGGGAGGATCATAGGGATAACATCGATCAATCAGAGAGGCACGATTTGCCTCGAGAGTCAACTCCAGTTTAAGATATTCAGGCCAGATATTGGACGCAGTGGATAAGGGCGAAGTGGTAAAAGGTTAAGGGTGTGAACGTGAATGTAAACTTAAATCGTTAATTAAGTCATGCCTCTTACACCACCCTTCTTCTTGCACGAAATACTTTGCCCTCACACCATTTCCATAGCTTACCGCACCCATTCATATATATATTACATGCAATAGCAACATGCAGCAGCAAAAATACTAAAATATAAATAGACTTATTTATTCGATAGAGCATGAAATCTCAAATATAAAGCAAACGCGTTGGTGAAAACAACGAGACTATTGAAAACAATTTTGAGAATAAAGTGAATCGATAATTATGTTGTTGCTGCTATCCTTCGTTGCAGGTCTGAGCGAATTGACAATAACATATAGAACAGAATAGATATTGAAGATCCTATCACGCTTTACATGATAAGCAACAAGAGTGTCCTTGGTTAGATGACATTCCTAGCTGTACTTAATTTACTAAACCAGAAAGCCTCGCAGCGACGGCTGAGACAATTATGTCCCACATACGAGCAATGCAAAAAGCGTTAACATGAATTTGTTTGCTCAGAATGTTGGACTTATTAGTGAAGTCCCGCAGGCTGCAATAGTCATACTCGTTTCTATGCACATCCATAATTTGAGCTTATTCCTGACAGATGTGATGGAACACACAAAATACGTCCTCTTCGGTCGATCAGTTAGTTGTACACATCCAGAGCGAAAAAGCAGCTTGTGTTATAATGTATTGTATGCACCGAATCGTTTTCATTGAAACTTAACTTGAGCTTCATTATTATTTATGCAGTTGATAGGTAATGCCTTAAATGCGATGCTTTCGCAATGGTAATCGCAATGGTGATCATAATTCAAGCGTATTGATACCATACAATATGCTGATAGGCTTGACTAATTTGTGAATATATAACAAAATAACATATATCAATCATGCGCAAGAAATGGAACATTGTCCACGATAATTAACCAAATACTCAGCCAGGAAGCAACCAATGAACCGCAAGTATGCTGATCATATGTTTCGAAATAATATTTCCACTGACCCAATAGGTGTTTGATAATTAAATTTTTCTCTCACTCACTTTGTATTGATGCCAACCAATGGGTATGCATTACGCCTCTTGAACTTAATTACTAATTCTTTTTACCAGTCCTGTCAACCCTTTGTTCACTTCTTGTCCTACCAGGAAGACCGGGCAGACTGTACGCATCAATGTGCCACTTAATGACAAGTTTCTTGATGCTATTTGCGGATCATTTTACGTTAATGCATTGAGTAGATGATAGACAAAAATGCCAAATATTCATTCAATCAAATTTGATAAAACTTGTTGATTATTTACTATCAGAGAAAAACAAAACAAGTAGCAAACAATCTAGGCATAGTTTAGTTGTTCAGAATAGGTCATTCAAGGGAATTATTTACTGCTTAGTTTTTTACTTGACAATATACTGTGTCAACACAGATGACGACCATTGCAAGAGTTAATACGTAGGTTCTTAAACCAGCTCAAGATCCATTTTATATGCATGTATGGGGACTTACCACGAGATCAATAGACAATTTGTCAGCCAATAAAGGCGCCAGCTGGTCAACGCTCGCAGCAGTATCATATTATATGCCTGCATATTTTGCAACGTGCTGTGATGCTTAGTAGAAGGTATTTGGTGGACAATTTGGATGTACTTGGATATATCTATTGCCTATGGTCAAAGATATGCAAGCAAATAATGCCTTGTCTTATAACTCTTTCCTTTGTAAATATGGGTAAACAATGACGACAGTTGTGCATGTACCTTCCTTAAATGATTCCAGTGGCACTTTCAGAAACAATAGTGAGAGTCAGCCAATGGTAAATTTCTTTTTCACGATGAGATATATATTGGTTGTTTCAATTAAGAGGCTATATTAGCTAACCTAATGAAAACGTCTATAGGTGAGCTTCCCATTGCTCCGTGCATTGCTCATGATGACAGCTTCTGTTACTCTTTTCCTTCCTTCGGCTATATAATATCCTTGCAAGTGATTTTGATTAGGATTGTAAAGTGGATGCAATTTTTCCAGCAACATAACTTCTCCTCAACCATTAGGTCATACATCTGTTCCAATGACTGTTTATTATAATGTTAGTTATGGGTTATAAAAGTATTCCCTCAAGAGTCTATATAAAATGGAGGTATTCGTTTAAATCCATTCATACCTGATAGGATTCTCGGGGAAATATTGTTATTGTTTGTTCCATCATTATGAATTTTAACCGGATCATTTTTAGTGTCGTGATGGCGCCTACATACTAAAATGATAAAGGGATTCTTTTACGGCAGCATTTACAAACCATACCGGACATCATAGCTGTTGGTGTCAAAGTGAATGTTGCTTCAACGGTATACTCCCTGGACTAATGATAAGTACCATCGACAAGCAACAAGCTTGATAGAAAAACCATATTGAAGGACATCATGAGATGACCAGGTTACAGAGATTAAAATGCGAAAAACGAGTTTCAGAGTAGATATATGTGTCACCCAAGGCGCTGTGACTATTTACCATTACGTATTCAAATTTGGGAACTATGTAAGCATGAAATGAGAACAAATCAAATATATACATTATTTGCACATTGCATTAGATGTGGTAATGCCATAGTAGGCGATAAACCATTGAGTTTACGTTTCTTATTCTTTGTTGCAGCGCAACCATGGTGGTTTACTGCTTATATTGCGGTTTAATCACACTAACGACAGAGCGGTTGCATGAATGCCTGTCATTATGAAGATTGCGATACAACTACGGTGCCTAATGTATTTGACTGCAGCACGACATATTGGATATGTTTCACAATACATCACGTATGCAATCCAAGGTGCAGCTTCCTATTGTGTTAAAGTAAGATCAAAAAAGACGAATGGAATATACGATTTAACAACAGCGTTGTATCATGCTTTATGCTTGCTTCTAGCTTATATGGAATGCGCATCTGAGATGTATGAAGGAGTACATACGTTACTCTGTTTTAGATAAATTATTAAACACCCCTAGTAGCATAAAAATCGGATATTTACAGCCTCAGCGCAACAAATGTTTAGACGGTGACCATATGTGTTCCACCAATGACCAATGGCACAATTGTAAGAAACGAAAACCGAAACCGACACTGTTGATTTTCAACCGTAATTCAAATCAATCAATTCGATGGAACAAAACCCTCCAATATGAGGCCAAATTCAAGCATCTCTTACAATGGAAGGCACTGATAAGAATGATAAATCAGCATTCATTATACCTGCTTTGAGAGCCCCCATCAACACTGCCTAAGCCACTATATGCTATATCTTGGTAGTAGCGCTATCACGAAAAAGCGATCTCTCATCCGATGTTGTAGCGCTAATTGCCTCGAGAGCTGGCATGATTCACCACCGTGAATTGCCACCAATATGATAAAGTAACTCATTGATGAGTCGACCATAGACGACACAACAAAATGATCACAGCGAGTTATTTGCTTAATTCGTCTGTTTTGTCAATCAACCCACGGTAGTTTTCTCAACAGAAACGATGCAAAACCAAATGCCGACCTCCCGTTTTCGACTAGCATACCAGATGATGCCGACAATAACCTACAATAATGATTGCGTCCCTAATTAAGATGCCCATGTTTGTCGCTTCTCAAAAATTGACAGCTTTCAAGAATATATCTACACAATTATGTCCCTAAAACTATTATATTTCGCTTTGAATACGCTATTAATAATGTTTAATACCAGCTTGCTCACTGCCCGCCCCTTTGGCGACCTACGATCTTCTTTCTAATGGTGATCTAACACATACGTTATCATCTCGTCGCACTTACAGCTATACCAGTGACACCTACAGCTATACCAGTAATAATGGCGGTCTGTTGGGAGATCGATAGCCATTGTGTTCATACCAAAGAGCAGCGCGAAGGGGCTTGTTGCCAGCTAGGACACGTCGTTCTAGGTATCAAACTTTTGTTAGATTTCAGCGATGCTTCAGACATAGCGTGTCTACTCATCAGGCTTACCAGACAAGTTTATGCTTGTATTGCGAGGTAAAAGACAATATGGTTACTTCATGATTCCACAGAAGATAACTGTGATACCATCTACTGATATTCCATGATAAATGTGGCTTCTTGCAATTGAAGTAAATTAATGTTGCTGCTTCAGTATCAGCAGCCATTCATACATGGGGTCCTGCCATTAACTCGTATGTACTGCAAATTTTTGCCATATTACATTACAGCAAGCAAAAACGCTTTGATAAGTACAACCAAACAACAATTGATACAGGCGGTAGCATGCACGAGGAGCCTTGCCGTTTAGCCTTTTAAAGCAGGAGTGTTGAATAAGTTGGCTACGGTAATGTTCATATATTTGTAACCTATTTCGGTGTTAGTCTGTAGAGAATGATGGTTGAGAATATTGCATTTCTATCTAGATAACTCTACTGGAAAATGCACTTGCACCAATAAAGAAGTCGATACATTAAGCGCGGGTCATAACATCTGGTAGATACCTTAAGCAACGCAGATAGATCTGATAGGTATATTTACCACCGCTGCATCAAACAGTAACGATGATTGATAAAGATGACGGGAACTGTATAATATAGAAGATACTGATTAGAGAGAGTCGCATAATGAATGTAGCCGTAACGGTAGTCATTACGGAGATAAACGGCCATTGTTTTCAGATTGGAGCGCGACATAACAGGACTTGATCACCACCGGATGTATGGTTTTCCTGATGATGTCAATTTAATGCAGTTCACTCATTTGTTTTGGTGTTGGCATTTAGCCGGCATGATCCCTCCATTGTTGCCTCTGTAGTTCACGCGACACTTAAATAAAGCAAATAAAGCAAGTAGTTCTTGGCAAGATTAGAGATGCACATACAGAGCATATACAAAGAAATGATATCTTGGAGCCGCAGCTCTTTATATTCCTACGAATTGACACGAGGTAGGTTTAATAAATGGAATAGTCTTTATAACCTACCAAGCAATGAGCAGATTAGTTTTGTAGAGAAACGAATTCTATGCAGGGCGGACCTGACGTTCTGCACGTTGAGAGGAGGTGACAATCAATATGAAATAATGTGATTTTATGACTTCCGTACAGTTCACCCTGAAAGAGTCTCCACGGATTGAAAACCTCCCGACAGCCAGTGCTGCTTATGACTACTGTTAGTGGCTTTATTATTGCGACACCCGTAGCAAACAACTGTCAGACTGTTTTCATATTTCCTCTTCTATTAATACATTAGTTGCAAGGTTTATATGCGAAAGAATATGCACATTGTATTGTGATGTATTGCATGCATTTAATCACCTACCTTGGACATGGGTTGGCAGTGCTGAATTTATAACTTTACTATTGCCAGATAAATCTGCTAATGCGATGATGTAGCAATGGTGAGAATGGAGAATGTGATTGGTTTCAAGTTAAGATACGGTATTTGCATGAATCAGCATCTGTATGACCTTTGAGCAAATATTCACTAGGACAAGTGGCGCTAAATCCTTACGTGTAAGCCGAGATACAGTCTGGAAGTATATATTATCCTCCCAGTTCATTGGACTTTATCCAGTCAACAGGAGGGCACGATCAGGAATTTTAGTCGTCCAAGCTATGTTCGGTTTTGGTAACCATCAGCATGTGTTTATATATGTTACTACGTACTATGCAGTACTTAAGTAGCCGTTGAATTACGATTCAACTAAAATTCCTGGGTTATTTATCCTTTTGACCACACCCCCTTCCCCCAAAACAACACTCGACATTATTCGCGGCCGATTACGCTACCACACAGTATATGTTCTAGCGACTGTTTTTTATATGGTGTGAGACGGTGTTGTTTCAGTTGACCTCTTGCAAGGAAGTATACAGCAATTACCATTACATTAAACACGTTCTGGGAATCACAGCGACAACTCTCTGCTGCGAATGAAATATGATTCCAATAGTTTATTGCAGTTGCCTAGTCGTCGTGATAACTTGTCAAACATGGAATAATTGTACATAAACATGAATGCGTGTGGATGTAGGCCGGGCTAAGACATGAAGAATTTTAAATAAGCATTTGTCAAAGTCCAGTTTAAGTAATGTGCTAAAGGCTGTAAAATGCTGTGTGGTAGATTCATTTGGTATATTTCAACTGTTGCTCATAGAATTATATAAACGCCAATATTTGGCTTTCAATGGACCGACACTTCAAATACGATTGACTACATCCAAAGTGATGCTTCTCATGGTAAGTGCCGTTCATCTATTTGGTGTACAAGGAGAACGTATTCTCTGTTACCCATTTAAAATCAATTCTTCAACAAATTATATGCGGTTATTGAGGTTGATCTATTTTGCCTTGCCTGACAGAAGTTCTAGTAGGAAATCCAACTACCTACCTTAATTTATACCCAAGAACTCACCAGTTTGTCTTTGAAGCGTTACAATGGCAATGCAATAATGCGCAACACAATAGATTCCGTATTATTCACTCTCAAGTAAAGGACGAACATTCCGCACCTGTAGAAAAACTTAACGACTGGCGAACATACGAGGGGTTGTGTTTTGGTGTGGTTCTGTATTCAATCACTATTCGCCTTAACAATCGCGGCTCAATACATTTTCCAAACACCAGCAACAATGCAGACAAGGCCTGCTAAATCATAGAACTTTGGTTAGTTTATTATGAGCCAATAGCAGCAGAATAAAGGCAGCTTTCTTGTGATGCACTGCCAAATTACATGCTCTGGCTACCCAAGCAAATGTCCGAAGTACGTCGGGATGTAGGAAAAGATCCAAATGTCGTTATGAAGTAGTCAGACGGGCGTCTCAAAGCAATCGGTGCAAAATAGATCCCGCTACTAAAATATGAAATTGCTTATGAATAAGATAGTAGGGGAGCAATCTTTCTCGATTCTCCGTCATGATGCCTTGTCACTATCTTTATATGAAACTCCATGATCGATGGCCGTAATCCAATGTATCAATAACCAGAGTAAGTTTATCTCGTATTTCTCGATTATTACCCACATTTTCTGATATTTGGTTTATAAAAGAATATTGTTCAAATTTTAGTGGCTCGTTATTCGCAATACTGTACTAGCCAATATCTTTTGAATAAGAAAGTTGGAGAGCAATCTTCATAAAATATTTATCACTATGCAACACAAATCACTTATGAATTTTATGAATGAGAAGACAGGGAATTTATGTCATTGTATGTGTCTCTTCACACAATATTATAGCTTCTGTGACAATGATGCTCGATTCTTCGATTGTCTTGAAGATTATGTTGATACAGTTCATATACAAAATATTTCCAACCCATTACTTTTTGTACAATCCGTTGGAATGATGCTTGTATTGTGTACATTCTTAAATTGAACAATTAAATGGAAACTGTGTGGTCTATAAACTGTGCTATTAGGAATGAAAACCTTGGAAGTTAAAATGGCAACATATTAATCGGTCAGGATGAATGCTCTTCGTGGTGTCGGTAACAAGTTTAATGCAAAATAAAATCAGCCAGTGTAAGCGTTTCTCGCATTTCTCGATATTCATTCATGTTGTCTACACTGTAGGTAGATAGTATTTACATTTGGTTTTAGTCACGTGTGATATGTAAGCACCGTATTTATCCGCCTCATATGCGATAACGAAAAGGCATATCAGGCAACATATGCTGTACTTATGAATGATCTGTACATCTGAATCAGCGTCTGTCATCAATGTATTCGCATAGCATCAAGCGAGGACATAGGGACGGCTGTTACGAATGACAGCCCATAGTACTGCATATGTGATATTTTACTGAGACCCATCCAATATGTCGTGCTGTTGTCCACTTTATATGCCGTTTGTATTTCACCACTTAAATAGCTGGTTATCATACAACAGCGGTATTTTGAATCATTTAACAGTTATCGAGGCAGTGAACCGTCATGGCTTATGTAACAATTAACGCGCAATTATAATGGTATAAACTTTATACAAACCTAAGTAGCTATTACGTTCTCTTAAACACATTACGTTATGATTAACACCACACATCCAGGCAATGCCACTTTATTATACGGTATTTATCAGTTACCCGGACAGCCCATGTTTGACACCTCTCCAAGAGCCTTGAATACATCCATTGGTCGTATAAAAACATTGTGCAGAATTGCTGTGCATATATTGGAAATACCTAATAGACTTTAATTGATAAAAGTGCCGACGTTCGTCGCAAATCACAACGTGCGTACACGTGTCTACGTATTGGAATATCTCCATCTTCAAATACAAATACTTTATCAACGTATGCTGGTACAACATCACACACAAAGCTGTAGCCGCCATGGTGAGATATTCGGTCCTTAACCGTTGGGAATTTACCGCTGCTGGGTGTATTGATCGTGGGAGTAAGTTTACATTGTGATTGCGCCAACACTACCGCCATCCATCATAATATAATTATATTTGAACTAGCATACAACATTTACATTCTTAGCAAAACAGCAGGGTTTTATTTTGAAAACAAAACATCCAGCATATGGCGCCACGTGGCTGAACGGGAATAACGAACTATGTACATCTCCAGCATATAACAAAGGACGTGATAAGTTTCCTGCCACGGTTACTTCGTTGTAATATTGATATCATGGGACTGTTTAGTTCTGCCCACCTGGGCGTATTCTGCCTAGTTAAACTATTTCCAACTCATTATGATGTATAAAGTTATCACACTGCGCAAATTGTCATTAAAGTAGTGAATGACAAACGTTGATGTGTTTGACTTCATATTGAACTGTTTCATATGGATGCTCATCTCCATATCTATTGACATTCAAAGCATAACATACTAAAATTCCCATTTGTATTCACATAGAGTTGCAATAGATTCCAGTCACACTACAAAGGTACCGCATGGGTTCTCAGGGTTAAACCCCAACTGTTTGTTTGCATTGGCAATAGCAATACGGCAAATGCCTTCAGCGATAATGATACTTCGCAAAAAAAAACAGACATTGAAGGTTTTCAAGAGCAACAAGTTGCCATAACGACAACAGCGCCGCTGGTATGGTTGCTGACATACAATCAATATAATTGATAAACCATGCTTAAACTTGAGTTGATATTCAATTGATTGTATACATTTTGTAGCTGAATGATTGTTATAAAATTTAAATCTATCATACTTTGGTATTTCATTGATAATTCACGGGAATTCATCGCTTACTGATCAGGGGCAGTATCCATAAAGAAAACTCCGGTTTTTGAGACGGCAAGCTGAGGTGACCGTCTAAACCGTATCCAAAAAGAATCTTAAGTCTCCTTAATTAACCAATACATAATCAGCCGTTCGTTATTTATGACACACCATTTTTGATCGGGATATTCAAATTATTTATGCCGCAGGCTGTTTTCGTAAAAATGAAACTAGGAATTCTTCGCAAACCATCGGATGGCTTTGGAAAGGCTGGTGTTTCCAAGAACTCGAGGCAGTTTTCAGTAGTCTAGATCCGAATTAAGGGTGGTTTGTGGGATACTCTGAGTGGATGGGAGTTTTCCAAGTGAATGAAATATTCATGCACGATTTATCATGTTACAGATAAATTTCTTAAACTTCATTATTCAAAACACGGCGCCAAGATTCACATTTCGTATTATTAAATATCAGTAAAGCAGGTACCAAGCTTGCAAGTCTATGAATACACTTCATGGCACATATTGAAAGTGCCCCCAAAGCACACCAACTACAAGGGCTTTTTACAATTAACGTCACCACAAATGACGTGCGGTGGACCCAGCTACTCGCGAATTCCAACGGACTGTCAAACAACTTAACTCAACAAGAAGTGAACGAAAGTGTGTCTTGGTCGTGGAATTATAATGCTATTAATGCAAGCATCGTTGATGGAATTATTTCTCCCTCGTGTGGATTTGCCGTGATTATATTGCCGGTTATCAAACATACTAAGCGTGTAAATCGTCTCCAAAAGAAACAATGGTTCGTCGTGTCGTTGCAGTCACATTCATGGATAACCATGCCGCTGCTTGGAGTGCTGTGGGATATGTGTTATTGAAACTCGTGGTCAATGGCTAAACCATTATATACTTGGTATCACATAATATTGTACAGTTTGATTGATTAAAAGTCAAACAACTAATATGTATGCTTCCACAGAACGTTCCGTTAATGCAGTTGTAGTGAAGCCGTGCACAACGTGTTTTGACGTCATGCGATGGTCGTAACCGTACACGCGGTGAACGATACACGAGTTCCAATTATACACGATAATTAATGTACATATAATTTTTCACATATATGAATGTTTATGTGTGTGCATGTGTGTGTGGAGGGTGGGGGGTAGTGAGGCGAGGGTTGTCGATATCGCCATAGCAAATACACTGATGCTTAGGTAGCAAACAACCTGGCTGAGGTTCCGAACCATCAGGTCCCCAAGAACATTAAATCAGCACAAGAGATCCAATGGATGTCCCACAGGCCTGTGGTACTCCACCACTAGCCCAGTTCGTAAAGGTTATATAAATATATACCGTCCTGGGAGAGGCGCTGCCCATCGAGCGTTTTTGTTCGATTTACGTAGTCTCCAATGTTGTGTATTTACGTATCCATATAAGTCGATAATTGAGATGAATATCCTTTGAACTATACTATATTGGTTATCCACTGTCTCGTGATTACTGAGCAATTGTCGCATGAACTTTTAGAAGCACAACTTTCGTTCTGACTGACTACTGCGAACCCAACAGAAAGGCTCTCCAGAACTAGGTATCACGTGACCCCACTGCCTTAGATTGGTCCTCATTCTGCAGATATGCAGCCCATCTAGAGGGAAGCTGGTCAGTTAATAATATTGTTAAACAAATGGTTGTTCACGTTTGTAGCAGTTAAATGATAATTTATTGACAGTTTGTTGCAAATGTTGCACCATTGAAGGACTCATTTTATAGAGTTGATTTCAGCGTGACTGCTGCTGGTGTTGAGAATCGGTTGCGCGCGCGCGTCAAATTGGTGTTGGCTTGTGATATCAACGACGACCTTCCGTTGGGGTCGCATCAGTCGAACTGCATTCCAGCGGATGCCATCTTTTCATGCTACACGCTGGAGGTAGTCCTTAAAGAGGATCGTGGGTTGGCTACACGCTGGAGGTAGTCCTTAAAGAGGATCGTGGGTTGGCTAATTACTTTAAGAAGTTCTATGACATGATTGTCTCCGGGGGCTCGTTTTGTATGTTAGGAGTTGGATATATGACATACTACAATGCTGAAGGCAAATGCTATAAGGTCATAGGTATGGTATGTCCGAGCAGCTGGTTCGAGAAAGTCTGTCCCAGACAGGGCTCGGGGAGATCACACACAAGTTGATTGACGTCAACGTATGTCGCGAGGGTTTGAGTGACGCACAATGTTATTCGATTGCTTCTGGAATTAGGTTACAGTAATTTCATTCGTGCAAAAACGACGTCGATATGTACACGAATATGTAAAGGGGAACTGAATTCTTTTTCTCAAATGCTGTAGGTTTTGTTCTATTTGATGCTTGACACAAATCACATTTTACTTCTTCCACATAGTCATTGTTTTGATAAAATTGCTATTTAAATGTAAATAAATGCAGGAGAGGAAATATATGATGTTCGCGAGTGCAATGTATTCGTTGAATTTAACCAAGTCGTGGACATGACGTCGCTGGTGCTTGTGAACATGCAATGAATATTATGATGTAAGTTGGCCCACTTGGTACAGACATGGCCTATACGACGTTATGACAAACAGCGTACTGCACACAGATGACCTGTTTACATATTTTGTATGGAGCCCTGGTCAAAGGTAGGTAATTGAACGAATGATGTTATGGCTGTGGCAAGGTGATACCATTTGCTAGCCTTTTATGTATGAGCTGTCCATAAATAGCTGGCATACACAACATTCTCATCTAGCCTCGCCATGCTGGCTCAAGAGCTACACGCGAGAATAAAAATCCGATAAAAGTAACGTGCCAGTCGGCTGTGTTCATATGAATGTTTCATTCGTCGGGCTCTCATTTAGGGCGACTTTCGCAGGGATCTAAGAGATGGGCGCTAGGTGTGTATGAATATTATGATGTAAGCTGACCCGCTTGGGACAGACAAGGCCTATACGACATTAAAACACGAGTGTTTTTGTATTGTCACCATTATTTTTAATTCCGCATTTACCTTGGTTCCGACCGAAATCCCGACATTAGTCGCATGAGACATATGCACTTCTTATTTACGCTCCCGTATAAGCGAGTATATTTTTGCAATGTATGTCTTTGAACTTTATCCACAAGTGTAGGCTTTGGACTTTAGTAACACAGCGGGATGATAACAGTAAACACATAAAGAGTATGGCTCCCGGTGTTCAACATACAGTAAGATAGCATGCATTATTTTTTTAATCAGCGAACGCGTCTACCTACCAATGCTTCAACAGAACTGATACATAAGTGGTGGCGTTGCAGGGGGGGGGTCACTTAAATACTTTGTTTACCCTAAGCATGGGATATAGGCTCCGATTGCTAGCGAACCCGCACAACAGCACCACCACCTGTGTCTACACCAGTACTCTTCTTGACTTCACAGCCCCAGCTGTGTTTCTCTCTGCTGATTGTAATCAGTACTTCAATTTTGTCGCATAAGAGATATTTGTGTGAGGAAATACAATGCATGAAGTGTTATCGTTTGATATTCAGGTTGGCATTTGTGCTAAGGATCTCTAACAAATGAAACATTGTGTCTAGTCGCAGATTGATTTTGTTGAATTCATTCAACAAGCCAAGTAGGTAAGTGAAAAATACACTTGGTACTAGACTAACACATTGTACTGGGTATAAAGAAAAAGGGACAACATTTCAATCAGATTTTTCCAAACGTGAATCAAATATATTCACCAAAAATGGGTGAATATTAATTGTGCAACATTTGGTGACAGTCAACATGTTGGTATGTGTATAGGACAGCAACCAGCAAGACGGCCAGCTCGTGATTCGTCATGGACACTCCAATTGCTACACTCGCACAAGGTGGCAAGAATTACCAGAGTGACTTTGATTCCAAGTCCTATGTCGAGAAGGCGAGCAGAATTAACTATTGTACAGTTGTTTAAAGCGTTTGATTGACCCTTGCTTTGTCATTTTCGTGTTACCCTACACCAGTCAAAACATGTAAAGATACGAAGTTGTTCAAAGTATTCACCGACACGTTGGATATCGAACAAATTAATACCTCCAACCCCAATGCCTAGTAGCAACCCGAAGATGCAATATAGAGTTTATTGTACATTTGTAGGTTTCGATAACCACAGTCGGTTCTGACGTTTGCTGCTCTACAGGGCTTATACTTAACTTATGACCCGTTGTTCGACTTCACCCCCCCCCTTCCACTCACATGCACACATCCTCACTAAAAAGACTAGAAGAATGAAAACATCAGCTATCCTACCCTAACCCACCATGATTTTCATGCCTTCTCTTTAGATTATTCATGGAATGTTCCATTATATCTTCCTGGAATGAATGAATGAATGAATGATTGCCTTTATTTTGTTTCTTCGGCACACGATGCACGTGTATGTTGACAGTGGTTGCCGGGTTGTAATCCAGATAACCCGGACCATGCATTCACAGTGGCTGTGGTGACTGCCCTACATGAGCTGCTCGATTCCAGTAAGTCCGATGTCGTTTCAGTGGGGCTCCCTTCATTCATCTATTCGTTGTTTACATGTTTATTCTTGGACAAATGCACTTATATGACACATTTCACACATCGCATTCCTATTTCAGAAAACTGTAAAGGCAAGCGCCTATTGGATATTTGTAGTGGGCCGACCATTTACAGTGTAATGTGTGGCAGTCGGTATTTCTCAGAGATTTATCTGACTGACTACTGCGAACCCAACAGAAATGCTCTCCAGAACTGGGTATCACGTGACCCCACTGCCTTTGATTGGTCTTCGTTCTTGAAATATTCAGCCTATCTAGAAGGAAAAAGGCGAGTTAGATGATAATAATAGATATAGCAGTTTGCAAACAAGGTGGCGCCACTATCCTGGTGCCAGATGCTGAAACTGGAATGCGGTTCTTAAGATTTGCTAGGTCAAATATCGGGGTCAAACTTGTGCAATTCAGAATTGTTTAAACGGTGAATTTTACGACCATATTACTTGAATAAATGAGGTCGTGAAAAAATTAGAAGTATGTTTGCAACCAATCTGTAAGAAAAAAGGTAGAACAATCCTGAATTGTTCACTTCTGACTCCGATATTTGACCTTTAACCTTGACCTATGTTGGGTACAAGACCTATGTTGCATAAAATCACCCAGGAAAACTATTCTGATTACATCGAGCAACTTAATTGATAGAGTCGATTTCAGCGTAACAGCTACTGATGTTGAAAATCGGTTGCGCTCATGCATCAAGGGTGTGTTGGCTTGCGACCTTAACGACGACCTTCCACTGGGATTTCACCAGTCGAGCTGCAGCCCTGCTGACGCCATCTTGTCATGCTTCACGCTGGAGGAGGTCCTCACTGAAGATAGCCAACTGTCTGACTACTTCAAGAAGTTCTATGACATGCTCGTCCCGGGAGGCTTGTTTTGTATGGTAGGAGTTGGGTATATGACATATTACTATGCTGAAGGCAAATGCTATGCGGCCAAAGGTATGTCCGTGGGGCTGGTACGAGAAAGTCTGTCTCAGGCTGGGTTTGGGGAGATTACACATAAGTTAATTGGCGTCGAGGTGGATCATGAGGGTGTGACTGACGCCCGAGATTATTTCATTGCTTCTGGAATTAAATTGTAATACAATTGATATATACATGAAGTGGAACTAAATAATTTCCCCAGCCCTGTCAATTTTGTTCCCCGTTTTGTTCCTTCGTTATTCATTTCAAATGATCACCTTTGCAAAATTGCTCTTTAAAGATAGAGAAAAAAATCAATGATGAAGAGAATAAATGATGACGACGACTGCGACTTATTCCATGCCATAGCAGTTTCGTAAAGTCACAGGAGCAGATCTACATGCTTTTGCCACTATCACAGTCAAAGGAAAGTCACGCAGCCCCTGATGCTTCATCGCCACCATTATGGAGAAGTCTCATAAACCCTATTGCTTCATCACCACCATTAAGAAAAAGTCTTTTAAACCCTGATGCTTCATCGCCACCATTAAGAGAAAGTCTCCCAAGCCCTGATGTGTTAGCCTCTTAGTGCTGAGCACGCAAGCCTCCGGGGACACAATACCCCTTGCTTGGACAGAATTAATAAGAGATAGATTTTCCGATCACCTTGTGACCCCACTGAATGCTGTACCAGCCACTACAGTATCAGCTGGTTTCCTGAACTATTTAAACAACCTACTCGATTGTATTTTAAGGACAAAGTATTTAAGTAATGGGGGTATTAATTAAGTGGGTCGGTGGATGTTAGAGCTGGTCTATCTATCCATCTATCTATCTATCTATCTATCTATCTATCTATCTATCTATCTATCTATCTATCTATCTATCTATCTATCTATCTATCTATCTATCTATCTATCTATCTATCTATCTATCTATCTATCTATCTATCTATCTATCTATCTATCTATCTATCTATCTATCTAACTATCTATCTATCTATCTATCTATCTATCTATCTATCTATCTATCTATCTATCTATCTATCTATCTATCTATCTATCTATCTATCTATCTATCTATCTATCTATCTATCTATCTATCTATCTATCTATCTATCTATCTATCTATCTATCTATCTATCTATCTATCTATCTATCTATCTATCTATCTGTCTATCTGTCTATCTGTCTATCTGTCTATCTGTCTGTCTGTCTGTCTGTCTGTCTGTCTGTCTGTCTGTCTGTCTATCTATCTATCTATCTATCTATCTATCTATCTATCTATCTATCTATCTATCTATCTATCTATCTATCTATCTATCTATCTATCTATCTATCTATCTATCTATCTATCTATCTGTCTATCTGTCTATCTGTCTATCTGTCTCTGTCTGTCTGTCTGTCTGTCTGTCTGTCTGTCTGTCTGTCTGTCTGTCTATCTATCTATCTATCTATCTATCTATCTATCTATCTATCTATCTATCTATCTATCTATCTATCTATCTATCTATCTATCTATCTATCTATCTATCTATCTATCTATCTATCTATCTATCTATTTATCTATATATACATATATATATATATATTTATATATATATTTATGTAGACAAATATATATATATATATATAGATATATATATATTTATATATGTATATATATATATATATATACATACATATATATATATATATATATATATATATATATATATATATATATATATATATATATATATATATATATATATATATATATATATATATATCCTGTGGCGCGGCACTATAAACTTAAGTGGCCCCAACCCCCACCCCGGGACCTGCTGCCACATGGCGAGAGTAACTGCTTAATGTGACGTTATATTTCCAGGACTTGGGTTGCTGTGAACGAAAGTTGTGATTCTAAACGTTTTTGTAGTCAATTGCTTAATAATCACGAGACATTGGATAACCAAAATAGTGTAGTTCGTAGGATATGCATCTCAATTATCGACATATATAAATACGTAAGTGCACAACATTGCCGAGAAGCTACGGACACTCGAAATAAAACGCTCACCGCTCGATGGGCAGCGCCTCGCGCAGGACGGTATATATTTATATCAGCGTCCGACCGGGGCTAGGAGTGTAGAGTTTCCCATATAAACAGGGTCAACACTCTATACAGAGAAATGAAATTCAATCGGAGTACAATTTCCATTAGCGAAACTAGATTAAAGGAAACGAAAAGAAAAGTCTGATGATGTCGCACAAACCGAGGGAACAACATCGGAACGTCATCTCTACGTCAATTTAAGGTGAATGATGTCTCAACATGGAATGTGATGCGTCTCACAACAAGTATGCATAAGATAGCGCAAAATTGGAAATCATATTGTAAGGCGATTTTTTTTACAAGCGCCTGTGATAATGAACTGGGCAATCTCTCAATTATTACAGTGCATAATTGCCCATAATGTCTGCACGAGAGAGTTGCTGGTAAATACAATACATACCTAGTTACATACTTATATCCCACTATCATTAACACACTTGATGTGAGTTGCTACATTAATGTTATGCATTTGAAAGGTGAGCCAGAACTGATTAGATCGCTCCAATGGGACGAGGGTTTTAAAGATGAGCGAAACACTTCTCTGAATATTAACCCATTGCTGTACGTACTAACAGCAGACTGCCTGTCACATAACCCGCTAGCGTAATTTCAGAAATATGTTACACTGCCGAGTTCATAAATCAGCATAAATGGATAAAGCTACCTACAGCTCAAAATTATCCTGGTTTAAACAACCAGGCCCATTAGTGTTCGCGAGTTATTGATCAAGCGAAATCTATTGGTTCTATTACCAATCCATTGTGTGCGTATTGGGCGTTCACATACAACCGATACCTTCAAAATAGACAGTGACAGACGGATGGGTGTCTTGTGTGCGCTGGCATTAGTTGATTGGGCTTTGCAGTATTCCGATTTGCACTTGTTACAATGACTCAACACTTATACCTGAGACATCCAATAATTCGGGTATATTTGGTGACTCATATGGAATAATTACTACAGCTCTTTACAGGGACCGCTGTGCTCCAATTGAGTAATAATAGTGGCATTCGATAAAACGTAACTTATAGGTCTAGGGAGTAGAAGCAGATGTATATAAATGGGGCGAATATCAAATTTACATCGCTTAATCAGCTTACGTAGGAAAAAGCAGACACGTGGCAGGAAGACATTAAGTGGCTGGCTTCATAAGTGTTATTATTGCCAAGCCAGACGTGCGTTTACTGCGTGATGCCATACGTAACAACCCCTTTACAAATGCTTTGTTTGTATGAATGAAACCAATAGTATAGTCTCTACATACAGCAATGGTCACAATAATTGTATATTTGAACCATTATCAATGAACAGACTGAATGTCACGATCCATGCGAATAGCCCACCGAGTCGCTGTGGCAGCTCCCTACATGAAACTAAACAGCACCATGTCCCTATACCACACACCAACTGCAAATTGAAAAGAACTAACTTCCACATAAAGGTCTGGGCTTACAGCTCAGAAACAGCTTATTCATGGAAGCATGAAGACCTGGGGCGCCATATTCTTCCCGATAGTCCAGGCATGTGTTATTTTATCTAATGTAAGCGCTAGTTGTTAGTTACTTAACTTTAAAGAATCATGCAATTAAAATTGACTTAGCGACTGATAGTTGTAAGTGTCTACATATTCGGCAACATCTTCTGTGGTAAGGTGTAAATGTTAGCGGATTGTTTATCATGGAACTACCGCGTCACAATGATGCGACGACAGGGATTACAGCTTTAGATCAAAGCTATCGACGGACCCAAGCATACTATGTAACAGCATTTTCTACATCTCATTATCAGGCCGGCCAACGGTTTAAGGTTGACTTAGTCATACCTATTCCCAAAAGTAAAATCATGTCTGAAAACTCAATGTTGCAAATCGTCGTAAAGCATCTATTATTGCGAGCATCGACACAAACATACCGTTTACGACATGGCGCACAGACACGATGTCATATTAATGGCCACAAATCGGCACAGCTACCGTCGTTATGTGCAGACATAGCTTGATCTAATCAGCCTGTGTCACCATACATACGTTGCTTATGAATCGGTAAACAAACATATGTTCATATATTTGTATCTGATAATGGGTTACCTTTGTAATCATTAGGTATCGACGGATTGGTCATGACAATTATTCACACATTGCAATAGCGCCTTTCATACTGCTGATAGCCATGTACATGACTGTATTGTCAGCAACCAATTGTATTACATATATACTAGCTATGCTGACAAGAAATTCGTCCATGCGAAGGTAGCAGTGATTGACGGACGTTGATGACGACACAAATTAACTAATTCGATCAAATTTTCTCAACTTACCCATCAAATATAGAAGAAACCCAACTGTTTGATATCTCAACAGGTAATCATACATTTATTGGCAATTTACTCATCTAAAGCACAGACATGTTAAGGAAGCATCTATTATTGCGAGCATCGACACAAAACATACCGTTTACGACATGGCGCACAGACACGATGTCATATTAATGGCCACAAATCGCCACAGCTACCGTCGTTATGTGCAGACATAGCTTGATCTAATCAGCCTGTGTCACCATACATACGTTGCTTATGAATCGGTAAACAAACATATGTTCATATATTTGTATCTGATAATGGGTTACCTTTGTAATCATTAGGTATCGACGGATGTTAACGCCGAGGAAATTACAAATGCAGTCTTAAATTTCTCGAGGCTAAACTGTTATTGACACTCACCCCTGACGTGATCAAGGCCACTCGGGAGCCATGCAATTATGTGGCGTCCAATCGCCACCTACACACAATGGCTCAATCTTTAAAACCGAACTTTTAAAACATAAATGGAAATTTGAGTTTATTCATTGTGGTGCGGGACCCGTTATAGATAGCTGTAATTACATCATGCTGTGTTTTGCCACAGATTGCAAAATAGAAGGATTAATGCAAAATCAGCCACAATAATTCAAATATCAGTATTCACAGTGGCGGTAACGTGCAATTTGAAAAGATGCATTAGTATTGAACAGCCAAAGCTCGCTTTTCTTTTACAGACTTCCCACGTCACTATGATGCAATCACTGTCAACTGATGAATTTAGTCATTTACTAGGATATACCGAAGCTATCAATGGCAGGAAGGATGATATTTTACAACACACACACACTCCACATCCTCAGCAACATAATCTCCCATTGCATTTGCCCTTTACATCGGTTTAATATTAAACGATGCCTTCCCCTGACTGTTCATGCATCCGTGAATTGTTTAGAAAAAAACACCATTACAGCATTCCTGGTTCAGCAGCATATCGTGCTATCATATTGCATTCTCTGCTATTCTGCAGTAATTGGCAGTTTTTTACGTCACACATTTCTCATCCATATCCATAATCGCTATAAGATGATGAGGCCGCGATATACTTCTGACACATGACCTAAAATCGGCATGATTGTCTTAGTAACTATCGCGCCTCTATCTCACCATAACAATGCCTAAATGCTTAAGGTATCTTCTAAGATGTGTTGACACTACTGGTAGGACAATGCAATGGTGTATACGCTAATATCCTGCATTTCCTTTTGCATCACATGATCCTAGCTGTCCAGATTGCGAGAATATTAATGCAATAGCGCCTTTCATACTGCTGATAGCCATGTACATGACTGTATTGTCAGCAACCAATTGTATTACATATATACTAGCTATGCTGACAAGAAATTCGTCCATGCGAAGGTAGCAGTGATTGACGGACGTTGATGACGACACAAATTAACTAATTCGATCAAATTTTCTCAACTTACCCATCAAATATAGAAGAAACCCAACTGTTTGATATCTCAACAGGTAATCATACATTTATTGGCAATTTACTCATCTAAAGCACAGACATGTTAAGGAAGCATCTATTATTGCGAGCATCGACACAAACATACCGTTTACGACATGGCGCACAGACACGATGTCATATTAATGGCCACAAATCGCCACAGCTACCGTCGTTATGTGCAGACATAGCTTGATCTAATCAGCCTGTGTCACCATACATACGTTGCTTATGAATCGGTAAACAAACATATGTTCATATATTTGTATCTGATAATGGGTTACCTTTGTAATCATTAGGTATCGACGGATGTTAACGCCGAGGAAATTACAAATGCAGTCTTAAATTTCTCGAGGCTAAACTGTTATTGACACTCACGCCTGACGTGATCAAGGCCACTCGGGAGCCATGCAATTATGTGGCGTCCAATCGCCACCTACACACAATGGCTCAATCTTTAAAACCGAACTTTTAAAACATAAATGGAAATTTGAGTTTATTCATTGTGGTGCGGGACCCGTTATAGACAACTGTAATTACATCATGCTGTGTTTTGCCACAGATTGCAAAATAGAAGGATTGATGCAAAATCAGCCACAATAATTAAAATATCAGTATTCACAGTGGCGGTAACGTGCAATTTGAAAAGATGCATTAGTATTGAACAGCCAAAGCTCGCTTTTCTTTTACAGACTTCCCTCGTCACTATGATGCAATCACTGTCAACTGATGAATTTAGTCATTTACTAGGATATACCGAAGCTATCAATGGCCGGAAGGATGATATTTTACAACACACAACACTCCACATCCTCAGCAACATAATCTCCCATTGCATTTGCCCTTTACATCGGTTTAATATTAAACGATGCCTTCCCCTGACTGTTCATGCATCCGTGAATTGTTTAGAAAAAAACACCATTACAGCATTCCTGGTTCAGCAGCATATCGTGCTATCATATTGCATTCTCTGCTATTCTGCAGTAATTGGCAGTTTTTACGTCACACATTTCTCATCCATATCCATAATCGCTATAAGATGATGAGGCCGCGATATACTTCTGACACATGACCTAAATCGGCATGATTGTCTTAGTAACTATCGCGCCTCTATCTCACCATAACAATGCCTAAATGCTTAAGGTATCTTCTAAGATGTGTTGACACTACTGGTAGGACAATGCAATGGTGTATACGCTAATATCCTGCATTTCCTTTTGCATCACATGATCCTAGCTGTCCAGATTGCGAGAATATTAACGTCAAAATATTTTCGTATTTGTCATGACAATTATTCACACATTGCAATAGCGCCTTTCATACTGCTGATAGCCACGTACATGACTGTATTGTCAGCAACCAATTGTACTACATATATACTAGCTATGCTGACAAGAAATTCGTCCATGCGAAGGTAGCAGTGGTTGACGGACGTTGATGACGACACAAATTAACTAATTCGATCAAATTTTCTCAACTTACCCATCAAATATAGAAGAAACCCAACTGTTTGATATCTCAACAGGTAATCATACATTTATTGGCAATTTACTCATCTAAAGCACAGACATGTTAAGGAAGCAATTGGTTCGTGGTTTTCGGGTCATGTTACATATGAAGATACGAGGCAGAGATAAATGAATATATCAATCTCTTCTAAACGATAACGGCTGGCGTCTGGCAGTCGGAATGTTATACGTTTGCTCGAAGGGATTAAAGAGTCCTTTGTCCGACTGAGTAATGTGCCTGGACGCATTGACCGCACCAGATAGACGTGCCGGTGTTTATTAATAGCACGCTTTGCCTGCTGCTGGTGACCATATAAAAGTTATTGTTTCGGGGTAACGTCCTGTTGTACTTGGTAATAGAAATAACAATGGACGCCGAATAGCAGGATCACGAGTGCGTTCGGTTTGACATGGCGATTGCTCATCAGCCTACTTGATTAGGGCATGAATATTTCTTATAAACAGGCGCTTTGCAAAGCGTTACAAATGCTTTGTTTGTATGTATACATGTATGTATGTATATATGCATGTATGTATGTATGTATGTATGTATGTATGTATGTATGTATGTATGTATGTATGTATGTATGTATGTATGTATGTATGTATGTATGTATGTATGTATGTATGTATGTATGTATGTATGTATGTATGTATGTATGTATGTATGTATGTATGTATGTATGTATGTATGTATGTATGTATGTGTGTATGTATGTATGTATGTATGTGTGTATATATGTATGTATGTATGTATGTATGTATGTATGTATGTATGTATGTATGTATGTATGTATGTATGTATGTATGTATGTATGTATGTATGTATGTATGTATGTATGTACTGTATGTATGTCTGTATGTATGTATGTATGTATGTATCTGTATGTCTGTTGTATGTATGTCTGTTCTGTCTGTATGTATGTGTGTGTCTGTCTGTATGTATGTATGTATGTATGTATGTATGTATGTATGTATGTATGTATGTATGTATGTATGTATGTGTGCATGTATATATGTATGTATGTATGCATGCTGCCTGTATGTATGTGTATGTATGTATGTATGTATGCATGTACATATGTATGTATGTATGTATGTATGTATGTATGTATGTATGTATGTATGTATGTATGTATGTATGTATGTATGTATGTATGTATGTATGTATGTATGTATGTATGTATGTATGTATGTATGTATGTCTGTATGTATGTATGTATGTATGTATGTATGTGTATGTATGTATGTATGTATGTATGTATGTATGTATGTATGTATGTATGTATGTATGTATGTATGTATGTATGTATGTCTGTATGTATGTATGTATGTATGTATGTATGTATGTATGTATGTATGTATGTTATGTATGTATGTATGTATGTATGTATGTATGTATGTATGTATGTATGTATGTATGTATAGGAAAATGACTGTCGATAGTTGCTGTTGAAAACGTCAAATGTTCAAGGTTGCAATATGAACCATTGAGGGATTCTTGAGAATGACAGAAACGAAGGTAGAATAACAACTACAGCTATGTTTGCCTTGTACCACAAATTTTAGCAGTTGCAGCAGCATCAGCAGCAACCAGACTCAAATTCATTGATACTCAGCTATTTGATGGCTAGCTAGTCATGAATTCTTACAGAAACTAGCACGATACGATACTAGCACGATACTGTTTCTGACACTGTCATTGATTCTTGACAAGTATAGACCCAAACCAACCCCAGTCATGCAAGGATACAAACACAGAGATTAAGGCCCCCAAACAGACATTTTACAGGTTAACAAACTTTTGTTTTGAAATTTACTACTTGTTTCGAATAGTTTATAATTATATATCACAATATTTCAATAAGGCAATAAGCAAGAACCCAGTCTAGTTATCCCAGACACTAGACAAAATAGTAAAAGAAACCATAAAAACAATATAAAAACGGCAAATATAGCAACCCACATTACGCTGATAAAATCAAAGATGACATACCCTGGCTGACGTTAACGCACTATTAATGGCCGCATATCCCCGTAACTACAGTCGTTATGTCAGATATAGCCTTATGCGATGAGTCATTGTCACCATACGAGGATTACTTACGAGGTAGAGGGAGGAACAATACACAGATATGGCGAACTTATAATCATCAATTACATTTTCGCTCACTGTTATGTTCTGGCACATGCATGCTACGCTTAGCGTATGTCATATCAGCCATGTTAACAATGGGCCCTTTTGTTGACAGTCTGTGCCAGGATTTTGTATGTAATTAAATGGAATATAAAACGTTCCCTTGCATTTCGATAAATTGTCACAGAAAAAGTGTACGGTTGTGTATTGTTAGACAATCTCATTTGATTACTCTATCTTGACGTGAGAAATGAATTTTGTGACAGACCCAGCCGATTGTAGTGTCTGGGTTGATAACCAGACTCCGATGTTTGTAGAGGTTAATCATTGAACTAGTATGTTTTGTGATGCATCAACCGTATTTATCGTCCCTGAAACTTAAGAGACGTCGCGGATGTGTAGGTAAGAGAATTAGTCAGAACACAGATTACATTCATTACAGTTCATAATCCCATCGACTAGTTATCAAAGCCTTTAATACAGGCTGTTACATGTACCTTTTGCGATCCAGAGAGGGTCGGTATCTTTACTCTTTTATTATGTTTAGTCCATTTAGAACTAAACGAACTAAGAAGTTTATCTGACACACTAGGGGCGTAATTGAGATTGGTATTGATATAGTTCATGGATATAGAAGATCATTGCAATATGAGACTGATCCTGCGACTACTTTTTACTACCCTTAATAAGATATTGGTGTGTTAATATACTCATTCTATAAATCGCATCTCAAAGGAATTAGACGTGGCAACTGGTCCGAAGTCCAGTTTTTAAAGCTATCTGTGTTGTGGTTTACTAACTCGCATGTGTGGGTACAGTATACAGCGAAATGTAGCAGCAATTCACAAGCGATGTTGTATACACCCTTAATAAAGTTACCAGATCAGTACATTATGAGACAATAGGAACCGTATGAATTCCATTGAGCAACCTTCATCACAATTAGTTTATTTTCCTTTTGTTCAGATTTACACAGGTAAATCAACAACCTCCATTCTTCATATTCTTACTAGCGATTTGAAAAAAAACTTGCTTTTATCTTGCCTGAAGCGGGTACCAGTTTATAAATTCAGAATGATTCTAGTATACATCGCTGCTGATACGGACTGCATTATTCAGCACTAGTTACGTCACGTAAACAGCGCATCTCTGCATAGGATATGACCCACATACAACTTTTAACCAAATATTTGAACTAATGCGACCTGTACTTTTACTCTCATAATATAAGTTCTCCTCATCAATATCCGTGTTTTGGCTATTCAGGTGATCTACTACTTATGTCTTGTGGATATTTAATCAACATTTACTGCTTAAGAAGGCACAAAAGCTGCTCTCGTCGATCAGGTAGGTTGCTGACTTGCAGACTTTTGATATCGTTGAATATGACCATTTATGTATTTGATCAACTGTCTGTGGTGCACTGGTTTTTAGACAAAGGACACAGAGATGACGCCTACATTATTGATAAGTTTTCTACGAACAACGTCAGTTCATAATAGCTACAAAAAACACCGTTTTGTGAAGATTACGCGATCCATCCTAAGTAATAAATCTTGACATTTAATTTATTTGTCTCCAGACATCCAAAAGCAATGCGATCAACACATTTACATGGTCCACTTACTCTTCATAAGTCAAGGCATTGTCCTGAAAATAAGCAAAATACACCAAAAATGAGTAGGTGAAGCAGACGCACATATAGCGCAGACAAGAGACCCATTATCAACTCCAATTATCTTGTCAATGATGAGCCTGATAAAGTTTTTTGTTGTTGTTTTAATTGAGCAAATATGTACCACGCCGCAGAAAAGATTGAATTAATTACGCTATCGTAAGTTTTCAGTACTTGCTGTAGAGACTTGAGTCGTCAGTGTAGCTACCCGATCTGCGTTCTCACTGTGACCAAGCCATCTCATAAAAGGGTGTTAATACGAGTAGCATATCGCCACGGAAATGATTCTTTCCACATTGTCTGTAATTGCTGTAATACAACTGGTCTTTAGCAATATGGATGTCATCTAAGAACTTGGGTCACGTATTTCATCAATCTATTGAGGTCTAACATATTGCCTTTCAGCTATTACTTCCATAAAGGCAGTAAAACGTTTTATCGATTTCAAATGCCAGAAGCACAAACCAAAATTATTGTACGCCATTGAATAACGCTTATGTGCCCTTGTTGTTAGTTTCCTGGTGGTCATGTTACCAGTTGCCTCTGTGATGTTTAAAATATATCTCTATCTAGATGATCTGCAGATTTCGCTTTCGCAACAACGAAAGAATTGCCTTTTTAATATACGATGCTTTTGCCGTTTGATTGCAGGTTTTGGTAATACAATATTATAAACGCTGCTAATTAAATAACCTCACCCATGTTCTCACCTCGTCATCCGACTGAATTCACAAAAGCATTTGCAATGTACTGTAAGAGGCATCACTTGCATATTTGTGGCAGTTTTGTTATGATTTGATTAACAGGGTACCTGGTATGTAGTGGGTTAACATGGATAGGGAACAATTTGAAAATTAGATATTTCGGTTGGCGAGAAATTTAAGGGAATACATTATTGGATAGACGAGCATAAGTAGATGTAAAGACATGGTTTCGCCCAGGATGGGAGCTGGTTTAGCGGGTGGAGGCTTTAGATGATATTGGAATAATTGTATTCCGTTATTTGTATATTGATTGTTGTCATCTTATTTGTCAAAATATTTAACGCATCGAAACTGGAAGTTTCTAAATTCAATGGATCAGTCGTTTAAGAAAAACAAACAAACATGAAAACAGTCCCAGTGGGACTGTAACAGCAGGGGCAAGGGGGGGCGGCATACTGGGTGAGTAGATTAGTGGTTCTCCTTAAAGAAACTGTGGGTCTACTATTGACCCAGATAGTAAGGTTATTTTCCGGGAGGATCATATGGATAACAGCGAACAGTCAGAGAGGCACAATTAGTAATTCAAGTGTATTATTTATTGCTTTGTTTTTAATATGCTGCATCAACACAGATGACGACCACAGAAAGAGTTATTATATAGGTTCTTAAACCATGCTCACTGTCCTATTTATATGAATGTATGGGGACTTACCGCAAGGATAATAGACAATTTGTCAACCAATAAAGACGCCAGCTGGTCAACGATCGCAGCAGAAGTATCATATTATATGCCATGCATATTTTGCTAGGTGCTGTAATGCTTGGTAAAAGGTATTTGGTGGACAATTTGGATGTACAAGAATATATCTATTACCCATGGTCAAAGATATTTAAGCAAATAATGTCACATTTCTCCTCCCTTTGTTAATATGGCTCAACAATGACGACAGCTGTGCATGTACATTCCTTAAATGATTCGAGTGGCACGTTCAGAAACCATAGTGAGGGTCAGCCAATGGTAAATTTCTTTTTCAGGACGAGGAATATATTTGTGGTTTCAATTAAGAGGCTGTAGTAGCTCACCTAATTAAATCGTCTATAGGTGAGCTTCCCATTGCTCCGTACATCGCTCATGATGACAGCTTCTGTTACTCTTTGCTTTCCTTCGGTTATATAGAATCTCCAAGCCGCCTCATGACCACAGAAATTGCATAATAGCGTGAGTACAATCATACAGAGACAATGAATTCCTATTTTGGTAAAATAACATCGAAAAAGACGAATGGAAAATACGATTCAACAACAGCGTTGTATCATGCTCTATGCTTCCTTCTAGCTTATATGGAATGCGCATCTGTTTTAGATAAATTATTAGACACCCCTAGTTGCATATTAATCGGATATTTACGGCCTCAGCGCAACATATGTATAGATGTTGACCATATGTGTTCCATCAATGACAAATGGCACAACTATAAGAAACGAAACCAGAAATATACCGACACAGTTTATTGTCAACCTTAATTTAAATTAACCATTTGATGGAACATCATCTTTAAATATGAAGCCAATTAAAAATATCTCTCACAATGGAAGGACACTAAACACAATGCACTGTCATAGACCCAGTTCTAGCATTAGATAAATCGGCATTCATGCTGTGAGAGCCCCATAAACACTACATAGGCCACTATATGCAATGTGTTGATATGCAGCGCTATCACGAAATAGCGATCTCTCATCCGATATTGTAGCGATTATCGCCTCGACAGGCTGGCATGATGCCCCACCGTGAATAGCCACCAATATGATCAGGTAACGCATTGATGAGTCGACCATTGACGTCACAACAAAATGATCACAGCGAGTTATTTGCTTAATTCGTTTTGTCAATCGTCCGACAGTAGTTTTCTCAACAGAAACAATGCAAAACCCAAAGCCGACAAGCATACCAACTGAAGCCGACAATAACCTACAATACTGATTGTGCCTGCCTCTTGGCGGCAAGCCAATTTTGTAGACCAGCTTTCTGTCACGTTAATGTAGAACGGACTGACTGTTAACATTTTTCAGAATGTTTCACAAATAAATGTGACAACATGGCGGATGAAATGGCAATTTAATCTTCAGTTTAGATTCTTACGAAGATCTTGTGAATCGAAAATATGTTTAAATGCTGATCTATGGTTATACTCAATAATGATGACCTTTGTTCAAACACCATTGCGCCTTCTGTTTTTGTAATTGTCATGCATTCTGTAAATTCATGGCAACAAGAAACCTAAGCTGCAAATAACAACTGTTCATTTTCGAGTCAATTGTTAACAAAATAGTGTAAACAATGAAACTTCAAACCCTCATAACCGTGTAAAGGCCACTAATTAAAAAAAGCATATTAAATAATAACGGCCCGTAATGCTGTAGATGCAATAACATAGCATCAAAAAGTTGTTTGATCAAACATACTATTACAATTGTCCACAATCAATCTTTGGCATATACATGGCTAGTTTGAATATAATGTGCGTTTACCTATAATGTGTCCAATGGAAGACGCATATCAGAATCAGAAATGACCCACACAAAACCTTTAATCAAATCATAAAACTAATGGAATCTCTCTGGAACATCTGATTACTTCTGCTTAGGGTTGTGAAGCTCAGTAATGGGATATAATTTTTAGTCTCCACTCACATTTGTCATCTGTTCATGTAATCCACCAGTTGTGTACGGTGATTATTCAACCTTTACCGCTCTGAACAGCCATTCAGGTGCCTCTCTTTGATCTCTTTGATCAAACCAGCTGCTGAGCAGCTTGCTTGTGTTATCAATTAATATTAGCGTGTCTGTTCTCCGCCAACTGTCAGCTATCTGCTAGGTAAAGGTCGTGGGACATCAATTGTGTTATAACAGTGTGATGAAATAGATGGTGCATGAAGATCACGTGATGCATTCAAATAATTGCACGATTATGCGGTAACGATGTATGCTGAGCATACATATAACGATCCATCACCCGTCTTAATTATATTGTCTAGTGTATGCCTTATAATATTTTTGATTGAGTGAATAGATTGCACAACAACCTGGTAAAGATGACAATATAGGTATATACTAGTTTTAACTGCTGGCTGCATCAGTTAGTGTCACTACATAAGTCGTTAAATCCAAGGTTGATAACCGGCAAGCTAAAGCAAAATACCTTTATCCAGGCAAGCCGCTAATTACAGCATCTACCCGTATCAGGCCATTCCGAAAATGAATCCCAGATTGTGCAAAATCAATCATAAAGACCACAAATTGTAACAAAGAATCCCGATGTACTGAAGCGCCTGCTAATTGTCTTATTATTAATTAAGACAATAGCCATAACGTTGCAACTCAAAACGTTCACAATGGACTGGTGATGGGTATATGATTAAAGGTTAATTACTGCTACGGCAACAAAAACTAGTGATATGGCGTTCGTTCGCGGACACATATATATATATGTATATATATATATACATATATATATATATATATATATATCTATATATATATATATATATATATATATAGGTATATATATATCAACTATATAATATATATATATATATATATATATATATATATATATTACAATTGCATACATTAATTTTTTATATAAATACTTATATCTATAAACAGCTCGATATATATATATACTTATATATATATATATACCTATATATATTTATATATATATGATATAGTATTTATATAAAAAAATATATATATATATATTTACAATATATATATATATAGACCCATATATATATAATATATGTAAAATATATATATATATTTTTAACATATTTATATATATAAATCCATATATATCTATCTATCTATCTATCTATAGCCGCTATATATATATATATATATATATATATATATATATATATGTATATAAATATATATATGTATACAAAGAAGGCGGAACAATATATTACACAACTGTCCATGGGTGTCAGCTTTCACCAACTGAAGTTGATCATGATCTGAAGAACAATATATTAAAGATGATTTGTATTATATCATAATTATATTTGCGATGTTTAATATGCTAAATAAATAATTTTCTTCATCAAACATTGTGCCACACAAGTTATGCATTTAATATATCACATCATGTAAAATTATATTATATTCCTGCAGGTGTAATAAATGAAATTGTATGGCTTATTATACGAACTTTATCCTGCAGTAATTAGTCCAAGGTCATCTACCAGACATTAAAAAAATCGCTATTTAATAATCTGAATATAGTTTCATAGCAATGTCCTCCCTTAGATTCGACGATTGAATAATGATAGCATTGCAAATTAATGACAATGAATTTTATTCGTGTAGTGTGGGCTGCACGCGGTCCACATTTCGATTACCCATGAATTAACATTAATGTTGTTTAGCGTGAAACGAAGTCAATTTGAAATCGGTTTAATGAGAGGAATATTCTTAATTACCTGGCAAGCAATGAGTATGGCAGAGAAACAAATACTATGCCCGGCGAATCTGACGTTCTGCACGTTGAGAAGAGGTGACAATCATTATGAAATAATGCGAATTTATTGCATCCGTATGGTGCACCTAAGCGTGTCGCCACGGATTGAAAACCTCCCGGTAGCCAATGCTGCTTATGACTACTGTTAGTGGTTGTATAATTAAGACACACGTTGTAAACAACGGTCAGACTGTTTACTTTACATAGCCATTATTTGTGTTCATTTCCCGTCATATTTCCTCTTCTATTGATCAATTGGTTGCAAGGTAAATATGCGAAAGAATATGCACATTGTATTGGAATGTACCACATGCATCTAATCGCCTACCTTAGACATGGGTTCGCAGTGCTGAATTTTTATCTATGCTTTTGCCAGACGAAACTGTTAATGCGATGAAAATGGATAATGTGATTGGTTGCAAGCTAAAATACAGTATTTGCTTGAATCAGCATCTGTATGACATCTGAGCAAATATCCTTCCTGTAAGCAGAGGTACAGTCTAGAAGTGTATATCAGCCTCCCAGTTCATTGGATTTTATCCAGTCAACAGGAGGGCACGATGAGCAATTTTAGTCGTCCAAGCGCTGTTTGATATTGGTAACCATCAGCATGTGTTTATATATATTACTAGGTGCTATGCGGTACTTAAGTGCCCGTTGAATTATGATTCAACTAAAAGTCCTGGGTTATTTACCCCTTTGACCCCCATTTTCCCCAATGCAACACTCGACATAATTCTCGGCCGAATACGCTACCACACAGTGTATGTTCTAGCGAGTGTCTTATATAAAAATGTGAGACGGTGTTCAATCCTTATTCGCCTTATCAATCGCGGCTCAATACATTTTCCAAACACCTGCAACAATGCAGACAATGTCTGCTAAATCATAGCACATTGGTTGGTTTATTATGAGCCAATAGCAGCTTAATAAAGGCCGCTTTCTTGTGATGCACTGCCAAGTAGCATGCTTTGGCTACCCGAGCGAATCATTTAAGTACCTTGGGGTGTAGGGCGTGATCCAAACGTCGTTACGAAGTTGGCAGACTCGCGTCTCAAAACAACTGGTGCAAATAGATTCCGCTACTAAAATATGAAATTGCTTATGAATAAGATAGTAGGGGAGCAATCATTCTCGATTCTTAGTCATGATGCCTCGCCACTATCTTTATATTAAACTCCATGATCGATGGTCGTAATCCAATGTATCAATAAACAAAGTAAGTTTGTATCGCATTTCTCGATTATTACACACATTTTCTAATATTAAGTTTGGTATATGGAATAATGTTACAATTTAAGTTGCTCGTTATTCTCCGTACTGTACTAGCAAATATATTTTGTAAAAAAGAAGAAGATCAATCGTCATAAAATATTTATCGCTATGCAACACTAGACACTTATGAATGTTATGAATGCGAAAACGACAAAAGCGCGCGGGAGGAATTTATGACATTGTATGTTTATCTTCACACAATATAATAGCTTCTATGACAATGATGCTCGATTCGTCGAATGACTTTACGATTATGTTGGTTACAGTTCAGATACGCAATTCATACTCAAATTGAACAATCAAATGCAAAAGATGTGGTCTAAACTGTGCTATTCAAAATTAAAAACCTTGGGAGTTAAAATTACAACATATTATCGGCCAGGATGAATGCTCTTCGTGGTGTCGGTAACTAATATAAAGGGTATATATGAGAGTATAAGCCACAAAATAAGTGTCGTTGATACTCAACTCAATAATCGGAGACCCTAAAGCAAAATAGAAGTAGCCAGTGCAAGCGTTTCTCGCATTTCTCGATATTCATTCATGTTGTCTACACCGTAGTTTAAGTAGTATTTTCATTTGGTTATAGTCACGTATGATACGTCCGCTTTATATGCTATCATGAAAGGGCATATCAGGCATCAAATGCTGTACTTATGAATCATATGTACATCTGAATCAGCTTCTGCCATCAATGTATTTGCATAACATCAAGCGAGTACATATGGACGGTTGCCACGAATGTCAGTCCATAGTACTGCATATGTGATATTTTACTGAGACATATATATCGTGCAGTTGGCCATTTTATTTACCGCTAATATTTCCTTGTATCACCATTTTAATAGCTGGTTATCGTACGACAGCGGTACGTCGAATAATTTAATAGTTACCGAGGCAGTGAACCATCACGGCTTGGCAAAAACAATGGTTTATAGTTTACTTTGGCCTGGCCACAACCGACACAGCTCGCGAATGATCAATTTCATCAAAGATGTTATGGACATGGGCAAAAGTTATCGTCCTCGGTGCAATTGATTGCTCCTAGCAATAAGAGCAAAGTTCAGATACTTCCGGGCATTCTACTTACCTGTGGTGAATGTAAATACTTTTTTTATGGTACATTAATATATGCAGCAGAAAAACATTGATCTGTGAAGAGAAGCCAAATCAGATTTACCCAACTAGATGTGATGTGACACAATAAGCAACCAATAATGGACATTTGACGCGATATAAAACATAGTTTTAAAAACGATTTCGGTTTGCCTCAGCTGTGTTCTGCTTCCATGACTTCTACACACAATAGAGGTGTGGCACCAACGGTGGCACGGTGTTTCATTATGCCTGATATGTGATCGCAGCTTTAAGTAAATGGTCTAGAGTACTTACTTGAGAAAGTACATATTTGACGTACCCACCAAACTTGGCTTCAATGCAATATTAAATCTGAAGAACAGCTTCGCTACATTTAATCTGCTCAGTACTTTATGTGTGATGCACGTCTTATTCAGTAATCAATGAATAATTGGGACCAGTTTTGATAGAGTATTGTGATAACTAGCCCTTACCACAATCATCAGCAGACCAAAAATATTATTCAATACTATGGCATGCGCTGAGTGTTTTCGAAGTCTTAACTGCCTTTGTAAACTACGGTTAATAACATCATCTGCTATGCAACATTGTCCTAGGTCACAGTCAATTCCGAACTTTGTCCCAAAACATTCGTATCTGTAACTTGGTCTTGCCATGGTGTCGTTTGATATGCACCTATCGTGACCATTGATTGATTCAGCTGACAGTATGTCCGGATAGAAGTAAATTCCATCTACTAAACAGCGAATATACGATTGAAACTTCATTTACGTGCTGGTTTATGAGGCACAATATATACTAAACAATGAGCAATAAGCTTATATCAGCATAATGCAATATTAATCAAAGATATTAGATCAGATGGAAGTTTGCTTATGTACATATTTCAGAAGTCCACTGTTAGACCATATTAAACCAAGAAGAGTTTGTGCTGACGAGTCTTTGTCTCTGACGTTATGCTAGCTGTTATGCTAGCAAGAGAAGACCATTCATGATGCATGAACGATAATGTAATTATGGTAGTCCTGGTCGCAATATTATTGATCGTGCGGGGGAAAGCTCATATGATGTGACAATGGTTTGTCTGATCCGTCTATGTTATATGCCCGTCGAGACGAGGTCATGGATATAATAAACTGATATCGAATTCACTGTCACTCAAAAATGTCGCCTGGCATGAATTGATTGCATCGCGATCTCCCATTAACACACACGTGTTAATTACAATACTCATATTACAATAGTTTATTACAATTTCAATAACAGCATAAAACAGTCATTAAAATAGATGCATGACCAAATTGCTTGGGGGTATTATTTTTCATATTCTCTTGTACATCTTACATTCATAAAACCTTCTCTGGAAATGATAAGGCCAGTTTGTATTGATGTAGTGAACAAGTAGAAACCAGGTAAGCAATATCGGACAGGGATGGTCTATCACTTGGCAACCGCGAAAACTTCAGATTGGCCGATAAAATAGTGACCGTTGTTTCAATTAAGTTCCAGATATGCTGGACAACAGAGGAACATTAATCGAAGGGATGTTCTAATGATTCATTTGCAAATTTGCCGTAATTTATTAGCAATTGCATGGTTATATTGTTCGGTGTTGACCCATGTCTACATCACAATATATTTATCACATGACAAATAACACTGTCATGAAATGCATTAAGCTCTTGTTCTGCTATAATGAACTTGATTATGCGATGTTATTGGATGCACCTTTTGATTATCCCCACTAGCAAGGTTTTGAACCAATCCATTTACCCCGCATTCTTGTTGCTGCAGCAGGAAAATGGCCCTATATACCTTCGTTTTTGTAGCAGAGACCAGAATGCCTACATAATCGGAGTTTAAACGCAAGGCCGTATTTATGATGAAATTTTATTCACTGTATTCCTTTATTTCCGCACATTTAGACGGACTATCATACGAATTCAAAACGTGTGAATAATAATATAACCACGCCATTGTTGATAAATGATTATAGTTTTGGTAGTTACATCACATCAGTCCAGTAAATCTGACGTGGATCGATTTTTTTTCTATTGATTAAGTTCATTTACCATTAAGTATAATTTACACCTATTACTATTGGAAGAGCTTGACATGGTCAGTTATTTGCACCATACAAAGGTCAAGTTTTAAGATTGTGAGCAAACATAAATTCATACAATTGGATCTGATGAAGTGGGGTCTTTGTACACATTATATTTGTGTTCAAAGGATGTCAAAGCTGCGGACATTGGTATTCTTGACCGGTAGTTTTCATAGCATAACGATGCGGTGACTGGACACCGATGCGAACAAAGCCACACAGCCGTATTGCGGATTCGACAACTTACACCGACATGCAATGACTGAGTCTCAAAAACCGACTTAATTATTAATTGTGGAAATAGATAATAATTTCTCTGCAGGACCCATATGCGGAGAGACCAGTATCGATAATTGCAGTCGCTGAATGCCTCCCGCAATATCCTTGGGATCTTGTCCGGATTTCCTAAGACGCTGATAATCCGGATGCGTAGTAACTATAATGACCCTCACTGATAACAGCTCATAATTACACTGGCTTAAACATCCATGTAGACGAGTGTGCCAGTACTGTCGGTAAAATGGGATCAATAGAGTCTATTAGCACTCCATTGTGTGTGTGCTGCGTTCTGATATAATTGTTGCGGTGTAATTAATGCTAAGACAAGTGACAGACCTATCTCCTCGGCAGTCTCGATTGGTTGAATTTTTAAACAGCTTTATTGGATCGATGTATTTAGTGTTCCGGCTTGCGTCAGATACATGACCCAGCACTCTAGAACTTATTCAACCCCATAAAGGCAAAACTCTACACAATACAAAACATGAATCGTATATGTTCAGCTCAGAAGAATAATACTCCATCTAATCAAACACTAATTCACTCAAAAACTTGTTTTTCAACCAAGACAAGACTTCCCGTTCCGGTTTTTCTGGGAGTTATGTCAATGTCATTGCTATTTAAGAGACATGTATGTTGATTGGTTTAAAACACATTATTTCGCTTATCATTGATCTAAATGAAAGAGACGGCAAACGTCTAATATAAATACATTTACTCGACATTATTGGGATCAGACTGACACCATAGGGTGCCGTGTTCGTAATTACTGATACCGTTTGGAAATAGAAGGACCAGTGATGATCCAAAAATAATTTTCTATTCACGTTACGGGCGTGCACAAAGCTCCACAATCTGTCGATTAATCAACACACTTTCTCATAAGTAATCCTTGTGTGGAGAACATATAAAGCTATATCCAATATGACGACAGTAGTCTTTGGGAACTGGGATCACTTCTCGCAGATCAGGTTTATCAATGTTATATGGATTACTTAATATGACGATTTTATATCGGCAAGGCATCCTGAAATTAAACTTGGGGTTACAGGACGGGGGTGAGTTCGAATCATGATTGAATATTTCAGACGATTATTTGGTTATTAACAAGATTCACTCACTTGTTCACTTACGTGTTTGTTGTTCTTATCACAAATACTGCATGGTGTATTCGTAGAAGAATATTGTATTCAATACCCATGCTCACCTGATAGCATGGATGGCCAAGATGACTCATCGACAGAATAGTGTTAAGGACCAACATCATAAGAAATCATATGTAATTTCTTCACAGACACTCTATTGGAAAATCAAGCGAAGATTACATTACACATCAATCAGTGATTAATTCATCTCAATCATACTCTATATTGGATATTGTGAAAAATATTAACATCCAAAGCGAATTCCTCTTGCATCAAAAAGTCCGTAACAACAACTTTAATTTGCTTGAAAATAACAACCAGAATTCGGTTTGTATTGATTGCTATTAGTCCTACTGATACGGTCGATATGCACAGTAAGTGCCAGATGTATCAGAATTAACTCATTCAGACCATGGACATTGTTGTCTCTTTGGGGAAAAGAATTACACTCCGACTGTCAGCTGCCGCTGTTATCCTCGGAGGGAATTCGATTTATTCATTTATCCGTGTCGTATATATACACGTCACGTGATCAAGTCACATTAAGGCCATTTGTAAACTGCCGAATTGACTGTTATTGTTCGCTTAATGTGAGAATTCTGCCGTAAAGTGGATGACTGATTGCTTAGCTGACCGGTCGATTGGTTTTGCTTTTACAATTAGGGATAACCTAGAAAGAAAAATATTTGTGTAAAGTTATGAACGTGCGCATTTGTTTACTTCTGACCAACTTGAGCAGACAATGGTCATATGAAAACTGATTATCTATAATTAAGAATACAGTCATGGGTACCTTGCGTTGAACTGAATCAGTAAGCATTTGTTAGAGGACGGACGTTAAAACTAAAACCTTTAAAAAACAACCTAGACAACAGTGTGTTTTAGTGATAGCGGAATTCGGTCGCCTCGGGGCACCTATCGGAAACCAAACTGGTCAATGTTTATCATGGCTGTGATATACAAGTAGGGTCATCATATCTTAGAAGCAAATACATTGAACCATGGGAAGCATCAGTAAACAACGCTGCCTCATGTTGAGTAACCGGACAAGAAAAAACAAACTGGGAATTTACCTTGAGACTGCGCTGGTAACCAATATACCACAATGCTATTTCCGGGAACTAAATGCAACTAACCGTCGACAAGTGGTAAGCTAAAGAGTGACTATATCTTAGGTGCGTGTGGTTTATATGTTTTGTTTGTTTGTTCGAATTATAGTCGTTTTTAGCAACGTAGGCTATATACTAGCAGTGAGTGTATTTCTGAGGGTGGTCACTGCCGGGGAGCACGTCGTCCTCAGAGGATCTTTTACATCCCCTTTCAGAGATGGGACCGCCATTTTTACGTGATCATCCGAGTCACGAGTAACCAGTCAGGTTGTCACACCTTGGAGTCGAACCCACAGCCTGTGGGTCGAAAGGCGAGGCAGTAAACCATCACACCACTGGGACCGGCTTGTGCTTTATATAAGGGTGTGCTAAGGACTTAAAGGCACAGCATTAATATCATGATATATAAATTACTCAGTGTCACATTAAGTTCATACGTGTAGCAATACTATAGTATTTTATAATTACCAAGATCAGCGGAAACAGATAGAGATCACAAGTAGCCTTTCGAACACTGTTCATAGATCTAAACCAGTCCTTTGAAAAGGTTTTGCCATCGCAAATCACGTTATCATGGAGTAAACACACAAATTTAGAATATCGGTCCTTTTCAGGAAGATGTGTCAGGGTATTAAGGTGTTGTGATTGGTCAATTACACGAAAATATTGTACAGTACCGTAACGCAGCTGTAAGGATAGCAGCTTTCTGAACTATAAATGACAAACGGTCACTGCTTACCATCGAAGATGTGTTTTGAAAATATACAAGACACTTGTCTTGTAACAGGCATGTTTGCATTAAGTTGTTAACAAATATTTTACTTTTTACCATTGACATCTCCTAAAGCAAGACGTACCCATTGGGGATCTTCTACGAGTAACCAACAAATGTAATGGATTAGATGAGATTACATTCTTATTTGTCGTTTCAGACTCGCTATCGTGACAACTTAAGACCCCGGGTACACAGGTACACCTAAGCAGGGTATAACTAAATATATGAGTTGCTTTTGCCATCGAGTTGTGACCACATGGTACAATTTGTATGTTATGATAATCGCCTGGGTGACTATATTGCACAACAATGTGTGTTTGGTACAACTATGCGATGAGGAATATTAAACCATAGTGCATCCATCGGTGGTAATGCATTAGGGAATTAGTAATAACTATATTTTAAACCTAGCGTGGATATCCTCAGGACTACTATGCGTAACGCTTATTTGTGTCTTATTACAGTGCAACCTCGTTAAACGGGACCTCGCCAATGGGGATTCCTCGATAAAGGGAACGCTGACCGGGAAACCATTCCAAGCAATGCAATTTCACTCGGTTAATCGGGACATTCCCGACGAATCGCCTCGTTAAAGGGGACGCATTGCCATCGATCGATTAAAAAAACCATCTATTGTAACGGCTTAATCCTGATTACTTAACGATCTCTGATCGTCCGACCTCTGATCACCCGAGTTAAACGAAGTTGATTAGGTAGTTAAACCATCTAGGGGATGCTGGCGGCTGATTAACAAGCTTGACTTAGGATTGGAGATTACGATTGTGCACTATCAGCGTGCCCAATTCCCGTTTCCGGTGGTTGCGGAGCACAGCGAGTCAACATCGACGCCTTGACTCCGTGATCAAGTCGGGTGGTTTAAAAGACAGAGGAGTTGATCTGTCGTCATCATTCATCATCAAACTGACAAAGAAACTGCCACAATGCCTCGAAGAAAAGACCTTACCCTGCAGAAGAAAGTAGAGATCCTGAGAGAACTAGAAAGAAGTCGCCAAAGCCAAGCTACAATCGCCAAGAAATTTGAAGTTTCCACGTCCGCCATATCGCGCGTAGTACAGAACAGCAATGACATCTTGTAGCAACGAGGAGCCGGCCAAAACAAAAGCCGAAAAAGCAATTAGAAAATATATCACTGACGGTATAATTGCATCCAGATCTAATCTGTTGCACAGATGGTACTAATGGTGCCTTTCCTAATAACTTTCGCGTTATTAAACAATGATGATTACATTATTATGATGCATACGCATAATGGACAAATAATGAAGCCAATAAATTGCGTCCTATCGGCTGAGAACAGATTTTATTTACTGCCCTCCAGTCATTGTAATTTTGCTATTGTGATTATGACGTTTAATTAAGGCAATCAATTGAGCTCCTTGCTCGATGTAGCCATCGAGGCGCCACGTAGAATTCCTCTTGTACATCCATGAAAGTATTATGAAAAATGACAATACTGTTTATCGCTTTTATGCAACATTAACTTCTATCTGATTAGTTTCGAATGTAACACATATTTATATACTTTGCTCATCACACACACATTCGTACCCAATAGAGGTAAGTTATTTTTCATATCATGAGGCTTTTAACGAAGCTATTGATCAACCATCTATGACATGAGCTACTAACAACCCATGCAACGTAAGTTATCCTAAACCCATCCACTGAAATGAAAATGCCCTAAAATCCCAACATAAAGACCCCGATAGACAAGCAAATATGTACCTTTGATTTTCATTGCATTTGCAATGAGCCAATCATATAATTTATGATGAAGCACAGAAACGTTTACCATCTCGAATTTCCATTGCTTTGAGTTGCATGTTTTGTGTGCAAACCGGCGATCCATACCATTCCTTCCAATGTGTCAAATATATGTTCATGTGTTGGTGAGGGCGTAAACCAACAGGCAGAATTATAATGCGATCTGTAAGCTCTAGGTTACCAGCTACGCATTGGATCGACCGAATGTGTACTCATACCATATATATATACTATCCTATAGTCTTCCATCACCTGTGATTCAGTAAGCCTATCAAATGCAAAATGATATGCTCTTTTTGATCTTTTGATTGAACTTAAATGGGGTTCAAAACTATATATTTGTAGAATATAGCTCAAAAACCCTACTTCAGCTTGTCTGTATCATCACGTACACTACAGTCGCTCATGGCTTATATTCATACATGATTTTGTTATTCAGAATATGCCCTTCTATATACATATGACATAAGAGACTTAACCGACGTTGAATGGTAGCGAAACCTTACAGCCGGTGCGACATTTGCCAATAGAGACATGCGTCTGGTAGTAATTGCGTCGCCCTTCCCACCAATCCCCCGTAATGAAGACCAATAACATCTTACAGTCACACAAGTACCAGCTCTGGATAAGCGATGAATATCAAACCCATTGACAAAAAAAACGTAACTGTGATCCTGACAGGCGCAAACTACTCATGCACAATCGACAAGCAGAACCTGCATCATGTCTTAACATTGTAGCTATACGCTTCTTAAATGGCTAATACCAAAGTTGATGCCAATACAGCCGGGTTTTGCTATTCGGCTAGATTATTTGTAGAAGCAACTAAAATGATCGTGCAATTGGTTGAAAATTCGTAGGTCGCCAATGATAGTGATTTGATATGAAGGTTATTTCTCTTGTGTGTCATAATCCCCGTGTGATGCTCTGCTGTTTAATGTAAACTGATTTATGGTTGTTTTAGGTGCTACTGCTCAAGCACTGATGAGACCCAGCGCTGCACGGCTAACCTACTTATTTATTGCCCGGCTTACCAGGCATACCCTCGACCATTGTTGCTATGCACCATTGCTGTATGGTAACGTTGCCAGTGCATACAAATCGTTGGCTAATGTGGCCTTATGAGCCATTAGGCTACATTTATGTGACGATTGAGAGTAAATAATCGCGAGGCTTGCTATGAATGTCTCCCTTGTTATCACAATCTTTGCGAGTGCTTTGGAATGTCCCTAATAAGGGAGATTAAGCAGTCATTTGTAGCGGATCGTAAGCATAATCTTGATGAGAGGTCAAACTCTTCCATGTTTGTCATCCATTACCATAATGACAATCGGCGCAGAGTGATAGCAATATGCATTACAATGAGTAGCTTATAGTTTGACCAGACAATTATCGCCTTAATAGTCCTAGAGTAACAATCACTATGATCATTCATATCGACGTATATTGTGAAAGGCTTGAGTTTGACAATAATATAGCTTGTTATTCCCGGCAACAGCGTGATGCACTTGTGGGGATGTTTGTGGTTCTAAAAGGAACGCTGTTTTTATTCGGGATGTAAATTGTGTAAGATAACAACACACTCCAATGACATTTGCAAGTCGAATAGCACTATATTATAATGGACAAAGGATGTAGTTATATGTTAAATGAAGCCGCAATGAGAAATTTATTTCTGCCGCGACTTGGTGAACACCAATTGTGATGTAGCCCAAAGCCGTCAGTGTAGTAATTGACTGGAAATATGAAATTTGATTACATGATATTTTCCCATTCCTCTCTCGTACGCCCCGTCACCAGACACGCTCAGTAGAGTGAAAGAGGCCGGGGTGAGTATATCGGCCATGACAGCATAATAAGATTTAATCTGCAAATCGTGTAAACCACGCAGAACTGATAACATCAGGACAGGCGTATACTAGATGGCGTTAAGGCCCCGTCTTGTCGCTCTCTGATCAATGGCCAGATATCACGTCATGGAGGCGACTGCGTTATGTGTTGCTGTATCACCGGTCGTTGAAAAGCAATTCGCGATGCCTAAATATATTACCAGTTTGGTCTGAACCCTCAACAAAGGTTATAATGTATATTAATATATTATGCTAGTCCCGTCACAAGAAGTCTTTGCGTAATGATGTTGACGCATCACAACACGCTTACAAGGGTCGTTATGGAATTCTGTAGTCATTCGTGGATCAGAGTGCGACATAATGGGACTTTGGTGCCATTGGTGTTGATTTGCATTGTGCCATGATGAAACGGTAGATAACACCACCCCGTCATCTTCAAGGATTAGCAGACAGTATTGGGTTTATAGATTGTAGGAAAGCGGTTCATGGATACTTCCATATTTAATCACGTATACCCCGTACCGCGGTCGGTACACTCCAGTATAGGCACTATCAGGTAGCAAGTATGTTAAATTACAGATATACAGATTTTGCATTTCGCAGTCATTGTAACGTTGATTACATCGTTAAAATGTGAAAGCCTATCCTCCAAAGTAATAGCAGTTTCGGGATTTGCTGCGAATCTGCGAATGAATTGCATGAATGACTGCAAGCATTGCCATTTCCGGACAGACCCTAGAGGCCTTGGCCAATCCTACATATAAATCTAGCCCATAAACAGGTAATATATAGAGGCATCAGCACTCAAGCGTGTCGTGCTAGTCCCATTAAGTTCGTCTGGACAAGTATGGCGAATATTTGCCGGTCTCGCGTTGGTTAACTGCCATCAGAAAGTTGACTAATAAAATTGATTATGCTCGCAATTTTTATTTTGTCGTTCAGAATAAGGGAAATGTAAGTACACTCTTCATTAAGCCTGCGTCTCCATAACCACGATAATAAGGCGCATCTATGGCGCTGAAAAAGATGGTTTTAGTCTCGTAGATCCTCATTAATGAAGTCAATGGATTATAAACACTTGACAACATGACAATTATAATTTTGCGTGCTTAGTGTGTTTTGACTGGCTGCTGGAAAACGAATTGTTTTTTTTTAGGTTTCCCGTCATTCTTAGCAGCATTATATGCTGTTAAGGTTTTATTTCTGCACCCAGGATCAGAGATGCTCTATTTACGCTGCATACATATTTCCGCCTCTAATAAATTTTACCTATATTATATCCATCCAAACTCTAACAGCCTCACCAGTTGCACATCTGCATCAAGCCACTCATGACCCAATGTACTGGTGAGACGTACATAAGTCGCTTTCCAGATAGTCACGGTGATGCATTTTCCCTAGTTAATTTCCATGTTGAGACCCAACTGTAAGTTTAATTCATAAAGCAAGCTGCCATGTGCTCGACGGTCAATGCACTTAGTGGGTCTAATTGCAGAGCAATGGCCTCTTTTATCCTATTATAAAACTATGCTTGCTCAATGATCAACCACCACGGTAAGAAGACGGTTGCAGTCATAAATAAAGAATCGCATCATGTGATAAGCGCATTGGGGGATATCCTGTGGCAGCTTTATGGTTTGTATTGTGTCATAGAAATAATTTATTGGGCGCATAATATCGTCCTACTGCAGTGATGGCAGTATAGGAACAACATGCTTATCAATAATACATGGTGTCACAAGTGCAACTTGTTTTTTCTTAATCAAGCATGTATACCATAAACAAGCAGCACAAAGGTGAAAAGTCTCAATCAAAACCAATCTGTCAGAACAAAAACACTAACTGGTATAACATATTAGACCATGACTGGAAATACACGTGTTTTTCCAGGTGAGTCATTGTTTCTCAATGTCGAGATCTACTGTCCTAATGACACCAATTTTAGTCTGGTGAGCCCCAGTTATGTAGACGCTTATACTGTTGAGGGATGCGAGGAACAATTTTAAAGAGTTTCCAAACGTAATCTGGTTCATAATAAGATAGCATCAACCAAAGATCCTCGGTGGCGTAGAGGTGCCTTCATGTCGTTCAAATTAACTGTATATATTGATCATAGATATCCACAACGATCGTCGTTATGATAGATACAGCTGGACATGATTAGTCAATGGCTTCATATAGACTTTGCCAGTGGGTTGGTGGAAACAACATAAGTTTGTGAAGCCGTTTGCATCTGACAGAGGGAGATCCTCTGCAAACTCGATTAAACGTATGTTAAAGCACACGACACTTATCCATGAAGTCCATTTTGCACAATTTTAGCGCAGTCGGGAGCATATTTTTGTACTACGTCAAATACTTCCACAAATAGGTGGCAATAATGTGCATTGTGTCACGCCCCCTCTGCACATATATCCTGTTAACCTTCGCTCAAGCCATGCTAGGATAATGATATTGACGCATCATATAAGGCTATGTACGACAGGGAGGGGTCACGGTGCGAACCATGACAGTCAGTATCGGCGCCCTAAGTGTTTTTTGGCTCACTCATTTTGTATCGTTCTAATGACGCCACAATAAAATACAAGACCCCAACACCTTCTCTGTTTGCTTTGTTCAGCTTTAGGGATTACCAGACAGCATTGGACTCATATAAAGTCTTACAATATTAGACCTACGCGAATATCAGATTAGGGTTACCGTTATGCTGTAGGTGCAATCCAATAACTTGAGCTACGATGCCAGTGAGATCGAATTTGAATGGCCTCTTTATTATCAGTAATACAGTGTACAAATAAATTAGTCTTGCTTTATTGAAACAGCAACTTTTTCACCTGTATACATTCCTTAGGTTTACATTTGGTCAGTTCTAATATAAAGTACGCGAGTGCATAATTATCTATCAACTCATTTTGCAATATGCGCGTATGTTCTTAGACAAGGCATACAGCACACATGGGGTAGCAACAAAATGCCGTAGTGCATTAGTACCTTTTAGTACTGTCATCCCACTCGAGTTATTACGGTTTGGTCTTTTATTTCATCTGAAGTATCCCCCTTTTTTGTTTAATGCATGGTGATTTTGTTTTATATTAGTGATACAGGCACATTCACTGAGCAAAGATGCTTACTTACTGATATGTTGATTTTGCAGCATTTGCAGACTTTGTTATCTCGATTTTTTTGAAATGCTCTAACCTATCGGCAAAATTGATGGTAGCTCGGGGATTTGTTGCCGAACACTATGCAACAGTTGTGTATATATATATATATATATATATATATATATATATATATATATATATATATATATATATATATATATATATATATATATATATATATATATATATATATATATATATATATATATATATATATATATATATATATATATATATATATATATATATATATATATATAATATATATATATATATATATATATATATATATATATATATATATATATATATATATATATATTTTTGCACATTTTAATATCTTCAAGGAGACAATTAATCAAACCTTCTCATAGTGGTGCTTTGCAAAAGCATCAGGTTGTAAAATGGTACAAGGTGCATTTGATTTCGATGCATCATCTTGGCCATCCATACATTTTTGTAAATATTGGCAAATGTTTGATTTCTATGATTAGGACTTTGGAGCATTAAAGCATGATGGATGAATTGGCAGATTTATCTTTGATTATTCAACAAACGTTTCAGGATTCATCGATTTCTCCAAATGCAATGGACTATTTTTGTCTTCCAACAGTATTATACATCCGAACTCAAACCTAACCATATAAGCAAAAATGGATACCAAACATTGAGTGACAATAGAAGCACTCACGATTAGCAATTTTCTATTACCAAATCTCTGTGCCAAATTATGGCATTGTGTCAAATGATAATTTGGCATTCGGCAATAGTAATTTGACCGACTAGAATATTACATCATAATATAAACCTACCACTGTGTGGTTAGCCCAACTGCTTAATATTCCTCATTTGAAGGTTATGTCGATACACATTATTAAGTAGACCACATAATATTGATAACATCAAGAAGAACATACCCATGGTGTGGCGCTATCATGTCACACAGTGCTCGATGGAAAATGCCTAGTGATCTCTGTAAGTTCAGTAGCTATGTCTGATATGGCAATATTTGAAGAGTTATTGTCGCCATAGATAAATTGCTTATGGCCATGAATGTGGAATAAGCAACAGATGCTAGATGGATGGGATCGGGACATTATTTTAGAAGTGTTATTTTTTCATCAACGCAACGTCAATTAAGTTCTTTCGTTATGCTGAATCAGTGATTATATCGGGTACATTAAGTTGTCAGTCTGAACAAGGTTCTCCTTTGTGAATGTATATCGTTGCCTCCTGCATGTTGATTACAGGTCAATGACATAAGCATCGGGTTGTCGAGTTTTTAGTCCATCTCATAGCATTACTCTCCAAGACGTCGGAAATAAATCGTGTTTTACAGACTCATCTTTATTGAAATTTTTGACTTTATCATGTCTATTTCGGGTTGTTAACCCGAACCTGATGTGTGTGGGGTTTTGGCATTGTACTGCAGCGTACTTAAACGCTCGGTGGCGCAACATCAACTGCGTCTAATGTGATGCAGCAAAAATATGAATTGATGACTATTCGTTCTGTTTTTGGTGTTTCTGTCATACATTACAATACATTGTTTTATCATTGGAATATATTATCATAATTAAATCTTACTCGGATCTTCTCCATATAACACATTAATGATGGTGTGCCGTTTAACCTTAAACTTACCTTACCCTACATTTTTTGGCGTATCGATTTAAATTATCTTCATCTCTAGCGAAGGGGCTAACCAAAAAGAATCAGATTGAGATCGTGTGGTAATAGAAAGGCGTAACTGAGCATTTGATTTCTATGCCAAAAGTAATAATGTTCAACAAAGTATAACCTTCGTTATTTGTTATTATCAACAGTTTGATCAATGTAACATAAATTACAGTCCGGTCAAGCATATGATGTGTGTAGTTTGAGGTTAGCTTGATTTGACATAGTTCATAGATCCAGAACGCATGTCCTAGTCAAACGTGGTTGATGAATTAGCCACGTCCTAAGGTATCAACGTTTCGTTCCAATGATGCTATGTCATTAGTTAGAGGTTGGGAGGTGGGTGTATAGCCCACCGTAAAAGCGCAATTTAGTCAAGATGGATGCTTTCCCTTCAAACATGAACATTTTCTCCATTCATATTGTTCGGATCATATTGATTGGAGAGCTATTGTGCCTGTACCTTCATTTTCCACATGATTAGGTTCACCACATCTTAGACGTGGATACCTTTAACAGCGGTTCTTAACCTGATAAGCTAAGATAATGATATTTGCACTAATATATGTGTAGATTATAAGTCAGACATTGCGGGATCGATTTATAAAATGAAGTAATTAAAAAGTATTAACGGAGGAATCCCCAATAAAGAAGATTTAACTAATGGTTGACTCTTAAAGGCCTATCGATCTGGTATCAATATGCTTCACAAACCAATACATTATTCACCATTGACATTTCAAAACCACTACAATGACAAATAGTTAAATCAAAAGCAAATGTTTATCAAGAAAAATCGATTATGATGCACAGTAATTCAAAATAAGCTACTGAAGTAATGCTTGGCGTAATGATTTAAAAGAAGATAAAATCCCAAACAAAAAGGGAAAAAAATTCTGTTATTTTCTCTTTTGTTCAATCATAGAGCAACGGTAATGCTTTAATTTAATTGCACCTGCCTTCCATTGTAGGTGTGGTGAAGTAACATATGCAGATAACAAATAGAGATCAAAGATTCAATCACGCCATGTAAAGAGATGACAACTGCTGTCTGACAGAGATAGGGTTATGATTTACGGCAAAGCGTGGTGAGTGTCCTTTGTCAGGTGACATCCCTATGAAATACGTATTAACTTAAATTTATTTGTACAGACAGTTTCAAGTAGCATGATAATAGGATTGACCCTAGTGTCAGTTTAATTTTCGGTACAAAAATATATTGTTTTATCCATCATGGTAAAATGTAGCAAATCTTTCCATGTATTCTTTGACAATATTAAATATTACAAAATGGCATTTCACTTTACATTTTTCGTTACAACTTAGTTAATTAGAAGCGTCTTAATAATTTGATCATCAAAGTGTATTGGTGTCCGAATGAATATCTCATATTCCCTGATCTGCCCGTAAACCTACTAACAAATAACCCTTGCCTGCTGACGATAACGTACATGAGGCTATACCCACCATCATGACGGTTGTAGTAGTGATATGCCCTAAATTGGACAAGTGCTATCTTGTTGCTTATCTAAGATGTTATCAATAAAACGCAATACAGAAAAATATATGCTACATTATGATACCTACACAAATATAAACATGCGCAAAGCATTGTCATTAAGCACTCAAACTAGAGCTGTGTAGGTATAACTTTACGAAGCTGCCAGCGCAATCCTACATATCATAAGCTCAAATACAATCTGTGCACACACCTTCACAATTTGATTAATAAATTTACACTGTTTTGCTTTCATACTGGTATCTAATTTGGCAATACTCATGCACAGTCAGAAGCTGAGAATTTGGTCGATTCCGACCCGTGTTACATCTTATCTAGAAACGCACATCGCACCCGATGAGCTTTACAATAGTGTGATGAATCAAATGGCAAAGTAGCATATTCAAATATATACTATTGATTTAGTGTCGATAAGATGAAGGCGATCGGCCATTTTCTATCCCATAAACTATGCCTTTGTTTCAACTGGAAGTTGCGTCTGGGGTTTGGGTACTTACAATTGATTCCACAACCATAATCCAGCGTGCTCACGGCCAGAGTGAGCTTATTCATTACTTCCCAACCGTTTAACGTGTCTTGTAAAACACAATCTATTTATGACATAGGAAGCTATTTATTAGTTATCAATGGTATGGAAGTACTCCCGATTATGCAAAGCTGATATGGCTATATAGATCCATGGATAACTATTTCGATTCTCAGAAAGGCTAAGCAGCGATCACTTATCATACATTAGGCGTCTGGAAAACATATTTAATCATGATCAGATATTCAGTTATATAAAGAGCTATAAAATGCCAAACATATTTTTCTTTGACGACAAACATGCTTGGCTTCTGACGTGTTCACCATGTCGGGCATTACTAATGGCTTACAAAGCAATCATAATCTGCCGATGCATCATGGAATTGACAGAAGTAGACTGATAAATAGACTGGCAAATACAGTATATCTGTGCAGCATGAACACGAAGGTGATTGCTTGGAAACGCCAATGATAACACGTAAGTGTATATCTCCATTAGTCGACTGTTGTATTTGATATCTCAAGAATGCCTGACCACTATTCGCATGTATGCCATATATTGCATTACATTGGTGCAGTTTTGCTTCATGTATTGAAACTAAGCTCACGTTTGGTATGTCTAATACTTGCACTGCACAATATAGTCGGGCATTTAAGCTACTTGTTGGTATATAAACCGATGTGCATCATATCTGCCAATCTTAAGTGTTCTGTGATGCTAAGCACCATAATCGCGACAGAACGTCTCTCCTATATTGCAAACCTGATTAGTAGCACTTTGTTTTGTCTGTATTGCTCTGCGCGTCCGCACGTGAATAAAAAGCGGCTTTATCCTTGCCAGAGTAGTGTATTTGAGAATGTATGATGGTTAAGTGAAACACTATTTCCTTTAAAACATTATCCCTCCCCGACAAGAGTTACGAGTGTATCATAATAGAATAGTAATACGTGATGCAATCAATTCATACATGATTGAATTGTTGGGAAAATAATTACAGCTCTTGTTTGTTACATTGTTAGCAATACCATTGGTTATTTTAGCCGCAATTACTGTTTTGGCCGAGACGACTCAGTCACCAACGTTCGCAATAATAATACCTATATTATATAGACGGCTTTTTCTGACAAATGTTATATCAGCTAAACAGTCAATATAAATAAAATTATCAGAACGAAGGATATATACTAGAGTAGAGATTCGCAAAGATGAAAGATTATCACATGAAAGGTGGTAAACAACGTGATATATTTATTTTCCCCGAGGCATTATTGTGTGGTTGTGTATACGGTAACAAAGAATTAATTGTAGAATCATTTTTATATGGTGAGCGGAGGCTTACATGGCTTTGGCGAAAAACTAATGCATTAATAGACGAGAAAGGTAGGTAAATGTATAACGTATAGGGTGTCAGGCATTCATACGGACATCCGCTATCAAAATATAAATATAGTGAATGTGCAGTTATCACGAATTTCAACCAGACAGTATTGCAATGTTAGCGAATTTACTTCCGGTTGTTTGCTGCCCTGCTTCCACATTAGTACGCTTATTGACACTTAAGTAAAGGAAGCACTATGTTGCACATAGATATGAGCTAAATATTCATGGAAAAGATTTATTTTGATTGTATAAGCCTCTTAACTGTCCGAAGCAATGCGAAGCTTATTATCATCCCAATAATTGGATCAATGATGTCATTTAAGGACCGTCAATAAAACGTTCTCCCTCTATACACGAATAGCGGTGTAGCCTGGTCAATAACTGTCATTCCTAAGATGCCGCAGCAGATACATGTTCTGTTGCAAGATTACAAATAAGCAAATAGGCATTACAAGTGCATATATGAGGATGGTTGGCCGACCAAATCAAAAAGCAAATATGGTCCGAATCAATTTTACAGACGCCTACCCTTTGTGAACAGCGTCCTGATTGTTAACGGATGATTTCAATGGTCAATATATGTAACATGACTAGTAATTATGAAAAACAAGCAGCGGGTTTATGTTGCATTGGCTTCCGCTATTGGATTAAGTAACAATAATCAATTTAACGATGGGAGTAACAATACAAACATAATGTAATAACATACCGTAATGTAAATGTTTCACTCGCGTGTTGCTGCGCATTTCGAGAGGCCATAGCAAACAATAAACTATTGTGTGCATTGTTCTTGTAGGCAACCCAGCCTTGGTGGTTTACTGTCGCTATAGCAATTACATTATTAGAGATAAAGCGGTCATATGATTGACTATATTCAAGGAGGCGTTACAAGGAAAAAATGCGGCATATATTGGGTAACAACACGCTATATTCGATGGCTCAGCCATAAATTACACATGAAGACTAAGGTGCAGTTTTTTTAAAACTGGTAGAATTGAGCAAACAAGACAAAAAATTAATAACAGCAGCTTTTAATCTTATATTGAATGTGTATCGGTGATATGTGGTAGGGTAAACACGTTACGTCGGTGAAGAATTCAAACAACAATGGCCCACATATCTTCGCTGACTGACAGTGAATATAATCAAATGTAATGAATTATGTATGCAACATGATAGATAAAACACCAATCATCCACGTTCAAGACATCGACTTTTCAGAATGCGACCATTATTGTTCCAACAACGATAAACAGCGCATTTCAATGAATGGTATTTTCAAATAAAATAAGATATCGAGCGAAAAATGATTAGTTCGTTTTTGATGAATTTACATTTTCCCGAAATATGACTTCAATGCAATTTAAGCCTCAAATAGCGTCAGCATTAATAAACATTATGTCGAAATAATTTTCTTGTTCAATTGAAATAATAGCCGAACATCAAACATTTACGACATTATACGAGCAATACGGTTATTTCAGGGAAACACGTATACGCTTATCAAAGATTTAAGAAAGAACACTATTTTGTTCTTCTGCCTTCTTCAGTGTATCGTCACTAAATGACTTCAAGCAATTACCAGAGCATGTATGAGGATGGCAGGGCAAAATACAATCCCTAAGTTGACGTTTAACCAAATATTTACACATACAAACATGATACCAGTTATTAGTATTTAACTAAATTTATTCTCCGTTACTATATATTGACGCATAAAATAATTACTTATAGACAAGCAATCAAGAACTACTACGTAAATGAAGCAGTTCGCATTCAATCGCGGGCTATTAGACACGTTTTACATTAGAATTTGGTGCAAACGCTTGCGAACGTAAATCAGTTATTTTTTTTCCAACACGCCATCAACAGCAATGACGAGGACCACACACAGATGATGTACCCTATGTAAGAATTGGCAGTAATTATCATAAGCCCTGGCTTAGCGCTTCATAATGGATTGCATTAATTATTTCTGCTATGGGATCGGTGAGCCACATTTCTTAGGCCACAATCTGTAATTGAATGTAACGTATCGCAGTGAAGAGGTAATTATTTTTCAACCGTTACTAGAATGATATTATATATATAATATATACATATATAGATGTTCGTTAAAATAAAATTATGTGGATATTATATATATATATATATATATATATATATATATATATATATATATATATATATATATATATATATATATATATATATATATATATATATATCTATACTATCTATATGTATATATATAGACACTATGGACTGGTATAGGCTAGACCACAAATATTGATTTTAGCGTGAAAAATGTGCCACAGATATCGGCTACTCTGAGAACTGTGGTTGGCATGATGTATCATTTTGTTATTTGTGATCTTTTCACAAAATACTGCAATATTCAGTCATGAATTTCTACTCACCACTTGAAATATGATCTGAAACTACTGCAACTGCTAAAGACCTGAAGATGTAGTCGTGCGATAAGTTTAATAGAAGGAACTAATCTATAAAGTTAAGGGATTATATATATAATAGTTGCAAACATTTGTTTAGTGTTTTAGTTTTTCTTTGTTTATGGTTTTATTAAAATATCTGTAAGGTTAGGGGGTTTTATAGCACATTTGACTTTGTTTTCTAACGCGAAAAGACAATAGATACTTGAATTCAGGTTATAAAAACTAATGCATCCTGTCACTGATATCTACCTGGCACATGTCTGTTTCTTATATATATATAGATATATATATATATAGATAGAGAGATATATATAGATAGAGATATATATATATATATATAGATATATATAGATATATATAGAGATATATATATATATATATAGATATATATATATAGAGAGATATATATATATATATATATATATATATATATATATATATATATATATATATATATATATATATATATATATATATATATATATATATATATATATATATATATATATATATATATATATATATATATATACACTATTTCAGGTTATAAAACTAATGCATCCCGTCATATATCTATATATATGTCTGCTTCTTTATTTCAGGTCGATAAAACTCTGTCCCGTCACTGATATCTACCTGGTGCATGTCTGCTTCTTATATTCTTATTGAGGTCATTAATCTCGATAATCTGATCTTAATTTCTGGTATATAAATCTTCTGCTATTTCTGTCAATTGTTCTCCCAATTAATATTAATTTTTCCTATATTCATAAGACCCACCATTGAGGTGTCATTCAGTTATCTTGAATCACTTACGTTGATGACTTACTGGTATATTAGCATTTCTGCTATCCGTCTACTGTCAATTGTGCACTAGATATTGGTCGTTTGAAAATAATTGAATGAGGACGTGACGTCAATACGACGAATAAGATTACAATGATGAAATTAGAAAAGAAATATGAAAACAACGAAAACAACGAAATAAGATCCCAATCCTTCCTCTGCATCAAGTCATATTAGATAAAATTAGTGCGGTGTCTCTAACATTCCATTGGTGTAAACAATACGGCTACGTAATTAAGTGGTATTAAATCTACTGCACTGTCGAGCACACATCCCGGGATGTGCATATGCGTTTAATGGTTTGTATTGTGTTTAGTTTTGCGTTTATGGGGTTGAATACGCTGTAGCGTGATCAGCATTTAGAGATGTATCTGACTGTGATTTCTATCCTATTAATATGGGTTGAGCGATATTTGGTGGTGGAATTGAAATATATGCAAAACACAGTCACAATTCCAACTGTGTAACACATGCAAAACAAAATGTCACTAACATATCTTAGAAGGTGTCCGACGTTCCCTGCACAGATGGTTGATTAGTTATTGTTCCATACAATCTCCCAAATATTTTTAAAATGATGAATAACGAATTGTACTTGGACTCCAGAAAGGAGCGGCGGCCTGCTGCGGCCTCTCAGTGGCTGGAGAGTTTATCAGCCGCAAGCTAATGATCAAAGGCTAGAAGCACAACGACGTCAGAGTCCTGACCGATAACAAATTGGACACATTTACCAGCCGTAGATCCACCGTAATTGTTTGACGGAAAGATCTCTGACGAAGAGTTCAAGCCATTTTTTGACGCAATGTGCAAGTTTCAGCAGGTGAAAAAAGGAAATACAAGATGCAGCACAAAACCCCAAGCTGCCCATGATGACGATACAAAAAAAACTCGCAAGTACAGTGCAGATACGACGGGCTAAATTATCTTAATAATGATTTGTGGTAAAGATGAACAGCCACAAGCGCTTGTTCCAAAGAGATATTTTGTGGCGTATATAACCCCGTGTATTAAAGAAACAATGTTAATTAAGTGAACAATAATGACTGGTGTACACGAACTGCGTAATGCTGAGCTCGAAGCCTATGCAAAAGTGATGAAGTGTGATATTGATTATCTAGAGTTAGAGAAAATAGAACGAGCTGCGAGAAGAAGTGAGTGGCCGAGATACAAAACATGACCACCTGGCGGAGAGCGTGGAAGCCATAAAGAAGATGGTTGATTGCCTGTTCCATAAACAAAACTAAAAAGAACACTGTTAGATTAAGGGCCCAAGGAACGTGGTCGAAAAGTTTACAGGGATAACAGAGCCTGGTTAACGCATCTCCCTCTTTCTCTCGTGTAGTCCTCAGAATGTTGCTGATGACCAAACTGTGACACGTGTCAGTGCACAGCCACACAGAAGCGATTGATAGGCTTAAAGTATTGCATTGGGCTACGTAGCAAGCGGTCGATTCCACCATATATAAAACACTCTGTAGAGCGAAGCATTTATCGGCACTTCAACTGGTGGTGTGTGCAGCTCTGAGCGGTGAAGGGTAAGAGGAATAAAGCTTTGAAAATGACTAAAGCCAATATATGGCCCCGCATTCGTTATTTAGTCGCTCCGTAAGTCTGCAGGTTTTGGAGGATCTTTGGTACATGCCAGCAGATAACGAGGTGTGATTCCAAGTTTGCTGACTTTCAGCACCATCATAGTTTTTGTGGGTAGGCCTTATATACCAAGGATGAACAGATTATGTTAGTGAAATCATTGATAGCTTATTCGGGGAGCTGTGGAGGCATACATTTTTTTTTCTAGAATCGATTTTATCAATTTCACCAAGACCAACATGCTTCAATCAATTGGCAGCACTTTTGATCCACAAGAAAACGCTTAGTGAGTTGACTGTATGTGTCAGTTATTGATACCATTTTGTTGATAATCATAGTAGTAGTGACTGTGATATTTGAGATTCATATTTTGAACTTCAGGATAACTTCAAGCTCAACAATTGCAATATATGCACATGACCCTAAATATGCATCGTTTCCACGTTTATTATTTATTATCTAAACAAATAACGAAGCTATACACGGCACACAGATATTTCCTCAGCTTACACGGCACACGATATTTCCTCAGCTTGGAGGTGTGAAACAGCAGCCCTCACAACCTGCCTTCCTGCCTCACAGCCCTCTGCTAACTCCCACTCTTCACCCGCTCCATCCCTCACATGAAAGCAATAAGGCATACAACCTTAACCTCTAGGATCATCTTTCTCTCCAGTGTCGCATGACAAATGGCACGCTGGCAATTTGCTTTGCATAACATAACCCGACTAATGGCTTCAGGTAGTACATATGATATTCCCTAATGCTCTCGTTTCGCTGATCGTTGATACTAATACGTGGCCAAACTTGCCATATTGCAAATACAAATATTAAGGAAGCTCAAGCGTACGAAATGCCATCCCATAAGTATTATTGGAATTTGCTCTCTTTAAAGCTTGCATATAACGCAAACTCAAATGTTGTTAACATATTCGATTTGATAACGACAATGCAATCCGCATATTTTCTCAGTAAATAAATCTGGCTACTGGCAGATAATCGAAGGGGATTTTTTGTGAGCATCCCTCCGAGAACTTGGTGTTCCAACACAATTAGTACTTCGGCATCCATAACAGTCCGTCAATGGCATCCTGCGGGGGTCTTGACAATGAAAACAGTAGACTGAAGCGGAGCGGGTTGTAGGTAGGTCTCCTGTTCTTGGAGAAACCCACCAAATGGCGATAATAGCACATTATTACAGATTGATCGCCACATCCTCCAAGACTTTGCAAACCACACAACATTGGCGACGTATCACACTAAAGACAGAATAGGCAGGCAAAGATATTGAGTATTCCAAAGGTCTTCGTTGGTGCCGCTTTTTTGTCGTTCCACGCCAATGGTGTTAATGCATTCTAAATGTTTGTGTAAATGCAAAGTTCATTCATTGATGAATGCTCCTTTGATTGAAGGCTCGTACTAATGGTTAGACAAACACTCCGATTTTATCATAGCGGTACATTAATTTCACATTTTCAGTAGCAAGCATAGCGTAAAAAGGGTCTCTTGCTCATAATTGGTACTGTTCTACCGCTTTCTGTGCCTACAAACCCAGTTGTGTAGGTGCTGTTGAATAGAATAACAAATAAGTTCTTACTGAGACACGCTATTACCGCCTATGGAAGGAATGCCGTGAAGTACATCCGTTCAGTAGAACGATAATGACATTGATTGTTCAACGAGCTGCTGAAAGCAATTCACACATTATCTATAAGAGGCTTTGCCATTAGGTTCTGAAGCACGAAATAAAAACAAAGAGCGGCAAATTGTCGTGTAAATAAAGATGAAATGGCAGATTAATCAGACACAAAGAGTTAATCTTATATATGCTATAAAGAGGCAGTTAATATTAATGGGTATGCTGCATATATATATATATATATATATATATATATATATATATATATATATATAGATATATATATATATATATATATATATATATATATATATATATATATATATATATATATATATATATATATATATATATATATATATAGGGATATGTATAGATGTATATATATATATCTATATATATATATATATATATACACACACACATATATATATATATCTATACATATATATTATATATATATATATTTTATATACATATCTGTACACACACATATATATATCTATATATATATATATATTATATTATATATATATATATATTTATATATATATAGCATATATATATTTTATATATATATATATATATATATATATATATAATATGTGTGTGTATATATATATATATGTGTGTGTGTACTTATGAATATGCACATCAATCGAAGGGGAAATATGTTGTGTATATTTACTATGCGATGGTAAATCAGCTTAACCGATGATCATTTTTGGTACATTTGCTGGCAAAGGTAACCTGTGGGAGTCTTAAATACGGAATAAATAATGCTTGATGTAATCAGCAGTAGATATGGGGAGGTATACACCCTTTATGACCACTTAAAGCCAATGTAATCACTGGCCTGTGCTTATTCGGGATACTGCTTAGCTAAATCGTACGGTTTTTTTAAGGATGGTCATATTAACTTGTTGATAAATTCGCATTGAACCTGGGTTTCGGGTTTTACCTGACATTGAATTCTTTCATAGGTTTTCAAAATGCACAGACAATGCGGATCATCTAGCAGCCCGCGGTAAGTTTAGAATCAGTGCTTGAATCAATTTGCTAGGTACCACAAATATGTGAGACGTTCATACGTGCACTATTCCGTTCTGTTATAAACACACTGGCTGAGTCATAGTAGTCGCATGATCGCCTTTAGAGAAGATGATAGGGGGTGGCGAAAATATATACTTGATCATTAAATATTTGCGATGCAATCGTGAATGAACTTACTTGGGATCATACGTATCGTTAATGCATTGCACTGTTGGGCTCATTGCACATTTTACTGCTGATTAAGTAAGCACCTCCCCCCACCCACTCTTTCTTCAAGTTTCCCGTATCCGCACATATTCATGTGCCCAAGCTATGTGTTAAACTTATTTGGTCCTATATCTATTATTTGAGTGACTGCCTCTTAGAACAGCTCTGCCTCAGAAAGCAACAACAACAATTTATCACAAGCAACATGGCTTAATTCAACATATCACTAAAATCCCTCAATTACTCCCGCTATTCAAGTTTTCGTTTTCTGTCATCAACTAACACCACACAGTAACCGTAAAAATCCTTTTTATTGGATTCGGAAACATAGTTATATAGTTCCCAAAAGGATATTTCGATATAATAATTCGTGGAAAAGAATGCCCGGTGATTTGACACTGGCTGCAATCCCTGAACCATAGTAAGGACGTTGTTATGACAAAGCATTTTATGAAACCATTTACGCCAGTCGTTCAAGTTCGTTGAACATTCATGCTGTAATATATTACCTACTTTAAGGGCTTCGGTTCTATTCAGAAAGACATATACCACTCACAATTCTAAATTCTATATTTTTGCCTCCACCGGTCTGTTGTCGGGTGCTATCTTTAATCTGCGGATATCATAATCATTTTACAGAATATTGGTCTGTCAATACGTGTATTTCATTGCTGCTGTTACCGGTGGGTTATTTGACAATGGGATCCGTTATTGGATTCGAAAAGGGTATCAGCTCTACTATAAATGCCATGGCATTGCTCAATGAAAATCGAAGAGCTGGCAGATCACCAGTGTGATTACTATTTCTTCAAATGTCAGGTGATGCACAAAACATAACAATTTGGCCATACAGTTAATGATGCTATTATTGAAGATGAATAAGAGTAACAAGCAGGCCAATGGTGATTCATCAATTACGAACAATGTTTTTAAGATGAATACATTTGGATAGCCTACCTGGTGGTGATGCGATCACTTTAACAATACTTTTGTGCACGTTTAGTCCGATGTTTTTGATTCTCTTGTTTATCTATATGTAGTTAAATACAAGAACATGCTTATACACGTCTGATTAATTCATAATCAGTCGTTAATCATCATAAAAACGACGCGGATAGTGATTCCATCTGTTGAGTCACATTTGACAGTTTGTATTGAAATGTAACGTGCGTTTATTGCCCATTCATCTGAAACACAATGGTCAGTATCAATAAAATTGCGAAAAACAGCAATCAACTGCATGATATGGGACAAATAATGGCATCAGTATAATGAGGAGCTAATAAGACGCGTTATCCGTTAGTTCACCCACCCGCAAATCCTAGAGTAACGACAGAAAAACTGCATATCATTAATGCATGGATCATAAGCACAGCTGTTTTGCCCTTCAACAATCTGTTTGTCCTCAATAACATATGGCCAATTAATCACTGCTGATGGCTGTAAATGTAAGCAGTTATCATTGCATAGGGAGCTCCGTAATACATTGGAAAACCATAACGTGCAATACTGTCGCTGTTGACTACGAGTGATATATGACTACAAACGGTTGCCACGTTATCAAGATTTTAGCCATAACAATTGTACCTGAAGAACATTGTCCTCAGGGGCACACTAAAACCGAACTAGAATCTTTTATCTTCAGCAGGAATATCACAATTTACTAGACCGACATACCAACAACGATTACGCAGCTGCATTTCACGAATGCAGTATTACAACCCAGTAACGGTAGGGTAGTTGCATACAATAATTCTACTGTAGTTTGCATTCACTCAAAATAGAGGGGCCAAAGTTTAGTAAAACGTAATGTCACACTGTGATCTGTACAAATCGGGCATAGATATCCACCGCCACCGTCATTGTGACAGATACAGTTTGTTTAAGATGCGTCAACATCGCCAGGCGAGGGTTATGTCAGGATTAGAGTACGGATGAATCACAGTTAATGCATGCTCGTAGGACTCAAATTACTGTGTTAACTGCGAAAAAGAATCGGCATTTAAACCCTTAGACCTCGATTCACTTCGATGATATTGAAACATATTTTCTTGTAACAGACTCAATAATGATTGATATGCGAAATCCCCTTATTATATTTTCTAGTGTCAAGAAATATAGACAATTGAAACATATGCTCACTGCACTGAAGTAGCTGACTTTAGTGTACTAACATACACTAAGTTATTTATCAAGGGCAGTCATTATTGACTCGAAGCTTTTTGGAGCGGTAATTTTGCGAAGCTAGGGATGCTATTTGAAGGTTTGTGCAGCAGGCAGGTTCTTCAAAGTTGTGGAGCTGGTACCAGCGATCGATTTTATAGCTACAAAGCTCATATACCATATCATAATGACTGCATGATTCCTTTACGCTGAAAACCCACAAAATAGTGCAATAAAGCAAGTTGGGTCATCAATCAACCAGTCTGTCTACATAGCTGCTTTAGCTAAGTTATTCAATTGGTTCAACGTGATTCATAGTACAATCAAAGAGTTTGTAGCTACGCTAAGAGGGCTTATGAATATCGAAAATAGCAAGTACTCTACTAAATAAATGTCAAATTGATAAATTATGGAAAACAGTTCGCCTTTAACAGTGTCCGCGCAGTTTACGATCCTCGATCCTTCACATCCGCACTCGAGATGATAATCTTAGAATGTCAATGTCCGAAGCGAAGGAACTGGCCTGGGGTCGACATAAACATTTTGGCCTGTCAGGGGTATATGAAGGTCTCGAGCGAAGAGTTTATAGCCACGCTGAGCTGCGTGACGATTATGAAATTACACAAAAAAACATCCCCGACATCAGGCGACGATACCATGAAATCAACAAAAGCTCATGGGACTGTTGATCCAACGTCGCAAGGCTCGATGGCTGTTAAAGATATAGAGTCATCTGATTGTGACTATTTTGGTATTATATTAGGCCCTCATTTAGAAACATCCCATCCGAACAAAATCAAAACTAAAGTAGACAACAAATTGACAAAAACGCATTTGACGAATCGTGAGACAGGTTGACTGGTGCAGAAGTAATGGGCTTAAGGCTATACACATAAACAATTGGTAGTCTTTCAAAGAAAAGACAGCAATATTGCAACCTCGTTGAAGTGGAAAGGGAAAATGAAAAGGCCATACGCACCAAGCGTGTAATCAAACAGTCCAGAAGTTCGACACTATTGGTTATATTGGTTTTTCTTGGAAACACTCAGTGGCTTATTAATGAGGCGCCTCCATCCCCAGGATGGGACAGGCAACTGCTTACAAATAATAGTTCCTAAAATATTCATGAAGAAATCTTGAAGCAGATGCACAATTCGATTTTATCAGGACATTTATGGAAAAAAAAAATTAAAAAAATATTACAGCAATTTTACTGGTTAGAGCTGAGACAGGGCGTTGATCAGTGGATAAGTATGTGCTGCAAATCGAACTCCCTATTGAAAACCATGTGCTCCGCCTGGAGACACGAGGTTGGGTGCTTGTCAATGCACATCATA
>CM067351.1:26959566-27002066 GCA_034190875.2 Urechis unicinctus | reverse complement strand
TGATTGATTTTAACATTTTATTGCCGATAACTTCTTTTTTTCTCATTAATCAATCTATCTTTAACATTAAATTATATTGCAAAACACTGCTTATCGTTCATAATGATCACATCAATAATAAATATTATATTTCTTATCCATGATGGATGAAAATGATTACAAAATATCGGTATTCCGCAAATATACGCAAATATATATGCGCACTAAAGGTTGCATAAGTGCGTAGAAATAAGCATCTTGACTATTCATGGACGACCTTTAGAGGACCAAAAGTATATATTTGGAATAAAAAGTGTAAAACATATTTTTATTTGCATTAAACATTTTCATTACATCAATCAATATATGCCGCATTAATAATTACTAATAAATGACAGCAAAAAAGCACTTACAAAATTTGTCCAAAATTGGTTGGAGTCAACGAATGGCTGTAATCATCACTATATATATATATATTTATATATATATATATATATCTGTGTGTGTGTGTATGTGTGTGGGTGGATGGGTGGGTGGTCGTGTATAGGCCTTAACACAACAGAGATTTTATTTTAATACTCAATTATCGCTGTATGTCGGATGAAAGTTATCTCAACACAACGCTACCTTACATTCCATTACGGATTGCGTCATAGGAAATTTTGTTCAACGATCTCAAAACAGAAATAATGAATGCCATCTGTTATTAAGCGCTGAATCATGATACACTGAAGATAACCTTTGGAAAAAAGTAGTCATGATTTGCTCAATGTTTTGCTCATTTTGTTTGAAAATATCATGCATGGGATTGTGCAATTTATCTTTGTTGGAACAATCAATGTAACAATCGGGAAATTCGGTGCGTTGAGCAATTTGCATTCATTGCTTAAGCAGTCAGCGAAGGTATGTGGACCAAAATTGCTTAGATCTACCAACTGTAATGAAGCTGCACATTGGACTTCATATGTAATTTATGGCCGAGACATCAAATATATCGTGTTGTTATCCAATATATGCTGCATTTATTCCTTGTATCGCCATCTTTAAAAAGGCAATCATATGACCGCTGTATCTTTAATAATGTAACTGCTATCGCGGTGAACCATCAAGGCTGCGGTGCCTACAAGAACAAGAAAAGTGCACGCAATGGTTCTTTGTCGTCTATGGCCTCTCCAATCAACAGCAACACGCGAGTGATAAATTTACATTGCAATGTTATTATTGTGTTCTTTAGAACGATAAAGCATCATTCAAATATAACAGTATAAAAAATCAGGCTAATGACTGATGATTGGAGGCTCACGTTGTTCTTTATTGCTGGCAGTTAGTTGCTAGACTAAATCTAGCTTAGGGGCTTACAGTCACAAGCGCAATCAATTTTTGTTCTATCAGCCCAATCATCGATTTATTTCACTCCAACCATTGCTTTATAGCCCTAATTGTTGTATTAACCCCGTAATCAGCCCAATTCGGTCATTTTGATAAACTATCCTCACTAGCCTGTCTGTATACTTTCGACAGATCTGTCGCAAAATAACAGAGAACTGAATAGTTCATTACCCAGACGTACATTAGGGTTTTTCACCAAATAATCCAAATTATGTCGTGGAATGTGTGCTCTAGACACAATGAATTTAGATAATTAGGCTGCATCACCGGTTGATCGAGTAAGGTGACAAGAAGTCTTAACATACAGGCAGCATAATATTGTCACTGAGTGAACTATGGTCCAAGTTTTATAATCAATTTGTTAGGATTGGCTGAATACAACTGAGATGTTGTCTCGCCCTGTCTACGAGTGGAATCGCATTGATTTGGTATATGATTTGTGCATATCGGTATGCACTTATTAATTAACACACATGATAATTGACGGGAGGGGGTAATTTGGGCATGATGTTCACCAAGCAACTGATAATGTGCTATCGTACATGAAATAAATACACAACTACATCCGCACAATGCAAAGAAAATCACAGACTCCAGATGTTTTTGCCGGATTGGTTACAAATTGGATTGGTAATAACTGACAAAGGGTCGATTAATTAATCTACCGTTTATATAAGCTTTCATGGACCTCTTCAATTTCTACTTGAGAGTTTTATAGGTGCTTTTTATACATCATTTATCCATTAACTCTAGTACCACAAAACGAAGGCAGAAGGTTGTAATTAAGAGGCTATTACGATAGAGTGGCATATCGTATATATTTGCTGTAGGCGCAATATCATCATACCCACCACACCTACCAAAGATTAAGAAAACTGAATTCCCGGAAATATGTTCTCCAGTAAGTTTGGACCTCATAAAGCCTTGCTCTTATCGATGATTGAAATGATGTTCTATCAAATAGCTAGAGAGCATGATATATTTTGATTGTATTAGCCTCTTACCTGTCCGAATAAATGCGTTAGCTTATGATAATCCCAATCATCTGATCACTGATGTCATTCATGGGCCGTCAATAAAAAGGTTCTTCCTCTATATACAAATAGTTGTGTAGCCTAACCAATAACTGTCATTCTTAAGATGCCGCAGCAAATATATGTTCTGCTGCAAGATGACAAATAAGCAACCCTACAGTTATGCAACAGGGTGCTTCTTCAACTTTCGTACCAATAAGCGTACTGTTATGGAAACAGGACATAGCCAACAATTGAAGGAAAATGTGCTAACATTGCAATACTGCCTGGTAACAACCCTATACGTTAGACATTTGGCTACGTTGTAAGGGCTCATTCTTATCCATTAATGTATCAGTTATTCTCCAATGCCATGTAAGCCTCCGCTCACAATCTAAAGCGACGCTAATTCTACAATTTATTCATTTTTACCGATTACACAACCACACAATAGCGCCTTTATTTATAAACCTCCATCTTGGCGGACTTATGCATTAGTATATATCACCAGGCCATTTTATTTGCATTGACAGTTTAGCTGACATAACATTGGTCAGACTAAGCCGTCTGACGAATATGCTAAGAGAGAAGAGGTATTATTATTGCCAACGTTGGTGACGTAATCTCCTCGCCAAAGCAGCAAAATCGGCTACAATAACCAATGATATAGCTAACAATGCAACACCCAATTCATCCTGTGAATCAAGCCAGGGATGTTATTTCGTGCTATGTAAACATAATATTCATTTTCCTAATCATGTGATGATGCATGGACACGGGGTGTATAGCCTTAGTCAGACAGACAATATCTCAGCCAGCAGCCAACCCCAGAAAATACAATACACAGAACCACACTTTGTGCTGTTCTTCAGACAATATAACAGCGCTATGCTAAGAGACAAAAATCGCTTACGTCAATTACGATATACACATATAAATATTTGTATATATATAAATAAATGCATGTAAAGGTAAATGTATGTATATATAAATATATATATAAATATATATGTATGCATATGTATATATGTACATAGAAATATTTATAAATTTATATTCACATATATATATATGTATGTATATATATATGTATACATATGTTTATAAATTTAAATATATATAAATATATATATAAAAATATATTTATATATTTATATTTACATATATATATATATGTGTATATATAAATGTGCATATATATATATCTAAATATATAAATATATATATAAATATATATTTATATGTTTATCTATAAATATTTGTATATGCACATATATGTTTATACATATGTGTGTGTTTGTATATGTATATATATATTCACATGTATATATATATATATGTATATATATATTTATATGTTTATACATGTGTATATATATATGCATATATATACGTATATATATAAATATTTATATATATATATATATATAAATATACATATAATATATATATATATATAAATATATATATATACGTATAAATTTATGCATGTATATTTATATACGTATATATATATATATATATGTATATATATATATAAAAATATAAATATATATATGTATATATATAAAAAATGTGTAAAGGTACTTTCTATATGAAGTTAAGCTTGCAATGACATCTATTCTTCTTCATATTTTGCCCGCATTGTTATTCATAAGCAATCTCAGCCTGTGGTATTTCAACAAAGTATGTATGTTTTAAAGATTGCGTCCCTTATATCTTATTCATGGGCAATTTCATATATGCTGAGCCCGATGAGTTTTGCATATGCTGACAGACTGATAATCTCGCCGTACTTCACAACAAACCCTTTCTCTTATCTCATGGTTAAAGTGTGTCACTTTACAGCATATCGCAAACATAGAATAAGCAATGCCGTATAAGCAGCTAAGGTTGTTGAAAATGAGTAAATGTTTAATCAAGGGAAATTTGTTATTCATCCGATAAGTCGTGGTGTCTGGCCAGATCCCATCCGATCGGCTGAGTTGCCAAATGCCAAATTGAGGCACGAATCAGCAACACGTACTCGTATTAGCATCATTTATCGCTGTCGCTGAAGTTTTGGCCTTTTGTTAGCAAACATTGTGCATCATATTATCATTTATAACAATCAATCGGGCTGGCAACCTCAGCAATACGGTTCTATTGGTTGTAGCGCATTATCAACAGGTGCTTCAAACTTTGATTGCAGTAACTGTGTAATACCAAGTGTCCAAAACAGGACTGCTGAACTATGTTTTAAATCCTTGAATGATTGATCCAAGTTAGAGGGAGATTGACCACCTGTATTCTTTCCAGACAGATTCTCATGATACCCATTTACAGAAAAACCCATCCAATAACCGGTCAGCTGTGTTTCAAATGTCATTCCGACTGGGGAAGGACTTGTGCTCTCTGGTATGAATTGAAGCAGCTGCATCTTATCGAAACAATGGTTTTCCTATCATCCAATACAATCTTATAGTATACTTGAACAGCACCTTCGCCCTTGGGAAGGCTTTTAATAATTGCCTTGTGCATATGTATATGTATAACAACATTATCCCTTTTATATCCTCCAATGATGTCGCTTCTACCGACGTGTCTGCGGACCTAACAATTTTCATTTACAGGCAACCGCCACACTTGTTACAAGAAATACCGTGTTTTGTCAGTTGCAGAACATCTGGACTGATGTATGTCGCTGTGTTCATATATGCTGGGTTGGTCGTGAACTTAACTTTTCCAACATTTTATCAGCCCTAGCTATCTGTGATATTCAACACATTAGTTTTGGTTAATCCTATTATCTTGCTACTACAGTTATTTGTGCGCATATATTTCGTTCCTCGTACCAATAACTTATCACGCTACGATAACATACACCCCAGAATCATGCTGTCATAGAACATAGAACATAGCTAACTATTGTAAAAGTAAGCATAGGCGGTACTATAGTCTCGTAACAATGTGTGTTCCATATAAACTTCTTGTACCTGCACTGCAACCATTATGTATTAACACAGTTGGCAGGATGTCATTCTAATGCAATCACGCTTAGGTACTTTACCAGGACAATGTAAACTTCCTTTCACCAGCGAATATTCGTTTTGTAGGTTGAAAATAGATGATTTTAATTCAACTGCTCTCATTGCTGCTCACAATGGCGCCATGAGGAACAGAGTTACTACTGTCGATGTGGACGTTTAACCTCTGCATTGACAGCCTACCAAGAACATAATGTTTTAGATGCTACGCGATACTGACAAAAATGAATGAGTGCAATATCAATTCCATACTCACATGTGCACCTTATCTGTGATGAAAGGTCAGTTAATATGACAATAGTCAGACCTTGTAAAATGCACAGAGAGCAGAGATCATAAACAAATTGCATCATTATTGCCATTGTGTATGACACACCAATTTCTGGACGGCGGTTAAAACAACCAAGGGTAATGATAGGTTCCAATAAACAGAACAAATATTCAAGAAATAAAAACATTTTGTCGCAATCGCGTGAATCTATTGCAAGTCATATTGAACCACATGTGCAAACGGATACCCGACTCTTCAGGCACTATTCTTATTACCACCAACAACCAGCGAAAAATACATGAAATCGGCAATGGCAACGGTAACGGACAAGTGATGTTTTGGAGGCATTGCTTACTGTCTGACATTTACAAATGGAGATGAAGTCACTCTTTATAAATGTATGGGCGTGCAGGGCAACACTGTTATAAAAACTGCAAGCAATCGAAAAGAGGCATGGTTTTTATTATAGGAAGAGGCGGTTTCATGTGCATCCATGATGCTTGTACTCCACTGTTATGATAAAGATTGGTTCTTACTATGTGCACCATTGCATGTACCAAAAAACGGTATGATTACTACACGCGGCATCAAACAGTGCAATGAAAAAGGGCATTGTACATAGTGTGATCTAAGAGGCAATACAAGCCGCAATGAACCTTTTCACACATCAATATGATACAGTATATCACATACATTGGAATAGGTTTCATACATATTAGAGACGCCATTTGCAACAATAAACTGATAGAGCTATTCTTTATTGACATTTCTACACATAAAAATTATTTACCCCATTGTTATGACTATGTCTTCAAAAGGCGTTGAAAGGCCAATGGAAGGTTTGAATTCAGGAATTAACCGTTAAGAACCAAACCCCACATACGTACTCCTGTTGAAACTAGTATTTGTCATGCTGCAGGTGCGGGATGATCTGTTGCAACGTGTAACGCCAATACAACCTGGGTAATTAAAACATAAGATAAGTACCATGATAGCGCATGTGCACAGAAGTTCATCTCTTACGCATTTTGTAACACCATATTCTTTACAAATGCCATCGTTGCAGTTACCCCAATATCCATCAACTGCACAAATACTAATTATTGTACTCTAATTGAGTTCAAATTGCAATTTAACCGCCATATCATCTTGGCAAATGGACCTAACAAATAGCAAATCAATCAGGGAATATTGACTGTATTCAGACGGTTATTTAACTGGCATAACTTTTTAGTTGTCTTAAATGCCTATATTTCTATATTTACGTTCGTGTCTATATGTGTTACATTAACTTCTGCAATATACACGTTGAAGTCATATGAGTATTACGATCGCCATTACAGAAGTTGATTAGGGATGATCCCAATACAATTATTGGAACTTCATAACTTTGCACTACAATTGTTATTAGATAGCAGATGCACATAACAACTTGGAATGTAAACAATACCAGAAACCACGAACAGTAAATTCTCCCTCGCCTGTCACTAGAAGAATACCCCGAGAACTGTTGGCGACAGCCTACTTTCACTTCACAAAAACACATCGATCACTTCAATACAAAAGAGAAGCCGATAAGCATCTGCTCGAACATAAATAACCAACACGCTGAAGGCTGTGATATATACCTGCTCTTAAATGATAAACTGTCCGCCATAACAATATCACCATAGTTGGGGATCTCATAAGAGAGCTAATTTAAGTTTCACAGCTCATATATAAGTCCGAGCGGTTAAATATGGTCATAAGTGACTAAAGACTCTTAGGTTGTAATATACCCTTCCGAAGTGATAAGTAAATAAATGCTTTAGTAAGGTTGTTTAATGAAGACATTATTTATTCATGTGTAATGGATGTGAACTAGATAAATAGCTTTTAGTTGTTCCCTGTTGTTTAGTTCTCTTTAACAGTGTGTTTGTCTTCGACGATATAAGTAGGTTGCAATAGGCTAAATTAATTGTTCATTACAACAAAGCATAATCCAATCAGGCTATTTTTCACAGATATTACTAATATATCACTTTGCTAATCATACCTAAAGAGTCACCACCTTTGTGTATCGTAGCATATAAAATCAATTACACGACAAAATAACGGCGTTAGGAAGGCATAAAGCGATTGCTATGCAGAAACGATGGGATCCATGGCGCCAACATTATTCCTTTTCTTTGTGGTTGGACCAATATAGGGAAGCGTCATATATTAAATATATTTACATTAATTTATAAAGCGCTCTATTCCAATCCTAGACAGCTCTAAAGCGCAGTTACATTAAGCTGTTAAATGTAAAGATAATAATAACAAACATAATATTGGCAAATAAAAAACATTAAAAAAACCATTATATCAATTAAGGTGTATCACAGTTTACATATCATGACATTGGGGTTTTAAAAAAAGCTAATTCAAAGAAATAGGTTTTAAGACTCTTGCAAAATATAGCTAGCGTCACAGAAATAATATGTTCATGTTTGAAGGGGAAGCATCCATCTTGACTAAATGGTGCTTTTTTTTAGCCGGCTATACACCCTCTAACAAATGTCATAGCATCAGTGGCAAGAAACTTTGATATCTTAGCACGTGGCTGTGTCATCAACCACTATTTGACACGGACATGCGTTTTGGATCTATGAACCATGTCAAATAAAACTAACCTTAAACTATACACATCAAAGGCTTGACCGGACTGAAAAAGTTGTCACATTGATCAAACTGTTGATAATAACAAATAATGAAGATTATACTTTGTTGAACGTTAACCTCTGGTGTCGGTCAGTGCATAGTCTTTTGGCACAGGAATCAAAATTTCAGTTATGCCTTCCTTTTATAATATTACAGGCATTAAATGAATGTAACGGCTTCTTGTGTAGACTTTTACCTTTTGGTAAGCCCCTATGCTAGAGATGGCATACTTGAAGGAATATGCGATCTACATTGACAACGTACAGATAATTAAAACAATACGTTAAAAGAGTAGGGTAAGGTAAGTTTAGGGTTTAACGGCACATCATCACTAGTGTGTTGCATGGTAAAGATCCGATTCAATGAAGGAGTAAGATGTAAATGATAAAACAATGTATTGTAATGTATGACAGAAACACCAACAACAGAACTTATAGTCATCAATTTACATCCCTGCTGTATCACATAAGACACAGTTGATGATGTGCCATCGAACATCAAAGTTAAAGTATATTGTATTACAGTGCCGAAACCCCACAATCATCAGGTTCGGGCTAACAACCCGAAATAGCATCTGTTGATTATTCCACATTCTTGGCCATACGCAATCGTTGTATGGCGAAAATGACTCATCAAATATAGCCATGTCTGACATAGCTACTGCACTTATAGAGATCACTAGACATTTTCCATACAGCACTGCGTGACATGATGGCGCCACACCGCCGCTAGTGGTATGTTCTTCTTGATGTTATCAATATTATATGGTCTACTCAATTTAGTGATATGTTTACCGACATCACCTTTGAATAAAGAATATTTAGCATTTGGGCTAACAACGCAGTGTGAGGTTTATATTATGATGTAATTTTCGTTACGGTCAATTAACTATTGTCAAACTGTCATAGCCTGAATTGTGCATAATTATCATTTGACATTTGGCAATAAAATATGTCTAATCGTGAGTGCCACTATTGTCACTGCATTTTTGGTATCCATTTTTGCTTTTATGGTTAGGTTTTGAATTCAGCGATCATTACTTTCCCATAATATCTCTAGAGGTCAGTAAATATAATTGAGGTTCATACAGCTGCGAGAATTTGTAATATCTACAAGGATCATATACCGACGTTCATTAAACGAACGTTAGCAATCACATTCTCAAAAATTAATCCATTGCGACTCAAGCGTTTGCAGCCCGCAATCGATCGATCCAGAAGCGTTTATTGAGTTATCATACAGAAGTGTGCCGATTCATCCATCATGCATTGATATTGCAAAAGCCTGATCATAAAAACCCCATATTAGCCCATATCTACAAAATTCTTCGGATGGTGAAGATAATGCATCGAAATTAAATGCACCTTATGCCCCTTTTACATCCTAATGCTTGTTGCAAAGCACCACTATAAGAATATTTAATTGCCTCCTCACAGATATCAAACTGCACTTTGTCAGATGCAAACGGCTTCACAAACGTATGTTGCTTCCACTTCGACGATCGTTGTAGCGATCTACGATCAATATATACAGGTAATGTGTACGACATTATGGCGCCTCTATGCCACTGAGGATTTCCTTGGGTGCTGCTATCTTATTACGAGCCCTATTAAGTTTGGAAACTCGTTTGCATTGTTCCTCGGTTTTTTGGATCCTTTAATAATATAAGCGGCTGCAAAACTTGGGCTCACCAGACTTAAACTGGTGTCATTAAAGTAGTAGATCTCGAAATAGAGATACAGTGACTCATCTGGAAAAAAACATGTGTGTTATCGTTCAGGGTCTAATATGTTGCACCACTAAGTGTTTTTGTTTTGACAGATTGGTTTTGATGGTCCTTTTTCACTTTCGTGCTGCGGGTATACATGCTTGACTAAGACAACAAGCTCTGTTTGTGACACCATGTGTTATTGATGAGCATATTATGTCTATAATTAGGGTTATTCTCTGTTGTAATGCGAGATTATGCGTCCAATAAAGTCTATTTGTGAAGCAATACAAGCCATAAAGCTGTCTCCCTATGCGCTTATCACATACTGTGGTTCTTCATTTATGACTGCAACGTTGTGTACAATGTTGTATCATACATGTCGCTGTCTCTCGGGGCGTTAATTACATAATAGTGATTGCATTAATATACTTTGAGCATGATGCTCAGCTCGAGTCAACGACAATACTTACATAGATTGCTCTGTGTTGTGATGTCATGAATAGATTCTCCAATAAAACTAAAAGCAAGAGCTATATTGAGGATGTTCCACTGTAATGCCGTTGCAATAACCTTTTAGTAACCGTAAGCGTAACGAGCACATAATTAGTATTTTGATGCACTTATATCTCAGCCAAGTATTGCGTTCTCATCTAGATAGCTATAGTGCCATGACAAGTTGAATACTACAGCTTACTGCCATGTACAGTTTGTTGCTGCTTGTTTATGGCATGCATATCGTGCAGCATGTTTAAATGACGGGCATCTTCATATCATAAAACACGGTCATGCCAGTATACATCCTGATAAGCTTTCTGTGTCACGGGTGAGGATCATGTGTAACAGAGATGTCAGTTCCGAACTCGTCTTCAAGTTGTAAGCATCTCTCGTTCTCTGGTTCAAAGGTGATCATGATTGCTTGTGGTAGTCGTCAGAGGTCAATTATACAGGTCAGTAATTTTATGTATGTCTGTCTTTGGTTTGTTTGTTATAGCATTATGAAATAACTAAATCGCTATCAAGCAACAGTGGCTATTAATGGCCGAAATTTAACATTATTGTTGCAACAAGTTCAGATCCCATTTTATTACCCGCGGTGTAGTATAGAGAACACTTCCCGCCAAGCTTGGACATTATTCTCAAAGCATACAATAGTGTTACTCGCATGGACCATTTGACCTGAGCAAGTATTGATATTGACTTATGATGACAGTAAACCAACGCGAGGCCGGCAAATTTTCGTCCAGACGAGCTAAATGGGACATGCCTGGGTGCTGATGCCTCTCTATATAACCTGTTTATGGCCGATATTTATATTGAAGATTGGTCAGGGCCTCTGAGGTTTGTACTTGGTGTTTGGTCTCAGGTCCCTTATGGCATTTTATAAAATGTCTGGAAATGGCAATGTTGACTAATTTATATTGTTGATGACCTTTTGCAGTCATTCATGCAATTCATGCGGCGGATTCGCAGCAAAGCCAAAAACTGCTATTACTTTTGTTGATTGGCTTCGGCATTTTAACGATGTAAACAACGTTACAATTACTGCGAAATGCAAAATCTATATATGTGTTATTTAAGATATTTGCTACTTGATAGTGCTTGTACTGGAGTGTACCGACAGCGGTACGGGGTAAACGTTATTAAATATTGGAGTATCTAAGTACCGCTTTCCAACAATATATTAACCCAATACCGTCCGCCAATCCTTGAAGATGACGGGATGTTGTTATCTTCCGTTTCAGCATGACACAATGCAAATCAACACCAATGGCAACACAACTGGCACCAAAGTCCCATTATGTCGCACTCTGATCCCAGAATGACCGCAGAATTCCATAACGACCCTCGTAATGCTACTGTATCGTGTTGTGATGCGTCAACATTATTACGCAAAGACTTCGTGTGAGAAGACTAGCATATTTGATGTGCATACGGTGCGTAACGGGCTGCATATTGTAACGTCCTATTTGTGTGATTATTTGAGCATGCTCAACCTACTTAGAATATAAAGCATCTGCTATTCACGAGACACATTAGCCTTAATGATGCCTTTCTAATCTACTCTATCACAGAATTGTTTTTACTTTCTGGTATGGCTTTGACATGGTTTGATATTACCGATTCTGTATTCCGTCAGTTGTGTGCTAGATATAATTCGTGCGAATAGATATATACGCGTCTGTAATGGAAAGATAAGTTTTGCTTCAAACAATCTTGCATTTAAATCCAAACTAACACTGTGATAGAGTTTATAGTGCACGAAGATCACGGATATAACTCCTAGAACAAAACATAGAAAAAACAGCAGAACGAGAATTTTACATTAGAGCTATAGATTGTACACGTGCCTAATAAAACATTAATTGGTTTCCGGGACATATAATTTTTTGTGTAATTTATGTCGCATTTATCATTATTTTCTCAATGTAAAATGCCTTGTATATTCTGTGAATTATGCTGTATATAACGGGTCATTCTTGACAAATGATTTCTCCCGAATTCTTTAACCCCTCAACTGTTCAATCTAAATACACCCTTAACTTTCCCCTAATGTTCAGTTAAATTCATGAATTTTACTATATTTCAAAACTTATATGTGAACGAGTTTACTCGACGGAAACAGATGTGAAATAGGGTGAGGGTGCACTGACGAGTTAACCAGTTAGAAACAATGCATGGTAACCTCTCATGGACGAGTTTACTTGTCGGAAAAAGTTAAGGGGTTTAATTTTTAGAAAAGCGCAGTTCTTGCGTTGCATGTACGTATTGGATGACAGTTTAACGAACCAAAAACACGTGTGACATTGCCTGTGTCAGAGATGAATTGCAAGTGACGCATTGTTATACGCCTGTCTTGATGTTATCAATTGTGCGTGGTTTACACGATTTGTAGATTAAATCTTATTATCTTATCGATGCCAATCTACCGCCCACCCCCTCCGCGGAGCGTGTCTGTTGACGGGTAATAAATTTTATATTTCCAGTCAATTACTATACTGACTTTTGGCTGCATCAAAATTAATTTCCTCTTAGCGCCTTCTATTGGCAAATTTCATTGCTGTTGTCAATATTTATCACGAAGGTAGGCGCTTATAGAACTACATCTATTGTCCATTATAATATAATGCTATTCGAGTTTGAAATCGCATTGTAGTGTGTTGTTAGCTTACACAATTTACGTCTCGATCATAAACAGCGTTTTATTTAGAACCACAAACATCCCCACAAAGGCACCAAGCAAAAGCAGGGAATATTTGCTCCTATATATGTATTTCAAACAATCGTTGGAAGTTAAATGGGGCACGGCATTTCAATGAAGTAATAACATAAAGTAGGGCAGGGTGTTATGGCAGACTCGTTTCTGTACTTATATAGACGAGCTGCTTAATCGTCTTGAGCGTCGTAATGTCGGTTGTCCTGTCGCTCATCAGTTTATAGGTGCAGTTGATATGCTGCCGTCTTCACACCCCTTGCTCCCTCAGTCATTGCTGCCGAGCTTATGAATATTCAATATATATATATATATATATATATATATATATATATATATATATATATATATATATATATATATATAGAGAGATATATATATATAGATATATATATATATATATATAGAGAGATATATATATATCTATATATATATATATATATATGTATATATATATATAGAGATCTATATATATATCTATATGTCCCTATATATATATATATATATATATATATATATATATATATATCTATATATATATATATATATATATATATATATACATATATGGGGAAGACATTCGGAGCAAGACTGATTATTTTAGTTCTTATGATGGCCACAAGCAAGACTATTAGGTCTGATGATGGCAACAATATTCCATCATTAATCGCATAATGCATCTCTTAAGATTGACAATCGCGATTATTTATTCTCAATCGTCACATAAATGTAGCCAAAGAGTTCCTAAGGCCACATTAGCCAACTATTTGTATGCACTTGCATAGTTACCATACAGCAATAGTGCATAGCAACAATAGTTCAGGGTAGATTATTCGTGCAACGCTTGGTCTCAACAGTGCCTGAGCAGTAACACCTACTTCAACCATAAATCAGCTGACATTAAACAGGAGAGCAGCACATGGGATTTATGGCACACAAGAGAAATAACCATCATAGCAAATTACTCTCATTGTCAACTTACGCATTGTTAACCAACTGCACGATCTTTGTATTGCTTATAAAAATAATCTAGCCGAGTGGCAAAACCCGACTGTATTGTCATCGACTTTGGTATAAGCCATTTTAGAAGCGTATAGCTGCAGTGTAAAGTGAAGCTCTGCTTGTCGATTTTGCATGAGAAGTATGCGCCGGTCCGGATCACAGTTTCGTTATCGTGTGTCTCATCGTATATGTGAGGGGTGCGTTATTTATGCCAATGGATTTGAGAGATATTAATCTATTGTCCAGAGCCGGTACTTGTGTGACTGTAAGATGTTATTGGTCTTCATTAAGGGGATTGTTGGAAAGGGCGACTCAATCGCTACCAGATGCAGGTCTCTATTTGCTATCAATTTATAAATGTCGCACAGGCTGCATGCATTCGCTACCAAGGTCGGCTAAGGCCCTTATGTCACCTACACAGTAGTACATACTTTGCGTAATAAAATCACGTACGAATTTAAGCCATGAGCGACGGTAGTGTACGTGATGATAAAGACATATTGGAGTTTGGTGTCTGATCTATATTCTATGAATATATATTTTTGAACCACTATTATGTTAAATCAAAATAGCCAAAAGAGCATATCATATTGCATTCGATTTGTTCACTTAATAACAGATGACAGTTTTGGATAGTATATATATGGCATGAGTAAACATTCGTTCGATCCTACGTTTAGTTTATAACCTAGAGCTAACATATCGCATTATATTACTGTCTGCTGGTTTTCGTCCCATCTAAAGATATATTTTACACTTTTGAAGGAATGGTATGGATCGCCGGTTGGCACACAAAACAACGGAAATTCGAGATGGTAAACGTTTTTGTGCTTCTTCATAATTCATATGATTGGCTCATTGCAAATGAGATGACAACAAGCGTACATGTTTGAGTGCCTGTCGGGGTCGCTATGTTGGGATTTTAGGGCATTTTCATTTCAGTGGATGGATGTTGGTTAACAACAACATACGTTGCATGTGTTGTTGGTAGCTCCTGACATAGAGGTTGGATCAAAATCTTCTCATAAAGCGTCATGATATAAAAATTAACTTACATCTGTTGGATACCAATGTGTGCGTGATGAGCAAAATATAAATAAGTGTTACATTCGAAACTAATCGGATAGAAATTAATGTTGCATAAAATACAATACTTCCGTGGAGGTAGAAGAGGTGGCGCTTTGACGTCTACATCGAGCAAGGATATTCACAGCACAATTGATTGCCTAAATTAACGTTATAATCACAATCGCAAAATTACAATGACTGGAGGGCAGCAAACAAAATCTGTTCACAGCCGATAGAACGCAATTTATAGGCTTCATTACTTGTCCAGTATGCGTTTGCATCATAACAATGTAATCATCATTGTATAATAACACAAAACTGACACAGGAGCATGCAAGTTATTAGGAAAGGCACCATTAGTACCATCTGTGCAGCAGATTTGATATAGATGCAATTATACCGGTAGTGATATATTTCCTCATCGTCGAGACTAAAAATGATTAACCTTATATTTCATCTTAGTAAAGATGTGGAACAAAATTTCATTGCTTGCCAAAGAATGCACCGGTAGTCAAAAGAAAATAATGAATATTTATGATCGTTTTGCGTCAACGCTAACAAAGATGGAAGCTCTTAAAGCAACCTCGCTACTACCGAGATAATCAGAAAACACATAATGATGTTATTGGAAAACTGTAATAGACAGAGCTTGATCATATCATCCAATTGAGTTATGAAGGACTTGGCGATTCGTAATTGCAACGGGAATTTCCATGCTACGCTTTGACACGTTGTTAGTTATGACAAACAGGCAAACTAACATATTAACTAATATACTCTATAATGTATCATGCTAGAGACAAATCGCCTGATGTTCCAAGTTTGTACTGTAGTTCAAGCACTAGGTACGCCCATATAAATCACTCACAATATATCAATTGCAATAATTCGCCTAACTACTCCGAGGTGAAATGGTAAAAGCATTAACATATGACAGAAATATAGGAATTGGTGCGTGAAACAATTCTCACAATATATTCAGACCGATATCTATTGCAAAATAATGACATGTTGTAGCCGGGCTATTGGTTAAGTGAAACATTCCCTATCTTTACACGACATGATAAATATTTTAATAACACAACCTTTACATTTCGCTATTAGCGATAGGAGTGTACGATGAAACCATTGTCTTGTGAGACCCGTTTTGCACAGATATCGTTGCCTAACAAGCACATATTGTATAATGTCGCCCAATATTTGTGCATTAACACGTGAAAACGTGTTGATTATACATTACAATAACAACATGATTATCCATTGTACCGCCTCGATAAGACACAAATAAGCATTACGCATAGTAGTCCTGAGGATATTCAAGGTAGGTTTGAAATATAGTTATTACTAATTCCATATTGCGTTATCACGGATAGGTGCACCTTGGTATATTATTCCTCATCGCATAATTTTACCCAACGCATTTGTCAGTGCAATATAGTCCTCCAGGAAATTTGTGAACGAGATGAACGAGCCTGAATGTGACTTAATCACGTGACATATGCATATATGAGACAAAAATGTCCTTGGTCTGAATTAGTTAATTCTGATAATTCTGGTACTTATTGCGCATATCGACCGTATCAGTAGGACTAATAGCAATCTTTAACAAACCGCATTCTGGTTGTTACTGACAAGCAAATTAATGTAACTGTTACGGGTGCAAGTCGTTTTGATGCAGGAATAATTCACTTGGGAAGTAAATATTGCTCACAATATCCTATATAGAGTATGAATTGGATAAATTAAATACTGCTGGATGTGTAATGTAATCGTCACTTGATTTTCCAATAGAGAGTCTGTGAGGAAATAATATATGATGTCTTATGATACTTAATACTATGGTGCAACAGACAAAGTAATGGGACATTCTTTCGATGAGTCATCTTTGACATCAATGCTATCAGGTGAGCATGAGTATTGAATACAATATTCTTCTGTAGATACACCGTGCAGCATTCCTGATGATAACAACACGTGAGTGAACACGTGAGTGACTCTTGTTGATAACCAAGTAACCACCTGAAATATTATATCATGATTTGAAGAATACCCTGCCAACCTAAGCAATTACACACTAATGCAAACAAAACATAATCATTTACCACATCAACAAGATAAGTGACATTATGTAAAGGATCTATTTCATACTAAATACTGTATCTATCATGAATGGCAAGAACACAAAGTTAAATACCGCTCCCTTTTTAGAATTTTTGTATGAAACAAGACATGTATGTATGTTAATGAGAGTGAACCGTGGAAATGGATAGCGTTCAGTGAAGTTCATAATCACAATTGTCGCACTAATCACCCATGCAACAACGAACTTGCTTGTGTATATTTGATTGCTGCTGACTGCTGCTTAAATAGATCATTATCACAACAGGCTATACTAATGCAATCAAGGAATGTTTACTGTAGTCGATACGAGATCTGGATACAATTGATACCATTGTCGTAGGGATTATTGGATGAAAGAGTTTTGTTTTATTCTCCATATTTATCACAATTTGGTCGGTGGATGTCCGTTACTTCAATTGAAACTGTAGCTAGTACTAACATCCTCAATACAGGTTTATCAAGATAACATTTCAATCAATGAAGAGTCGGCATTCGACTTTTATCTTGCACAACTGAGGCAGGTTCAATGCTGGCATGGCTACTCTGCAGATCATGGATATATGGGTCATTGCACTTTGAGACTATCATTCCCATAATGCTTTTATTATATATTATTACATAATTATTCGCATTATATATCACCTCTCGCTGCAACATGGCACCTGGCCCCTAGCCCAATTCATCAAGGCAAACACATATAAGGAGGTAAACCAGCTATTATAGTTTTGCAAATGCATTATATTTGCTTACATTGCGTATCTTGCAAACATGAGCATTTTATGTAACGTTATAGTTTTGAATGATTTATCATTTACGGAGCAATTGCAATTTTCATAGGTACTAAGAGCAATATATTGATAGTGGCCAGTGCAACTGGCCGCTGCTGCTCTGACGAGAGTTAAAATGAGGACGATATAGGCGATCATTAAGTCTTGCACACGGAAACGTGGGGGTGATAAAATGTATGATATGGCCTCCATATATTACCTCCATAAACTATCACTTAGGAGCATCAAACTTTATCACAAGGGTTCACACATGGACACAGGCTGCATCGAAAAACAAAGCTTATGATTGGGAAGACGAGGTATGAATAATATCGTAATACGGATTAATCGAGGATAACTAAATAACGAGAAGGTTCATAATGGGATGTTTCTAAATGAGGGCTTAAAATAATACCAAAATAGTTAATATCATCATGGACACTCGATAATGAATGAATAAACCTTGGAGCCGTGTACATGACATTAGGTGACTGGGGAATTTTGCTGTCACAGTAATACAATATGTTATTTACATTTACAGGGTTATTTGTACCACACAGCATCATTGTGGACTTAATCCTATGCGGCTCACACAATAAGCAAGCAGAAATCCTTGCTCTGTACAACAGATGCCTGTTTTACAATTACGTTATTCGTATGTTATGACCATAAAACAGCATTCGAGTTCAAGTCTCTGTCACGGTCGTCGGATATATATATATATATATATATATAATATATATATATATATATATATATATATATATATATATATATATATAGATATATATATATATATATATATATATTATATATATATCTCTCTATATATATATATATAATATATATATATATATATATATATATATATATATATATATATATTAAATATATATATATATATTAATTAGCGTACAAGTGCTGCAGAGCGCATAGTTTTTACTTGACTTCCACGACCCATACTGTAGCAATGTGTTCTGGGCCTCAATAAAAGGGTGGGTATGCTACACCAACTTATACGCTCTCCTCGTGATCATATTTATCTATATGGTACACTTTCTCAATCCGATCGATGTTTCTTGGAAGTCGCGATTATTATTTATAAGGTTATACATCAGTTTGTTGTCTGCGTCCCAGACTGCAATAGGTTTCGCTACGCTTCTCGCCCTGCTGGTGCGCAGTATTGATCATTGTTAACATGTTAACAGGGCCCGCACCCTAGGTATGGGGACCTAGACTTACCGATCTACGACAATCCATATTTATCTGTGTTTCAAATATCTGAGATAATCATGGTTTGTTTAATCGCACGTTTCATTGAGTAGGACATTAATGGAACTAATGTACCTGTCCGTCTCACAATAATCACAATGCCTACGCAAGTTCTTAGGATCTAGAGTGTGTTTTCTTAGCAGATGTATCACGCTGCATCCGGACGAGTCGGCTCCTTGCATGTAAAAACTACTGTAGCTGTCAGAATGCTTTAACCTTTAGATACACATCATAACAAGTCCGTTTTCAATTGACTTAAGTTGCGCAATCTCGCCGCCATATTGGAAATTAGTTGGAAAAGTCAATCGCAACCCTTATTTAGGGGGATTATGCATATTTACAAGGTAAGATCGTATCATCGAATTTTCTACATCCGCGAGGCCATTCTCGAGAACCAGGAGGGAGCGCAAGAGTTCAAAAGAGCTATTGGTACGATGGAGCCAATGATTCCTTGAAAAGCAGTTGCTGCCCTACCGGCTAGGCCCTTCCAGGCCTTTGCCAAGGAGTTAAGTTGTTCTTTTATCCATTCCAGCACACATGGCTTGTCAGCTTCTCTCTCCACCTGTTAGTTCAAGTACCTTTCCAATCGCAGTGAAGATGGAGACAATTGTAATGCCCTGCTCCCGGAACAGGGTGCGTACACGCTCGGTTAGCGGTGTGTCCTCGTTCAGAAGTTTTTTGGATAATTTCCCTGATCCGGTTGATTTGGGTCCCTAGCTGTTTTCGGTTTACAGGGGCAGTTTCTTACTAGTCCTTCTTCTGGCAGCTCTGCAAGCATACGCTCTTGGAGTTTCATCTGGCTGTCTGGCAGCTCCTTCAGCTGACGCTGTTAATACAAACGATCCAAGCACTATTGACCAGAACCGACAACTGGTGGTCCGCTTCCCTAACCTGGGTGCACACGACGTCCTGGTCCAAGGAAAAGTCCAACTGGCCTTTAAAATTACCTGACCTTGGCCATACTTACCACAGGGTTGTGCAAACCTTGGGTCCTGCCTTGGTTAAGAAAACGACAATCCAGATGTCTGGCAACGAGGTCATGTCCTTAGAAAAGCAGAGGCGTCTGTTGCATTGAACGTCTATATCAATGATGTTATTGATGTACAGCTTAACATTCAAGATGGCAGGTTTGTCAACGCCTGTTACTAAGTTTACATTTTCAGATAACCACTGCTCGGCTATTGCTTGTGGGCAGACATGATACAGAAAACCGGCTAATATCCAAGAGCGGTTTGCGAAGTGGACCAACAAAGGTTCTGGCTGGGAATTTGAGTCAATCACAATTTGGTGGATTGACAATTCCCACTCCCAGTCATCAAAAGGTGGCACGTACCTGCCGTTACTGAAGTGCGATGGCAGCTAAGAAGGCAATCATAAACGTAAAAAAACACGAACGACCACTGCCTTCTGTGGTCTATTGAATCAACTTTGCACCCGGTCTCTAAGGACCTGCAGCGACCATCTAAATATAATTGTTAACCCAGCTGGAGGGTCAACGCGTAGAATATCAAACATCGCTGTCGCGGGTTGAAAAGTTAGAAACGAATGCTAACCTAGCCTTGAACGTCTTTGTCTGGGATGGAGGGGCCATTATCATACACCACATCAGTAAACAGCCTGCTGATATTCCACATAGAAACCTCATGCTGATTGGTACGTTCCACTTCACACGGATCTAAGATTTGATCCGCTTGCTGTATGATCAGAGTGAACAGGAAAAGGCGCAATCCTGAGTGCATGGGGAGAGGGCAGACAGCTGTGCGAGTTGAAATGCCTGACGACGGGAAGAACATATTATCCTTCCAGATGTGGCACACGCAGCTGGAATCGCCGTTTATTATTTACGCCGACTTAGAGGCGCTCACCGTGAAGCTTCCAGGCCGTGCACCTGATGATGCCAAGAGCAACACGCAGAAGACAGAGGAACATGAGCCACGCGGTAACGGCTATGTAGTTGTCCTTGCGATGGTCAGACTACACCCCCTGTGGTATACAGAGGTGGCAATGACGTGGATAAATTCTTATGAGCCCTGCAACAGGATGAATGCATGATCAAAGCAGTTCTGTCAAGGCCTGCTCCCATGCACGCGACGCGTGAGGATAAATAAAAGCCCACAAGGCGGCAACCCACTGTCATGTGCATAAAAAGGAACTAGGCAGCGACTCTATCTGCGACCACTGCCATATAACAGGTAACTACAGGGACTAGCCCATAACGCCTGCAACTTGAAGCTGCGGCTGAGTCACAAGACAACGGCCGGTTACGACTCCCACCTCTTGATGCAGGCCATCGGCAAGGTGGAGAGCTAAATCAGCTGCTTCCCAAACAATATAGAGAAGTACATATCCCTATCGATCAGACAGTTGCACTTCATTGTCAGTGCGCAGTTCCACCAGGCCTCACTTGTTCCCCCTGATCTCTGCAAATAAGCCAGACGCCTTTGCAGTTGCCAGCTAAGTATGAGCCCGATGGAACGAGGCGCCGGCTGCTACTATGCAAGGGAGTGTATCCCTATGAGTTTATGGTCGGCTGGGATAAGTTTAGCGCTCTGGTTCAATCAGATCCCCTGGATGGAGCCTTACATTCGCATGAATACAAACCTACGTATTGCACAAACTGCTGAACAACTCCTTGTGCGGTAAAACAATGGAGAATCAACAAAAGCGGGTTGACGTTAAAATTGTGCGCTCATCGGAAAAGGAACAAAATTACGAAGGCATGTGGCCAGTTCTCCCATAAACTTTAAACATGCCAAACTCTTCAATATCGTTCCCCGTTCATTCAACTATTCATAATCTGAAAGCTGTACAGCCAGCATGTCAACATCATACTGCTGTACATGTTTTTGTAGCAAAAGAAACTTACATGCATTAGCTTACTTAACCGTACAGTTTCAGTTCTGCTCATTCAGTTAGTACATTCGTTAAATTCTCCGTGTTTAACAAAAACAAAATAAACAACTAAATAAATGAATACAACGATTAAATACTTACACGTTAGCATGTTTGTGGATAATCATCCACCATAAAGAGGTGGGAGATGTCGTAAACAGTTTTTACTCAATTTTACCCTCTCTACCTGAAAGCTTCTGACCCGCCAATTATTCCTAAACCTTAACTACCTCATTAAGGGGCAACCTCATTGGTAAACCTAGAAGCCTCTCAGCCAATAGCATTCGCTGATGGGGGGCTTCCTTCTAAAGTAACGGAATATAAGGGAGTGAACACACGCTCACGAGAGGGCAAGATCACCAACCATAAATCAGAGACATCTCTCCACTCATTAAATATTATTCTTTTCGGTCAGTTTGATAAATAAAGAAGCTATCCTGTCTTTAGAAGAATAAAGTATATTTCTCCTCATTCGGCCCTACAACGTTGTTTGTGTCTTCCATTCATCACGTATTCAAAGTCGACAGCACCAGGGGGCAACAGTAGGCATGTGCATTCTCGACCTCCCCACGTCCCAGATTTACGACTTCTATTACAGCACAATGAAGTCCAGATATGGTAGCGAATGACTAGCTAGAACGTGTCCAATATCATGTGATTGAATGCGAACTGGTGTTATGCTGAATGTGTAATATTTAGTTAAACTAACGTGAGCTTAGGGACTGCTTTTCCCCTGCCATTCTCATACATGCTCTGGTAACGCCTAGTTAGATTCATTGAAGACGGCAGAAGAACAAAACATTGTTCTGCTGTACTTGTCGCTTCGTGCCCGTATCTTTGATGAGCACTTGTTTCCCTTTTCATTAGTTATTCCGTGAAGGTTGTCAATAATATAAGCTAAGATAAGTCTGGAACACGATTTATTTCCGACGTCTTGGATAGTAATGCAAAGAGATGGACTAAAAACTCCACCACCCGAGGCTTGTGTCATGGACCTGTTATCAGAATAAGGGAGGAAACGATATGCATTCATAAGAAGAACCTGGTTCAGATTGATAATTCAATGTACCCGATCCAATCGCTGATTCAGCATAAAAGAACTTATTTGACGTTTCCATTGGTGAAAAACAAACATTTCTAAAATAATGTCCCGATCCCATCCCTCTAGCATCTGTTGCTAATTCCACATTCTTGGCCATAATCAATCTTCGTATGGCGACAATGACTTATCAAATATTGCCATATCAGACATAACTACTGAACATACAGAGATCATTAGGCATTTTCCATCGAGCACTGAGTGATATGTTTATCGACATTACCTTCGAAAAAGGAATATTAAACATTTTGGCTAACCTCTCAGTGGGAGGTTTATAATATGATGCAATATTCTAGACGGTCAACTAACTATTGCGGAATGCCAAATTATCATTTAACACAATCCAATAATTTTGCCCAGAGATTTGGACATATAATTTGTCTAATCGTGAGTCCTTCTATTGTCACTAGGTTTTTAAGTTCGGATGCATAATTATGTTGGTGGATGTGTTGCGGTAGTTTGTTTCAGCGATCATTACTTACCGTAACATCACTAGGGGGTCAGTAAAATTAATTGATGTACTCTCTGCTGCATGATTATGTAATATCTACAAGGATCATATACCGACGTTCATCAAATGAACGTAAGCTTTCACATTCGCAAAAAGTAGTCCATTGCTCCGCCAGCGTTTGCCGCCGGAAATCGATGAATTCAGAAACGTGTATTGAGTAATCATACCGAATTCTGCTGTTTCATCCATCATGCATTAATATTACACAGGCTTGATCATATAAACCCATTATTTGCCCATATTTACAAAACTGTATGGATGGCCAAGATTAGGCATCGAAATCAAATGCGCCTTGTACCCCTTTTACAACCTAATGCTTGTTGCAAAGCACCCCTATTAGAATGTTAGATTATATGTCTCATAACAGAAATTAAACTATGCAATGAGCCACAATTAGTTTATCCTGTTCAAATTCTAAGTAAGACATTATGTAAAATATTCAAATCGATGGTGAATTCGTACCGCATCCACATGAATTGATTCCATAGTTAATTAAGGTATGCCTCTCACAGGCGCAATACCTTAATGTATGAGGCTATTAGGCCTTCTTGAGGGGCCAATGCTAGGACTATGTGCTATAATTGCTACATTACTCAGTCTGACCAAGGACACTTGTGTTGCCTCGGGTTTATGAATTGGAACCCGACTGTATGACACCAGCCGCTTTCGTTGGATACTCTTTGATTTATTCATTTAATCTGTCTTGCATCTGCATATATATCCAGCACCGGTCTTATAAATGTCATGGGCAAATTGTTAGATAAGTTAATAATTTATCTCATTTATTTTCGTATACATCGGAAAAATTGATGACTGTTTGCTTTATTGACCAACACGTTGGGATTGCTTTTATGTGTGGGTATTTGTTTGAAAGTGATGGTAAGTAATCAGCAATATGTGCATCAGTCGCTGCTTCCTTTGCAACGTGGAATGTAGTAGAGAGCTGTTCTGCCAACAAAATGGATATGCTTACAGGCGGCATGAAATAACGCCACAGCATTTGGTCAACCGATTTGTCAGGACACGGATGTTAAAAGTTCACATTCAAAACACTATCTAGACCAGATTATGTTACGCTGCAACTATTTTTGATCGGCTCGGAAAATCTTATGAGACGGCAATGAATATTGTTGCTAAAATAATTTCACCTTGATTGACATTTATACCAGCTTCAGCTAGAAGAGGTCTCATGACGTCCTTCGAACGCTGACCGAACGATCATATATCATGTTTTTATAAAGGTCTGGAGTTTATTGTGTCGGGATGTTATGAGTTTATACTGAGTTCAATCATATGTGATTTATTTTGCTCATAGTACTGAGTCAATCTAAGATTCAAAGTGATATAAGTAACATACTGATAAATGGTTAAAGCCAAGAGATATGATACGTTAACAAACCAATGTGGATGTAAAGTGATTAATCGAAACTATCGCAATTTGTTTGGTTACTATGGATACATTAATACATATATATATATATATCTTAATGTTTTTATGTGTATATATATATGTAAATATATGTATATCTATATATATATATATATATATATATATATATATATATATATATGTATATATATGTAAAATATATGTGCATATATATATATATATATTTATACATATATATATAAATATATATGGAATAATACATATATGTAATAATACATATATATATACACATATATATATATATATATATAGATATATATATATATACATATATATACACACATATATATATATATATACACATATATATATATATATATATATATATATAGAGAATATATAGAGATATATATAGAGATATATATATATATATATATATATATATATATATAAAAATATAGAGGGGGATAAAACATATATGTATATATATATATATGAGATATACATATATATATATATAGACATACATATATAGATATATATATATAGAGATTCCTAGGGGCATAGATATATACATACATATATATATATATATATATATATATATGTTTAGAGAGATATATATATATATATAGATATATATATAGAGATATATAAAATATATCTATCCTATCCTATATATAGAGAGGGAGATTAAAGAGATATACATATTATATATTATACATATATATATATATATATATATATATATATATATTATATATATATATATATATATATATATATAGTATATATATATATATATATATATATATATATATCTCTATATATATATATATATATATATATATATCTATATATATATAGATATATATATATATATCTCTATATATATCTCTATATATATATATATATATATATATATATATATATATATATGATGTATATTTTCTTAAACCGATATCCTATCTATTTGGAAGGCCTTCATATTGGAGGCGGAAACTACAACCGTGCCGAACAATCATGTCCAGTCCAAATCTTCGCTCAATGAACAATTCAGAGGCAAGTATATTTCACGCTACCACAGTATGAAGTTACTTTGAGCATAGGATTAGGTCGGCACTGCAACTTGTTTTCCGATCTCCTGCAAAAAATTGTATTTGAGGCAACGCACGATACAAATGAGCCGAGCGATTGAAATTGATATTAACTTATCATATGCGATACATCTGCCAAAACTAGACAGCAGCGTGTGTGTAAGTCGCGTTTGATCATCTATTCTTTCAGCCAGTATATATGCAGGGCACTGTCTTAGTCTGGGACACAAAGCGTATAAACTTTTGGACACAAGGCATAAAAAAAATCAAAGGGTGGATATGAAATAGGTAAAAGTGATTCGAGGCGGAAAATTGATGGATTTGCTATTGTTATGTATTGCGCGTTAATAGAGCATATCTGATCCTGGGTGCAGACTCATGTTCTCCAAGACATAAAAAGAAGAAATCAAGACATTCACAGCAAACCATGTTGTTAAGAATGGCGGAAACCTTAGAAAAACCTTCGCTTTTCAGCTGTCATTCAAAAAACCCCAAGAACGCAAAATTATAATTATGGTGTTGTCAAGTGTTTATTAACCATTGACTTCATCAATGATGAACTGCAAGACAAACACCATCTTTGTCAGCACCATAGAGACATCAGGCTAAATGAAGAATGTACTTAACTTTCCTTTATTCGGAACGACAATATAATAATAGCGAGTGTTGCGGCCTTGTAATCAATCTTATAAGTCACAATTTCTAATGACAGTTAACCAAGGCATTAGCATTTCAACGATCTTATCAACGTTACAATGACTGCGAAATGCAAAATCTATATATCTGTAATTTAACATACTTTCTCCCTGATAGTGCCTATACTAGTGTGTGCCGACAGCGGTACGGGTATACGTGATTAAATATGGAAGTATCCAAGTACCGCTTTCCTAAAATCCATTAACCAAATACTGTCTGCTAATCCTTGAAGATGACGGGGTGTTGTTATCTACTGTGCCATCTTGACCCAATGCAAATCCACACCAATGGCAACAAAACTGGCACCAAAGTCCCATTATGTCGCATTTTAATCCCAGAATGACCACAGAATTCCATAACGACCCTCGTACTGCTACTTTAGCGTGTTATGATGCGTCAACATTATTACGCAAAGACTTCGTGTGAGAAGGCTAGCAAAATATATGTGCATACGATGCATAACGGGCTGCATATTGTAACATCTTGTTTGGGGTATTTGAGCATGCTCAAGCTATTTAAGATATACAGCAGCTGCTATTCACGAGACACATTAGCCTTAAAGATGCCTTTCTGACCTCTTCAATCACACAAATTGTTTACTTTCTAGTATGGCTGTAACTTATTTTGATATTACCGATTCTGCGTTCCGCAGATATAGACGTGACAGTAATGCACAGAGTAATTTTGCTTCACACAATCTGGCCTTTAAATACAAACTAATACTGTGATAGAGATTATAGCGCACGAAGATCACGCATATCACTCCTAGAACAGAACATCGAAAAAGTCAGCAGGACGAGAATTTGGTATTTCGACTAACGGGAAAATATAGTTTGGACACATGCCTAATAAAACATTTAATGGCATGAAGTATTAAACTGCACAGTGTGCGGGACATATAATTACACGTACACTTATACAGTTAATAATTGTGGTGTGATTTATGTCGCATTAATAATTTTTTTGTCAATGTAAAATGCCTTGTATATTCTTTCATTCTTAAACATACTGTTAATATAAATGTTCATGTCTGCAAAGGATCATCATTGTGTGAAACCAGCAGCTCCACAAACGGGTGTTTGTTCGCCAACTCATATGCAACCTCTCAGTGGAGTCATTCATTTATCATACAAAACATTGTGCTGCCATAACAACAATCGTTGTGGATATATACGGATATCTAATTATTATCGTGCCTTCCGTCAGCATTTTTCCCCCTATTATGCCAAATATTTGACAAGTTCTGAAATGTTTTCGTAGTCATAATGTATTATTCATGAATAAAAATTGAGTTTAAATATTTGTTGGACAGTGTATCTTTATTATCAAAGTTATCTGTCGTGTCTATTGAATAAATAAAGGAGACAACATCATCAACAAAATGGCATCACAACATTTTAAGGAAATAAATGCATTTAAACTAACGGACCTCCGTGTTAAATGGTTCAGACCAAACTGGCAATATATTTGGGCTTCGCAAATTGCCTTTCAACGACTGGTGATACATTATGACATACCGCAGTCGCCTCCATGACGTGATATCTGGCCATTGATTACACAACGACAAGACGGGGTCTTAACGCCATCTAGTATACGCCTGTCCTGATGTTATCAGTTGTGCGTGGTTTGCACCATTTGCAGATTAAATCTTATTTTCCTGTTAAACCCCCCCTTCCCCTCTGAGCGTGTCTGGTGACGAGAGAGGAATAGGAAATAATCATGTAATCAAATTTCATATTTCCAGTCAATGACTATACTGACGGCTTTGGGCTGCATCAAAATTGTCGCCACAGAAATAAATTTCCCATTGCGCCTTCGTTTGGCATTTTACATTGCTGCTGTCAATATCTATCACGAAGGTAAGTTCTCACATTACTTCATCCATTGTCATTTATAATATAATGTTATTCGACTTTAAATCTCATTTTAGTGTATTGTTAGCTTATACAATTTACATCCCGAGCTTAAACATCGTTCCATTTAGAACCGCAAATATCCCCACGTAGGCACCACTCTTATGCCGGGAATAACAAGCTATGTCAATGTCTATCATAATATACGTCGATGTGATTAACCTTAGTGATTGTTACTCTAGGCCCATTAAGGCGATAATTGTCTGGTCTAACTAGAAGCAACTCATTGTAATGCATATGGCTATCACTCTGTGCCGATTGTTGTTGGGTTACATAGATGACAAATATGGAAGAGTTTGACCCCTATCAAGGTTAGAATGACGATCTGCTACAAATGACTGCCTAATTAGGGGCCTTCCATAGCAAGGGAGACATTCATAGTTAGACTCATTATTTGCGTTCTCATAATAGCCACAATATAGCATCTTAGGTCACAGAGTGCGTCGCATTATATTGACTTTCGCGATTATTTAATCTCAATCGCCACATAAATGTAGCCTAAGGGTTCATAAGGCCGCATTAGCCACCGATTTGTATGCACTGGCAAAGTTATCATACAGCAATGGTGCATAACAACGATAGTTCAGGGTATGCCTGGTAAGCCAGACAATAAATAAGTAGGTTATCCGTGCAGCGCTGTGTCTCATCAGTGCCTGAGCAGTAGCACCTACAGCAACCATAAATCAGCTGACTCTAACCGCAGAGCAGCACAAGAGGTATATGACATATAAGCGAAATTGTCCATCATATCAAATTACTATTATTGGCAACCTACGCATTTTTAACCAATTGCACGATTTATTTGGTGCTTCTAAAAATAACCCAGACGAGTGACAAAACCCGGCTGTATTGTCATCGACTTTGGTATTAGCCATTTATGAAACGTATACCTACAATTTTAACGAATGTTGCAAATTATGGGTTTACGCCGGTCCGGATCACAGTTTCGTTATCGTGTGTCTCATCGGATATGTCAGTGGATTTGAGAGATATTCATCCCTTGTCCAGAGCGGTAATTGTGTGACTGTTAGATGTTATTGGTCTTTATTATGGGGATTGGTGGGAAGGGCGACTTAATCGCTACCAGATGCAAGTCTCTATTTGCTATCATTTTGCAAATGTCGGACAGGCTGTATGTCTCATATATAGAATGAAATGTTTTGACTAATAAAATAAAGTATGTATTTAAGTCATGAGCGACAGTAGTCTACTGATGATACAGATAAGATTGTATGGTATCTGAGCTATAATCTACTAATCTATAATTTCGAACCACTTTTGAGTTCAACCAAAGTAGCCAAACTTAAGGATGGTATATATGACATGAGAAAACATTCGTTCAATCTAACGTTAAGTTTGTAACCTAGAGCTTACAGATCGCATTATAATTCTCCCTGTTATTTTTTGTCCTAAACATAAACATATATTTGACTGATATGAAGGAATGGTATGGATCGCCGGTATGCACACAAAACATTCAACTCCCATCAACAAAATCAGTAAATGTGATGAAAGGCGATATATTGGTTATTCATTCGAGATTGTGAACGTTTCTGAGCTTTTTCCTGAATTATCTCATTGCAAATGCGATGACAATCAGACGTACATATTTGTTTGTCTGTCGGAGTGTTTATGTTGGGAATTGAGGGCATTTTCATTTCAGTGAATGGGTGTAGGATAACTTACGTTGCGTATGTTGCTGGTTGCTCCTGTCATAAATGGTTGATCAAAAGCTTCTTAAAAAGCGTCATGATATAAAAAATAACTTGTGTGCGAGATGAGCAAAGTATGAATATGTGTTACATTCGAAACTAATCGGAAAGAATTTTTTATGGCATAAAAAGCGATAAACAGTATTGTCATTTTTTCATAATACTTCCATGGATGTACAAGAAAAATTATAGTTGGCACCTCAATGGCTACATCCAGCAAGGAGCACAATTGATTGCCTTAATTAAACGTCATAATCACAATAGCAAAATTACAATGACTGGAGGGCAGTAACCAAAATCTGTTCTCAGCCGATAGAACGCAATTTACAGGCTTCATTACTTGTCCAGTATGCGTTTGTCTCATAACAATGTAATCATCATTGTATAGCAACGCGAAAGTTATTAGGAAAGGCACCATTTGTTCATATTTGCAGCAGCTTTGATCTAGATGCAATTATACCGTCGGTGATACCTTTTCAAACGCCGAGACTAAAAATGATTGACCCAATATTTCATCTTAGTTTAGATGTGGAACAAAACTTCGTTGCATGTCAAAGAATGCACCGCCAGTCAAAAGAAAAAGGGAATATTTATGATCGTTTTGCGTCAATGTTAATAAAGATGGAAGCTCTTAAAGCAACCTCGTGATAACCTATATAATCAGAAAACACATAATGAAGCTATAGGAAACTGTTATAGAAGGAGCTTGATCATATCATCCAATTGAGTCGTGACGGACTTGACGCTTCGTAATTGCAACGGTAATTTCCATGATATGCGTTGACACGATGTTAGTTATAACAATCATGCACATGCAAACTAACTAATCAACTGAGTGTAATATACTCTACAATGTATCATGCTAGAGACAAAGTCTATTGGTCAACGTTTGCTCTGTGGTTCAAGGACTAGGTCTGCCCATATTAATTACTCACAATATATCAGTTACAATAATTCGCCAAACTACTCCGAGGTGAAATGGTAAAAGCATTAACATATGACAGAAATATATAAAATTGGTGCGTAAAACAATTCTCACAATATATTAAAACAGATACCAATTGCAAAATATTGACACGTTGAATGCCGGGCTATTGGTTAAGTGAAAAATTCCTTACCTTTACACGGCATGATAAATATTGTGATAACACAACCTTTACATTTTGCTATCAGAAATAGAGTATACGATGAAACCATAGTCTTGTGGGATCTGTTTTGAACAGAAACTGTTGCCTAGCAAGCACATATTGTATAATGCCGCGTAATGTTTGCGCATTTACAAAATGTGTAGATTGATACATTACAATAACAACATGATTATCCATTGTCCCGCCTCGATTCTACAGTAATAAGACACAAGCAAGCGTTACGCATAGTAGTCCTGAGGATATCCCCGCTAGGTTTAAAATATAGTTATTACAAATTCCCTAATGCATTACCACCGATGGATGTACCTTGGTATAATATTCCTCATCGCATAGTTGTACCCAACACCAATTGTTGTGCAATATAGTCACCCAGGAGATTATCATAACATGAAAATTGATCTATGTGGTCACAACTCGTTGGTAAAAGCAACTCACATATTTAGTTCTACCCTGCTTAGGTGTACCTGTGTACCCGGGGTCTTAAGTTGTCACGATAGCGAGTCTGAAACGACAAATAAGAATGTAATCTCATCTAATCCATTACATTTGTTGGTTACTCGTAGAAGATCCCCAATGGGTACGTCTTGCTTTAGGAGATGTCAATGGTAAAAAGTAAAATATTTGTTAACAACTTAATGCAAACATGCCTGTTATAAGACAAGTGTCTTGTATATTTTCAAAACAATCTTCGATGGTAAGCAGTGACCGTTTGTCATTTATCCTTACAGCTGCGTTACGGTACTGTTCAATATTTTCGTGTAATTGACCAATCACAACACCGTAATACCCTGACACATCTTCCTGAAAAGGACCGATATTCTAAATTTGTGTGTTTACTCCATGATAACGTGATTTGCGATTGCAAAACCTTTTCAAAGGACTGGTTTAGATCTATGAACAGTGTTCGAAAGGCTACTTGTGATCTCTATCTGTTTCCGCTGATCTGGGTAATTATAAAATCTTATAGTATTGCTACACGTATGAACGTAATGTGACACTGAGTAATTTATATATCATGATATTAAAGCTGTGCCTTTAAGTCCTTAGCACACCCTTATATAAAGCACAAGCCGGTCCCAGTGGTGTGATGGTTTACTGCCTCGCCTTTCGACCCACAGGCTGTGGGTTCGACTCCAAGGTGTGACAACCTGACTGGTTACTCGTGACTCGGATGATCACGTAAAAATGGCGGTCCCATCTCTGAAAGGGGATGTAAAAGATCCTCTGAGGACGACGTGCTCCCCGGCAGTGACCACCCTCAGAGATACACTCACTGCTAGTATATAGCCTACGTTGCTAAAAACGACTATAATTCGAACAAACAAACAAAACATATAAACCACACGCACCTAAGATATAGTCACTCTTTAGCTTACCACTTGTCGACGGTTAGTTGCATTTAGTTCCCGGAAATAGCATTGTGGTATATTGGTTACCAGCGCAGTCTCAAGGAAAATTCCCAGTTTGTTTTTTCTTGTCCGGTTACTCAACATGAGGCAGCGTTGTTTACTGATGCTTCCCATGGTTCAATGTATTTTTTGCTCTAAGATATGATGACCCTACTTGTATATCACAGCCATGATAAACATTGACCAGTTTGGTTTCCGATAGGTGCCCCGAGGCGACCGAATTCCGCTATCACTAAAACATACTGTTGTCTAGGTTGTTTTTTAAAGGTTTTAGTTTTAACGTCCGTCCTCTAACAATTGCTTACTGATTCAGTTCAACGCTAGGTACCCATGACTGTATTCTTAATTACAGATAATCAGTTTTCATATTGTCTGCTCAAGTTGGTCAGAAGTAAACAAATGCGCACGTACATAACTTTACACAAATATTTTATTTTCTAGATTATCCCTAATTGTAAAAGCAAAACCAATCGACCGGTCGGCTAAGCAATCAGTCATCCACTTTACGGCAGAATTCTCACATTAAGCGAACAACAGTCAATTCGGCAGTTTACAAATGGCCTTAATGTGACTTGATCACGTGACGTGTATATATACGACACGGATAAATGAATAAATCGAATTCCCTCCGAGGATAACAGCGGCAGCTGACAGTCGGAGTGTAATTCATTTCCCCACAGAGACAACAATGTCCATGGTCTGAATGAGTTAATTCTGATACTTCTGGCACTTAGTGTGCATATCGACCGTATCAGTAGGACTAATAGCAATCAATAAAAACCCGAATTCTGGTTGTTATTTTCAAGCAAATTAAAGTTGTTGTTACGGACTTTTTGATGCAAGAGGAATTCGCTTTGGATGTTAATATTTTTCACAATATCCAATATAGAGTATGATTTAGATGAATTAATCACTGCTGTGTAATGTAATCTTCGCTTGATTTTCCAATAGAGCGTCTGTGAAGAAATTACATATGATTTCTTATGATGCTGGTCCTTAACACTATTCTGTCGATGAGTCATCTTTGCCATCCATGTTATCAGGTGAGCATGGGTATTGAATACACTATTCTTCTACGAATACACCGTGCAGTATTTGTGATAAGAACAACAAGCACGTAAGTGAACAAGTGAGTGACTTGTCGATAACCAAATAATCGTCTGCAATATTCAATCATGATTCGAACTCACCCCCGTCCTGTAACCCCAAGTTTAATTTCAGGATGCCTTGCCGATATAAAATCGTCATATTAAGTAATCCATATAACATTGATAAACCTGATCTGCGAGAAGTGATCCCAGTTCCCAAAGACTACTGTCGTCATTTTAGATGTAGCTTTATATGTTCTCCACACAAGGATTACTTATGAGAAAGTGTGTTGATTAATCGACAGATTGTGGAGCTTTGTGCACGCCCGTAATGTGAATAGAAAATTATTTTTGGATCATCACTGGTCCTTCTATTTCCAAACGGTATCAGTAATTACGATCACGGCAGCCTATGGTGTCAGTCTGATCCCAATAATGTCGAGTAAATGTATTTATATAAGACGTTTGCCGTCTCTTTCATTTGGATCAATGATAAGCGAAATAATGTGTTTTAAACCAATCAACATACATGTCTCTTAAACTGCAATGACATTGACATAACTCCCAGAAAAACCGGAACGGGAAGTCTTGTCTTGGTTGAAAAACAAGTTTTTGAGTGAATTAGTGTTTGATTAGATGAAGTATTAATCTTCATGTTTTGTATTGTGTAGAGTTTTGCCTTTATGGGGTTGAATAGGTTCTAGAGTGCTGGGTCACGTAACTGACGCAAGCCGGAACACTAAATACATCGATCCAACAAAGCTATTTAAAAATTCAACCAATCGAGACTGCCGAGGAGATAGGTCTTAGCATTAATTTACACAGCAACAATTATATCAGAACGCAGCACACACACAATGGAGTGTTAATAGACTCTATTGATCCCATTTTACCGACAGTACTGGCACACTCGTCTACATGGATGTTTAAGCCAGTGTAATTATGAGCTGTTATCAGTGAAGGTCATTATAGTTACTACGCATCCAGATTATCAGCGTCTTAGGAAATCCGGACAAGATCCCAAGGATATTGCGGGAGGCATTCAGCGACTGCAATTATCGATACTGGTCTCTCCGCATATGGGTCCTGCAAAGAAATTATTATCTATTTCCACAATTAATAATTAAGTCGGTTTTTGAGACTCAGCCATTGCATGTCGGTGTAAGTTGACGAATCCGCAATACGGCTGTGTGGCTTTGTTCGCATCGGTGTCCAGTCACCGCATCGTTATGCTATGAAAACTACCGGTCAAGAATACCAATGTCCGCAGCTTTGACATCCTTTGAACACAAATATAATGTGTACAAAGACCCCACTTCATCAGATCCAATTGTATGAATTTATGTTTGCTCACAATCTTAAAATTGACCTTTGTATGGTGAAAATAACTGACCATACCAAGCTCTACCAATAGTAATAGGTGTAAATTATACTTAATGGTAAATGAACTTAATCAATAGAAAAAAAACATCGATCTGCGAACTGAATCCACGTCAGATTTACTGGACGGATGTGATGTAACTACCAAAACTATAATCATTTATTAACAATGGCGTGGTTATATTATTATTCATACGTTTTGAATTTGTATGATAGTCCGACTAAATGTGCGGAAATAAAGGAATACAGTGAATAACATTTCATCATAAATACGGCCTGGCGTTTAAACTCCGATAATGTAGGCATTCTGGTCTATGCTACAAAAAAGAAGGTATATAGGGCCATTTTCCTGCTGCAGCAACAAGAATGCGGGGTAAATGGATTAGTTCAAAACTTTGCTAGTGGGGATAATCAAAAGGTGCATCAATAACAACGCATAATCAAGTTCATTATAGCAGAACAAGAGCTTAATGCATTTCATGACAGTGTTATTTGTCATGTGATAAATATATTGTGATGTAGACATGGGTCAACACCGAACAATATAACCATGCAATTGCTTATAAATTACAACAAATTTGCAAAGGAATCATTAGAACATCCCTCCGATTAATGTTCCTCTGTTGTCCAGCATATCTGGAACTTAATTGGAACAACGGTCACTATTTTTCGCGGTTGACAAGTGATAGAACATCCCTGTCCGATATTGCTAACCTGGTTTCTAATTGTTCACTTGTGGTTTATAAGCCACTACAGCACTCCCCGTCAATACATCAATACAAGCTGGCCTTATCATTTCCAGAGAAGGTTTTATGAATGTAAGATGTACAAGAGAATATGAAAAATAATACTCCCAAGCAATTTGGTCATGCATCTATTTTAATGACTGTTTTATGCTGTTATTGAAATTGTAATAAACTATTGCAATATGAGTTATTCAGGCAATAGCACGTGTGTGTTAATGGGAGATCGCGATGCAATCAATTCATGCCAGGCGACATTTTTGAGTGACAGTGAATTCGATATCAGTTTATTATATCCATGACCTCGTCTCGACGGGCATATAACATAGACGGATCAGACAAACCATTGTCACATCAGATGAGCTTTCCCCCGCACGATCAATTAAATTGTGACCAGGACTACCATATCTGAGTCCGGAAATTACATTATCATTCATGCATCGTGAATGGTCTTCTCTTGCTAGCACAACAGCTAGCATAACGTCAAAGACAAAGACTCGTCAGCACAAACTCTTCTTGGTTTAATATGGTCTAACAGTGGACGTCTGACATATGTACATAATCAAACTTCCATCTGATCTAATATCTTTGATTAATATTGCATTATGCTGATATAAGCTTAATGCTCATTGCTTAGTATATATTGTGCCTCATAAACCAGCACGTAAATGAAGTTTCAATGGTATATTCGCTGTTTAGTAGATGGCATTTACTTCTATCCGGACATACTGTCAGCTGAATCAATCAATGGTCACGATAGGTGCATATCAAACGACACCATGACAAGACCAAGTTACAGACACGAATGTTTTAGGACGAAGTTCGGAATTGACTATGACCTAGGACAATGATGCATAGCAGATGATGTTATTAACCGTAGTTTACAAAGACAGTTAAGACTTCGAAAACATTCAGCGCATGCCATAGTATTGAATAATATTTTGGTCTGCTGATGATTGTGGTAAGGGCTAGTTATCACAATACTCAAAACTGGTACCAATTATTCATTGAGTACTGAATAAGATGTGCATCACACATAAAGTACTGAGCAGATTAAATGTAGCGAAGCTGTTCTTCAGATTTGATATTGCATTGAAGCCAAGTTTGTGGGTACGTCAATTATGTACTTTCTCAAGTAAGTACTCTAGACCATTTACTTAAAGCTGCGATCACATATCAGGCATAATGAAACACCGTGCCACCGTTGCTGCTGCACCTCTATTGTGTGTAGAAGTCATGGAAGCAGAACAAAGCTGAGGCAAACCGAAATCGTTTTTAAAACTATGTTTTATGTCGCGTCAAATGTCCATTATTGGTTGCTTATTGTGTCACGTCACATCTAGTTCGGTAAATCTGATTTGGCTTCTCTTCACAGATCAATGTTTTGCTGCTGCATATATTAATGTACCATAAAAAAAAGTATTTACATTCACCACAGGTAAGTAGAATGCCCGGAAGTATCTGAACTTTGCTCTTATTGCTAGGAGCAATCAATTGCACCGAGGACGATAACTTTTGCCCATGTCTATAACATCTTTGATGAAATTGATCATTCGCGAGCGGTGTCGGTTATGGCCAGGCCAAAGTAAACTATAAACCATTGTTTTTGCCAAGCCATGATGGTCCACTGCCTCGATAACTATTAACTTATTCGACGTACCGCTGTCGTACGATAACCAGCTATTAAAATGGTGATACAAGGAAATATTGGCGATAAATAAAATGGCCAACAGCACGATATATATGTCTTAGTAAAATATCACATATGCAGTACTATGGTTCTGTCATTCGTGGCAACCGTCCATATGTCGTCGCTTGATGTTATGCAAATACATTGATGGCAGAAGCTGATTCAGATGTACAGATGATTCATAAGTACAGCATTTGATGCCTGATATGCCTTTTCATGATAGCATATAAAGCGGACGTATCATACGTGACTAAAACCAAATGAAAATACTACTTAAACTACGGTGTAGGCAACATGAATGAATATCGAGAAATGCGAGAAACGCTTACACTGGCTACTTCTATTTTGCTTTAGGGTCTCCGATTATGGAGTTGAGTATCAACGACACTTATTTTGTGGCTTATACTCTCATATATACTCTTTATATTAGTTACCGACACCACGAAGAGCATTCATCCTGGCCGAAAATATGTTGTCATTTTAACTCCCAAGGTTTTTAATTTTGAATAGCACAGTTTAGACCACATCGTTTGCATTTGATTGTTCAATTTGAGCATGATCTCAATACAAGCATCATTCTAACGGTATGCACAAACAGTTATGCAAATATTGCGTATCTGAACTGTATCAACATAATCTTAAAGGCGTGCGACGAATCGAGCATCATTGTCATAGAAGCTATTATACTGGGTGAAGATAAACATACAATGTCATAAATTCTACCCGCGCACTTTTGTCGTTTTCGCATTCATAACATTCATAAGTGTCTAGTGTTGCATAGCAATAAATATTTTATGCCGATTGATCTCCTACTTTTTTAATCAAAATATATTTGCTAGTACAGTATGGAGAATAACGAGCCACTTAAATTGTAACATTATTCCATGAACCAAACTTAATATTAGAAAATGTGAGTAATAATCGAGAAATGCGATACAAACTTACTTTGTCTATTGATACATTGGTTTACGACCATCGATCATGGAGTTTAATATAAAGATTGTGGCGAGGCATCATGACTAAGAATCGAGAAAGATTGCTCCCCTACTATCTTATTCATAAGCAGTTTCATATTTTAGTTGCGGAATCTATTTTGCACCAGTTGTTTTGAGACGCGAGTCTGCCTACTTTGTAACGACGTTTGGATCACGCCCTACACCCCGAGGTACTTTAATGATTCGCTCGGGTAGCCAAAGCATGCTACTTGGCAGTGTATCACAAGAAAGCGGCCTTTATTCAGCTGCTATTGGCTCATAATAAACCAACCAATATGCTATGATTTAGCAGACATTGTCTGCATTGTTGCAGGTGTTTGGGAAATGTATTGAGCCGCGATTGATAAGGCGAATAAGGATTGAACACCGTCTCACATTTTTATATAAGACACTCGCTAGAACATATACTGTGTGGTAGCATATTCGGCCGAGAATTATGTCGAGTGTTGCATTGGGGAAAATGGGGGTCAAAGGGGTAAATAACCCAGGACTTTTAGTTGAATCATAATTCAACGGGCACTTAAGTACCGCATAGTACGTAGTAATATATATAAACACATGCTGATGGTTACCAATACCAAACAGCACTTGGACGACTAAAATGGCTCCTCATCGTGCCCTCCTGCTGACTGGATAAAATCCAATGAACTGGGAGGCTGATATACACTTCTAGACTGTTCCTCTGCTTACAGGAAGGATATTTGCTCAGATGTCATGCAGATGCTGATTCAAGCAAATACTGTATCTTAGCTTGCAACCAATCACATTATCCATTCTCATCGCATTAACAGTTTCGTCTGGCAAAAGCATAGATAAAAATACAGCACTGCGAACCCATGTCTAAGGTAGGCGATTAGATGCATGTGGTACATTCCAATACAATGTGCATATTCTTTCGCATATTTACCTTGCAACCAACTGATCAATAGAAGAGGAAATATGACGGGAAATGAACACAATTAATGGCTATGTAACGTAAACAGTCTGACCGTTGTTTACAACGTGTGTCTTAATTATACAGCCACTAACAGTAGTCATAAGCAGCATTGGCTACCGGGAGGTTTTCAATCCGTGGCGACACGCTTAGGTGCACCATACGGATGTAATAAATTCGCATTATTTCATAATGATTGTCACCTCTCAACGTGCAGAACGTCAGATTCGCCGGGCATAGTATTTGTTTCTCTGCCATACTCATTGCTTGCCAGGTAATTAAGAATATTCCTCTCCTTAAACCGATTTCAAATTGACTTCGTTTCACGCAAAACAACATTTATGTTAATTCATGGGTAATCGAAATGTGGACCGCGTGCAGCCCACATTACACGAATAAAATTCATTGTCATTAATTTGCAATGCTATCATTATTCAATCGTCGAATCTAATGGAGGACATTGCTATGAAACTATATTCAGATTATTTAATTCGAACTTGTTTGCTATTCATACGAGCCCTTTCAAGCAATTAGCGATTTTTTTTAATTTCCGGTAGATGACCTTGGACTAATTACTGCAGGATAAAGTTCGTATAATAAGCCATACAATTTCATTTATTACACCTGCAGGAATATAATATAATTTTACAAGATGTGATATATCAAATGCATAACTTGTGTAGCACAATGTTTGATGAAGAAAATTATTTATTTAACATATTAAACATCAAAAATATAATTATGATATAATGCAAATCATCTTTAATATATCGTTCTTCAGATCATGATCAACTTCAGTTGGTGAAAGCTGACACCCATGGACAGTTGTGTAATATATTGTTCCGCCTTCTTTGTATACATATATATATTTATATACATACATACACACATATATATATATATATATATATATATATATATATATATATATATATATATATATATATATATATATATATAAATATGTTTAAATATATATATATATTTACATATATTATATATATATGGGTCTATATATATATATATATGTAAATATATGTATATATATATATTTTTATATAGATACTATATCATATATATATAAATATATATATGTATATATAAGTATATATATATATCGAGCTATTTATAGATATAAGTATTTGTATAAAAACATTATGTATGTATGTATGTATATATATATAAATATATATATATATATATTATATATACATATATATATATATGTATATATATATATATATATATATATATATATATATATATATATATATATATATATATATATATATATATATATATATATATATGTCCACGTACGAACGCCATATCACTAGTTTTGTTGCCGTAGCAGTAATTATCCTTTAATCATATACCCATCACCAGTCCATTGTGAACGTTTTGAGTTTCAACGTTATGGCTATTGTCTTAATTAATAATAAGACAATTAGCAGGCGCTTCAGTACATCGGGATTCTTTGTTACAATTTGTGGTCTTTATGATTGATTTTGCACCATCTGGGATTCATTTTCGGAATGGCCTGATACGGGTAGATGCTGTAATTAGCGGCTTGCCTGGATAAAGGTATTTTGCTTTAGCTTGCCGGTTATCAACCTTGGATTTAACGACGTATGTAGTGACACTAACCGATGCAGCCAGCAGTTAAAACTAGTATATACCTGTATTGTCATCTTTACCAGGTTGTTGTGCAATCTATTCACTCGATCAAAAATATTATAAGGCATACACAAGACAATATAATTAAGACGGGTGATGGATCGTTATATGTATGCTCAGCATACATCGTTACCGCATAATCGTGCAATTATTTGAATGCATCACGTAATCTTCATGCACCATATATTTCATCACACTGTTATAACACAATTGATATCCCACGACCTTTACCTAGCAGATAGCTGACAGTTGACGGAGAACAGACACGCTAATATTAATTGATAACACAAGCAAGCTGCTCAGCAAGTGGTGTGATCAAAGAGATCAAAGAGAGGCACCTGAATGGCTGTTCAGAGCGGTAAAGGTTGAATAATCACCGTACACAACTGGTGGATTACATGAACAGATGACAAATGTGAGTGTAGACTAAAAATTATATCCCATTACTGAGCTTCACAACCCTAAGCAGAAGTAATCAGATGTTCCAGAGAGATTCCATTAGTTTTATGATTTGATTAAAGGTTTTGTGTGGGTCATTTCTGATTCTGATATGCGTCTTCTGTTGGACACATTATAGGTAAACGCACATTATATTCCAACTAGCCATGTATATG
>CM067351.1:26785942-26952641 GCA_034190875.2 Urechis unicinctus | reverse complement strand
CCTGCAGTGCAAGCTTAACATGAATGGGTCAGGTGACAAAGCCAGCTTTGAGAAAATGGCACTCTGCAAATTAAATGTCGGTAGGTTCACCATTGGCTAATTACTTGGAAGTCCAGGATAGTTTTTGATTTTAATGATACACAATAAATAATGAAAGTCAGTTGTACGATGTATGAAATTAGATAGCTTATATTGTCCTCTTTGTACTGTGCAGAAAGTGTAGTGAAGAGTCATGGGTTCACCGAGGCTGCTGTTAATGTCTTTCTAGCCAACCGACTAAGGAATGCACCCAAGAGAAGTCTGAATATTGCCTATTGGTAATGATTGTTGATTTACTCACACATTTATATTTTTCATAGATTTGACTAGATCGTTTACTTAAAGAGCCACTTACATGCAAAATTCAAATTTGTGTTGTCATCTAATTATGAAGATGATTTAATGACATTTTGACAACAGTATGACTGAGATGTCATAACTGGTTGCCGAGATATTACCGATCAAACTCGCAGACTTTCCTATATGAAGTCATCAAACTCATTCACTCACTTTTGTTTAGTGGTTTACTGATGAAAGCCATTTACCCAGACGAATTTGACTGATTTGTGTCAATTAGGTGACGTCACCCAGAAAGTCACTTAAAAATTATCAAAATGCGATAACAAAAATTCGGTTTTGCATTTCAGTGGCCTTTTAAGTACATTTTATAATTTGCATTTTATTAGGGTGAAAGTAAATCATGTTATATCTGTGTATATTCATGATGCTCATGCATGTAGTGACCGGTTTAATGTGTTTCATGTTTCATAATTTGTTGCCTTTGTATGTTGACATTTGCTCGTAATGTTTAAAACATGTTTAATATTTTTGTTTGTAATCATGTAGCACTTATAGTTGGATATTTCTGAGAAATAAATGTACTTGGTTCAATGATCTTGTGAAATATATTAAAAAATTTACTAAAGAGGAAGTAAAAACCACCTGAATACAGATATTTTGTATCGTTGAATTTAGGTGGAAGAGCACACGTGTTTTCCACGTGTCCATATCCACGTGAATTCAACTTGCCTTTTACGCGTATTATCTACGTGGATTACACCAGTTTCTCCACGTATTTTCCACGTGGATTCCACGTGTTGTGCCCACTGGGCATAGTCTTGTGGGATCTGTTTTGAACAGAAACTGTTGCCTAGCAAGCACATATTGTATAATGCCGCGTAATGTTTGCGCATTTACACGTGCAAAATGTGTAGATTGATACATTACAATAACAACATGATTATCCATTGTCCCGCCTCGATTCTACAGTAATAAGACACAAGCAAGCGTTACGCATAGTAGTCCTGAGGATATCCCCGCTAGGTTTAAAATATAGTTATTACAAATTCCCTAATGCATTACCACCGATGGATGTACCTTGGTATAATATTCCTCATCGCATAGTTGTACCCAACACAAATTGTTGTGCAATATAGTCACCCAGGAGATTATCATAACATGAAAATTGTTCCATGTGGTCACAACTCGTTGGTAAAAGCAACTCACATATTTAGTTCTACCCTGCTTAGGTGTACCTGTGTACCCGGGGTCTTAAGTTGTCACGATAGCGAGTCTGAAACGACAAATAAGAATGTTATCTCATCTAATCCATTATATTTGTTGGTTACTCGTAGAAGATCCCCAATGGGTACGTCTTGCTTTAGGAGATGTCAATGGTAAAAAGTAAAATATTTGTTAACAACTTAATGCAAACATGCCTGTTATAAGACAAGTGTCTTGTATATTTTCAAAACAATCTTCGATGGTAAGCAGTGACCGTTTGTCATTTATCCTTACAGCTGCGTTACGGTACTGTTCAATATTTTCGTGTAATTGATCAATCACAACACCGTAATACCCTGACACATCTTCCTGAAAAGGACCGATATTCTAAATTTGTGTGTTTACTCCATGATAACGTGATTTGCGATTGCAAAACCTTTTCAAAGGACTGGTTTAGATCTATGAACAGTGTTCGAAAGGCTACTTGTGATCTCTATCTGTTTCCACTGATCTGGGTAATTATAAAATCTTATAGTATTGCTACACGTATGAACTTAATGTGACACTGAGTAATTTATATATCATGATATTAAAGCTGTGCCTTTAAGTCCTTAGCACACCCTTATATAAAGCACAAGCCGGTCCCAGTGGTGTGATGGTTTACTGCCTCGCCGTTCGACCCACAGGCTGTGGGTTCGACTCAAAGGTGTGACAACCTGACTGGTTACTCGTGACTCGGATGATCACGTAAAAATGGCGGTCCCATCTCTGAAAGGGGATGTAAAAGATCCTCTGAGGACGACGTGCTCCCCGGCAGTGACCACCCTCAGAGATACACTCACTGCTAGTATATAACCTACGTTGCTAAAAACGACTATAATTCGAACAAACAAAGAAACAAACATATAAACCACACGCACCTAAGATATAGTCACTCTTTAGCTTACCACTTGTCGACGGTTAGTTGCATTTAGTTCTCGGAAATAGCATTGTGGTATATTGGTTACCAGCGCAGTCTCAAGGAAAATTCCCAGTTTGTTTTTTCTTGTCCGGTTACTCAACATGAGGCAGCGTTGTTTACTGATGCTTCCCATGGTTCAATGTGTTTGCTTCTAAGATATGATGACCCTACTTGTATATCACAGCCATGATAAACATTGACCAGTTTGGTTTACGATAGGTGCCCCGAGCTGACCGAATTCCGCTATCACTAAAACATACTGTTGTCTAGGTTGTGTTTTTAAAGGTTTTAGTTTTAACGTCCGTCCTCTAACAAATGCTTACTGATTCAGTTCAACGCAAGGTACCCATGACTGTATTCTTAATTATAGATAATCAGTTTTCATATGACCATTGTCTGCTCAAGTTGGTCAGAAGTAAACAAATGCGCACGTACATAACTTTACACAAATATTTTTCTTTCTAGGTTATCCCTAATTGTAAAAGCAATCAGCTAAGCAATCAGTCATCCACTTTACGGCTGTATTCTCACATTAAGCGAACAATAACAGTCAATTCGGCAGTTTACAAATGGCCTTAATGTGACTTGATCACGTGACATATGTATATATACGACACGGATAAATGAATAAATCAAATTCCCTCCGAGGATAACAGCGGCAGCTGACAGTCGGAGTGTAATTCATTTCCCCAAAGAGACAACAATGTCCATGGTCTGAATGAGTTAATTCTGATACTTCTGGCACTTACTGTGCATATCGACCGTATCAGTAGGACTAATAGCAATCAATAAAAACCCGAATTCTGGTTGTTATTTTCAAGCAAATTAAAGTTGTTGTTACGGACTTTTTGATGCAAGAGGAATTCGCTTTGGATGTTAATATTTTTCACAATATCCAATATAGAGTATGATTTAGATGAATTAATCACTGCTGTGTAATGTAATCTTCGCTTGATTTTCCAATAGAGCGTCTGTGAAGAAATTACATATGATTTCTTATGATGCTGGTCCTTAACACTTTTCTGTCGATGAGTCATCTTTGCCATCCATGTTATCAGGTGAGCATGGGTATTGAATACACTATTCTTCTACGAATACACCGTGCAGTATTTGTGATAAGAACAACAAGCACGTAAGTGAACAAGTGAGTGACTCTTGTCGATAACCAAATAATCGTCTGCAATATTCAATCATGATTCGAACTCACCCCCGTCCTGTAACCCCAAGTTTAATTTCAGGATGCCTTGCCGATATAAAATCGTCATATTGAGTAATCCATATAACATTGATAAACCTGATCTGCGAGAAGTGATCTCAGTTCCCAAAGACTACTGTCGTCATTTTAGATGTAGCTTTATATGTTCTCCACACAAGGATTACTTATGAGAAAGTGTGTTGATTAATCGACAGATTGTGGAGCTTTGTGCACGCCCGTAATGTGAATAGAAAATTATTTTTGGATCATCACTGGTCCTTCTATTTCCAAACGGTATCAGTAATTACGATCACGGCAGCCTATGGTGTCAGTCTGATCCCAATAATGTCGAGTAAATGTATTTATATAAGACGTTTGCCGTCTCTTTCATTTGGATCAATGATAAGCGAAATAATGTGTTTTAAACCAATCAACATACATGTCTCTTAAATTGCAATGACATTGACATAACTCCCAGAAAAACCGGAACGGGAAGTCTTGTCTTGGTTGAAAAACAAGTTTTTGAGTGAATTAGTGTTTGATTAGATGAAGTATTAATCTTCATGTATTGTATTGTGTAGAGTTTTGCCTTTATGGGGTTGAATAGGTTCTAGAGTGCTGGGTCACGTAACTGACGCAAGCCGGAACACTAAATACATCGATCCAACAAAGCTATTTAAAAATTCAACCAATCGAGACTGCCGAGGAGATAGGTCTTAGCATTAATTTACACAGCAACAATTATATCAGAACGCAGCACACACACAATGGAGTGTTAATAGACTCTATTGATCCCATTTTACCGACAGTACTGGCACACTCGTCTACATGGATGTTTAAGCCAGTGTAATTATGAGCTGTTATCAGTGAAGGTCATTATAGTTACTACGCATCCAGATTATCAGCGTCTTAGGAAATCCGGACAAGATCCCAAGGATATTGCGGGAGGCATTCAGCGACTGCAATTATCGATACTGGTCTCTCCGCATATGGGTCCTGCAAAGAAATTATTATCTATTTCCACAATTAATAATTAAGTCGGTTTTTGAGACTCAGCCATTGCATGTCGGTGTAAGTTGACGAATCCGCAATACGGCTGTGTGGCTTTGTTCGCATCGGTGTCCAGTCACCGCATCGTTATGCTATGAAAACTACCGGTCAAGAATACCAATGTCCGCAGCTTTGACATCCTTTGAACACAAATATAATGTGTACAAAGACCCCACTTCATCAGATCCAATTGTATGAATTTATGTTTGCTCACAATCTTAAAATTGACCTTTGTATGTTGCAAATAACTGACCATACCAAGCTCTACCAATAGTAATAGGTGTAAATTATACTTAATGGTAAATGAACTTAATCAATAGAAAAAAAACATCGATCTGCGAACTGAATCCACGTCAGATTTACTGGACGGATGTGATGTAACTACCAAAACTATAATCATTTATTAACAATGGCGTGGTTATATTATTATTCATACGTTTTGAATTTGTATGATAGTCCGACTAAATGTGCGGAAATAAAGGAATACAGTGAATAACATTTCATCATAAATACGGCCTGGCGTTTAAACTCCGATAATGTAGGCATTCTGGTCTATGCTACAAAAAAGAAGGTATATAGGGCCATTTTCCTGCTGCAGCAACAAGAATGCGGGGTAAATGGATTAGTTCAAAACTTTGCTAGTGGGGATAATCAAAAGGTGCATCAATAACAACGCATAATCAAGTTCACTATAGCAGAACAAGAGCTTAATGCATTTCATGACAGTGTTATTTGTCATGTGATAAATATATTGTGATGTAGACATGGGTCAACACCGAACAATATAACCATGCAATTGCTTATAGATTACAACAAATTTGCAAAGGAATCATTAGAACATCCCTCCGATTAATGTTCCTCTGTTGTCCAGCATATCTGGAACTTAATTGGAACAACGGTCACTATTTTTCGCGGTTGACAAGTGATAGAACATCCCTGTCCGATATTACTAACCTGGTTTCTAATTGTTCACTTGTGGTTTATAAGCCACTACAGCACTCCCCGTCAATACATCAATACAAGCTGGCCTTATCATTTCCAGAGAAGGTTTTATGAATGTAAGATGTACAAGAGAATATGAAAAATAATACTCCCAAGCAATTTGGTCATGCATCTATTTTAATGACTTTTTTATGCTGTTATTGAAATTGTAATAAACTATTGCAATATGAGTTATTCAGGCAATAGCACGTGTGTGTTAATGGGAGATCGCGATGCAATCAATTCATGCCAGGCGACATTTTTGAGTGACAGTGAATTCGATATCAGTTTATTATATCCATGACCTCGTCTCGACGGGCATATAACATAGACGGATCAGACAAACCATTGTCACATCAGATGAGCTTTCCCCCGCACGATCAATTATATTGTGACCAGGACTACCATATCTGAGTCCGGAAATTACATTATCGTTCATGCATCGTGAATGGTCTTCTCTTGCTAGCACAACAGCTAGCATAACGTCAAAGACAAAGACTCGTCAGCACAAACTCTTCTTGGTTTAATATGGTCTAACAGTGGACGTCTGACATATGTACATAATCAAACTTCCATCTGATCTAATATCTTTGATTAATATTGCATTATGCTGATATAAGCTTATTGCTCATTGCTTAGTATATATTGTGCCTCATAAACCAGCACGTAAATGAAGTTTCAATGGTATATTCGCTGTTTAGTAGATGGCATTTACTTCTATCCGGACATACTGTCAGCTGAATCAATCAATGGTCACGATAGGTGCATATCAAACGACACCATGACAAGACCAAGTTACAGACACGAATGTTTTGGGACGAAGTTCGGAATTGACTATGACCTAGGACAATGATGCATAGCAGATGATGTTATTAACCGTAGTTTACAAAGACAGTTAAGACTTCGAAAACATTCAGCGCATGCCATAGTATTGAATAATATTTTGGTCTGCTGATGATTGTGGTAAGGGCTAGTTATCACAATACTCAAAACTGGTACCAATTATTCATTGCTCATTGCTTAGTATATATTGTGCCTCATAAACCAGCACGTAAATGAAGTTTCAATGGTATATTCGCTGTTTAGTAGATGGCATTTACTTCTATCCGGACATACTGTCAGCTGAATCAATCACTGGTCACGATAGGTGCATATCAAACGACACCATGACAAGACCAAGTTACAGACACGAATGTTTTGGGACGAAGTTCGGAATTGACTATGACCTAGGACAATGATGCATAGCAGATGATGTTATTAACCGTAGTTTACAAAGACAGTTAAGACTTCGAAAACATTCAGCGCATGCCATAGTATTGAATAATATTTTGGTCTGCTGATGATTGTGGTAAGGGCTAGTTATCACAATACTCAAAACTGGTACCAATTATTCATTGAGTACTGAATAAGATGTGCATCACACATAAAGTACTGAGCAGATTAAATGTAGCGAAGCTGTTCTTCAGATTTGATATTGCATTGAAGCCAAGTTTGTGGGTACGTCAATTATGTACTCTCTCAAGTAAGTACTCTAGACCATTTACTTAAAGCTGCGATCACATATCAGGCATAATGAAACACCGTGCCACCGTTGCTGCTGCACCTCTATTGTGTGTAGAAGTCATGGAAGCAGAACAAAGCTGAGGCAAACCGAAATCGTTTTTAAAACTATGTTTTATGTCGCGTCAAATGTCCATTATTGGTTGCTTATTGTGTCACGTCACATCTAGTTCGGTAAATCTGCTTTGGCTTCTCTTCACAGATCAATGTTTTGCTGCTGCATATATTAATGTACCATAAAAAAAGTATTTACATTCACCACAGGTAAGTAGAATGCCCGGAAGTATCTGAACTTTGCTCTTATTGCTAGGAGCAATCAATTGCACCGAGGACGATAACTTTTGCCCATGTCCATAACATCTTTGATGAAATTGATCATTCGCGAGCGGTGTCGGTTGTGGCCAGGCCAAAGTAAATTATAAACCATTGTTTTTGCCAAGCCATGATGGTCCACTGCCTCGATAACTATTAACTTATTCGACGTACCGCTGTCGTACGATAACCAGCTATTAAAATGGTGAAACAAGGAAATATTGGCGATAAATAAAATGGCCAACAGCACGATATATATGTCTTAGTAAAATATCACATATGCAGTACTATGGTTCTGTCATTCGTGGCAACCGTCCATATGTCGTCGCTTGATGTTATGCAAATACATTGATGGCAGAAGCTGATTCAGATGTACAGATGATTCATAAGTACAGCATTTGATGCCTGATATGCCTTTTCATGATAGCATATAAAGCGGACGTATCATACGTGACTAAAACCAAATGAAAATACTACTTAAACTACGTTGTAGGCAACATGAATGAATATCGAGAAATGCGAGAAACGCTTACACTGACTACTTCTATTTTGCTTTAGGGTCTCCGATTATGGAGTTGAGTATCAACGACACTTATTTTGTGGCTTATACTCTCATATATACTCTTTATATTAGTTACCGACACCACGAAGAGCATTCATCCTGGCCGAAAATATGTTGTAATTTTAACTCCCAAGGTTTTTAATTTTGAATAGCACAGTTTAGACCACATCGTTTGCATTTGATTGTTCAATTTGAGCATGATCTCAATACAAGCATCATTCTAACGGTATGCACAAACAGTTATGCAAATATTGCGTATCTGAACTGTATCAACATAATCTTAAAGGCGTGCGACGAATCGAGCATCATTGTCATAGAAGCTATTATACTGTGTGAAGATAAACATACAATGTCATAAATTCTACCCGCGCACTTTTGTCGTTTTCGCATTCATAACATTCATAAGTGTCTAGTGTTGCATAGCAATAAATATTTTATGCCGATTGATCTCCTACTTTTTTAATCAAAATATATTTGCTAGTACAGTATGGAGAATAACGAGCCACTTAAATTGTAACATTATTCCATGAACCAAACTTAATATTAGAAAATGTGAGTAATAATCGAGAAATGCGATACAAACTTACTTTGTCTATTGATACATTGGTTTACGACCATCGATCATGGAGTTTAATATAAAGATTGTGGCGAGGCATCATGACTAAGAATCGAGAAAGATTGCTCCCCTACTATCTTATTCATAAGCAGTTTCATATTTTAGTTGCGGAATCTATTTTGCACCAGTTGTTTTGAGACGCGAGTCTGCCTACTTTGTAACGACGTTTGGATCACGCCCTACACCCCGAGGTACTTTAATGATTCGCTCGGGTAGCCAAAGCATGCTACTTGGCAGTGTATCACAAGAAAGCGGCCTTTATTCAGCTGCTATTGGCTCATAATAAACCTACCAATATGCTATGATTTAGCAGACATTGTCTGCATTGTTGCAGGTGTTTGGGAAATGTATTGAGCCGCGATTGATAAGGCGAATAAGGATTGAACACCGTCTCACATTTTTATATAAGACACTCGCTAGAACATATACTGTGTGGTAGCATATTCGGCCGAGAATTATGTCGAGTGTTGCATTGGGGAAAATGGGGGTCAAAGGGGTAAATAACCCAGGACTTTTAGTTGAATCATAATTCAACGGGCACTTAAGTACCGCATAGTACGTAGTAATATATATAAACACATGCTGATGGTTACCAATACCAAACAGCACTTGGACGACTAAAATGGCTCCTCATCGTGCCCTCCTGTTGACTGGATAAAATCCAATGAACTGGGAGGCTGATATACACTTCTAGACTGTTCCTCTGCTTACAGGAAGGATATTTGCTCAGATGTCATACAGATGCTGATTCAAGCAAATACTGTATCTTAGCTTGCAACCAATCACATTATCCATTCTCATCGCATTAACAGTTTCGTCTGGCAAAAGCATAGATAAAAATACAGCACTGCGAACCCATGTCTAAGGTAGGCGATTAGATGCATGTGGTACATTCCAATACAATGTGCATATTCTTTCGCATATTTACCTTGCAACCAATTGATCAATAGAAGAGGAAATATGACGGGAAATGAACACAATTAATGGCTATGTAACGTAAACAGTCTGACCGTTGTTTACAACGTGTGTCTTAATTATACAGCCACTAACAGTAGTCATAAGCAGCATTGGCTACCGGGAGGTTTTCAATCCGTGGCGACACGCTTAGGTGCACCATACGGATGTAATAAATTCGCATTATTTCATAATGATTGTCACCTCTTCTCAACGTGCAGAACGTCAGATTCGCCGGGCATAGTATTTGTTTCTCTGCCATACTCATTGCTTGCCAGGTAATTAAGAATATTCCTCTCATTAAACCGATTTCAAATTGACTTCGTTTCACGCAAAACAACATTTATGTTAATTCATGGGTAATCGAAATGTCATTAATTTGCAATGCTATCATTATTCAATCGTCGAATCTAATGGAGGACATTGCTATGAAACTATATTCAGATTATTTAATTCGAACTTGTTTGCTATTCATACGAGCCCTTTCAAGCAATTAGCGATTTTTTTAATTTCCGGTAGATGACCTTGGACTAATTACTGCAGGATAAAGTTCGTATAATAAGCCATACAATTTCATTTATTACACCTGCAGGAATATAATATAATTTTACAAGATGTGATATATTAAATGCATAACTTGTGTAGCACAATGTTTGATGAAGAAAATTATTTATTTAACATATTAAACATCTGCGGGACTTCATTAATAAGTCCAATAACGGAAGACAGCAGCACCTATAATTGTGGCAAGGTCTACCGCCCTTGGAGACCCCCATTATTGAGTGGGAGCACCAAATTGCAGTTAAAATGCCATATTATTGTACATGATCAGTCATCGTAACGTCGTTGTAAATCAATTGTAATATCAACTATCGTAACCCATTCCAATGAGGTGATGCGTTATCATGCGCCAAATATACATATCTTACAATGTACACAGCATGCAGTTCAATGAGCTGCAAGTGTTAGGTTTTCAGTAATCATCACAGCTTTCACCCACTTTCTAGGTACCACATTATCGTGAAATGTTCTTGAGTACATGTGTAACATTCACTATTGAAATTTAAACATTTGTCGGTTTATTAGTAGTATTACGATCGACATCACACTAGTACCAACAAAACATTTTGATCATAACACCTTGTATTGCAATCGCGATTTGATCACCGATGCTCGTATATACTTGGGAGGCACTAGGCTCAATTTCCTTTACCTTAATACCCTGCTAAGTTTACGTAAATTTTCGAATGTATGTTGACAAGTTCACAAGTCGGGAACCATCCATAAGTCGATAAGATACACTTGAGTACTAGCTCATTTGAATAATCAAATAAATCACCAGCGTCCTTTTGCTTGAAAAAAATTATTAACTTGACATTCTATGGTTCCATTGATGTTAGAGTGAAAATTTGCTTCAAAAACAGCACAACAAACACATCGCAAGCAACATCACTTAGTTTAACTGGTCGCAGAGCTAATCAACTCCTAAAACCGTGACTAATTCATACCATTTAAGTTCTTGCTTTGCTTCATCAAATGTAAGTCACTGGCAACATACAATAGAACAATTGGGAATTACATTGAAACCTAACGCCGATTTGTATTCAGCCGTTTTATTTAATTTCAAACCAAATTCGGGGAAATGTTTCTCCAATGGATATCAGTTAATTTATTCCACCTCAGCCCAATAAAATGTCGAACCGTGGTGGGAATGTAATTTGGAAACATATATGTCTATTGAATGAGGCCATTTTAGCCATCTATATCAAATCCTTCAAGCATTTATCGGTTATTTAATACTATTTGACTCCTCTACCAAGCAGCCAGTTAGACGATGCCCCCGACGTCTGGTCAGAGTTTGACACTGATCGTTACCGCACTGCTCTGTTACATTGCAGATATGATACATGATTCTCCATATGGCCTCCTCCTAAAGCTGTCATGCAAGATCAAGCCATAGAACACCTTGGAAAAGCTCATGGATATTCCTTTAAGACATATGTCTTAATTCCGCCTTCACATTATCGGGTTTCCGTCGCGGCCGCTAGGCGTATATACTGATTTTCAACCGGTAGTAGGGGCATGATTTTCTAAAACACAATACGACGTGGTGCGTAGAGATTTAAACTGTGGTGAATATTCGTTGTTTTATGTTTGATATTGGTGTTAGTTAGGGAAAATTGCCTAAGAATATCGTTCTATAGACTATATAGACTGCGCGTAAACAGCCATGCCCAGGTTTACTTGCACCGTAGTGGACTGCAAGGCCGATGATCGCAAGAAAACGAAAAAATACCCGTGGATGACAGTTTAGTTTCCGTCAGTTGTATTACTGACGTGACAAGTATATAGACTGTGTAATTGCAATTGCCAGATATTAAAATAATCAAGGCGACAAGCCGTGCGACATGTCTCTTCATCAGGCGGTAATGCTGGATTAGACTTTGCATTAGTATTGAAGTCAGCCACTGCAAACCTCATGGCCACAACATGTTTGCAACCACAATCATCTCTGCAAAAAAGATGAGAAAATAAAAAACAAAAAAGTTTTTACCTCTCTTTCACCAAACCACAACACCACATAAAACAAAACACAAGGGTAATATTGTACCAGCAAGTCTTCATAGGTATTTATATCTATTTATAAGATGTGTGACATATCTATATTCGACTTTCTTGTGTTAAATATTCTTATTATACAAATTAAGAATTACCCTGTGCTCTATTCCATAAGAGACGAAGCAGTTCCAACTCACTGATCATGCAACAACATGCGTTAAATATGTTCAGGATCTTTGAAATTTAGCGCCATCTTATATAACCTCTTCCATCCGATTAAACTCCCTCTTCTGAAATTCAAACAAATAATATTTAAAAAGCACAAATATGTTGGATATTTGTTTAATGAAGATTGACGTCATACCCGATCTCTGAAAATGAAGAGATAATTAGACGCATAACCCCTTGATGAGAAGACCAATCCCATCCTAGAGTAAAGAAACAATAACAAGCTGTGATTATCCCTAGGAATATATGCAAAGGCGTAGATACGTGATGGCTAAATGGTTTTTCTTCCCTTGTACCAGTACGTCTGTCCTTGATGATATATAGCAAATTGATCTCCGCAACGATCATTGTGTACGATATGGTCGTAATAGCAAGGCGAAAAGTAAGCCAAATATTGCTACAGCATTATGCGCCGGGCGATGTGGATTAAGCTTTAATTCTTTACTTCTAGGGATACTTTAATCCAACCATTTGTCACATCAACCACCAGCAACAATTCGTCCCCAATTAAACCTTAGGACTATTTGTTACTCTGTCGCATATAAACTAAAAATAGTACCATCAGTTGTCAACAACTTTGTGCACGTCAACACCTAATAAGAATAAAGCGATACATCAACAGCATTGGCACTTCACTTGCGATTGGGATATTACATTGCAAAACTACCGGGGTCCAAGTTGTAAACGTTATTTTTGTAGACATTATATTTCATTGTGGACGGACCCAATTTATGGCACTCCAATAAAAATACAAACGTCCCAACTGTGACCGTCGTAGTAGCGGGTTTAGATTTATATGAGAAGCCAATAAAATACTGTAGTCGTAAATACACATTCAATGCTGTTGGTGGGTCGTATAGCTTTATTTGATGAGCCATCGTCACCAGACTAGAGTTAATTTTGAGCAAGTGAACGGTCAGATGAACGGATAAAAGTTCGTGACACCGCACGGCACTAATGCACTTCGATTATAATATAATTATGAAGCTTATAATTTATGAAAACAAGAGCGTAATGAGCATATTCTATCTAATAGATTGGATAATTTGCTGCATTTTGTCGTGATGGGTTAAGGGACTATAATCATTAATGATAATTTTAAAGCATATATTTATCTATTTCTGTTTCTTGGTATTAAATTGACGCTTCAAACAATCCTGTAAAGATACTATGAAAAACATTCTGAGCAAACAAATTCATGTTAACGCTTTTTGCTTTGTTCGTATGTAGGACATAATTGTCATCGTGTCACAATTTCTTGCAATTTATTGCTGGTTGCTGTTGTTCTATGCAAAATGAAATTATTTCATTTTGCTAGGGAACACCTTGTTATTGCATAATTATTAATGTTTACACCTTTGTCCGGTTACATATTGTCGGTTGTTATTGTTTGCCTATTGATGTTATAGTTTAAAATATATCAGTGGAATACTCTGTCCGGGGAAGGAAAACAATTTGTATTTGTCTATTTATATTTCAGTATTTTTGCTCACTCATGTCCCTGATTGCAGGTTGCTATTGCATGTAATCTATTATATGAATGGGTGCGGTAAGCTATGAAAATGGGGCGAGGGCAAACTATCTTGTGCAAGGAGAAGAGGGGTGTAAGAGGCATGACTTAATTAACGATTCACGTTTACGGTCACGTTTCACACCCCTAACTTTTACCGCTTCGCCCTAATCCACTGTGTCCAATAACTGGCCTTAATATCTTACACTGGAGTAGACTCTCGAGGCAAATTGTGCCTCTCTGACTGTTCGCTGTTATCCCTATGATCCTCCCGGAAAATAACCTAACTATCTGGGTCAATAGTAGACCCACAGTTCCTTTTAAGGAGAACAACTAATCTACTTACCCAGTATGCCTCCCCCCTCCACTCCTGCTGTTACAGTCCCACTGGGACTGCTTTCCTGTTTGTTTGTTTTTCTTAAACGACTGATCTATTGAATTTAGAAACAATGAAGAGAAAAGGCAAACTTCCAGTTTCGATGCGTTAACTGTATTGACAAATAAGATGACAACAATCAATATACAAATAACGGAATACAATTATTCCAATATACCCTAAAGCCTCCACCCGCTAAACCAGCTCCCATCCTGGGCGAAACCATGTCCTACATCTACTTATGCTCGTCTATCCAATAATGTATTCCCTTAAATTTCTCGCCAACCGAAATCTCTAATTTTCAAATTGTTCCCTATCCATGTTAACCCACTACATACCAGGTACCCTGTTAACCAAATCATAACTGCTACAAATATGCAAGTGATGCATCTTACACTAACAAATCCAAGCCATGCCTCTAATACAAGAATATACAAGTCATGCCTCTTACAGTATATTGCAAATGCTTTAGTGAATTCAGTCGGATGACGAGTTGGGAACATGGGTCAGGTTATTTTATTAGCAGCGTTTATAATATTGTATTACCAAAACCTGCAATCAAACGGCAAAAGCATCGTATATTAAAAAGGCAATTCTTTCGTTGTTGCGAAAGCGAAATCTGCAGATCATCTAGATAGAGATATACTTTAAACATCACAGAGGCAACTGGTAACATGACCACCAGGGAACTAACAACTAGGGCACATAAGCGTTATTCAATGGCGTACAATAATTTTGGTTTGTGCTTCTGGCATTTGAAATCGATAAAACGTTTTACTGCCTTTATGGAAGTAATAGCTGAAAAGCAATAAATGTTAGACCCCAATAGATTGATGAAATACGTGACCCAAGTCCCTATATGACATCCGTATTGCTCAAGACCAGTTGTATTTCAGCAATTACAGACAATGTGGAAAGAACCATTTCCGTGGCGATATGCTACTCGTATTAACACCCTTTTATGAGATGGCTTGGTCACAGTGAGAACGTAGATCGGGTTGCTACACTGACGATTCAAGTCTGTGCAGCAAGTACTGAAAACTTACGATATCGTAATTATTTCAATCTTTTCTGGTACATATTTGCTCAATTAAGACAACAACAAAAAAACTTTATCAGACTCACCATTGACAAGATAATGGGTCTCTTGTCTGCGCTATATGTGCGTCTGCTTCACCTACTCATTTTTGGTGTATTTTGCTTTATTTTCAGGACAATGCCTTACCAATGGTTGCTTGACTTATGAAGAGTAAGTGGACCATGTAAATATGTGTTGCTCGCATTGCTTTTGGATGTTTGGAGACAAATAAATAAATTAAATGTCAAGATTTATTACTTAGGATGGATCGCGTAATCTTCACAAAACGGTGATTTTTGTAGTTATTATTATGACCTGACGTTGTTCGCAGAAAACTTATCAATAATGTAGGCGGTCATCTCTGTGTTCTTTGTCTAAAAACCAGTGCACCACAGACAGTTGATCAAATACATAAATGGTCATATTCAACGATATCAAAAGTCTGCAAGTCAGCAACCTACCTGATCGACGAGAGCAGCTTTTGTGCCTTCTTAAGCAGTAAATGTTGATTAAATATCCACAAGACATAAGTAGTAGATCACCTGAATAGCCAAAACACGTATATTAATGAGGAGAACTTATATTATGAGAGTAAAAGTACAGGTCGCATTAGTTCAAATATTTGGTTAAAAGTTGTATGTGGGTCATATCCTATGCAGAGATGCGCTGTTTACGTGACGTAACTAGTGCTGAATAATACAGTCCGTATCAGCAGCGATGTATACTAGAATCATTCTGAATTTATAAACTGGTACCCGCTTCAGGCAAGATAAAAGCAAGTTTTTTTCAAATCGCTAGTAAGAATATGAAGAATGGAGGTTGTTGATTTACCTGTGTAAATCTGAACAAAAGGAAAATAAACTAATTGTGATGAAGGTTGCTCAATGGAATTCATACGGTTCCCATTGTCCCATAATGTACTGATCTGGTAACTTTATTGAGGGTGTATACAGCATCGCTTGTGAATTGCTGCTACATTTCGCTGTATACTGTACCCACACATGCGAGTTAGTAAACCACAACACAGATAGCTTTAAAAACTGGACTTCGGACCAGTTGCCACGTCTAATTCCTTTGAGATGCGATTTATAGAATGAGTATATTAACACACCAATATCTTATTAAGGGTAGTAAAAAGTAGTCGCAGGATCAGTCTGATATTGCAATGATCTTCTATATCCATGAACTATATCAATACCAATCTCAATTACGCCCCTAGTGTGTCAGATAAACTTCTTAGTTCGTTTAGTTCTAAATGGACTAAACATAATAAAAGAGTAAAGATACCGACCCTCTCTGGATCGCAAAGGTACATGTAACAGCCTGTATTAAAGGCTTTGATAACTAGTCGATGGGATTATGAACTGTAATGAATGTAATCTGTGTTCTGGCTAATTCTCTTACCTACACATCCGCGACGTCTCTTAAGTTTCAGGGACGATAAATACGGTTGATGCATCACAAAACATACTAGTTCAATGATTAACCTCTACAAACATCGGAGTCTGGTTATCAACCCAGACACTACAATCGGCTGGGTCTGTCACAAAATTCATTTCTCACGTCAAGATAGAGTAATCAAATGAGATTGTCTAACAATACACAACCGTACACTTTTTCTGTGACAATTTATCGAAATGCAAGGGAACGTTTTATATTCCATTTAATTACATACAAAATCCTGGCACAGACTGTCAACAAAAGGGCCCATTGTTAACATGGCTGATATGACATACGCTAAGCGTAGCATGCATGTGCCAGAACATAACAGTGAGCGAAAATGTAATTGATGATTATAAGTTCGCCATATCTGTGGATTGTTCCTCCCTCTACCTCGTAAGTAATCCTCGTATGGTGACAATGACTCATCGCATAAGGCTATATCTGACATAACGACTGTAGTTACGGGGATATACGGCCATTAATAGTGCGTTTTGTCTAGTGTCTGGGATAACTAGACTGGGTTCTTGCTTATTGCCTTATTGAAATATTGTGATATATACTTATAAACTATTCGAAACAAGTAGTAAATTTCAAAACAAAAGTTTGTTAACCTGTAAAATGTCTGTTTGGGGGCCTTAATCTCTGTGTTTGTATCCTTGCATGACTGGGGTTGGTTTGGGTCTATACTTGTCAAGGATCAATGATAGTGTCAGAAACAGTATCGTGCTAGTATCGTATCGTGCTAGTTTCTGTAAGAATTCATGACTAGCTAGCCATCAAATCGCTGAGTATCAATGAATTTGAATCTGGTTGCTGCTGATGCTGCTGCAACTGCTAAAATTTGTGGTACAAGGCCAACATAGCTGTAGTTATTATTCTACCTTCGTTTCTGTCATTCTCAAGAATCCCTCAATGGTTCATATTGCAACCTTGAACATTTGATGTTTTCAACAGCAACTATCGACAGTCATTTTCCTATACATACATACATACATACATACATACATACATACATACATACATACATACATACATACATACATACATACATACATACATACATACATACATACATACATACATACATACATACATACATACATACATACATACATACATACATACATACATACATACATACATACATACATACATACATACATACATACATACATACATACATACATACATACATACATACATACATACATACATACATACATACATACATACATACATACATACATACATACATACATACATACATACATACATACATACATACATACATACATACATACATACATACATACATACATACATACATACATACATACATACATACATACATACATACATACATACATACATACATACATACATACATACATACATACATACATACATACATACATACATACATACATACATACATACATACATACATACATACATACATACATACATATACATACATACATACATCCAAACATAAGCATTGTATACATACGCTTTGCAAAGCTTTGCAAAGCTCCTGTTTCTAAGAAATATTCATGCCCCAAGGCGCTGAATAATCAAGTGTGCTGATGAGCAATCGCCATGTCAAACCGAACACACTCATGATCCTGCTATTCAGCGTCCATTTTTATTTCTATTACATAATACAACAGGACGTTACCCCGAAACAATAACTTTTATATGGTCACCAGAAGCAGACAAAGCGCGCTATTAATAAACACCGGCACGTCTATCTGGTGTGGTCAATGCGTCCAGGCACATTACTCAGTCGGACCAAGGACTCTTGAATCCCTTCGAGCAAACGTATAACATTCCGACTGCCAGACGCCAGCCGTTATCGTTTAGAAGAGATTGATATATTCATTTATCTCTGCCTCGTATCTTCATATGTAACATGACCCGAAAACCACGAACAAATTGCTTCCTTAACATGTCTGTGCTTTAGATGAGTAAATTGCCAATAAATGTATGATTACCTGTTGAGATATCAAACAGTTGGGTTTCTTCTATATTTGATGGGTAAGTTGAGAAAATTTGATCGAATTAGTTAATTTGTGTCGTCATCAACGTCCGTCAATCACTGCTACCTTCGCATGGACGAATTTCTTGTCAGCATAGCTAGTATATATGTAGTACAATTGGTTTCTGACAATACAGTCATGTACATGGCTATCAGCAGTATGAAAGGCGCTATTGCAATGTGTGAATAATTGTCATGACAAATACGAAAATATTTTGACGTTAATATTCTCGCAATCTGGACAGCTAGGATCATGTGGTGCAAAAGAAAATGCAGGATATTAGCGTATACATCATTGCATTGTCATACCAGTAGTGTCAACACATCTTAGAAGATACCTTAAGCATTTAGGCATTGGTATGGTGAGATAGAGGCGCGATAGTTACAAAGACAATCATGCTGATTTTATGTCATGTGTCAGAAGTATATCGCGGCCTCATCATCTTATAGCGATTATGGATATGGATGAGAAATGTGTGACATAAAAACTGCCAATTACTGCAGAATAGCAGAGAATGCAATATGATAGCACGATATGCTGCTGAACCAGGAATGCTGTAATGGTGTTTTTTTCTAAACAATTCACGGATGCATGAACAGTCAGGGGAAGGCATCGTTTAATATTAAACCGATGTAAAGGGCAAATGCAATGGGAGATTATGTTGCTGAGGATGTGGAGTGTTGTGTGTTGTAAAATATCATCCTTCCGGCCATTGATAGCTTCGGTATATCCTAGTTAATGACTAAATTCATTAGTTGACAGTGATTGCATAATAGTGACGCCAGAAGTCTGTAAAAGAAAAGCGAGCTTTGGCTGTTTAATAGTAACGCATCTTTTCGAATTGCACGTTACAACCACAGTGAATACTGATGTTTTAAAGATCGAGCCATTGCGTGTAGGTGGCGATTGGACGCCACATGATTGCATGGCTCCCGAGTGGCCTTGATCACGTCAGGGGTGAGTGTCAATAACAGTTTAGCCTCGAGAAATTTAAGACTGCATTTGTAATTTCCTCAGCGTTAACATCCGTCGATACCTAATAATTACAAAGGTAACCCATTATCAGATACAAATATATGAACATATGTTTGTTTACCGATTCAGAAGCAACGTATGTATGGTGAAACAGGCTGATTACATAAAGCTATGTCTGCACATGACGACGGTAGCTGTGGGGATTTGTGGCCATTAATATGACATCGTGTCTGTGCGCCATGTCGTAAACGGTATGTTTGTGTCGATGCCTTAATATATGCTTTACTACGATTTGCAACATTGAGTTTTCAGACATAATTTTTCTTTTGGGAATAGGTATGACTAAGTCAACCTTAAACTGTTGGCCTGATAATGAGATGTAGGATGTGCTGTTAAATAGTATGCTGGGGTCCGTTGATAGCTTTGATATAAAGCTGTAATCCCTGTCGTCCCATTATTGTGACGCGGTAGTTCCATGATAAACTATCCGCTAACATTTAACCTTACCACAAAAGATGTTGCCGAAAATGTAGACACTTACAACTTTCAGTCGCTAAGTCAATTTTAATTGCATGATTCTTTAAAGTTAAGTAACTAACAACTAGCGCTTACATTAGATAAAATAACACATGCCTGGACTATCGGGAAGAATATGGCGCCCCAGGTCTTCATGCTTCCATGAATAAGCTGTTTCTGAGCTGTACGCCCAGACCTTTATGTGGAAGTTTGTTCTTTTCAATTTGCAGTTGGTGTGTGGTATAGGGACATGGTGCTGTTTAGTTTCATGTAGGGAGCTGCCACAGCGACTCGGTGGGCTATTCGCATGGATCGTGACATTCAGTCTGTTTATTGATAATGGTTCAAATAGACAATTATTGTGACCATTGCTGTATGTAGAGACTATATTATTGGTTTCATTCATACATACAAAGCATTTGTAAAGGGGTTGTTACGTATGGCATCACGCAGTAAACGCATGTCTGGCTTGGCAATAATAACACTTATGGAGCCAGCCACTTAATGTCTTCCTGCCACGTGTCTGCTTTTTCCTACGTAAGCTGATTAAGCGATGTAAATTTGATATTCGCCCCATTTATATACATCTGCTTCTACTCCCTAGACCTATAAGTTACGTTTTATCGAATGCCACTATTATTACTCAATTGGAGCACAGCGGTCCCTGTAAAGAGCTGTAGTAATTATTCCATATGAGTCACCAAATATACCCGAATTATTGGATGTCTCAGGTATGAGTGTTGAGTCATTGTAACAAGTGCAAATCGGAATACTGCAAAGCCCAATCAACTAATGCCAGCGCACACAAGACACCCATCCGTCTGTCACTGTCTATTTTGAAGGTATCGGTTGTATGGGAACGCCCACTACGCACACAATGGATTGGTAATAGAACCAATAGATTTCGCTTGATCAATAACTCGCGAACACTAATGGGCCTGGTTGTTATTTATGAACTCCGCAGTGCAACATATTTCTGCAATTACGCTAGCGGGTTATGTGACAGGCAGTCTGCTGTTAGTACGTACAGCAATGGGTTTCGCTCATCTTTAAAACCCTCGTCCCATTGGAGCAATCTAATCAGTTCTGGCTCACCTTTCAAATGCATAACATTAATGTAGCAACTCACACCAAGTGTGTTAATGATAGTGGGATATAAGTATGTAACTAGGTATGTATTGTATTTACCAGCAACTCTCTCGTGCAGACATTATGGGCAATTATGCACTGTAATAATTGTGAGATTGCCCAGTTCATTATCACAGGCGCTTGTAAAAAAAATCGCCTTACAATATAATTTCCAATTTTGCGCTATCTTATGCATACTTGTTGTGAGACGCGTCACATTCCATGTTGAGACATCATTCACCTTAAATTGACGTAGAGATGATGTTCCGATGTTGTTCCCTCGGTTTGTGCGACATCATCAGACTTTTCGTTTCCTTTAATCTAGTTTCGCTAATGGAAATTGTACTCCGATTGAATTTCATTTCTCAGTATAGAGTGTTGACCCTGTTTATATGGGAAACTCTACACTCCTATCCCCGGTCGGACGCTGATATAAATATATACCGTCCTGCGCGAGGCGCTGCCCATCGAGCGGTGAGCGTTTTATTTCGAGTGTCCGTAGCTTCTCGGCAATGTTGTGCACTTACGTATTTATATATGTCGATAATTGAGATGCATATCCTACGAACTACACTATTTTGGTTATCCAATGTCTCGTGATTATTAAGCAATTGACTACAAAAACGTTTAGAATCACAACTTTCGTTCCCAGCAACCCAAGTCCTGGAAATATAACGTCACATTAAGCAGTTACTCTCGCCATGTGGCAGCAGGGTCCGGGGGGTGGGGGTTGGGGTCACTTAAGTTTATAGAGGTAGTTTACATGTGCCGCGCCACAGGATATATATATATATATATATATATATATATATATATATATATATATATATATATATATATATATATATATATATATATATATATATATATATATATATATATATATATATATATATATATATATCTCTATATATATATATATATATATATATATATATATATATATATATATATATATAGATAGATATATAGATAGATAGATAGATAGATAGATAGATAGAGCTCGCCTAGATAGCTAGATAGATAGATAATAGATAGATAGATAGCTAGATAGATAGATAGATAGATAGATAGATAGATAGATAGATAGATAGATAGATAGATAGATAGATAGATAGCTAGATAGCTAGATAGATAGATAGATAGATAGATAGATAGATAGATAGCTAGATAGATAGCTAGATAGATAGATAGATAGATAGATAGATAGATAGCTCGCTAGATAGCTAGATAGATAGCTAGATAGATAGATAGATAGATAGATAGATATAGATAGATAGATAGATAGCTAGATAGCTAGATAATAGCTAGATAGATAGATAGATAGATAGATAGATCGCTCGCTCGCTCGATAGATAGATAGATAGATAGATAGATAGATAGAGATAGATAGATAGATAGATAGATAGATAGATAGATAGAGACGGGTAGACGGAACCTGGAGCTGTGTCACATGGCAAGCAGAGTAACACAAACCCAATTTGAATCTACACTACACATAATCTAGACGTTATGATTAAATTTGTGTTCTCTTTTCAGTCATTGGATAACTTCGTACCTCGGCACAAATGACTGATCAAGGTTTTTGATTAATCAGATGCTTTCAACAAATGAAATGGCGTTAATTTTGTTCACCTGTTTGAGATTAGCCTCAGAATCAAATTCAATCTGGTAATATTTCACACCGTATACGAGTGTAGTATCTGGGATGCTCATGATTAACAACTCGCCGGGGTAATGTATGCTGTTCTATAAACATCACAACATTTGACTGTCACCGCCAGTACAAGAAATAATATGAGCTTGTCAGTAACGTGTTGTCATTCACTGTCAGAAAATACTGATTTAAATATAATTTGTATCACACCGCTGTTAATGCAATGTTTAGTTAAAATAAGAAGTGTATTTGTTACTCACTGCCTTAGCTAGTCAATTGAAATCAAAAACTATAGAACTACAAAGATACGTTGGGGGGGGGGGGGGTAAAGCTGCTTTGAACAAGGTGCTGAACAACACATCAATACATTTCTCGTAACTATGCAACACAAACAGCGGCGATAAACACACCTGCGACCACCAAGCCATATAAATCACTGACTTCGACACAGGTGGTGGTTATTTTGCATAGCTTGTTAGTCAGGGGTACTTCATATGCTTAGAGTGAATATACTATCACAAGGACCAGCTCTAACATCCACCGACCCACTTAATTAATACACCCATTACTTAAATACTATGTCCTTAAAATACAATCGAGTAGGTTGTTTAAAGAGTTCAGGAAACCAGCTGATACTGTAGTGGCTGGTACAGCATTCAGTGGGGTCACAAGGTGATCGGAAAATCTATTTCTTATTAATTCTGTCCAAGCAAGGGGTATAGTGTGCCCGGAGGCTTGCGTGCTCAGCACTAAGAGGCTAACACATCAGGAGTTGTGAGACTTTCCCTTAATGGTGGCCCTGAAGCATCAGGGCTTGGGAGACTTTCTCTTAATGGTGGCGATGAAGCATCAGGGTTTATAAGACTTTTTCTTAATGGTGGTGATGAAGCAATAGGGTTTATAAGACTTCTCCATAATGGTGGCGATGAAGCATCAGAGGCTGCGTGACTTTCCTTTGACTATTGAGCTGAGATAGTGGCAAAAGCATGTAGATCTGCTCCTGTGACGTTACGAAACTGCTATGGCAGCTACTCCGGGTTAATTCACGGAATAAGTCGCAGTCGTCGTCATCATTTATTCTCTTCATCATTGATTTTTTTCTCTACCTTTAAAGAGCAATTTTGCAAAGGTGATCATTTGAAATGAATAACGAAGGAACAAAACGGGGAACAAAATTGACTGGGCTGGGGAAATTATTTAGTTCCACTTCGTGTATATATCAATTGTATTACAACTTAATTCCAGAAGCAATGAAATAGTCTCGGGCGTCAGTCACACCCTCATGATCCACCTCGACGCCAATTAACTTATGTGTAATCTCCCCAAACCCAGCCTGAGACAGACTTTCTCGTACCAGCCCCACGGACATACCTTTGGCCGCATAGCATTTGCCTTCAGCATAGTAATATGTCATATACCCAACTCCTACCATACAACACAAGCCTCCCGGGACGAGCATGTCATAGAACTTCTTGAAGTAGTCAGGCAGTTGGCTATCTTCAGTGAGGACCTCCTCCAGCGTGAAGCATGACAAGATGGCGTCAGCAGGGCTGCAGCTCGACTGGTGAGATCCCAGTGGAAGGTCGTCGTTAAGGTCGCAAGCCAACACACCCTTGATGCATGAGCGCAACCGATTTTCAACATCAGTAGCTGTTACGCTGAAATCGACTCTATCAATTAAGTTGCTCGATGTAATCAGAATAGTTTTCCTGGGTGATTTTATGCAACATAGGTCTTGTACCCAACATAGGTCAAGGTTAAAGGTCAAATATCGGAGTCAGAAGTGAACAATTCAGGATTGTTCTACCTCTTTTTTACAGATTGGTTGAAAACATACTTCTAATTCTTTCACGACCTCATTTATTCAAGTAATATGGTCGTAAAATTCACCGTTTAAACAATTCTGAATTGCACAAGTTTGACCCCGATATTTGACCTAGCAAACCTTAAGAACCACATTTCAGTATCAGCATCTGGCACCAGGATAGTGGCGCCACGTTTTTGCAAACTGTAAATATCTATCATTATCATCTAACTCACCTGTTTCCTTCTAGATAGGCTGAATATTTCAAGAACGAAGACCAATCAAAGGCAGTGGGGTCACGTGATACCCAGTTCTGGAGAGCCTTTCTGTTGGGTTCGCAGTAGTCAGTCAGATAAATCTCTGAGAAATACCGACTGCCACTCATTACACTGTAAATGGTCGGCCCACTACAAATATCCAATAGGCGCTTGCCTTTACAGTTTTCTGAAATAGGAATGCGATGTGTGAAATGTGTCATATAAGTGCATTTGTCCAAGAGTAAACATGTAAACAACGAATCGATAAATGAAGGGAGCCCCACTGAAACGACATCGGACTCACTAGAATCGAGCAGCTCATGTAGGGCAGTCACCACAGCCACTGTGAATGCATGATCCGGGTTATCTGGATTACAACCCGGCAACCACTGTCAACATACACGTGCATCGTGGGGGCATTTGTGCCGAAGAAACAAAATAAAGGCAACCATTCATTCATTCATTCATTCATTCCGGGAAGATACAATGGAACATTCCATGAATAATCTAAAGAGAAGGCATGGCAATCGTGGCGGGTTGGGAGAGGATAGGTGATGTTTTCGTTCGTCTAGTCTTTTTAAGTGAGGATGTGTGCATGTGAGTGGAGAAGGGGGGGGGTGTGTGATCGAACAACGGGTCATAAGTTAAGTATAAGCCCTGTAGAGCAACAAACGTCAGAACCGACTGTGGTTATCGAAACCTACAATTATGTAGAATAAACTCTATACTAAATCTTCGGGTTGCTACCAAGGATTGGGGTTGGAGGTATTAATTTGTTCGATATCCAACGTGTCGGTGAATACTTTGAACAACTTCGTATCTTTACATGTTTTGACTGGTGTAGGGTCACACGAAAATGACAAAGCAAGGGTCAATCAGACGCTTTAAACAACTGTACAATAGTCAATTCTGCTCGCCTTCTCGACATAGGACTTGGAATCAAAGTCACTCTGGTAATTCTTGCCACCTTGTGCGAGTGTAGCATTTGGAGTGTCCATTACGAATCACGAGCTGGCCGTCTTGCTGATTGCTGTCCTATACACATCCCAACATGTTGACTCTCACCAAATGTTGCACAATTAATATTCACCCTTTTTTGGTGAATATATTGCATTAGCATTTGGAAAAATCTGATTGAAATGTTGTCCATTTTTCTTTATACCCAGTGTAATGTGTTAGTCTAGTAACAAGTGTATTTTTCACTTACCTACTTGGCTTGTTGAATGAATTCAACAAAATCAATCTGCGACTAGACACAACGTTTCATTTGTTAGAGATCCTTAGCACAAATGCCAACCTGAATATCAAACGATAACACTTCATGCATTGTATTTCCTCACACAAATACCTCTTATGTGACAAAATTGAAGTACTGATTTCGTTAGAATACAAACAGCAGAGAGAAACACACCCGGGGCTGTGAAGTCAAGAAGAGTACTGGTGTAGACACAGGTGGTGGTGCTGTTGTGTGGGTTTGCTAGCAATCGGAGCCTATATCCCATGCTTAGGATAAACAAAGTCATTCAGTGACACCCCCCCCCCCCCCTGCAACGCCACCACTTATGTATCAGTTCTGTTGAAGCATTTGGTAGGTAGATGCGTTCGCTGATAAAAAAAAATACTGCATGCTATCTTACTGTATGTTGAACACCGGGAGCCATACTCTTTATGTGTTTACTGTTATCATCCCGCTGTGTAACTAAAGTCCAAAGGCTACACTTGTGGATAAAGTTCAAAGACATACATTGCAAAAATAAACTTGCTTATACGGGAGCGTAAATAAGAAGTGCATATGTCTCATGCGACTCATGTCGGGATTTTGGTCGGAATCAAGGTAAATGTGGAATTAAAAATAATGGTTACAATACAAAAACACTCGTTGTTTAATGTCGTATAAGCCTTGTCTGTCCCAAGCGGGTCAGCTTACATCATAATATTCATACACACCTAGCGCCCATCTCTTAGATCCCTGCGAATGTCGCCCTGAATGAGAGCCCGACGAATGAAACATTCATATGAACACAGCCGACTGGCACGTTACTTTTATCGGATTTTTAATCTCGCGTGTAGCTCTTGAGCAAGCATGGCGAGGCTAGATGAGAATGTTGTGTATGCCAGCTATTTATGGACAGCTCATACATAAAAGGCCAGTGATTAAACACGAAGCTGGCAAATGGTATCACCTTGCCACAGCCGTAACATCATTCGTTCAATAACCTACCTTTGACCAGGGCTCCATACAAAATATGTAAACAGGTCATCTGTGTGCAGTACGCTGTTTGTCATAACGTCGTATAGGCCATGTCTGTACCAAGTGGGCCAACTTACATCATAATATTCATTGCATGTTCACAAGCACCAGCGACGTCATGTCCACGACTTGGTTAAATTCAACGATATAAATTGCACTCGCGTACATTATATATTTCCTCTCCTGCATTTATTTACATTTAAATAGCAATTTTATCAAAACAATGATTATGTGGAAGAAGTAAAATGTGATTTGTGTCAAGCATCAAATAGAACAAAACCTACAGCATTTGAGAAAAACAATTCAGTTCCCCTTTATATATTCGTGTACATATCGACGTCGTTTTTGCACGAATGAAATTACTGTAACCTAATTCCAGAAGCAATTGAATAATATTGTGCGTCACTCAAACCCTCGCGACATACGTTGACGTCAATCAACTTGTGTGTGATCTGCCTGAGCCCTGTCTGGGACAGACTTTCTCGAACCAGCTGCTCGGACATACCATACCTATGACCTTATAGCATTTGCCTTCAGCATTGTAGTATATCATATATCCAACTCCTAACATACAAAATGAGCCCCCGGGGACAAACATGTCATAGAACTTCGTAAAGTAATTAGGCAACCCACGATCCTCTTAAGGACTACCTCCAGCGTGTAGCATGAAAAGATGGCATCAGCTGGAATGCAGTTCGACTGATGCGACCCCAACGGAAGGTCGTCGTTGATATCACAAGCCAACACCAATTTGACGCACGCGCGCAACTGATTCTCAACATCAGCAGCAGTCGCGCTGAAATCCACTCTATAAAATGAGTCCTTCAATGGTGCAACATTTGCAACAAACTGTCAATAAATTATCATTTAACTGCTACAAACGTGAACAACCATTTGTTTAACAATATTATTAACTGACCAGCTTCCCTCTAGATGGGCTGCATATCTGAAGAATGAGGACTAATCTAAGGCAGTGGGGTCACGTGATACCTAGTTCTGGAGAGCCTTTCTGTTGGGTTCGCAGTAGTCAGTCAGAACGAAAGTTGTGCTTCTAAAAGTTCATGCGACAATTGCTCAGTAATCACGAGACAGTGGATAACCAATTTAGTATAGTTCAAAGGATATTCATCTCAATTATCGACTTATATGGATACGTAAATACACAACATTGGAGACTACGGAAATCGAACAAAAACGCTCACCGCTCGATGTTATATTTATATAACCTTTACGAACTGGGCTAGTGGTGGAGTACCACAGGCCTGTGGGACATCCATTGGATCGAAAAAGCTCTCTTGTGCTGATTTAATGTTCTTGGGGACCTGATGGTTCGGAACCTCAGCCAGGTTGTTTGCTACCTAAGCATCAGTATATTTGCTATGGCGATATCGACAACCCTCGCCTCACTACCCCCCACCCTCCACACACACATGCACACACAGCATATGATGCCTGATATGCCTTTTCGTTATCGCATATGAGGCGGATAAATACGGTGCTTACATATCATACGTGACTAAAACCAAATGTAAATACTATCTACCTACAGTGTAGACTACATGAATGAATATCGAGAAATGCGAGAAACGCTTACACTGGCTGATTTTATTTTGCATTAGGGTCTCCGATTATAGACTTTAGTATCAACGATACTTATTTTGTGGCTTAATCTCTCATATATAACCTTTAAACTTGTTACCGACACCACGAAGAGCATTCATCCTGACCGATTAATATGTTGCCATTTTAACTTCAAAGGTTATCATTCTTAATAGCACAGTTTATAGACCACACAGTTTCCATTTAATTGTTCAATTTGAGAATGTACACAATACAAGCATCATTCCAACGGATTGTACACACAGTAATGGGTTGGAAATATTTTGTATATGAACTGTATCAAGACAATCGAAGAATCGAGCATCATTGTCACAGAAGCTATAATATTGTGTGAAGAGACACATACAATGACATAAATTCCCCGTCTTCTCATTCATAAAATTCATAAGTGATTTGTGTTGCATAGTGATAAATATGTTATGAAGATTGCTCTCCAACTTTCTTATTCAAAAGATATTGGCTAGTACAGTATTGCGAATAACGAGCCACTAAAATTTTAACAATATTCTTCTATAAACCAAATATCAGAAAATGTGGGAAATAATCGAGAAATGCGAGATAAACTTACTCTGGTTATTGATACATTGGATTACGGCCATCGATCATGGAGTTTCATATAAAGATAGTGACAAGGCATCATGACGGAGAATCGAGAAAGATTGCTCCCCTACTATCTTATTCATAAGCAATTTCATATTTTAGTAGCGGGATCTATTTTGCACCGATTGCTTTGAGACGCCCGTCTGACTACTTCATAACGACATTTGGATCTTTTCCTACATCCCGACGTACTTCGGACATACGCTTGGGTAGCCAGAGCATGTCATTTGGCAGTGCATCACAAGAAAGCTGCCTTTATTCTGCTGCTATTGGCTCATAATAAACTAACCAAAGTTCTATGATTTAGCAGGCCTTGTCTGCATTGTTGCTGGTGTTTGGAAAATGTATTGAGCCGCGATTGTTAAGGCGAATAGTGATTGAATACAGAACCACACCAATACACAACCCCTCGTATGTTCGCCAGTCGTTAAGTTTTTCTACAGGTGCGGAATGTTCGTCCTTTACTTGATAGTGAATAATACGGAATCTATTGTGTTGCGCAATATTGCATTGCCATTGTAACGCTTCAAAGACAAACTCGTGAGTTCTTGGGTATAAATTAGGGTAGGTAGTTGGATTTCCTACTAAAACTTCTGTCAGGCAAGGCAAAATAGATAAACCTCAATAACCGCATATAATTTGTTGAAGAATTGATTTTAAATGGATAACATAGAATACGTTCTCCTTGTACACCAAATAGATGAATGGCACTTACCATGAGAAGCATCACTTTGGATGTAGTCAATCGTATTTGAAGTGTCGGTCCATTGAAAGCCAAATATTGGCGTTTATACAATTCTATGAGCAACAGTTGAAATATACCAACTGAATCTACCACACAGCATTTTACAGCCTTTAGCACATTACTTAAATTGGACTTTTCCAAATGCTTATTTAAAATTGTTCATGTCTTAGCCCGGCCTACATCCACACGCATTCATGTTTATGTACAATTATTCCATGTTTGACAAGTTATCACGACGACTTGGCAACTCCAATAAACTATTGGAATCATATTTCATTTGCAGCAGAGAGTTGTCGCTGTGGTTCCCAGAACGTGTTAAATGTAATGGTAATTGCTGTATACTTCCTTGCAAGAGGTCAACTGAAACAACACCGTCTCACACCATATAAAAGACAGTCGCTAGAACATATACTGTGTGATAGCGTAATCGGCCGCGAATAATGTCGAGTGTTGTTTTGGGGAAGGGGGTGTGGTCAAAAGGATAAATAACCCAGGAATTTTAGTTGAATCGTAATTCAACGGCTACTTAAGTACTGCATAGTACGTAGTAACATATATAAACACATGCTGATGGTTACCAAACCCTAACATAGCTTTGACGACTAAAATTCCTGATCGTGCCCTCCTGTTGACTGGATAAAGTCCAATGAACTGGGAGGATAATATATACTTCCAGACTGTATCTCGGCTTACACGTAAGGATTTAGCGCCACTTGTCCTAGTGAATATTTGCTCAAATGTCATACAGATGCTGATTAATGCAAATACGTATCTTAACTTGAAACCAATCACATTCTCCATTCTCACCATTGCTACATCATCACATTAACAGTTTTATCTGGCAATAGCAAAGTTATAAATTCAGCACTGCCAACCCATGTCCAAGGTAGGTGATTAAATGCATGCAATACATCACAATACAATGTGCATATTCTTTCGCATATAAACCTTGCAACTAATGTATTAATAGAAGAGGAAATATGAAAACAGTCTGACAGTGGTTTGCTACGGGTGTCGCAATAATAAAGCCACTAACAGTAGTCATAAGCAGCACTGGCTGTCGGGAGGTTTTCAATCCGTGGAGACTCTTTCAGGGTGAACTGTACGGAAGTCATAAAATCACATTATTTCATATTGATTATCACCTCCTCTCAACGTGCAGAACGTCAGGTCCGCCCTGCATAGAATTCGTTTCTCTACAAAACTCATCTGCTCATTGCTTGTTAGGTTATAAAGACTATTCCATTTATTAAACCTACCTCGTGTCGATTCGTAGGAATATAAAGAGCTGCGGCTGCAAGATATCAGATATCATTTCTTTGTATATGCTCTGTATGTGCATCTCTAATCTTGCCAAGAACTACTTGCTTTATTTGCTTCATGATTAAACACGATTTAACGAAGTCTGATATATGTTGCATATTGTAAATCAGAGCCCCTGCCTTGTGGTATAAAGTGTCGCGTGAACTACAGAGGCAACAATGGAGGGATCATGCCGGCTAAATGTCAACACCAAAACAAATGAGTGAACTGCATTAAATTGACATCATCAGGAAAACCATACATCCGGTGGTGATCAAGTCCTGTTATGTCGCACTCCGATCTGAAAACAATGGCCGTTTATCTCCGTAATGACTACCGTTACGGCTACATTCATTATGCGACTCTCTCTAATCAGTATCTTCTATATTATACAGTTCCCGTCATCTTTATCAATCATCGTTACTGGTTGATGCAGCGGTGGTAAATATACCTATCAGATCTATCTGCGTTGCTTAAGGTATCTACCAGATGTTATGACCCGCGCTTAATGTATCGACTTCTTTATTGGTGCAAGTGCATTTTCCAGTAGAGTTATCTAGATAGAAATGCAATATTCTCAACCATCATTCTCCACAGACAATCACCGAAATAGGTTACAAATATATGAACATTACCGTAGCCAACTTATTCAGCACTCCTGCTTTAAAAGGCTAAACGGCAAGGCTCTTCGTGCATGCTACCGCCTGTATCAATTGTTGTTTAGTTGTACTTATCAAAGCGTTTTTGCTTGTTGTAATGTAATATGGCAAAATTGGCAGAACCCCATGTACGAATGGCTGCTGATACTGAAGCAGCAACATTAATTTACTTCAATTGCAAGAAGCCACATTGACAATTTATCATGGAATATCAGTAGATGGTATCACGGTTATCTTCTGTGGAATAACGAAGTAACCATATTGTCTCTTTTACCTCGCAATACCAGCATAAACTTGTCTGGTAAGCCTGATGAGTAGACACGCTATGTCTGAAGCATCGCTGAAATCGAACAAAAGTTTGATACCTAGAACGACGTGTTCTAGCTGGTAATAAGCCCCTTCGCGCTGCTCTTTGGTATGAACGCTATGGCTATCGATCTCCCAACAGACCGCCATTATTACTGGTATAGCTGTAGGTGTCACCGTGTAATGGTTTCTGACAAGTAATACGACGAGATGATAACGTATCCTACACAACACATGTGTTAGATCACCATTAGAAAGAAGCACGTAGGTCGCCAAAGGGGTGGGCGGTGAGCAAGCTCGTATTAAACATTATCAATAGCGTATTCAAAACGAAATATGATAGTATTGTGTAGATATATTCTTGAAAACCGTCAATTTTTGAGAAGCGACAAACATGGGCTGTATGGATAACTTATCACAAACGTATATACATATATTTATTTTCTTTGAGAGAAACCCATCACAAAACTGATGGCAAACAAGGGAATTCGTTTTTACCATGCTGATACTCTCGGCCAAATTAATTCTGTGATATTAATTCATTACTATTAGCCTAATTGTAATAGTTATCGAATGAACAATTAATCTTAATTGGGGACACTAGGGGTGTTTAATAATTTATCTAAAACAGAGTAACGTATGTACTTCTTCATACATCTCAGATGCGCATTCCATATAAGCTAGAAGCAAGCATAAAGCATGATACAACGCTGTTGTTGAATCGTATATTCCATTCGTCTTTTTTTGATCTTACTTTAACACAATAAAAGCTGCACCTTGGATTGCATTCGTGATATATTGTGAAACATATCCAATATGTCGTGCTGCAATCAAATACATGGCGCATCGTAGTTGTATCGCAATCTTTATTATGACAGGCATTCATGCGACCGCTCTGTCGCTAGTGTGATAAAACCGCAATATAAGCAGTAAACCAACATGGTTGCGCTGCAACAAAGAATAATAAACGTAAACACAGTAATTTATTTCGCCTACTATTGCATTACACATCTAACGCAATGTGCAAATAATGTATATATTTGATTTGCTCTCATTTCATGCTTACATAGTTCCCAAATTTGAATACGTTACGCGATAGATACGTAAGTCACAGCGCATTGGGTGACACATATATCTACTCTGAAACTCGTTTTCGCATTTTAATCTCTGTAACCTGGTCATCTCATGATGTCCTTCAATATGGTTTTTCTATCAAGCTTGTTGCTTGTCGATGGTGCTTATCATTAGTCCAGGGAGTATACCATTGAAGCAACATTCACTTTGATACCAGCATGCTTTGTAAATGTCAGTAATGGTTATGTAAATGTTGCCGTAAAGAAATACCTTTATCCTTCAAGCATGTAGACGCCATCACGACACTAAAATGGCTCCGGTTAAAATTCATAATGATGAATCAAACATTATACATATTTCCCAAAGAATCCTATCAGGTAAGAATGGATTTAAACGAGTCATTAAAACAGATGTATGACCTAATACTGGAGGATAAATTATGTTGCTCGACATTGCATTCGCTTAACCATCATAAACAAAAACAATGTCTAGGATGAAGCCGCTGTTAATTGATTTATGAGGGGCAATACTGACAAAAAAACCACAAGCGCAATAATGACTTAAGACTTATGGCTGTTGATCATAACAGCCGTCCATATGTCCTTGCTTGATGCTAGGCAAATACCGTACTGCTGGCCAGGATACCTGGCTGAATCGCATTATGATACATTATGAAGGATGTTATTATGTTGCAATCACCTGTCACGGTAGTATTTAATGCCCAGCATTACGACACATTTTCGTTTGTAAATTGGAATAGTCAGTTTTACACATCTCTTCGCTTACCGGCACACTTGCTTAATCGACAACATAATATTACTGAAAAATGGAAATGTCAAACAACGTAAGACAAATAAACAATAATCTGCAAATTATTTTTTGATAAAATAAAGGTTGGTACGATACGACTAAATACGCAGTGAATCATGCCAACATATGTATTTCTTGCAATGAACGATTATTTGGTATGGGTTGACGATGATTGTCAGCTTCCTTATCGATTAATCAGCTCAAAATGGTGTTAGTTTTCTTGAAAATACAGTATTTGGTTTGATGTTACCATAATTGAAAACAGTACCATTCATCCCTTCCATGTAGGTATACAGCCATTGCCATATCATTGTCTCTGTATGATTGTATTAACGAAGCTGCATGCTTGCACGATTCGACATAAGCCGTACAAGGCTCCATTCGGAATCAATGCGTTGTATCCACTTGTTTTAGCGGCAATTCAGACTTTAAACAGTTTCTGTGGTCATGAGGTGGCTTGAAGATTCGACTATTGCAGCCCGCGGGCCTTAATTAATAAGTCCAATACCGGAAGACATCAGCAAGTATAATTGCGGCGAGATCTACTGCCCGTGGAGACCCCCATTATTGAATGGGAGCTCTAGCCATAGAACACCATGGAAAAGCTCATAGATATTCCTGACAAGACATATGTTTTAATTAACTACACGCAACTACCAAATGTTAAGATTAACATATGGGAAATCATTCCTCATTGAGTAATAACTTTTACATGTCAGGAATAACGAAAAGCATGGAGGCCACTAAGTTCCATGTCTCCGTCCATAAGAGACGCAGCAGTTCCACCTCACTGATCATGCAGCAACATGCGTTAAATATGATCAGGATCTTCGAAATTTAACGCTATCTCATATAATCCGTTCCATCCGCTAAAATTCCCACCTCTGACATTCATACAGACAATATCTAAAACCGGACAAATATGTTGGATATTTGTTTAGCGAAGATTGACGTCATACCCGATCTCTGAAAGCCCGCATCAAATACCTCTCGTGCGTTTGGGAAAATGTTCGATTTCGGTCAAAGTTTGTCTTACTATTGTTATGACAATATGCATCAAAATGAAGAGATAATTAGACGCACCACGCCTTGATGAGAAGACCATTCCCGTCCAAGAGTAAAAGAAATATAACAGGCTGTGATTATCCCACAGAATATATGCAAAGGTGTAGATACGTGATAGCTTAAAGGTTGTTCTTCCCTTGCATCAATGCGTTTGTCCTTGATGATATATGGCAAATTGATTTAGTTAAAATACTTTGATTTGTGATAAAACGTTTTACTGCCTTTATGGAAGTGATAGCTGACAGGCAATATATGCCAGAGCTCAATAGCTAGATGAAATTCGAGTCCCAAGTTCTTATATGACATCCATACGAATAATAGGCTGCTTTATTGCTTAAGACTAGTTGTATTACAGCAATTGCAGACAATGAGGAAAGAACCATTTCCGTGGCGATATGCTACTCGTATTAACACCCTTTTGTGAGATGGCTTTGTCACAGTGATGACGCAGATCTAGATTAAAACATCGCATCCTGTGCACAAGGTAGTCACGGAGCTTGCAATATGCTTAGATTAGCAGCCATTTAGATTATTCTTCATTAGTTATAATATAATATGGTGTGATTGTTAATAAATACAATATAAGTCATTTTTAGACTGCAATCTTTTTACAAGAAGAACCGATCGTTTATTCTAGATTGCACCTGCTTAAATACTTACATTATGCGACAGCACTGAAATACTTCAGCAATAAATGAGTTTGAGTTTCTTAGAAGGATGCCAAATGTAGGGTGTCTAAGTAATTTACGCATATATTCATGCAATCGCTTCTTGGAGGATCTATCGAATGCAACAATGTAATGTTGTACAAATGTTTGTGAATATTAAATAGGCTACCATGGTGTTTATGTACGGCAGTATGGCTCGATACATTGGTGTGTTACCTGTTTATATCAATTTAGATCAAGGCAATTACTTATACGATAATTGAATGAGTTTGGAAAGGTTCAGCATGACGCACAACCTGCACCGTATCTCTTGTCTGTAAAACTTTATATACTATGTTATCTCGGTGTGGAGTCTGTCGACTTATTGTCACAGCACAGTTCATGATGACGCAGTTCATGGATGCTTTGCACTGAGCATCATCAGCAATAATGGCCAGCGCACAGTTGAATGCCCAGCAGCTTAGACAACTACACAAACAAGCACCACACACATTGTTCTCATGCCTGCCCATAAACCTTTGTTTCCATCACCATTTCATTATATGTTTTTTAGAGTTCATACATAATCACTTTTGTACAAATAAGTAATTAGGCGAATGGTAGACGCTTTATTACACCGTGCCTCAATGATGTCATTTGTTGTACGCTGTTAGAGATCTGGTATTCGTTTTTCATTGCGCAGATGAGTTAAGATAATATTGTCAGTGGCGTGAGTATTGTTTTGCTTTCTAGCTGACTGCTTATCACAGTTGGTATGCAGACCATTGCCATGATAATTAGAGTTGACAATGGATCACGTAATCTTCATAAAATGCCTGGTTTTTCTTTGTAGTTGTCATTGAAAACTTATCAATAATGTAGGCGCCATCGATTTGTCATTTGAATGTCCTTTGTCCAATAATCAGTGCACCATAGACAGTTGATCGAATACATAAATGGTAATATTCAACGATATCAAAAGCCTGCAAGTCAGAAAGCTGCCTGATCGACGAGAGCAGCTGTTGTGCCTTCTTAAGCAGTAAAAGTTGATTAAATATCTACAATACATAAGTGGTAGATCACCTGAATAGCCAAAACACGGATATTGATGAGGAGAATTTATATTATAGTTCACTGAAGGGAGTGAAAGTACAGGTCGCATTAGTTCAAATATTTGGCTTAAAATTGTGTGTTGGTCATATCCTTTGCAGAGATGCGCTGTCTACGTGACGTAGTTAGTGCTGAATAATGCAGCCCGTATCAGCAGCGATGTACACTAGAATCAAACTGGTCCCCGCTTCAGGCAAGATAAAAGCAATTTGGTACAACTCGTAGGTAAGAATATGAAGAATGTAGGTAGTTGATTTACCTGCGTTAAACTGTACAAAAGGAAAATGAACTAATGGTGATGAAGGCTGCTCAATGGAATTTATATGGTTCCGGTTGTCCCTCTGGTAACTTTATTAAGTGTGTATACAACATCGCATCTGAATTGCTCTTACGTGTCGCTGTACGCGCACATGCGGGTGAGTAAACCAAAACACAGATGGCTTTACAATCTGGACATCGTCTTATTCTTTTGGGATGCAATATGTAGAATGAGAATAATAACACACCAATATATAATTAAGGGTAGTAAAACGTAGTCGCAGGATTAGTCTGATATCACAACAATCTTCTGTATCCATGAACTATACCAATACCGTAGTGTGTCCGATAAACATCTTCGTTCGATCAGTTCTTAATAGACTAAACACAATGAAAGAGTAAAGATGCCGACCCTTTCTAGATCGCAAAGGTACATCTAATTGCCAGTTTTGCTGTAGCAGTCAACGAAGATATGTGGACCAAAATTGCTTTGATCTACCAACTGCAATGAAGCTGCACTTTGGATGTCATTTAATTGCTTAAATTTATATTGAGGGCTTACAGACATAAGCGCAATCTAACTTTGTTCGATCAGCCCAATCATCGATTTATTTCTCTCAAACCATTGCTTCATAGCCCTGACTATTGGATGATCCCCGAAATCAGCCAAGTTCTATCATTTTGAAGAACTATTCTCGCTAGCCTATCTTAATAATTTCGACAGAACTGTCGTTAAATAACAGCGAAAATAGTTCATGACCTGGACGTGTATTAGGGTTTTGCACCAAATTTCATCCAAATTATGTTGTCTAAAGTGTGTTCGAGATACAATTAATTTAGATAATTAGGCTGCATCACCGGTAAATCGAGTAAAGTCTTAAGTGACAAGAAGTCTTAACGTACAAGCAACATAATATTGTCACTGAGTGAACTATGGTCTATTTTTTATAGTAAATTGACTTAACATAATTGAGATATTTAGGTATTTTTTCACATTCGGGAATTTGTTGTCTCACAGTCATGTTACTCTGTCTACAAGTGGAATCGCATTCATTTGGTACACGATTTGTGCATATCGTTATGCACATAAATAAATTAATTAACACCCATGATATTTTACGGGATATATTTTTAAGAGTATGATGGGTGCTTTTATACATTATTTATCCATTTACTTTAATACGACAAAACGAAATCAGAAGCTTGTAGTTAAGAGGCTATTACGATATAAAGAGTAACATATCGCATATATTTGCTGTAGGCGCATGACTATTATTCCGCCACACCTACCAAAAATAAAGTAGCCGAAACCGTGGGCAGCCTCTGCAATACCATATATTACTGTTCCGTTCGACCTTTCCATTAATATCTATAATATTATCTTATGTTTTAACATGAAGAGATTTTGTACGTTGTTAATTCCGTCCATCAGGTCGGTTGTTAACATTGAGTGCCATTCAATTCGTCCAAACATGCGCACTTATTGCTGGGATGGACGGTCTTTACGGCTAGCACTTATGTTATCTAGTAAGTTTGGACCTCATAACGCATTGCTCTTATAGAATAGAATAGAATTTATTTACTTGCAGCAACGGCAACTCATCGATACTGATTGCAAACAAACACATAAAAAACAAATCCAGTGCTGCAAATAGGGACAATGTAGCCAGGGGCTGTCTTCCCATTGTCCTTCAGTAGGCCCTGCACAAAACAGTCTTACAATAACGATGCTAGTGACACTTCAATGCATTCAAATGAAAATCATTGTTGATTCACCACAACTACTGAACGGGGGCGGGGGCAGGGGGCCGGCAAAAAATATCCACACGCTACCAGACCGAGATGACACTGCTCATGACTGACATTTCATTAAGGTGCACATAAGCAAAAATATTAGCTACATTAACACAGGTATATAAACATATTGTAGAATATGGAAATAAACGATTTGCATATATTTTGCATACTTTTCAGTTATACAGGTATATGTGTGAATATATATATGATAGTATACACACCTTTCTTCTGTACACAACCCGGATCATAGAGATACCGACACAAAACATAATACAATATTAAGTAAGTTCAATATATATGCGAATAACTCGTGTTACAAATCATTGGGTTGGACATTACAGATTACAATCCGCACACTTAACCTTGTTGCACTGTACAATATTCAGGTTGATAGACAACATGCTGTTTCGGTCGCTATTTTTAAACTTGGACGACGTAGTAGCGTAATCGGAACACCATTTGTTCCATATTCGGGGAAAACTACGCAAGGTAGTAGTAGCATAGGAATTTCGCATTTCCTATTTTCATTTTATTTCATAGTTTCGATGAAAACAGTCGTTAAACGTTACAGGCAATTGGTGGTTTTTTAGTTCGTACATAAATACGGCCACGTGATATTCGTATGTGTTTCAGTTTTAGTATTCCACAACGCCTGAACAGGGGATCTGTGTGACTGTTATAGGATGATTTAGTTATGTAACGTATTGCACGTTTTAGGAGAAGATCCGTTTTTTTAGTACAGAGTCCCGTGCATTACCCCATGCCAGGATGCCGTATGTTATGTATGGTTGCACCATAGTGAAGTACGCAAGGCTGATTGTGGAGCATGTATTTGACTTGTTTAATAGCGAATAGAGCGCGAGAGTGTTGATGCACATGGCGTGTGATTTCCATGATAGATGCTCGTCAATAAATATACCAGGAAACTTGTAAGCTTCTTCGGGTTGTCCTGCACCTACTATTGCAACGCATTGACCTTTAATTTTCAGAACATGCTCATTTATGTTTATGTTTGCAGATTTATATGTTGGTCTAAATAGAATATATTTAGTTTTTTGGGTATTGAGAAATAACTTATTGGCACAAAACCAGTCATGTAATTTTCCAAGTGCCTCATTAGCCGTACAAAAGAGAGTATTTAGGTCAGAAGAAGAAGTCAGTAGTGTAGTATCGTCCGCAAACGAGAGAAGGTCTGCTTGGCATGACTTAGATACGTCATTGACGTTTAAGTATTGACCCTTGAGGGACTCCGCACTTTTTGGTTGCACTATGGATTTGTGTTCATCAACTTCTGTGTATTGAAATCGATTGGTTAAATAGCTCTTGAACCATGTAAGCGCTATCCCCCTTTTGCCCAAGTCCAGACATTTTATCCAAGAGTATACCGTGGTCTATCATATCAAAGGCTTTGGAAAGATCACACAATACTGCGAGTGCATAGTCTTTTGGCGAAATATTGGATGAAATATCGTATTTTTTAAGTAACTGTAAAATGGTATGAACTGTACAGTGGTGGTTTCTAAAGTCATATTGATGTTCCAGGGGTTGCTATATAGTATATGAGTATTAAGAAATTAATAATTCCATGGTACATCAATTTTCAAAAAGTTTAGAGAATGCCGGCTTAGCTGCACGATAGTATGTTTAAAAGCTCATAAAAATATAGGGTCGGACAAGTACTTGTAGAACTGACCAATTTGACATGGAGTGACCGAGATGACTGCTGTGATTGGGCATCCCAAATTGGGATGCCTGTCCAGTTTACATTTTCGCCCAGTTGAAGGCGAGACTAATTTATCAGGAACTATACCCGTACCCGTCGCCAGGGATTGGTTGAAGATATAGGTCAAGGGAAGCACTATTTGTTGTATAGATTATTTTTCAATCTTTGTAGTTATGTCGTCATGCCCTGAAAATTGTTTTGGCTGTTGGCCACTGCAATCAGTTCATGTGGTAAACAGATGATTGAAATGATGTTCTATCAATATATATATATAACGCGTAGATGTATGCTTATCTCAGCCTTGATATGATCTATAGGGCATGATTTATTTTGATTGTATCAGTCTCGTATCTGTCCGAATAAATGCATTAGCTTATTATCATCCCAATCATCTGATCAATGATGTCATTTATGGGCCGTCAATAAAACGTTCTTCCTCTATACACAAATAGCGGTGTAGCCTAAACCAATAATATCATTCTTAAGATGCCGCAGCAGATAAATGTGCTGCTGCAAGATTACAACCAACCCAACATTTATGCAACAGAATACTACTTTTGTACCAGAAAGCATACTATTATGGACACAGGACATTGAAGGTAAATGCACTAACATTGCAATACAGCCTGGTAACAATTCATGATATATATACTCCTAATCATATGCGATGTAACTGCACATTCACCGTATTCGTTACTTGATAGCGCACGTCCGTATGAACGCACCCTACATGTTATACATTTGGCTACTTTGCAAAGACTCATTCTTATCCATTAATGTATTAGTTCTTCTCTAATGCCATGTAAGCCTCCGCTCAAAATCTAAACCTGACGCTGATTCTATTCATTTTTACCGTTTACACAACCACATAATGGCGCCTTTGGGAAAAGTACATAATACCTAGTTCCTACCTTTCATATGATAATCTTTCATCTTGGCGGACTTATGCCTTATATATAGCACGAGTTCTGGTCACATGGACATTTTATTTGCATTGACTGTTTAGCTGACATCACATTGTCCAGACTAAGCCGTCTGTATAATATGCAAAGAGCGAAGAGGTATTATTATTATTGCAAACTAAATCTTCTCGGCCAAAGCAGCAATTGCGGCTAAAATAATCAATGGTATAGCTAACAATCCATCCTGTGATTCAAGCCAGGGATGTTATTTCTTGAAATGTAATAACAATATTTATTTTCCAAATCAGGGCAAAGGCAAAACGAAAAGGGTCTGTGGGATATTCTAGTTAGAATTATGTTAACTTGGAGAAATGAATTGTGTCATATAACCGCTTAGCATGCATATTCTGACATAATTTAGCGTATTTCCTCCCAATAGCGCATCTCTTAGACATACATTTGAGAAAACTTCATTTGTTATTGTGGTTACAGATATGCACATTGTAGCGCAAGATGTAAATGTTTCGGATAATTATAGTTATGGTATGGTCCATGTTGTGTCAGCATAATGGGTTGTAGTATATCAGTAAATGTTGGGGCAAACAGTGTGGACATGATCTCGTGAGAAGAAACCGGTAGTATCGTCAGGAAAGGAGTCTATTTACCATAATTATGTAACAATTTGACACATAACCTTTCAGATCGTATTATTCTTGCCGCAAAATAATGAATATATCTTGGTAAATATACTTAGAATCTGAACCTCACCATTTAGGGCAAGCGAGCAGGTATTGATAATTTCAGAAAGCAGCAAGGTAAAGGCGAGGCAGGGTAGAAAGTATGCAAGCAATGATACACATACTGAATGAGGTTAATTTGCTCGATAAATGTTACGCTGCTGTATGTTTGGTCTTCTTTTAAGCAACACCACTAAAAAAAGGCATCGGTTTGTTGCCCTTCATCTATTCTTGCGCCAGACCTCTGAACAGTTCCTCCAGGAACACATTTGTGCGATTCTTGCCCTTACATTGAACCTATTTCTTTTCCAAGAAACATTGCCATAAATGCTGTATAATTGTTGTCGTAAACGTGTGTAAAGGTACTTTGTATATGAAGAGAAGCTTGCAATGACATCAATTCTTCTTCATATTTTGCCCGCATTATTATTCATAAGCAATTTCAGCGTGTGGTATTTCAACGAATGTATGTTTTAAAAATTGCGTTCCTTATATCTTATTCATAAGCAATTTCATATATGCTGAGCCCGACAAGTTTTGCATATGTTGACAGCCTCATGGTCTTGCCGCACTCAATAACGAACCATTTCTCGTATCTCCTGGTCAAAGTGTGTCACTTAACAGCATATCGCAAACACAAAATAAGCAATGCTGTATAAGCAGCTTAGGTTGTTGAAAATGAGTAAAGTTTTATCAAGTCAAGACAAATTTGTTATTCTTCCGATAAGAGATGGTGACTGATCGGTCAGATCAGATAGGCTGAGTTGCCCAATGCTAAATTGAAACATGAATCAACAACACGGACTCGTATTTGCATCATTCATCGCTATAAGTAAAGTTTTGCCCTTTCGTTAGCGAAATTGTCTGCATATTATCATTTATAGCAAACAATCGGACTGGCAACCTCAGCAATACTGTTCTCCTCTATAAGTCGTAGCGCATTATCGACAGGTGCTTCTAACTGTGATTACAGTAACTGTGTTACACCAAGTGTCCAGGTCTGCTGAACTTTGTTTTAATTCCTTGAATAATTGATCCAAGAGAGATAGATTGACCACCTGTATTCCTTTCAACAACATCTACTTCAAATTGATGCTGGGCGTGTGGCTAGAGCGCTGCATCCACTGAAAACTCTTACTGCTGTGTCACAATATCAACCACTGCCGGCCATGTCCTCTTTAAGTCATCCGAACAAGCTGTGATGCGAATAACACCTAACATGTGCAAATCAAACAAAGCATATTTTCTAGGCTATATCGGAGCTTTCTAGCGCTGAACGAATATTGGTTATCATTGAAGACTGTTAAAATCATCACACCTGAATGCAGCAGCCTTATCATCATTGAAGTAATACCCGAGTATTTAAAAAACCCAAAGGAAACATTGGCATTATATCGTTCATTTAAAATTATCAGCATTATGGACGCCTAATATAGGATTAATTTAGTAGAGCGTAAAGTTTTATTTACTTATAATTGTTGAAGTTATCCCGATGAAACGAAACCAATCTGACATCACTCGTATTTCAAATAGAGTATGAAAAATAACTGATTATACCAAATACCTCTGGGCGTATCGCAGCCACTGTTGTTGCCATTACATATGGAAATGTATCGTGCTAGGACAACGCTTTTTACGACGCAAGGTAAACATAAGCGGGACTAATACATTAAACCAACGTTTTAAAATGTAGTTAGATGCATGTCATAGTTATTCCGATATTTAAGTAGCATCTTCACACTTTTATAACAGTTTCTGTGATGTTTGGGAGTCTCGAAGACATGTACATTACCCGTAGCGGCTCTAAGATATACCCTAACCAATGTTGGTAATACTAGAGCATTCGCGGGAAAACATACCACGTACACATGAACCAAAACTTTCAAATTGACTCTGTATGTGCCGGTGTCTGAGGATGGTAGTGATGTTGGCCTCACGACTGCTACGGCTAACAAGACGAGCAGCAGTATTTTGGAGTCTATTCATGCTTTGAAGTGCCGTAGTACACAGTATTTGCACAGACCAATCTTGTAATGACCAACGAATGCACAAGAATCTTAGTGGCATAATTAGACAGCTAACAGCGTATCCTGGAGATATTTCGTAGCTGGAAGAATACTGCTTTGCAGATTGAATTTACCTGTTAATTCAGTGAGAGGGAATTGTCCTCTATAACACAAAGATTCTTAACATGGTCTCTATTTGAAAATCTTCAGAATTCTCTATCCTGATTTTCATTGCTGTAGGTATAGCCTTTGACATCCTGGAGCTAAACATCATCATTTCAGTCTTGTCATCATTCAGCTTGAACCAGTTCACTTTCATGCATCTGCGAATATATCTATGCAATGAGCTAGGCTGCTAAGTGATGCTTCCTGGTTGGCTTGTTTAAAAGCACAGTAGAGCTACCTATCGTCGGCGTAGCCATGGTTACTATGACTGATTAGGTCACTCAGTGGTGCAACGTACATGGTAAAGTTAACTCATGTGAGTTATCGTCAGCAGGCAGGAGCTAATTGTTTTTAGGTTTAAGGGCAGCTGCATTCCTGACAAAACAGGGCTCCAGTTATTAAGTGATATAAAAAAATTGGTATCGAGGTATTCATTCGGACATCAATACACTTTGATGATTAAAATTATTATAGGCTTCAGCTTTATTAAGTTGCAACGAAAAATGTAAAGAAAAATGCCATTTTTGTAAGATTTAATATTTGCTATATTTTCCCTCGATGGATAAAACAATGTACTTTTGTATATGTTTATTTATTTCCGCCATTGAGAATTAAACTAACAATTAGATCGATCCTATTATCATGCTATGTGAAACATTCTTTGCAAGCAAATCTAAGTTAATAAGTATTTCATAGGTTTGTCACCTGACCAAGGACACTCGGCTGTCCCGCAAATCATGACAGTATCTCTGTCAGACAGAAGTTGTCCTCCCTTTATATAACGTCATTGGATCTTTGATCCCTGTTTGTTATGTGCATCCGTTACTTCGCTCAGAACAACAATGGAGAAGCAGGTGCAATCAAATCAAAGCATTACCGTAATACCTTAGTTGCTATATGAGTGAACAAAAGTGAAAATGTTTTTATTAAATACACCTAATGATACTTCATCTTTAAAATGCCTAGTTCTGTCGCATAAAAAAAAATTCAAATTGAAAGCAGCCTATTTTGAATTACTGTACCTTGTTATAGATATTTCTTTATAGAAAGGTGCTTTATTCAATTTTACTAATGCTTTTGATATGGCTATTCGTCATTGTAGTGGTTTTGAAATGTCGATGGTGGATGATGTTTTTGGTATGGATAGCATATTATTACCAAATCGATAGGCCTTTAAGGGTCAACCATTAGTTAAATGTCCTATATTAAGGTATTCATGATTCCTTCGTAAATACTTTGTAATTACTTCTTTTTACCAATCGATCTCGCAATGTCTGATATATAATCTACAAATATAATAGTGTAACTATCATTCTCTCTTCCTATCAGGTTAAGAACCGCTGTTTAAGGTATTCACACCTAAGATGTGGTAACCTAGTCATGTAGGATAATGCAGGTACAGGCACAATGGCCCTCCAATCAGCATGCTCCGAACAATATGAACGGGAAAAATGCCGAGTTTCAAGCATGTTCATGTTTGAAGGGGGTAGCATTCATCTTGACTAAATTGTGCTTTTTTCAGCCGGCTATACACCCTCTCACAAATGTCATAGCATCAGTGGTAAAGATCCGATTCAATGAAGGAGTAAGATCCACTTATGATAATATATTCCAAATGATAAAACAATGTATTGTAAGGTATGACAGAAACGCCAAAAAAAAAAACTAATAGTCATCAATTCATATCCCTGATGTATCACATAAGACATACTTGATGGTGTGCCATCGAGCATCAAAGTTAAAGTGCATAGTATTGGAGTGCCGAAACATCACAATCATCGGGTTCGGGCTAACAACCCCAAATAGACATCATCAAAACACTCAGCAAAGATAAATCTGGAACAAGATTGATTTCCGACGCCATAGAGAGTAATGCAATGTGATGGACTGCAAAAGCGACCACCCGACTCTTGTGTCATTGTCCTGTAATCACAATGAAGGAAGTAACGAAATACAACCACAGGGAGAACCTGGTTCAGACTGACAACTTAATGTACCCAATCCAATCGCTGATTCAGCATAACAAAAGTTGGGGGAAAACTAACACTTCTAAAATGATATCCCGATCCCATCCCTCTAACATATATTGCTTATTCCATATTCTTGGCCATAAGCAATCGTTGTATGGCGGCAATGACTCATCAAATATTGCCATATCAGATATAACTACTGCACTTATAGAGATCACTAGACATTTTCCATAGAGCACTGTGTGACATGATTGCGCCACTCCTTGATGTTATCAATATTATGTGGTCTATTCAATTTGCCGATATGCTTAACGACATTACCTTCGAATAAGGAATATTTACCATTTGGGGTAACAACACAGTGGTATGTTTATATTATGATGTAATATTCTAGACGGTCAACTAACTATTACCATACTATCATAGTCTGAATTATGCTAAATTATCATCTGACACAGTGCACTAATTTGAAACAGGGATTTGGCAGTAAAATATGTCTATTAGTAAGAGCCACTATTGTCACTGTATGTTTGGTATCCATTTTTGCTATTATGGTTAGATTTTGAATTCGAATCTATAATTTTGTTTCAGCGATCATTATTTTCTCATAAGATCTCTAGAGGTCATTATATAATTGAGGTACTTACAGCTTAATATCTACAGGGATCATAATACGACTTTCATCAAACGAATTTGCCCATGTCTAAAAAAATGTTTGAATGGCCAAGATAATGCATCGCAATCAAGCGCACCTTTTACCCCAATTACAACCTATTGCTAGTTGCAAAGCAGCACTATTATAATGTTTAATTGTCTCCTCACAGATATCAAACTGCACTTTGAGCCACAATTAGTTTATCTTGTTTATATTCTAAGTGAGCCATTATGTAAAACAGTCCAATCGATAGTGAATTCGTACCGCAACAACATGAATTGATTCCGTAAACAATTAAGATATTCGCCTCTCACAGGCGTAATACGTTAATATATATGGCTATAAGGCCTTCTTGGGAAGCCATTGCACAGAGTATGTGCTATAATTGCCACATAACTCAGTCTTACCAACGACATTTGTGATTCGAGCAAATGAATTGCTGCCAGACACCAGCCGTTTTCGTTGGACATTTTTCGAATCTATTCGTTTATCACTGTCTCGCATCTGCATATATAAATATATATATATATTAATGCAATGGGCAAATTTTTAAAGTAACATAGGTGCATCCTGATTCAAAATGATATATGTAACATTCTGCAAAATGTTAAGATTTACGATACGATTAATCGAAACTATCGCAATGTGTGCGGTTGATGTAGACACATTTATACCACTCATGTTCTCATCCCTTGAGTGACCCAACCCCTCCTTATTCGACAATTATTTATATATATCTATATATCTCATATATATATATATATTCTATATAGATATATAGAGTGTATATATAATATATATGATACAGCTATACTGCCATGTATAGGTTGTTGCTACTTGTTCATGGCATATATATATATATATATATATTATATAATGACGAGCATCTGCATATATATATATAGAACACATACATATAAATTATATATATGTACATATAGCTTCCTATATATATATATACATTTTTATGCATGCATATATATATATATAAATATCAGCTCATAAATATATATATATATATATATATATATATATATATATGCATGTATATATACCTATATATGTTTATATATATACATAGATCGCTATCATACAATATGTATATATATATATATATATATATATATATTTATATATATATATATATATATATTTATATAGATAACAATATACGATACTTTTGCGAATGCCACACAAAATAGGCAGCAGCGTGTGTGTTAGTCTCGTTTGATCATCTATTCTTTGGGCCAGCCGCAGAATATCCACAAGGTGAATGCACAACGCGTAACACATTCTGGGTATGTCTCACCAATAGATTGCCATAATTGGCTTTATGAGAAAGGGATGATGAAATCCAAACTGAAGCATAGGAGGAGGTTGAATTGGAATGAGATCGTTATAGTTCATAATCAAACAAAGATGTTAAAAGAACATCAATAAAAGCATCAAATGATGTTAACATTAACGAAGATTTAACAATGCGCCGGCTTCCAGCACAGAAGTTTAAAATAATCACTAATGCGTCTGTAGACGGGCTGTTTTAATGTGGAGGGTTGGTCTAGGTCTCTGAGATTTATACCCGATCTGTGGTACAAGAAATAAGTTGTTGATAAGCTTAATGGTAGGGATGGCCAACTTGTTGTATTTATATAGTTGTGGCATTTGTTTCCGTCAATCATGCAACATACACAACCATTGAATAGCAGTCGGCAACAAATCAGGAAGCTATTACCAGTTTAGCTGGTACGTAAAAGCATTTCAAAATAATCAAGATAGCAAAGTCTGCAAACGGCTGCAAAATCAATATATCAGCACTTTAATATCGCTGAATGTGCCTGTATTACTCATATAACAAAAACACCATGCATTAAACATAAAAAGGCGATACTTCAGATAAAATAAATGACCAAACTGTAATAATTCGAGTTGGATGACAATACTAAAAAATACAAAGGCACTACAGCATTATGTTAAAACCTCAGGTGTGCTGTATGCCTTTTTTATGAACCTATTCGTATACGGAATTACTGATAATAGAGTGGCCGTTCAAAAACGATCTCACTGGCATCGTAACGCAAGATATTGAATTGCACCTACATCATAACGGTAGAGATAGTTTGATATGCGAATATCTGTCCTACGTTTAACAGCTACATTATGAGCCATAAGCTGCCTGGTAATCCATGAAGATGGGCAAAGCAAACAGAAAAAGTCCTGTAAGCTACTGTGGCGTCAACAGAACGATACAAATTGAGTGAGCGAATAAACACATATGGCGCCGATACTGACTGTCATGGTTCGAACCATGACCGCTATGTCGTACTCCGATCCCAAAATCATCACGACCGTCGCAAAGCCAAATATAGCCGTATATGATGCGTTAATATCATTATGATTGCATGGCTTGGGTATTAGTTAACAGGATATAAGTGCAGAGGAGTCGTGACGCAATGCACATTGCTACTACCTATTTGTGGAAGAATTTGACGTAGCACAAAAATATGCGCCCGACTATACTAACCTTATGCAAAATGGACTTAAAGGGTAAGTGTCGTGTGCTTAAACATACGTTCATTCGAGTTTGAGGTAGATCTCCCTTTGTCGTATGCAAACGGCTTCACTAACGAATATCGTTTCCACTAACCCGTTAGCAACGTCTATATGAGGCCATTGATTTATCACGTAAAACTATAGCTATCATAATGACGATCGTTGTAGCGATCTATGATCAATATATACAGGTAATGTGTACGACATTATGGCGCCTCTTCGCCACTGAGAATTTTCTTGGGTGATGCTATCTTATTACAAGCCCTATTAAGTTGGGAAACTCTTTTGCATTGTTCCTCGGTTTTTTGGATCCCGTATTAGTATGTGTGGCTGCAAAACTTGGGCTCACCAGACTTACATTGGTGCCATTAATGCAGTAGATCTCGACATTGAGATACAGTGACTCACCTGGAAAAAACATGTATGTTATCGGTCAGGGTCTAATATTTTGCACCACTTAGCGTTTTTGTTTTGACAGATTGGTTTCGATTGTCCTTTTTCACTTTCGCGCTGCGGGGTTTATTGGTAAACATGCTTTACTAAGACAAATAGCTCCATTTGTGACACCATGTGTTATTGGTGAATATATTATTTCTATAATTAGGGTTATTCACTGTTGTAATACGAGATTATGCGTCCAATAAAGTATATTTGTGAAGCAATACAAGCCATAAAGCTGTTTCCTCATGCGCTTATCACATATATATATATATATATATATATATATATATATAGTAATAACCATCGTAGCATATTGCTCTCACTGTCAACCTACTTATTGTTAACCAACTGCACGATCTTTTCATTGCTTATAAAATCTAGCCGAGTGGCAAAACCCGGCTGTATTGTCATCGACTTTGGTATAAGCCATTTTAGAATCGTATAACTGCAATGTTAAGGGATGTTACAAATTTAGAGTTATGCTTGTCGATTTTGCATGAGAAGTTTACGCCGGTTCGGATCACAGTTTCGCTATCGTGTGTCTCATCGTGTATGTAAGGGGTGCGTTTTGTTATGCCAGTGGATTTGAGAGATATTCATCCCTTGTCCAGAGCCGGTACTTGTGTGACTGTAAGATTTGACACATTTGAAGGAATGGTATGGATCTCCGGTTGGCAGACAAAACATGCAACTCCAAAGAAACGGAAATTCGAGATGGTAAACGCTTCTGCGCTTCTTCATAATTTATATGATTGGTTCGTTGCAAATGAGATGACAACAAGCGTACATATTTGAATGCCTGTTGGGGTCTTTATCTTGGGATTTTAAAGTATTTTCATTTCAGTGGATGGGTGTTGGTTAACAACAACATACGTTGCATGTGTTGTTGGTAGCTCCTGTCATAGATGGTGGATCAAAATCTACTTGGAAAGCGTCATGATATAGAAAATAACTTACCTCTGTCCGATACCAATGTGTGCGTGATGATGATAATATAAATATGTGTTACATTCGACACTTATCGGATAGAAATTAATGTCGCATAGTATTATCATTGCTTCATAATACTTCCCTTGAGGTACAAGAGGAATTCTGGGTGGCGCCTTGATGGATACATCGAGCATAGATATGTTGCACAATTGATTGTCTTTATTAACGTTATAATCACAATAGCAAAATTACAATGACTGGAGGGCAGCAAACAAAATCTGTTCTCAGCCGATAGAACGCAATTTACAGGTTTCATTACTTGTCTATTATGCGTTTACCTCATAATAAAGTAATCATCAATGTATGATAACTGACACAGAAGTACCATATGTGCAGCAAATTTTATATAGATGCTATTATACCGGTAGTGATATATTTTTCTAAATCGAGATGAAAATGGATAACCTCATATTTCATCTTATTTTAGATGTGGGAAAAAATGTGTTGCTTGCCAAAGAATGCACCGGCCGTCAAAACAAAATAATGAATATCTTTATGATCGTTTTGCGTCAGTGTTAACAAAGATGGAAGCTCTTAATGCAACTTTTGCTGCTACCGAGATAATCAGAAAACACATAGAGTGCTATTGGAAACTGTATTAGAAGGAGCTTGATCATATCATCCAATTGAGTCGTGACGAACTTGGCCTTTCGTAATTGCAACGGGAATTTCCATGCTGAGCGTTGACACGTTGTTAGTTATAACAAACATACACATGCAAACTTACAAATTAACTAAGTGTATATAAACGCTATAATGTATCATGCTAGAGACAAATCGTCTGTTGGTCCAAGTTTGTACTGTAGTTCAAGCACTCACAATATATCAATTACAATGATTCGCCAAACTACTCCGAGGTGAAATGGTAAAACGCTTAACATATGACAGAAATATAGGAATTGGTGCGTGAAACAATTCTCACAATATATTCAGACCGATACCTATTGCAAAATAATGACATGTTGTAGCCGGGCTATTGGTTAAGTGAAACATTCCCTATCTTTACACGGCATGATATATATATTGTAATAACACAACCTTTACATTTTGCTATTAGAAATAATGTACGATAAAACCAGTTTTGTGAGACCCGCTTTGCAAAGATACCGTTGCCTAGCTAGCACACATTGTATAATATCGCGCAATGTTCGCGCATTTACACGTGAAAACGAGTTGATTAGCACATCACAATATCAACATGATAATCCATTGTACCGCCTCGATTCTATAGTAATAGGACATAAATGAGCGCTACACATATTAGTCATGACGCTATTCAAGGTAGGCTTGAAATTTAGTTATGACGAATTCCATAGTGCGTTATCACGGATAGGTGCACAGTGGTGTATTATTCCTCATCGCATAATTTTACCTAACCTTTTGCAGCGCAATATAGGAAATTTGTGAAAAAAGTTGAGTGTGACCGAATCTTAATCTCGTGACATATGCATATATGAGACAGCGATATATGAATAAATCAAATACCATCCAAGGATAACAGCTGGAAGCTGACAGTCGGACTGTAATTCATTACCCCAAAACGACAATAATGTCATTGGTCTGAATGAGGTTAATTCTGATAATTCTGGCATTTACTGCACATATCGACATTATCAGTAGGACTAATAGCAATCTAGAAAAAACCGCATTCTGGTTGCGGACAAACAAATTAATGTTACTGTTACTGTTTTTGATGCAGGAATAATTCACTTGGGATGAATATATTGTTCACAATGTCCTACACAGGGTATGAATTGGATAAATTAATGACTGCTTGATGTGTAATGTAATCGTCACTTGATTTTTCAATAGACAGTTTGTGAGGAAATAATATATGATTTCTTATGATGCTTAACACTATGGTGCAACAGACAAAGTGTAGGCACATTCTTTCAATGAGTCATCTTTGCCATCCATGCAATCAGGTGAGAATGAAAATTGTATACAATATTTCTCTATGGATACACTGTGCAGCATTCGTGATGAGAACAACACGTGAGTGAATATGAGTGACCCTTGTTGATACACCAGGTAATCGTCTGAAATATTATATCATGATTTGAAGAATGCACTGCCAACCTGAGCAATTACACACTAAGGTACAGAAAACATAATTATTCACCACGTAAACCAGATAAGTGGCATTATGTAAAAGAGCTACTTTATAATAAATACTGTATCTATCATGTACGGCAAGAAAACACGAAGATAAATACCGTTTCCATTTGTAGAATTTCCGTATGAAACAAGAGAGCTATTGTGTATGTTAATGAGAGTAAACCTGTTGCACTAAATACGCACGCAACAACAAACTTGCTTGTGTATATTTTGGTTGCCGACTATTGCTTAAATAGATCATCATCACACCAGGCTCTATTAATGCAATTAAGGAATTTAAACTGTAGTCGATACGAGAAATGGTTACGATTGATACCATTGTCGTAGGCATTATTGGATAAAACAGTTTTGTTTTATACTCCATAGTTTATCACTATTTGATTGATGGATGTCCGTTACTTCAATTAAAACTGTAACTAGTACTAACATTCTCAATACAGGTTTATTCAGATAACATTTCAATCAATGAAGCGTAGACATTCGACTTTTATCTTGCAAAACTTAGGCATGTTAATTGCTGACATGGCTACTCTGCAGATCATGGATATATAGGTCATTGCACTATGAGACTATCATTCCCATAATGCTTTTATTATATATTATTGTATCATTATTCGCATTATATATAACCACACGATGCAACTTGGCACCTGGCCCCTTTGCCAAATTAATCATATAAGGAAGTTAACCAGCTTTATTACGGTTTGTAAATCCATTAAATTTGCTTACATTGCGTATTTGGCAAACATGAGCATTTTATGCAACGTTTTAGTTTTGCCTTTGATGTATCGTCTACGGGGCAATTGCGTGCAACTTATGTGCAACATATTTGTATGCAATATGAGAGTATTTGGGTGCTGACACCAGACGACTTTCATAGTTGCCAACAGCAATCTATTAATGGCGTACTATCATAAACGAAGAAGTGCAGGAAATCAAATGCAGGAAACATCCAAGTGTTAATGATTTGGACTCAATTCACGTGAAACACAGCGACGTTATAACATCTGTCGAACAGCAATGCGCTTTTTAAAATATTTGGCACCTGATGCTTATTGCTTCTTGATGGGTTAACTAGTGAAATTAATCAGCTGCTGTCAAACAGTCAAGCTCTCAAAAAGATCCATGGAAAGCGGAAACCGGCAAGATTTCATGAAAAACAAGTTTTCGGGTGAATGAGTGTTTAATTAGATTAGGTATTAATCTGCTTAGATTGATAATTCGTGCCCCTGTTTTCCATGCAACTGGCCGCTGCTGCTCTGCCAAAGTCTGCATCGAATAAAGCACACGGAAAGCTTAGGGGGGAAGACGCATGATAGCCGTATGATAAATATCACGAAATAACATCAACTATCACTTAGGAGCATCAAACTTTATTATCAGGGTTAACCCATGGCCAAAGTCTGCATCGAATAGCAAAGCTTATGATTGGGAAGACGAGGTATGATTAATATCGTAATACGGATTAATGAGGATAACTAAATTATGAGAAGGTTCAGGATGGAATTTTTCTAAATAAGGACCTATTATAATGTCGAAATGGTCACGTGATAATGAATTAATAAACCTCGGGGCAGTGTACATGAATTAAGGTGATTGAGGAATTGTGCCGTCACAGTAATACAATATGCACAATTACATTTACAGGGTTAATTGTTATCATGTAGTATGGACTTTATTCGATGCGGCTCACACATATATATATATATATATATATATATATATATATATAGAGATATATATATATATATATATATATATATATATATATATATATATATATATATATATAGATATATATATATATATATGTATATATATGTAATATATATATATATAAATATATATATATATATATCTATATATATATATAATATATATATATATATATGTTTATATATATATAGATATATATATACATATATATATATATATATATATATATATATATATATATATATGTATATCTATATGTATAAATATATGTATATATATCTCTATAAAGAGATATATCTATCTATAAATATATAGATATATATATATATCTCTATATCCCTCTATCTATATAGATCTATATCTATATATCTCCCTCCATATATATACCTATCTATGTATATATTCCTATATATATATAAATATATGTATCTCTCTATATCTATCTATATATATAATATATGTATATATATATATGTATATATATATGTATATTAATATGTATCAATCATGTATATTTTTATATATGTTTATATATATATGTATATATATATACATATATATATATAAATATATATATATATATATGTATATCTATATGTATAAATATATGTATATATATAAATATAAAAATATATATATATATATATATATATATATATATATGTATATATATATATAAATATAAATAAATATAGTCGTTGGGGGTGTGGCGATCATTGTGTTATAATGTGCTATCATCGCCATTTGGCGGGTTTCTCAAAGAACAGGGGCCATCACTAAACCCAGTTCCGCTGTTTTCTTTTAAGGACCCCCGCAGGACGTCATTGACAGACTGTTATGGATGCAGAAGTGCTAATTGATTTGGAACACCAAGGCATCGGAGGGATGCTTTAAAAAATTCCCCTTCGATTATCTGCCAGTAGCCAGATATTTACTGAGAGAATATGCGGATTGCATTGTAGTTGAGTCGATCTGATCAAATGTTGTAACAACATTTGAGTTTTCGCAAATTGCCAGGGTGCCATTCGACATGCGGCATTGGAGAGAAAGATGATCCTCAGAGGTTAAGGTTGTATACCTTATTGCTTTCATCTGAGGGATGGAGCGTGTGAAGAGTGGGAGAGGTGTGAGACAGGATGGAAGGTGTGCAGTTTTGGGTGCTCATATGTGATTTCATTGTCAACGAGATCTCATTTGTTACGAATAAAATGAGTTTACATCGGTTTGCCTATTTTTGTATGATGCAATGCAAATATTCTTGCTATAAACGCTGTACTTTACACATAATGTATATTCATAGGACTTATCTTAAGAAGGGCGTACGAGAATACGCTGGGGTGTAAGGCGTGTCATGTTGAAGTAGTTAAGCGTCTCCAAACAACATGCAAAAAACCTATCATACTCCTCTTACTTATAAAGCATTGCTTCCGAATACAATAGTAAGGCAGCGTCATCATTTCATATTAACGTCGTTGAAGTACCACAAGCTGAGATTGCTTATGAATAAGAAAACGACTAAATATGTGTTTTTAAACAAAGAAATCGCATTTGGGGACCAACAGGAGAGTAAATGTGTCCATTACGGCTATGCCAATGATACTTATGCCTTTTTGTTATAGGCAACTGTCGCATTTGTACGGTATGGATTACCTGCCTGACTTGCTCATAATATATGTCCTAACAATGAATGATAACAGAAGTTATGTTGATAAAGATTATCACTAATGGTGAAAGTAGCAAAAAAACATTTGGCGGTTTGGCGTTTCGCCAGTAGAACATTTACACTGGAGCTATGTGTTGAATTTTGTTTTATTGATCAAGCTGGCTCATTATGTGATGATATAATTTAAAGATACTTAAGCTAAATTATTGGCTGTCGAACTAACCATTAATGACAAGCAATTATCGTTAACAAACACGCGAGGCGTATAGTTTTTTTCAATTGTAATCTAAATCGGTTGGTCAATTACTACTCCCGCTACTCCACCCCACCCTCCGTCTGCTCCCATAACCGCCCAAATTTCGAACCATCCTGAAGCCCGGCTCGCAAACTTAATGCATCGGGGAAAAAAACACGCGGAAAATATGCATGTACTATGTAAAACTATGTGGCATGATCGAGACCCAAACTTAAGCAGAACAATCGCACCATCTCAACTATAATGTGATCCTTGTGCTACAATAGTGATAATAACCTATCATCAATGATCAACGACTCAGGTTAAACACTCTGACACCGTATTCAGATCACAATAATCTCTTTAGATGCTGACACTATACCAATTAAAACTTGAGATCATAGCTGCATATTAAGGTAGCAACTTCGATATCTAAGTTATAACTTGAGACCATGTATATTAGAACCATAAAATAAACCATAACACCGAACGTTTCATGTTTCTATGCCCGTTGCGACCATTGTATCCATATTATCGGATCATACAAACACTACTATGACGGTTATGATTATTCTTCAAAGTTAGAAATGAGATTATTATATATATAACCTTTTATTATATAGTATATATATATATATAGATATATATATATATATATATATATATATATATATATATATATATATATATATAGATATATATATAGTATATATACATATATATATATACATATATATATATATATATATATATATATAATATATTATATATATAATATATATACATATATATATATATACATATATATCTATATATATATATATAGATATACATATATATATAAGTTACATATTTACATATATGTTTACAAAACTGTTTTATATATAGGTAAATGTATATATATATATATATATTCATACATATACATATAATTATAAGTGGGGGCATATGTATTATTTAAACATATGGTGAATTGTTTGAGTCTAAAATGTGTCAATCACTACTACTAAGATTATCCAAAAGATGGTTGTCAATAACTGACGCATACTGTCAACTCACTAAGCGTTTCTTGTGAATCAAAAAAGCTGGCAATTGACTGAAGCATGTTGGTCTTGGTGAAGTAGATAATATTGATTCAAGAAAGAAAACAAACTGTATGCCTCTAGAGATCCCCGAATAAGCTATCAATGATTTCACTAACGTAGTTCATCCTTGGTGTATAAGGCTTTCCCACAAAAAGTATGATTGTGCTGAACGTCAGGTAACTTGGAATCACGCCTTATCATTTGCTGACATGTACCAAAGATCCTGCAGACTTACGGAGCGACTAAATAACGAATGCGGGGCTATATATTGGCCTTGGTCAATTTCGAAGCCTTATTCCTCTTACCCTTCACCGCTCAGAACTACATACACCACCAGGTGAACTGCTAATGAATTCTTCGCTCTACAGTGTTGAATAATATATGGTGGAATCGACCGCTTGCTATGCAGCCAAATGCAATCGCTTCTGGGTGGCTGTGCACTGACACTTGTCACAGTTTGATCATCAGCAACATTCTGAGGACGAGAGAAAGAGGGAGATACGTTAAGAGTTTGGGCTAGATTCAATAGGTCATAACAAGGTAGTCAGGATTCCGTCTAAACACAATGTGCAAAACCAATTGTGCTTCTAAAATGTGAAATTGCTTATGCATAAGATAGTAGGAGAGCTCTCATTATAGCATATTTATTTCCTTGAAATAGCATATTAAGAGAAGAATTATGCATAAGAAAACGGCAGACAGTATGAATGAGGAATTTATCTGTTTCACTTCCACGCACAGAAAGTACTTATGATTTTGTCAATTCTAATGGAGAAGAGTCACTTGGTTTGTGTTAAACAATGCTGGTTGAGCACAGTAACTCTTATTGAGCTGATAAACGATAAGTGGTGGGATCGATATTCTTTTAACTGTTCAGACTGAAAACGCCAACGAGCGTAACTAAAATGACAACCAATATGCCGATGATAAGTTCACACATACCCGCACGTTCGCACTTGTCTATCAAACGAACGCGCTTCTGTCAACTAAACAGGCTGATCGGACCAAAAACTGTGCCTCTCTCAACCAGGAAAGAAGAATGCGCGACACATCTCGGAAACACCATTGACAACTCTGACCAATTATTGGAAGATCAATGGCAAACCACACTATCTTAACCTGCTTTACAACAACCGGGCAGGGTTGCGACTTCTATAAAGATGATCATATCACAGAGAGAGAGTCAGAGCGATTTTGCGCCAAGCCCAGTCTCTGTACGTCACGGCTGAGCGTAAAATATGCCGACTTGAGACTATATCGTCCGGTTACATAGAGCCTACAATTAGCCCATCTGGGCTTGGCATACAAATATCATATCTCACTAGCTGACGAAATCAAGGGAATGTGTTGTAAATCAGCATGCCAAGTTGATTTTGAGTCTCAACCCATAACCAAATATGTCAGACCTATGTGTGTCTTCATTACTAATTAAAACATCAGAGAAAACCAAGTTTAAAGCCCACAACCAGCGGTATATATATATATATATATATATATATATATATATATATATATATATATATATATATATATATATATATATATATATATTATATATATATATATATATATATATATATATATATATATATATATATATATATATATATATATATATATATATCTATATATATATATTTGTATATATATCAATCCTCGCACGTCCACATCTTCAGGTCTTTTATGGGTTGCAGTAGTTTCAGATCATATTTCAAGTGGTGAGTAGATCTTTGTAGCTGCATATTGGTGTATTTTGTGAAAAGATCACAAATAACAAATGATACCAGTAAGCCACCAGTCAATAGTGTCTAATTTTTTTATACATAGTTTGGTGAAACACTAAACGAACACTTCTTCATCAATACTAGAAAAATGATATTTGATGAAATGCTCGAAGTTTGTATATATATATATATATATAGAGATATATATATATATATATATATATATATATATATATATATATATATATATATATATATATAAAAAAAATATATATATATATATATATATATATATATTTATATATATATATATATATATATATATATACACATATATATATATAAACATATGTATATTTATACATATAAACTTCGTCATTTCATCATATAAATATATATATATATATATATATATATATATATATATATATTTATAGATATATATTATATATATATATATGTATTTATTTTTGTATACATATATATATATATATTTATACATATATAAACAAATAGACATATAAATATATAAAAATAAATATAAATAAATTGATATATATATACATCTGTATATATATACATATATATATATATATATATATATATATATATATATATATACATATATATACATGTGTGTGTGTATACACAGATACATTGATTTGCGACGCAAGCGTTTGCACCGAATGCTAATGTAAAACGTTCTATTATCCTGTGCTTGTCAAACTTTATTTAAGTGATTGTTCTAAATTGCTTGTCCTTTAATGAATTAATCTGTACATCACTTTATATCAAAGGCGAATTAATGCGTGTAACTGGTGCCAAGTTTAAATGTGTAAATATTTGATTGAAACACGAACCTTAGGGATTGCATTTTGCCTTGCTATCCTCTTATATGTTTCGGTAACGCCTAGTTAGGTGCTAGGTGTCATTAAGTGACGATTCTCTGAAGAAGGCAGTAGAACAAAACATGCTTCTCTTGTACTTGTCGATTCGTGCCCACATCTTTGATGAGCGCGTGCGTGTTTCCCTATCCATAAGTTATTTCGTGAACTTAAAAATAACCATATTGCTCGTTAAATATCGTGAATGTGCGATGATAATTATTTCAACAAATGTTGACACTATTTGAGGATTAAACTGCATTGAAGTAATATTTTGTTTGAAACTACAAATTCATGGAAATGTGCAGTTTATCGTTGTTGGAACAATAATGGTCGCATTCTGAAAAGTCGTTGCGTTGAGGGTGGATAACTGGTCAGTCAGCGATGGGATGTGGACCATTGTTGTTTGAATTCTGCACCGACACGAGAGTAACATGTCTATCCTATCACATAACACCGATACTCATTCGATTAAAGCTGCTGTTGTACATTATTTTCTTGTTGCTTAATTCTACCAATTTTAATGAAGCTGCACCATGGACTTCATATAATTTATGGCTGAACCATTGAATATAGCGTGTTGTTATACAAAGTATGTCCCATTTATTCCTTGCAATACCACCTTATATGTAGGCAATCATATAACCGCTATATCTATAATAATGTATCTGCTATAGCGGCAGTAAACCTCCAAGCTGGGCTGCTTTCAAGAGCAGTGCATACAATAGTTTATTTTTGCTACGGCCTCTCGAAATGTGCAGCAACACGCGAGTGATACATTTACATTACGGTATGTTATTACATTATGTTATTATTGTGTTCTGAATGCAAAGTCATTAGAAAGATAAAGTATCAACCAACCATGGACTTTTGACGTCAAATAAAGCAGAAACTAAAAATATTACTCCCATCGTAAGATGGATTATTATTAGAACAATAGCGGGACCAGCTGCGTTTTGCTCTCCGACTAAACATCCAAGGTGTATTTAATCCAATTGCGGAAGCCAACGCAAGATAAACCAGCTACTTGTTTTTCATAATTACGCGTCATGTTACATATACTAGCTATTGAAATCATCCGTTAACAACCAGTTGTCTGTGAAATTGCTTCAGACTATATTTGCTTCGGGGATTACAAACTAGCCGTTTCTGCCAGATGGGCTACATATATGACTTCTCCACAAAGAGTCGATTTATAAATCGGAAACAAATAATCATGTATATCTGCTTTCATGGATCTCTTCCATTGCAATTTTAGAGTGTGATGGGTGCTTTTGTACATGATGTATCCATTTACCTTAATTCTACAAAACGAGAGCAGAAGCTTATAAAATTAAGAGGTTATTACGATAGAAGAGTGGCATATTTGCTGTAGGCGCAATACCATAATACCCGCCACACCTACCAAATATGAAGGAAACCGAATTCCTTGACTGCTCTGATTGCGTGAGCCGCCTCTGTTATAGCATCGCGTACTGTTCCGTTCGCCCCTTCCATTACTATCTATAATTTAATGCTATGTTTTGACTTGAGTTACATTAAACTCGTCAATACATCGATGATGTCGCAACAAAAAACTCTTCGCACATACTGCTGGGATGCACGTTCTTTACGCCTAGCACTTATGTTATATAATAAGTTTGGACCTCATAGTACCTTGCTTGTCGATGATTAAAATGATGTTGAATAGGATATAAACGATTTGTAGGCTAAGGCTTTTCTCAGCCTTGATTGAGCTGCATAATTCATGAGCATGATTTATTATGATTGTATTAGCCTGTTATCTGTGTATCTGTCCGAATCAGTGCGTTAGCTTATCTTCATTCAAATCATCTGATTAATGATGTCATTTATGGGCCGTCAGTAAAACGCTCTCCCACTATGCAGTTATAGCGGTGTATCATATCCAATAACTGTCATTCTTAAGATGCCGCTGCAGATACATTTTCTGCTGCAAGATTACAACTCTATAGTTATGCAACATAGTGCGTCTGTTAAGCCTACTATTGTGGAAGCAGGACATAGCAAACAACTGAAGATAAATGCGCTAATCATTGCAATACTGTCTGGTTGCAATTCATGATATATACTCCTTATCATATGCCATTTAACTGCATATTCACCGTATTTGTATCTTGATAGCGAATGTCGGTATGGCGGCACACTATACGTTATGCATTTGCATTACTTTTCTCATCTATTACTGTATTAGTTTTTCTCCAAAGCCATGTAAGCCTACGCGCACCATCTAAGGTCGACACTGATTCAACAATTGATTTATTGTTACCGTTTACACACCCACACAACAGCATATGTTGCGTAGTTTCCATCTTTCATATGATAATCTCTAATCTTTGCAGAATTATCTCCTAGTATATATCCCGAGTTCTGATAACATGGCCATTTTATTTGTATTGTCTGTTTAGCTGATATAACATTTGTCAGACTAAGCCTACTCTTTATAATAGAGGTATTATTATTTCAAACGTAGGTGACTGAGTGGTCTCGGCCAAAGCAGTAATTGCGGCTAAAATCACCAAAGGTATAGCTAACAAAGCAACAAGCGAGAACTGTAATGATTTTCCCCACAATCTCATCAGGTATGATTAAATTGCATCACGAACTTCTATTCTATTATAAAAAAACATCTGCAGTTACGCTCGTAACTCTTTTTGGGGAGATACTGTTTCATAGGAAACAAGTTTTCACTTAACAATCATACATTCGCAAATACACTACTCTGGCAAGGATAAAACCACTTTTTATTTGTGTGCGGATGCGCAGAGTAAAAGTGACAAAACAACGTCAAGTAATCAGGTTTGCAATATACGAGAGACGTTCCGTCGCGATTATCGTGCTTGGCATCACAGAACACTTAAGATTGGCAGATACGATACACATCGGTTTACATACCAACAAGTAGCTCTAATGCGCCACTATATTTGCAAGTATAAGACATACCCAACGTTGCTTAGTTGCAATACATGACGCAATACATCATGCACCAATGTAGTGCAATATATGACATACATGCGAATAAACCCCTAACGTGAGCTAAGTTGCAATACATGACGCAATAAATCATGCACTAATGTAGTGCAATATATGACAAACATGCGAATAGTGGTCAGGCATACTTGAGACATCAAGGCCAGAGTTGACTAATGGAGTCCTAAACTTACGTGTTATCATTTGCGTTTCCAAGAAATCACCTTCGTATTCATGTTGCAGCTTAGATTAAACTATGTGGATAAACACAATGCTAGGACATACGGACTGTCTACTCCTAATGTTTTTGCCAAGTCTATTTATCACGCAAACTTCTGTCAATTCCGTGCTGCATCGGCAGAATGTGATTTCTTGGTAAGCCATTAGTTATGCCTGAGCTAGAGAACACGTTAAAAGCCAGGCATGTTTGTTGTCAAAGAAAAATACGTTTGGCCCATCATAGCTCTTTATATTACCGAGTATCTGATCATGATCAATTATTGTTTCAGACGCCCAATGCATGATAAGTGATCGCTACTTAGCCTTTATGAGAATCGAAATAGTTATCCATGGATGTATATAGCCATGTCAGCTATGCATGATCAGGATAACTTCCATACCATTCATTACTAATAAATAGATATTTATGTCATGAACAGATTGTGCTTTGCAAGACAAGTGTTGGATAAGCTCACTCTGGCCATAAGTACGCTGGGTTATGGTTATGGAAATTGTAAAGACCCAACACCCTCATTTGTTGTGCTGCAGGTGCGGAATTATGTATAGCCACTAAAACCTGGGTAATTGAACATTGTCAGGGTTTCCATTCAATTGCATAAGTAAGAACGCTTAATGTACATTTGATTGGGGAAGGGGAAGGGTTTTGTCAATTGAATAGGGTAAAAATTGTCTGGACAAAGATACCTGATCTAACATTATCAAAGTTTGTAGCTACAGTCGGGAAAGAATCTAGTAAATTAATCGCATTCACGTAATGAAATAATAATAGTATGCACAGCATAACAATCGACTATTTCTTAAAGATAACTTGATTTCGAGTGCCATATTAGTTGGGTTCTTATCTGTTCCCAAGTAGCGAGTATATTTAGCATATTATAAACTGTATATTGATGTGTGTTATGACATGCTACAAATTTATTGGAAGATTTGTTACTTGTCCTCAAAGAACATTTGGTCTGCACACTATATTTTATAGAGTAGAACAGTTAAGACGTATAGGTTTGGGGGCAAACTAGAATGTTAGCACTTTTGCAAAAGGGCGTATTCGGACAGTAAGGCACGGTTTATTGGATATAAAATAATCGATCACCCTCATCTTATCGACATATAATCAATAGTATATAATTTAATATGCTACTCTGCCGTTTGATTCATCACACTATTGTAAAGCTCTTCGGTTTGTGCATGAGTACAGCCAAATTGGATACCAGTATGAAAGAAATACAGTGCATTTTTATAAATTAAATTGTGAAGGTGTGTGAAAAGATTGTATTGGAGCTAATAATATATTGGATTGCGCTTGGAGCTTCGTAAAGTTTAACCTACATTGGGTAGTTTGAGTTATAAATGCCAATGCTTTGCGTATGGTTGAATTTGTTGTGGTATTATATTCAAGCATATTATTTTATGCATTGGGTTTTATTGATAACATCATACGCATTTTTAACACCAGACAAGTTTTGTCTAAATTCACAAACGCCCGAAGCCTAGAAGTAATCGTTTGGTACCAATTCTCATCATATTCTTTACAAATGCCAGCGTCATAGTAACCACTTTATCCATCAACTGCCCAAACACTTATAATTGAAACTCGAATTGTGTCCATAAAGGGCGACTGAATACATACAATATATAACTATTCAACCGGCATGACATCTTGGCAATAAGACAAATCAATTTGGGAATATTTTTTGTATTCATTTGGTGCACTGAAAAGTAGCAGATCAGGGAATATGAGATATTCCTTCGGACACCAACACATTTAGATGATCAAATTATAATGGCGTCTCAGATTGATTAAGTTGCAACGAAAAATGCAAAGTGAAATGCCATTTTGTAAGATTTAATACTGTCTAGGAATAAATGGAAAGGTTCGCTGCATTTTACCTTGATGGATAAAACAATATACCTTTGTACTGAGAATTAAACTGACACTAGGGTCAATCCTATTATCATGCTACGTGCAACATTCTGTCCAAACAAATCGAAGTTAATACGTATTTCATGGGATGTCACTTGACCAAGGACACTCACCACGCTTTGCTGCAAATCATAACATTATCTCTGTAATCCCTTTACATCCCTTTACATGGCGTGATTGGATCTTTGATCTCTGTTTGTTATGTGCTGTGCTGTTACTTGGCCTAGAACTACAATGGAGGGCATGTGTAATTAGATAAAAGCATAACCGCAATACCTTAATTGCTCTTTGATTGAGCAATATTGTAATTAAATGAACAAAATATTTTTATTTGGGATTTTATCTTCCATCAAATCAATACGCCTAGTTTCACTTCCTAATGCCGAGTTATGACGCATAAAATTTAATTTGAAAGTAGCGTATTTACACTCATCTTCCGCCCCATAATTAACGACATAGCATCAGTGGACGAAATGTGTTATCTTAATTCGTTGTTGTTTCATCAGCCACCGTTTGACGCAGACATGCTATGAACATTGTCTATTCAAGCTAACCTCAAATTACACACATCATATGCTTGACTGGACTGTTATTTATGTTACATTAACCAAACTGTTGACAATAACAAAATGGAGGTTATACTTTATTGAACATCAACCTCATCTGGCATAAATCAAAACCTCAGTAACGACTTCCATTATTTTATCACATGCATTAAATGAATATAAAGGCTGATTTTCAAGACTATTACCACACGATCTCAATCGGGTTCGGGTTAGCAACCCAAAATAGACATGATAAAGTGAAAAATATCAGCAAAGATAAGTCTTGTACAAGATTTATTTCCGACGTCTTGGAGAGAATACACTTACATGGACTTAAAGCTCGACCACCCAATGCTTGTGTCATTGACCTGTAATAAAAATGACGGAGCCAACGATAGTCATTCATAAGGAGAACCTGGTTCAGACTGACAACTTAATTTACCCGATCCAATCGCTGATTCAGCGCAACAAAAGAACTTAATTGACGTTGCGTTGGTGAAAACAGACACGTCCCAAATATTGTCCGAATCTTTTCCCTCAAGCATCTGCTGCTTATTTTCCATTCATGGCCATAAGCAATCTTCGTATGAAGACAATGACTCATCAAATATTGCCATATCAGCCATGACTACTGAACTTACAAAGATCACTGGGAATTTTCCTTAGAGTACTCTGTGACATGATGGCGCCACACCGTTCTTCTTGATGTTATCAATATTATGTGGTCTACTCAATTTGCCGATATTTATATCGACATTACCTCCGAATAAGGAATATTTAGCATTTGGGTTAACAACACAGTGGAATGTTTATATTATGATGTAATATTCTAGACGGTCAACTAATTATTACCAAACTATCATAGTCTGAATTATGCTAAATTATCATCTGACACAGGGCAATAATTTGGCACAGAGATTCGGCAATAAAATCGTGAGTGCTTCTATTGTCACTGTATGTTTGGTATCCTATTTTGGCTTTTATGGTTAGTTATCTAATTCGGTTCTACAATGTTGTTGGTAGACAGCAATGTGTCGCGGTAGTTGGTTTTAGCGATCATTATTTAGCCATAATATCTCCAGAGGTCAGCAAATATAACTGAGGCACTTAGTGCTGCTAGATTATGTAATATGTACAAGGATCCTATACCGACGTTCATTAAATGAACGTTAGCAATCACATTCGCAAAAAAATAATCCATGGCTACTCCAGCCTTTGCAGGCAAGAATCGATTGAGTAATCATACAGAAATCTGCCCATTCATCTATCAGGTATCAATATATACAGGCGTGATCATAGAAACCCCATATTTGCCCATATTTACAAAAAATTTTGGATGGACAAGATAATCCATCGCAATCAAATAAACCTTATATCCCTTTTACAACATAATGCTTGTTGCAAAGCATCACTATAAGAATGTTTAATTGTCTCCTCACAGATGCTAAACTGCGCTTTGATCCGTAATTAGTTCGTCCTGTTCATATTCTAAGTGAGACATTCTGTATGATATTCAAATCGATAGTGAATTTGTACCGCATCAACATGAATTGATTCAGCAATCAATTTATTAAGGTAATCGCCTCTAACAGGCGTAATGCATAATTATATATGGCTATAAAGCCATTCTGAGGGGCCAATGCACAGGGTATGTGCCATAATTGCTTCATTACTCAGGCTGAAAAAGGACACTTTTGTTGCCTCGGGCAAATGAATTGCCACCCAACTGTCTGACACTAGCCGTTTTTTCATTCATTTATCTTTGTCTCATAAAATGCATCATTTCCGGTTTATCGTTTTGTTGTTCTGCCTGCAATTTAAGCTCCTCTTCATTTGGCTCTATCATGTTTTGACTTTCGTATTCTCGGAAAATCGTTACAGCAGTAACACGGTACTTTTGCGAACAATCCTCGATGGCTAAGCGGCCTCAGGAGTCTGTTGCTATTGTTCAAGTGAGTTGTTTGAGTTGTATGGTTTCTATGTTACAGCACAGGTAATTCTCAAAATTGCTTACAATCTACGGTGGCTATTAACGGCCTTAACTAACTTCATTTTTAAAATCATATCAAGATCATTTGATATCGCCCATGTCTAAGAGTTCTGCTACAACCCCCTTAACAACTGTTGCATGGCGTTCGGCAGCTACCATTAAGTTTTTGCCGTTAGGTTAGAGCATTTCAAAATTATCAAGATAACCCAGTCTTCAAAAGGCGGCAAAATCAATATATCAATACGTAAACATCTTTGCTCGGTGAATGTGCCTGTATCGCTTATTTGAAACAATAACACCATGCATTAAACAAAAAAGGGGGACCAAACTGTAATAATGTTAATGGGATGCTAAAACTAAAAGGAACTAACGCACTACAGCATTATGTTGCAACCCCAGGTGTGCTGTATGCCTTTTCTAAGAACATACGCGCATATTGCAAATTCAGTTGATAGATAATTATGCACAAGCGTATTTTGTATTCGAACTAGCCAAATGTAAACATAAGGATTGTATACAGATGTACAAGTTGCTGATTAATTCGTACACTGTATTACTGATAATATAGCAGCTGTTCAATTTCGATCTAACTGGCGTCCATCGCAAGTAATTGGATCGCACCTACATCTTAACTGTAAACCTAGTTAGATATGCGCGTATCTGTCTAATATTTTAAGTCTATATATGAGCCCAATGCTGTCTGGTAATCCATGATGCTGGACAAAGCAGACAGATAATGTGTTGTAATCTACCATGGCGTCATAACAACGATGCAAATTGAATGAGTCATTAAACACTTAAGGCTCCGATACTGACTGTCATGGTTAGCACCATGACCCTGTCATGTCGCGCTCTAATCTCAAAAATCATCACCATTGGTTAGCCAAATATAGCCTTATATGATGCGTCAATATCATTTTTTGGCTTGTGCGAAGTATACAAGATATATGTACAGAGGGGCGTGACGCAATGCACATTGCTAATACCTATTTGTGGATGTATTTGACGCACTACAAAAATACCTTCCCGACTACGCTAACAATATGCAAAAAGTGTCATATGCTTTAACATTTAATCGAGTTCGTAGAGGATCTCCCTTTGTCAGATGCAGACGGCTTTACAAACGTATGTTGTTTCCAGTAACCCATCAGTAACGTCTATATGAGGCCATTGACTTATCATGTAAAGCTGTATCTATCATAAAAACGATCGTTGTGGAGATCTATGATCAATATATACAGTTAATGTGAACGACATCATGGCGCCTCTACGCCACCGAGTATTTATGGGTGATGCTATCTTATTATGAGCCCTATTAAGCTTGAAAACTCTTTAACATTGTTCTTCGGTTTGTTGGATCCCTCAACACTATAAGCGTCTGCAAAGCGGGGCTCCCCAGTCTTAAATTGGTGTCATTAAGGCAGTAGATCTTGACATTGAGATACAGTGAAAAATATAACGCGTATTTCCGGTCATGGTCTAATATGTTGCACCAGTTAGTGTTTTGTTTTGACAGATTGGTTTTGATTGAGACTTTTTCACCTTCGTGCTGCTGATTTATGGTATCGGGTTTGATTAACAAAACAAGTTCCACTTGTGACACCACGCGCTATTGATGAGTAATTGTTCCTATAATTAGGGTGTTTCACTGCTGTAGGACGATATTATGCGCCCATTAAGGTCTTTCTATGACGCAATACAAACCATGAAGCTGCCTAATGCGCTTATCACATGATGTGATTTCTACTTTTATTCAGATTCGCAGAAAAGCCAATAACTGCTATTAATTTTGCCGGTGGGCCTTAGCATTTTAACGTTAATCAATTTTACAATGACTGCGAAATGCAAAATCTATACATCTGCAATTTAACATATTTTCTCGCTGATAGTGCTTATACTGGAGTGTACCGACAGTGGTACGGGGGGAACGTGATTAAATATAGAAGTATCCATGTACTGCTCTCCTACAATCTATGAACCCAATACTGTCAGCTAATCCTTGAAGGATACCGGGTGTTGTTATCTACCGTGACAGCTTGACACAATGCAAATCAACACCAATATCATTACACGTACACTTATGGGGTAAATAAGTGAATGGCATTATTTTGTCAATGTAAAATAACTTGTATATTCTGTGAATTATGCAAATTGCTGTATATCCTTGACAAAAGATACCTTGCGAATTCTTTAATTGACAAAAGGCGCAGTTCTTGTGCTGCATGTATGTGTTGAATGACAGTATGACCAACCAAAAACACGTGTGACATTGCCTGTGTCATAGATGAGTTGCAAATGACCAAATTGTTAACCTATATGCAAAATACATTGATTACCGAATTTCAGATGCTTAATCATACTGTTTATATAAATTTTCATGTCTGCAAAGGATCCTCATTATATGACACCAACAGTTCCACAAACATGTGTTTGTTCACTAACTCATATGCAACTTCTCTGTAGAGCTATTGATTCATCATATAAAGCTTTTGCTGCCATAAAAAGATCGGTGTGGATATCTACGGATATCTATTTATGATTCTGCCTTTCTTCAGATTTTTATTTTTTGTTTTCGTATCCATAATGTATTATTCATTGATCTAATATTATGTTTAAACATTTAAATCATCCGTTGAATTTATCTTAGACAATGTAATTCGGTTTAAGAAAGTTATCTGTCGTATGTATTCAATTATCAACGAGACTACATCACCAGCTAATTCGCATCACAATATTTCAAGGAAATAAGAGCACTTAAACTAACGGACCTCCGTGTCGAGGGTTCAGACTAAACTGGTAATATATTTGGGCATCGCAAATTGCTTTTCAACGACTGGTGATACAGTATCACATAACGCAGTCGCCTCCATGAACGTGATATCTTAACATTGATCAGAGAGCGACACGACGGGGCCTTAACGCCATCCAGTATATGCCTGTCCTGATGTTATCAGCTGTGTGTGGTTTACGCGATTTACAGATTAAATCTTATTATCTTGTCAAGGCTGATCTACTCCCCCAACCCCCTGTGGAGCGTGTCTGGTGACGGGGCGTACGAGAGAGGAATGGGAAAATATCATGAAATCAAATTTAATATTTCCAGTCAATTAATATATTGACGGCTTTAGGCTGCATTAATATTGTTTTCACCAAGTCGCAACTATTTTCGATCGGTTCGGAACACCTAATTAGATGGTAATGATAAATGCTGCTAAAATAATTAAACCTTTGATAAACATCTATGCAAGCTTTAGCAGGTAGAGGCAACACGTCGTCTTTGAACGCTGTCCAAAGGATCCATTACCACGTTATTATAAAGGTTTGGAGTTTATTGAGTCTGGATGTTATGCCTTCGCGACAACAAGGCTCAAAAGTAAATCTAAGATGAGAGATGAAGTGCTTCCTGATTCAAAATGATATATGTAACATTCTGCAAAATGTTAAGATTTACGATACGATTGATCGAAACTATCGCAATGTGTGCGGTTGATGTAGACACATTGATACCACTCATGTTCTCATCCCTTGAATGACCCAACTCCTCCATATCGACAAGTATATATATGTATATATATATATATATATATATATATATATATATATATATATAGAATATATATAAATATATATATATATATATAAATATATATATATATATATATATATATATAAATATATAAGCATATGTATATATATATGCATAATATATATATATATATATATGCATACATATAAATATATACATGTACATATAGGTATATATATATGTTTTTATGCAAGCATATATATAAATAATTATCTATTCATAAATATATATATATATATATATATATATATATGCATGTATATATACCTCTATATATATATATATATATATATATCATATATATAAATACATATATATATATTTATATATATATATATTATATATATATATATATATATATATATTTATATATATAGATACATATATACGATACTTCTGCTAAATGCCAAAAAAAATAGACAGCAGCGTGTGTGTTAGCCTCGTTTGATCATCTATTCTTTGGGCCAGAATATATTTGGGGCGCTGTCGCAGAATATCCACAAGGTGAATGCACAACGCGTAACACATTCTGGGTACGTCTCACCAATAGATTTTCATAAGTGGCTTGATGAGAAAGGGATGATGAAATCCAAACTCAAGCATAGGAGGAGGTTGAATTGGAATGAGATCGTTATAATTCATAAACAAATATAAATGTTAAAAGAACATCAATAAAAGCATCCACTGATGTTAACATTAACGAAGATTAAACAATGCGCCGGCTTCCAGCACAGAAGTAATAATCACTGATGCGTCTATAGACGGGTTGTTTTAATTTGGAGGGTTGGTCTAGGTCTCTGAGATTTATACCCGATTTGTGGTCCAAGGACTAAGTTGTTGATAAGCTTAATGAAAGGGATGGCCAACTTGTTGTATTTATATAGTTGTGGCATTTGTTTCCGTCAATCATGCAACATACACAACCATTGAATAGCAGTCGGCAACAAATCAGGAAGCTGTTTCCAATTTTGCTGATACGTAAAAGCATTTCAAAATAATCAAGACAACAAAGTCTACAAAATAAATATATCAGCACTTTAATATCGCTGAATGTGCCTGTATTACTCATAAAAAACTAAAAAAAACCATGCATTAAACATAAAAAGGCGATACTTCAGATAAAATAACGGACCAAACTGTAATAATTCGAGTTGGATGACAATACTAAAAGGTACTAAGGCACTACAGCATTATGTTAAAACCTCAGGTGTGATGCATGCCTTTTTTTAATCTATTCGTATACTGAATTACTGATAATAGAGTGGCCGTTCAAAAACGTAACGCAAGATATTGAATTGCACCTACATCATAACAGTAGAGATAGTCTGATATGCGAATATCTGTCTAACGTTTAACAGCTACATTATGAGCCATAAGCTGTCTGGTAATCCATGAAGATGGGCAAAGCAAACAGAGAAGGTCTTGTAAGCTACTGTGGCGTCAAAAGAACGATACAAATTGAGTGAGCCAATAAACACATATGGCGCCGATACTGACTGTCATGGTTCGAACCATGACCCCGCTATGTCGTACTCCGATCCAAAAATCATCACGACCGCCGCAAAGCCAAATATAGCCGTATATGATGCGTTAATATCATTATGATTGCATGGTTTGGGCATTAGTAAGATATAAGTGCAGAGGAGTCGTGACGGAATGCACATTGCTACTACCTATTTGTGGAAGAATTTGACGTAGCACAAAAATATGCGCCCGACTATACTAACCTTATGCAAAATGGACTTAAAGGGTAAGTGTCGTATGCTTAAACATACGTTCATTCGAGTTTGAGGTAGATCTCCCTTTGTCATATGCAAACGGCTTCACTAACGAATGTTGTATCCACTAACCCGTTAGCAACGTCTATATGAGGCCATTGATTTATCAGGTAAAACTATAGCTATCATAATGACGATCGTTGTAGCGATCTATGATCAATATATACAGATAATGTGTACGACATTGTGGCGCCTCTACGCCACTGAGAATTTTCTTGGGTGATGCTATCTTATTACGAGCCCTATTAAGTTTGGAAACACTTTTGCACTTTTCCTCGGGTTTTGGATCCCGTATTAGTATAAGTGGCTGCAAAACTGGGGCTCACCAGACTTACATTGGTGCCATTAATGCAGTAGATCTCGACATTGAGATACAGTGACTCACCTGGAAAAAACATGTGTGTTATCGGTCAGGGTCTAATATGTTGCACCACTTAGCGTTTTTTGGTTTTGACAGATTGATTTCAATTGTCCTTTTTCACACTTTCGGGCTGCGGGATTAATTGGTATACATGCTTTACTAAGACAACAAGCTCCATTTGTGACACCATGTGTTATTGGTGAATATATTATTTCTATAATTAGGGTTATTCACTGGGTTAATACGAGATTATGGGTCCAATAAAATATATTTGTGAAGCAATACAAGCCATAAAGCTGTTTCCTCATGCGCTTATCACATGCAGTGGTTCTTCATTTATGACTGCAACGTTGTGTACAATGTTGGATCATACATGTCGCTGTCTCTCGGGGGCGTAAATTAGATAAAAGTGATGCATTAATATGCATTGAACATTGTAATGACTCGACACAACCGAGTTGGTCGGCTGGATAGTGCAAAGTGTTTTATTCCCGGATCCAACAAAACCCCAAAACGAGACTATAGTCAAAAGCTATTTGACTAGTCGTCATAACATATAAGCTATTTGATTAATAGTTGTAACACTCCTCCATCCTCATTCCTTTGGTTAACACATAACATCAAATGACACAACACTCTTTACGCAAAAGTTCACTGTACAATCAGTCTTTCTGGTGCTTTTCTCACTCTTTGAGAACGGCGCAAAGAAGGTGGTTGATGCGAAGCAGACGTACCATCCTCACGTAAGTCTACATCAGTATCACAGGACGCATTCGAAATCTCAACATATTCATTGTCTGTCTTAATGTCTCCACTATCAGAAACATCCTTCACCAATGATTTGCTTGGAATACATTCCTCAACAGCACTGGTATCCTTTGTAGTCTGATCAAATTTTGGACGCACATGATCAGAATGTCTTCGAGTAATACGCCCATCGTCTAGTTGTATGTCATAAGACACAGGTCCATTTTGTTGAATTACTTCTCCTGCTATCCATTGTTTATTCCCCGTGAAGTTTCTCACATAAACTGGATTACCTGGCTCTTGATTGCGAACACTTGCATGGCGGTTATGGTATTCAGTCTGTCTCTGTTGTTCTTTCTCCACACGTCTGCTGATATATGGATGGATCAAATCTAATTTACTCCTCAATTGTCTTCCCAGTAGGAGTTGGCATGGAGACTGCCCAGTTGAAGCATGGGGCGTAATTCTGTATGAAAAAAGGAAATTGTGAAGTTTGATGGTTAAATCTCCAGACATTTTCTTCATTGCTACCTTGAATGTTTGGACAGAACGTTCCGCTAACCCATTTGTTGCCGGGTGATACGGAGCACTACGGCAATGCACTATGCCGTTGATTCTGCAGAATAGTTCGAACTCATCACTGGTGAATACCGAACCATTGTCTGACACAATAGTTTCTGGTAGTCCATGTATGGTGAAAAGTCTCCTTAGCTCGTCAATGGTTTTCTTGGAGTTTGCTGTCGGTCCAACCGGCCATTTTGAGTGTGCATCAGTAACTACCAAAAACATCTGTCCTAAGAATGGACCAGCATAGTCAATGTGTAATCTTGACCAAGGTGTTCTGGGCCACTCCCATGGAAACAGTGGAGCTGAAGATGATGAATTTCTGTTTTCCTGACATGAGGCACAGGCTCGAACAGTTTCCTCAATCATCATGTCAATCTTTGGCCACCACACATAACATCTAGCTAAACTTTTCATTCTTGAAATTCCTGGGTGAGCTTGGTGGAGTTCATCCAGTATCGCTTTGTGACCTTGTTGTGGCACCACTAAACTTGACCCCCAGAGTATGCAACCGTCTTGCAAAGTAAGTTCATTCCTTCTCTTGAAGAATGGCGAGAGATCTGGGTCATCACAGTAATTTTCCCAGCCACTCATTGCAAATTTCTTTACTCTTGATAGAACTGGATCCCTAGATGTCCACTGTCTGATCTTGTCACAGTTTAGCATCTCATGTTTGTCCAGATGGTTGACTAACAACACAATTTCTTCAGGAATTGGTGTCTCCTCAGGTTCTTGTGGAGCGGGTAGTCGACTTAAAGCATCTGCATTAAGATGGTTCTTGCCGGGTTTGTAGACCATCTTGTAGTCATATCCAGACAATGTAAGCGCCCAACGTATAATTCTTCCGGAAGCCATTTGTGGAATGTGTTTGTCTTCTCCCAACAGTCCCAGTAATGGTTTATGGTCTGTGGCAATAGCAAAAACGCCTTCCAAACAAATATGAATGGAATTTCTTGACTCCAAACACAACAGCTAAGCCTTCCTTGTCTATTTGGGCATAATTTCTTTCTGCATTTGTAAGAGTTCTGGACGCATACGCAATAGGTCTTTCTGCACCATCTTCCATGATGTGCGAAATCACCGCTCCCACTCCATAAGGTGAAGCATCGCAAAACAGCACCAGAGGTTTTGACATGTCATAGTGTACCAAGACATGATCTGACATCAATTCTTCCTTGATTTTGATTAACACATCCTGTTCTGTTACCCCCCAACGCCAACGTACATTCTTTTTCAGCAGTGTATGAAGCGGTTCCAGAATCGAAGCAAGCTGCGGTATGTATTTCCCATAGTAGTTTGCTAAACCCAGGAATGAACAAAGCTCTGTCACATTCTTGGGAGCTGAAATCTTGTGAATTGCACCAGTTTTTTCTTTGATAGGATGCACCCCAGTGGCATCGATTCTGTGTCCGACCCAGTCAACGGATGGTGCCTGGAATACACACTTTCCTTTCCGGAGTTTCAGTCCTGCATTCTGTAGTTTTTCTAACACTTCTTCCAGTGTTTTAAGATGCTCACTCTCTGTACGACCTGTGATGATAATATCGTCCATTCTGGCCTGAGCAAACTTGATACCTCTGAGCACATTTTCAATAGTTCTTTGGAATATTGCTGGTACAGAAGATACACCAAAAGAAAGCCTGGTGTATTGGTATAATCCTCGATGAGTGTTGATTGTAGTGTACTTCTTAGAGTCCTCATCAAGTTCAAGCTGTAAATAAGCATGGCTCATATCCAGTTTTGTAAATGATATTCCACCGCTCAATTTTGCCAGCAAATCTTCAGTTTTAGGAATAGGGTAACAGTCAGTTTTTGAGGCAATGTTGACTGTCTTTTTGTAGTCACCACATATCCTAATGCTGCCATCCCTTTTCACAACTGGTACAATTGGTGCTGCCCACAATGCAAAGGATATTGGTTCAATAATTTTCTCAGTTAACAGTCTATCCAACTCTTCGTCCACTCTCTCTCTAAGTGAATAAGGAACTGACCGTGCTTTGCAGAACTTTGGAGCTGCATTTGTATCTACTTGAATTTCTGCTTTCACATTCTCTAATTTTCCCAACTTCTCATCAAACACAGTTTTATATTTCTTCAGTAGTTGGCTGACTGATTTTTCCTCTAGGTGAAATATGCTATTCCAGTCCAATTTCAAAAGCAAGAGCCAATCTCGACCCAATAGACTGGGACCGTTCCCTGGGGTTATAACCATAGGCAGTTTTTTCTTTAGGGTTCTGTACTCAACTTCAACTTCAGTCGAACCTACTGGCTCCACCTGTTCACCCATATAGGTGTTAAGAATGACACCTTTCCTTACTATAGGCAACAAAGAAGTGCCCTGATGAATTTCCTTGAAGGTTTTTTCGCTTATCACGGAAACGGATGCCCCTGTGTCAATTTCCATTTTCACTCCATGTCCGTTCACCTTGACATCTGCTATGTAAGGTTTGACTTTTGTGTGGCTGAATTTGAACATAGTGTATACCGTTTCTGTCTCTGATGTCTCCTCTTCCAGGACATAAGTATTGCCTGATTTGGCATCTCTTACCTCTTTCTGCTGATAGTCACCTGGCTTATGATTTGCTCTTCTAGCTCTGCATTAGACAGCAATGTGACCCATTTTGTGACAATAGTTACATTCAGCAGTTCTGAATTTACAGCTTGAAGGTGTATGGTTGGTACCTCCACATCTGTAACATTCAAACTCTTTCTGTTGCTTGGAGAATAGTTGCTTCTGATTGCTGACTTTGTTGATAACGGCTGGTTGTATACCCCTCAGATCTATTGCATTTTTATTCGCAATCTCCATAGCTGAAGTTAGTTCGAATGCTTTTTTGAATGTGAGGTCATGTTCTGATAATAATCTCCTCTGCATCCTGTCATCCTGAATGCCACACACTAGTCGATCCCTCAACATTTCTTCGAGTCTGTCTCCGAATTCACAGTGTTCGGCGAGATTACGTAATTCTGATACGTACTTTGATATTGTCTCTGACGACTGTCTGTCTCGTGAGTTGAACTTAAACCGTTGCACAATAACTGACGGTTTTGGGCATTGGTGGTCAGCTACGGCTGTGACAATGTCATCGTATGATTTTTCATTTGGCTTTGCGGGCGCGAGTAGATTTCTTTTTAACTTGTAAGTAGTTTTTCCGCAGACGGACAATAATATTGCTCGTTTTCTATCTGCGTTTTCGATATTGTTGGCAGCAAAAAAAATTGCCTAACCTTTCAATATATTCGTTCCATTCCTCGGAATCGTCATATTCATCTACCCTCCCGTACGCTGCCATTTTTCCAGAGAGGACATTCACCAAACCAGTTTACATCCTCGTCGCCATTGTAATGACTCGACACAACCGAGTTGGTCGGCTGGATAGTGCAAAGTGTTTTATTCCCGGATCCAACAAAACCCCAAAACGAGACGATAGTCAAAAGCTATTTGACTAGTCGTCATAACATATAAGCTATTTGATTAATAGTTATAACATGATGTTCAGCTCGGGTCAACGACAACACTTAGGTAGATTGCTCTTTGTTGTGATGTTATGAATAGATTCTCCAATAAAACTAAACGCAAGAGCTATATTGCCAAGTATTGCGTTCTCATCTAGATAGCTAGAGTGTCATTCTAAGTTATATGCTACAGCTTACTGCCATGTGCAGGTTGTTGCTAATTGTTCATGGCATGCATATCGTGTAGTAATTTTAAATGACGGGCATCTGCATATCATAGAACACGGTCATCCCAGTATGCATCCTGATAAGCTTCCTGTGTCACGGGCGCGGATCATGTGGACCAGAGATGTCAGCTCAGAACTCGTCTTCATTTTTTTAGCATATCTAGTTCTCTGGTTCAAAGCTGATTATGATTGCTTGTGGTAGGGGTGATCAGAGGTCAATTAACCATGGCAGTAATTTGATGTATGTCTGTCTTTGGTTTGTATGTTATAGCATAATGAAATAACTCGATCGCTATCAAGCAACCGAAATTTAACATTATTGTTATAACATATTCAGATCCCATTTTATTACCAGCGGTGTAGCATAGAGAACAATTACCGCCAAGCTTGGACCGTATTCTCGAAGCTTGGACCATTTGACCTGAGCAAGTATTGATATTGACTTATGATGACAGTTAACCAATGCGAGACCGGCACATATTCGTCCAGACGAGCTCAATGGGACCAGCACGACATGGTTGGGTGCTGTTGCCTCTCTATATAACCTGTTTATGGCCTATATTTATATGGAAGATTGGTCAGGGTCTCTGAGGGTTTGTACTTGGTGTTCGGTCTCAGGTCCCGTATGGCATTTATCAAAACACTGGAAATGGCAATGCTGACTAATTGATATTGTACACAGCAAAGCCAAATACTGCTATTACTTTTGTGGATTGGCTCCAGCATTTTAACGATGTAATCGACTTTACAATGACTGCGAAATGCAAAATCTATATATGTGTAATTTAAGATATTTTCTACCTGATAGTGCTTATACTGGAGTGTACCGTCAGCTGTACGGGGTAAACGTTATTAAATATGGGAGTATCTATGTACAGCTTTTCTACAATCTATTAACCAATACTGTCCGCTAATCATTGAAGATGACGGGGTGTTGTTATATTCCGTTTCAGCATGACACAATGCAAATCAACACAAATGGCAACATAACTGGCACCAAAGTCCCATTATGTCGCACTCTGATCCGAGAATGACCGCAGAATTCCATAACGACCCTCGTAATGCTACTTGAGCGTGCTGCGATGCGTCAACATTATTACTCCTACAATTTGTGTGAGAGGGCTAGAATTATATAGGTGCATACGGTGCGTAACGGGCTGCATATTGTAACGTCCTGTTTGTGGGAGTATTTGACCATGCTATTCACGAGACACATTAGCCTTAACGATGCCTTTCTGATCTCTTCTGTCACACAAATTGTTTACTTTCTGGTATGGATTTTACATGGTTTGATATTACCGATTCTACATTCCGTCAGTTGTTTGCTAGATATAATTCATGCGAATAAATATATACGCGACTATAATGGAAAGATAAGTTTCGCTTCAAACAATCTCGAATTTTAATCCAAACTAATACTGTGATAGAGATTATAGTGCACGAAGATCACGGATATCACTCCGAGAACAGAACATCGAAAAGACAGCAGGACGCGAATTTAGCATTACGGCGAGAGTTTGGACATGTGCATAATAAAATGTTAATTTGTATGTAGAATTAAACTTAACAGTTTCCGGGACACATAATTTGTTTTGTGATTTATGTCGCATTAATCATTATTTTTTCAATGTAAAATGCCTTGTATATTCTGTGAAATATACTGTATATAACGGGTCATCATTGACCAAAGATTCCTTCCGAATTCTTTAACCCCTCAACTGTTCAATCCGAATACACCCTTAACTTACCTCCTATGTTCAATTAAATCATGGTAACCTATCATGGACGAGTTTACTTGTCGGAAAAAGTTAAGGGGTTAATTGAAGTCGCGGCAGAAATAAATTGCCCTTAGCGCCTTCTATTGGCAAATGACATTGCTGTTGTCAATATTTATTACGAAGGTATGCGCTTATAGAGCTACATCCATTGTCTATCTTAATATAATGCTATTCGAGTTGGAAATCTCACAATTTACGTCCCGATCATAAACAGCGTTCCATTTAGAACCACATACATCCCCACAAAGGCGCAACGCAAAAGCCGGGAAAATTTGCTCCTATATATGTATTTCAAACAATCGTTTGTAGTTAAGTGGGACACGGATGTGTCTAAGGCATTTCAATTAAGTATCAACATAAATCAGGCTAGGGTGATATCACAGATTCGTTTCTGTATTTATATGGACGAGCTGCTTTGTCGTCTTGAGCGTCGTAATGTTGGTTGTCATGTCGGTCATCAGTTTATAGGTGCAGTTGGATATGCTGTCGTCTTCATACTCCTTGCTCCGATTCAGTCACTGCTGCCGATATATATGATATATATATATATATATATATATATATATATATATATATAGATATATATATATATAGAGATATATATATATATATAGATATAGAGATATATATATAGATATATATATCTGTGTGTGTGTGAGAGTATATATCTATATATCCTCTCTCTATATAGATATCTCTCTCTGTGTGTAGTGTATCTCTCTCTCTTATATCTCTCTATATATCTCTCTATTTCTCTATATCTCTATATCTCTCTCTCTAGATATATCTATCTATCTCTCTCTCTATATATATCTCTATATATATATATATATATATATATCTCTCTCTCTCTATATATCTCTATATATTTATTTATATTGATATATATATATATATAATATATATATATATATACATCCCTCTGTCTATATATATATATATATCTTATATCTATATATATGTATATATGTATATATATATATGGGGAGACAATCAGAGCAAGACTGATTATCTTAGGTCTTATGATGGCGACAATATTCCATCATTAATCGCATAGTGCATCGCATTAGATTGACAATAACGATTATTTTATTCTCAATCGTCACATAAATGTAGCCTAAGAGTTCCTAAGGCCACATTACCCTACTATTTGTATGCACTGGCAAATTAACCATACAGCAATGGTGCATAGCAACACTAGTTCAGGGTATGCCCGGTTATCCAGGCAATAAATAAGTAGATTATGCGTGCAATGCTGGGTCTCATTAGTGCCTGAGCTGTAGCACCTACTACAACCTTAAATCAGCTGATATTAAACAGCAGAGCAGCACATGAGGTATATGACACACAAGAAAATAGCCATGGTAGCATATTACTCTCATTGTCAACCTACTTATTGTTAACCAACTGCACGATCTTTTCATTGCTTATAAAAATAATCTAGCCGAGTGGCAAAACCCGGCTGTATTGTCATCGACTTTGGTATTAGCCATTTTAAAAGTGAATAGCTGCAATGTTAAGGGGTATTCTGATTGTCGATTTTGCGTGAGACGTTTACTACGGTCCAGATCACAGTTTATTTATCGTGTGTCTCATCGTATATGTGAGGGGTGCGTTTTTTTTATGCCAGTGGATTTGAGAGAATTGTGTGAGTGTTAGGTGTTAATGGTTTTCATTATGGGGCTTAATAAGAAGGGCGACTCAGTCGCTACCTGAGACAGGTCTCTATATGCAATTATTTTGTAAATGTCGGACAGGCTGCATATATTTGCTACGAAGGTGGGATAAGGCTCTTATGTCACATATATAGTAAGAGATATTTTGTGTAATATAATCACGTATGAATTTAAGCCATGAGCGAGGGCAGTGAACGTGATGATAAGGACAAATTGGAGTATAGTTTCGAGCCCCTATTATGTTCAACCAAAATAGCTAAAAGAGCATATCATGTTGCATTTGATAGGTTTACTTAATCGCAGATGACACTTTCGTTCGATCCTACGTTTAGTTTATAACCTAGAGCTTACAGATTGCCTTATTATTCTGCCTGCTGGATTTCGTCCTATCAAACAAATAAACATATATTTGATCATTTTGCATGGTATTGATAGGTTTACAAAACATGCAACTCCAAGCAACAGAATTCGACTTTCGTTCGATCATAATTTTATGATTGGTTCATTGCAAATGAGAACAACAGAGCTTACATATTTGACTGCCTGTCGAGGTATTCTGCCTGGGATTTTGGCATTTCATTTCCTGGATCGAACTGGATAACAAAAACATACGTTGCATTTGTAGCTCCTGTCATAGATGGTGGATCAAAATTTTAAAAGAATGATATAGAAAATAACTTATCGATACCGCGTTGGCACATAAAAGTTACATTCGAAACTAATCGGATAAAATAGTATTGTCATTGTTTCATAATACTTCCGTGGAGGTAGAAGGGGAATTCTAGGTGGCGCTTTGACGGCTACATCGAGCAAGGATATGTAGAACAATCGATTGCCTTAATTAACGTTATAATCACAATAGCAAAATTACAATGACTGAAGGGCGGTTAACAAAATCTGTCCTCAGTCGATAGAACGCAATTTATAGGCTTCATTACTTGTCCAGTATGCGTTTGTCTCATAACAATGTAATCATCAATTTATGATAACTGACATAGAAGCAGGCAAATTATTAGGAAAGGCACCATTAGTACCATCTGTGCAGCAGATTTGATATACCGATATATTTTTTAATGGTCGATACTAAAAATGGTTAACCTAATATTTTATCTTAGTTAAGATGTGGAACAAAATTTCGTTGCTTGCCACAGAATGCCCCGGCAGTAAAACGAAAATAATGAATATTCATGATGGCTTTGCGTCAGTGTTAACAAAGATGGATGCTCTTAAAGCAACCTAGCTACTACCGAGATAATCAGAAAACACATAATGATGCTATTGAAAACTGCAATAGAAGGAGCTTGATCATATCATCCAATTAAGTCGTGTCGGACCTGACTTTTAGTAATTGCAATGATAATTTCCATGCTGAGCGTTGACACGTTGATAGTTATAACAAACATGCACATGCAAACTAACAAATTAAGTGAGTATAATCTACTCCATAATGTATCATGCTACAGACAAATCGTCTGTTGGTCCAAGTTTGTACTGTAGTTCAAGCACTAGGTCTGACCATATAAATCACTCACAATATATCAATTACAATAATTCGCCAAACTACTCCGAGGTGAAATGGTAAAAGCATTAACATATGACAGAAATATAGGAATTGGTGCGTAAAACAATTCTCATAATATATTCAGACTATTGCAAAATAATGACATGTTGAAGACGGGCTATAGGTTAAGTGAAACATTCCCTACCTTTACACGACATGATAAATAATGTAATAACACAACCTTTACATTTCGCTATTACGAATAGAGTGTACGATGAAACCATTATCTTGTGAGACCCGTTCTACACAGATACCGTATTCTAGCAAGCACATATTGCATAATGTTGCTCAATGTTCGCGCATTTACACGTGAAAACGTGTTGATTTAGGATTAAAATAACAACATGATTATCCATTGTACCGCCTCGGTTCTATATTAATACGACACAATTAAGCGTTACGCATAGTAGTCTTGAGGATATTCAAGGTAGGTTTGAAATATAGTTATTACTAATTCCATATTGCGTTATCACGGATAGGTACACCTTTGTATATTATTCCTCATCGCATAATTTTACCAAACGCATTTGTCGTGCAATATAGTCCTCCAGGAAATTTGTAAAAGAATTGAGTGAGCCTGAATATGACTTAATCAAGTGACATATGCATATATGAGACAGAGATAAGTAAATAAATCATTACTTTAAAGCGGCAATAATGTCCTTGGTCTGAATGAGTTAATTCTGATAATTCTGACATTTACTGCATATATCGACTTTGTCCGTAGGACAAATAGCAATCTATAACAAACCGCATTCTGGTTGTTACTGACAAGCAAAGTAATGTTACTGTTACGGGCGCAAGTCATTTTCATGCAGGAATAATTTACTTGGGATGTAAATATTTTTCACAATATCCTACATAGACTATGAATTGGATAAATTCATTACTGCTGGATGTGTAATGTAATCGTCACTTCATTTTCCAATAGAGCGTCTTTGAGGAAATAATATATGATGTCTTATGATGCTTAACACTATGGTGCAACAGACAAAGTGGCGGCAAATTCTTTCGATGAGTCCGCTTAGCCATCCATGCTATCAGGTGAGCATGAGTATTGAATACAATATTCCTCTGTAGATACACCGTGCAGCACTCGTGATGAGAGCAACACGTGAGTGAACACGTGAGTGAACACGTGAGTGACTCTTGTTGATAACCAAGTAATCGTCTGAAATATTATATCATGATGTGAAGAATGCACTGCAAACCTAAGAAATTACCCACTAAGGCACACAAAACATTATCATTTACCACGTCAACAAGATTGGTGGCATTATGTAAAAGAACTATTTTATATTAAATACTGTATCTATCATGTATGGCAAGAAAACACGTAGATAAATACCGCTCCCTTTGTAGAATGTCGGTATGAAACAAGGGAGCTATTGTGCATGTTAATTAGAGTGAACCGTGGAAATGGATAGCGTTCGGTGAATTTCATAATCACAATTGTTGCACTAAACACGCATGCACCACAGAACTTACTTGGGTTTATTTTGGTTGCTGCTGACTATTACTTAAATAGATCATTATCCAAACAAGCTATATTAATGCAATTAAGGAATGTTTACTGTAGTCGATACGAGATCTGGATACGATTGTTACCATTGTCGTAGGGATTATTGGATGAAACAGTTTTGTTTTATTCTCCATATTTATCACTATTTGGTCGGTGGATGTCCGTTACTTCAATTAAAACTGTAACTAGTACTAACATCCTCAATACAGGTTTATTCAGATAACATTTCAATCAATGAAGTGTCGGCATTCGACTTTTATCTCGCACAACTGAGGCATGTTCAATGCTGGCATGGCTACTCTGCAGATCATGGATATATGGGTCATTGCACTATAAGACTTTCATTCCCATAATGCTTTTATTATATATCATTACATAATCATTTGCATTATATATCACCTCTCGATGCAACATGGCACCTGGCCCCTAGCCCAATTCGTCAAGGCAAACTCATATAAGGAGGTAAACCAGCTCTATTATAGTTTTGCAAATCCATTATGTTTGCTTACATTGCGTATTTTGCAAACATGAGCATTTTATGTAACGTTATAGTTTTGCCTTTGATGTATCATCTACGGAGCAATTGCGTGAACCTATTTGCAACATGTTTGTTTGCAATATGAGGGCATTTTGGTGCAGGAAACATTCAAGTGTTAATGATTTGGACTTAATTCATGTGAAACACAGCGCCGTTATAGCATCTATCAACCAGCAATACTCTTTATAACATCTTTGGCACCTAGTGCTGATTGCTTCTGGATGGGTTAACTAGTGAAATTTATCAAATGCTGTCACACTGTCAAGCTCTCAAAAAGATCCACAGGAAAGTCAGCATAAACAAGGGCATTATTCTAATTACAGCGAAATAGCCTAAGTTGTTAGTTGAAACCGGCAAGGTTTCATGAAAAACAAGTTTTTGGGTGAATGAGTGTTTAATTAGGCTAGGTATTAATCTGCTTAGATTGATAATTCGTGCCCCTGTTATCCATGCAACTGGCCGCTGCTGCTCTGACGAGAGTTAAAATGAGGACGATATAGGCGATCATTAAGTCTTGCACACAGAAACGTGGGGGTGATAAAATGTATGATATGGCCTCCATATATTACCTCCATAAACTATCACTTAGGAGCAACAAACGTTATTATCAGGGTTAACCCATGGCCACAGGCTGCATCGAAAAACAAAGCTTATGATTGGGAAGACGAGGTATGAATATTATCATAATACGGATTAATCGAGGATAACTAAATAATGAGAAGGTTCAGGATGGGATGTTTCTAAATGAGGGCTTAATATAATACCAAAATAGTTAATATCATCATGGACACTCGATAATGAATGAATGAACCTCGGAGCCGTGTACATGACATTAGGTGACTGAGAAATTTTGCTGTCACAGGAAATACAATATTTATATTTACATTTACAGGGTTAATTTTTACCACACAGCATCATTGTGGACTTTATCCTATGCGGCTCACACAATAAGCAAGCAGAAATCCTTGCTCTGTACAACAGTTGCCTGTTTTACAATTATGTAATTCGTATGTTATGACCATAAAACAGCATTCGAGGGAAGTCCCTGTCACGGCCGTTGCATATATATATATATATATATAGAGAGATATATATATATATATAGAGAGATATATATATATATATATAGAGATATAGAGATAGAGAGATATATAGAGAGAGAGAGAGAGAGATATAGAGATCTCTCTATATCTCTCTATTAGAGAGAGATCTCTAGAGATAGAGAGAGAGAGAGAGAGAGGGGGAGAGAGAGAGATATAGAGAGAGAGAGAGAGAGTAAGAGGGAGAGGCTCTATATCTAGAGATAGGAGAGAGAGAGATATATAAGAGAGAGAGAGAAAGAGAGAGAGAGAGAGAGAGAGAAAGCGAGAGAGACAGAGGGAGAGAGAGAGAAAAAGATAGAGGGAGAGAGAGACAGAGAGAGAGAGAAAGATCTAGAGAGAGAGAGGTATCTCTAGACCTCTATAGAGAGACATACAGACAGAGACAGATATCTTTCTATAGATAGAGAAACTAGAGATAAATATGTATATAGACATATATATCTAGATTATATATATATATATATATCTATATAAAAATATATATATATATACATATAAAAATCTATATATATTTATTATATATATATATATATCTCTCTATATATATATATATATATATATATATATATATATATATATATATATATATATATATATATATATATATATATATATATTTGTCTGCAGATGTTGTTTTATTTTGCGTTCAGGTGCTGCAGAGCGCATAGTTTGACTTGACGTTCACGACCCATACTGTAGCAACGTGTTCTGGGCCTCAATAAATGGGTGTGTATGCTACACCAACTTATTCGCTCTTCTCGTGATCATATTTATCTCTATGGTACACTTTCTCAATCCGATCGATGTTTCTTGGAAGTCGCGATTATAATTTATAAGGTTATGCTGTTTTCTGCGTCCCAGACTCCAATGGGTTCTGCCACGCTTCTCGCCCTGCTGGTGCGCAGTATTAAACATTATTAACATGTTTACAAGGCCCGCACCCTTGGTATGGGGATCTAGACTTACCGATCTACGACAATCCCAATTTATCTGTTTCAAATATCTAAGATAATCATGGTTTGTTTAATCGCACGTTTCATTGAGTAGGACATGATCGGAACTATTGTACCTGTCATTCTCACAATAATCACAATGCCTCCGCAAGTGTTTTTGCCTAGTAGATGTATTCACGCTGCATCCGGCCGAGTCGGCTGCTTGCATGTAAGGACTACTGTAGCTGTCAGAATGCTTTAACCTTTAGATACACATCATAACAAGTCCGTTTTCAATTGACTTACGTTGCGCAATCTCACCGCCATATTGGAAATTAGTTGGAAAAGTTAATCGCAACCCTCATTTAGGGGGATTATGCATATTTACTGTGGTTATTGCGGTTGCTGAGACTCATTCACCGTTCATAAAATAACGATGACTTATTAGATTTGACTAGTTACATCAAGTGAACATCGTGAAGGTATGGTCTGATCATCTGCCATCCTCGAGAACCAGGAGGGAGCGCAAGAGTTCAAAAGAGCTATTGATACGATGGAGCCAATGATTCCTTGAAGAGCTTCCAGGCCTTTGCCAAGGAGTTAAGCCGTTCTTTTATCCATTCCAGCACACCGTGCTTGTCAGCTGCTCCCTCCACCTGTCAGACCAAGTACCTTTCCAATCGCAGTGAAAATGGAGACAATTGTAATGCCCTGCTCCGTTAGCGGTGTGTCCTCGTTCAGAAGTGTTTTGATAGTTTCCGTGATCCGGTTGATTTGGGTCCCCAGCTGTTTTCGGTTTACAGGGGCAGCTTCTAGTCTTACTAGTCCTTCTTCTGGCAGCTCTGCAAGCATACGCTCTTGGAGTTTCATCTCGCTGTCTGGCACCTCCTTCAGCTTACGCTGTTAATACAAACGATCCAAGCACTATTGACCAGAACCGACAACTGGTGGTCCGCTTCCCTAACCTGGGTTCACACGACGTCCTTGTCCCAGGAACAGTCCAACTGGCCTTTACAATTACGCTGACCTTGACCGACGCTAACCACAGGGTTGTGCATAAAACAGAACGGGGATTTCTGGCGTGGTTGTCATTAAAAAGCGTAATAAGCAGGGGGTGGTTCTCTTCGCTAAAGTTATAAGTGATATCCCGAACAAGAGCAATGCTAATATCCAAGAGCGATTGGAGAAGTGGACCAACAAAGGTTCCGGCTGGGAGTTTGAGTCATTCATGATTCGGTGGATTCACATTGCCCACTCCCAGTCATCCACGGGAGGGCTTGAGTGGGTTGAACGCCTATAACAGCTTTCAATACAGGACAATTTCGACAGTGCCAATAAGTTGATCGGGAACACCCTGCAGAGTTACATACTGATAACAATGATTATCCGCTGGCGCCAGAGCGAACGTCTGAGCAGAACGCACGGTTGTCTGACTACCAAATTAAACTCCTTGATGTATTGGGAAGCACTGCAGAGGTTGATAAGCAGGTGCCCAACCTACGCGATTAAGAGTACTATGTGGTTCATTACGCAAATCTCAAACTCTATCTATCACTGGGTATGCGATTGACAAAAGATCCACCATCCGCTCAGGTTCAATCAGAGCCCCTGGATGGAGCCTTACATGTGCATGAATACAAACCTGTGTAAGGCACCGACTGATGAACAACTCCGTGTTGTGTAAAACAATGGAGAATCAACAAAAGCGGGTTGACGTTAAAATTGTGCGCTCATTGGAAAAGGAACAAAATACGAAGGCTTGTGGCCAGTTCTGTCTATGCTCGTCATTAAGTATTTGATGACAACCTGGCTGTCCTGCATTTGCACAAAACCCGTCTGTTGCTCAACCGCTCGGTGTATGTAGTGACGTAAACAATTATTACTCAATTTTACCCTCTTTACCCTGAAGCTTCTGACCCGTCAGTAACCCGTCAGTTATTCCTAAACCCCAACCTAACTACCTCATTAAGGGGCGATCTCATTGGTGAACCTGCTAGAAGCCTCTCAGCCAATAGCATTCGCTGATGGGTGGCTGCCTACCACACGTTTATCATTACTTCAGCGTCTTGACAATAATGTACAACCTTTAAGATTTGTCACTATATACTCTGCACCCAAAATGCATGCCCTGTTAGAAACGTGCTAGCAATTTCATTAACTGCCGCCTAATTTGTCTGTGTGTCTGAGGTATCCTGCCAGGTGTTTCAGCAGCAAGCGTGGATCCTCCCGAAAATACAAACAAGCCACAGACTGAACTTGATTAAATGTTTGATTACTTTAAATTACAATTACAATTCTTGAGCTTCACTAGTATTATTATTCTGACCCGCCAGTTACCCGTCAGATATATCTAAACCTTAACTACCTCATTAAGGGGCGACCTCATTGGTGAACCTGCTAGAAGCTTCTCGGTTCAATAGCACTCGCTGATGGGGGGCTACCCCCAAAAGTGACGGAACATAAGGGAGTTAACAAACGCTCACGAGACGGGAAGATCACCAACCATAAATCCGAGACATCTCTCCCTTCACTAAATATTATCCTTTCGGTCACTTTAGAAAAATAAAGAATATTTCTCCTCTTTCGGCCCTACAACGTCGTCTGTGACTTCCATTCATCACGTATTCAAAGTAGACGGAGCCAGGCTCGACAGTAGGTATGTGCATTCTCGACCTCTCCAAGCCCCAGATGCACGACTTCTATAACAACACAATTAAGTCCAGATATGGTAACGATCTGGGCCTACTATACACATACACTGACCTGCAGTGCGTAGTAGCTCTAGTGCGCTGCTACCAAAAACAACTTAAGCTCAAATGAAGCTGAATACGACTCTTAGACCCTGTGAACCTTTACAGATAAGAATCTTGCCCTCGGAAAGGTTGTCGCTGACCATTAGCGGCTTGTCAAGCTCAGTTAGCCCGGAAAAACTATTCGTTATCTTCTTTTTATAATGGAGCAGGCATTCAACTATCTTCTCTAGGGATTAATGCGCTCCGCCAAGTGTTCGTGTTTTTTACATCTTCCGCCAAAATAGTAATGCGGGGCTTCTTCCGTGTGTTTATGTATTTCCCCATATCCCTCTGCTGCTGCCTATGTTTGTTATTAACATAATTATTACTGGCAGCATCTTTGGGTGATTTTGGGTCTTCCAGGACCTCGCATATAAAGATCTGTACAACCAGCTTTAGCCATTTGTTATTAGTCACAAATCGATACATAGATCTTTGTTGCATATTCAGAGAACTGAGACTGAGAACTCTTCGTTGTGTGTCCAGGCCCAAAGATACTCGCTTTTATTGAAAACTTGTAAAGTCAAGAACATCGCTAACAAGAATAATTGTGGTTGTTCAATAGCCTTCCTTTATCATTCGCGTAACTGAGCCTTCAACTCATTATTGTTATGCACACTGATCCGACTATTATCAATATAGACAATCAAAGCGACCGCCGATACTGTAGATATGATCAGCTAAACTCACCCACATAGGTTAATTTTAAATTGGTGAGCAAACATACGTTAATACATTTGATTGGTGTTAAAAGGATGTCTAAGGTGCGGACACAGGAATTTACGATCGATACTTTTCAAAGCATAACGATGCGGTTACTGGACACTGATGTTAATAAAGCCACAAAGCTTTGCTGCGGATTTGTCTAAATATCAACCAACTGCGTCAACCAACTTAATTATCCATGCAGAACGCATATGCAGAGAGACCAGTATCGGTAATTGCAGCCGCTGAATGCCTCCCGCATTATCCTTGGCATCTTGGTTTCCTAAGACGCTGATAACCTGGATGCGTAGCGACGATCATGATCTCTCACAATGGATTTAGCGTTCCGGTTTGCATCATTGCAATCGAATTCGTCGTGTTGACGTCACCTCCACATTCCATTAATATCCAATAATCAATATCCAGTGCACAATTGACAGTTGACGAATTGCAGAAACGCTAATATCAACGATAGCAAAGACCAGCAAGTCATCAACGTAAATGATTAAGATGACTGAATGACACCTTAATGGTGGGTCTTATGAATAGGCGAAAAATGAATATTAATTGGGATAATAAAGATTTGATCAAATTACAGAGCCTTATCAACTCAAGAACAAAGAGACAGACATATACCAGGTAGATATCGGTGACAGGATGCATTAGTTTAATAACTTGAATTCAAATATCTATTGTCTTTTCGAGTTAGAGGACAAAGTCAAATGTACTATACCCCCCCTTTCCTTACAGATATTTTTAATAAAATCATGAACAAAGATAAACTAAACCACTGAACTTATGATTGCAACTGTAATAAAATATATATATATAGATATATAGATATATATATATATATATATATATATATATATATATATATATATATAGATATATAGATATATATATATATATATATATATATATATATATATATATATATATATATATATATATATATATATATATATATATATATATATATATATATATATATATGCCCCTACTTTTAGATTAGTTCGTTCGAATGAACTTATCGCACGTCCACATCTTCAGGTCTTTATGAGTTGCAGGAGTTTCAGATCATATTTCAAGTGGTGAATAGAACTTTGTAACTGCATATTGCAGTATTTTTGGTGTATATATATATATATATATATATAGATATATATAGATAGATAGAGAGATAGGAGATATATATAGAGATAAGATATAGAGATATATATACATCTATATATATCTATATATAGATACAGATAGATATAGATATATATATATATACATATATATATATGGTATATATACATATATATATAGATACATATACACATATACATATACACATATATATATAGATAGATATATATACATAGATATATAAATATATATATATATATTTATATATATGTATATATATATATACATATGCACATATACATATATATATAAATATATATATATATATATATATTTGTATGTATGTATATATATATATATATATATATATATATATATAATATATATATATATATATATATATATATATATATATATATATATATATATGTCCACAAAAATCGCTATAGTAACGGACGAAAGATGATTATCTCTTTACTGCGATACGCTACATTCAATTACAGATTGTGGCTTAAGAAATGTTGGGTCAGCGATTTCAAAGCTGAAATAATGAATGCAATCCATTAAAGAGCTCTGAGCCAGGGCTTAGGATAATTGCAGCCAAATCTGACATAGGGTACATCATCTGTGTGTGGTCCTCGCCATTGCTTTTTGTGGCGTCTTGAAACAAAATTATTGATTTACGACGCATGCGTTTGCACCGAATGCTTATGTATAACGTGTCCATTATCCTGTGATTGAATGCGAACTGCTTCATTTAAGTAGTAGTTCTAAATTGCTTGTCCTATAAGTAATTATATTGTGCATCTATATACAGTAAAGGAGAATAAATTTAGTTAAATACTTATAACTGGTGCCATGTTTAAATGTGTAAATATATGTTTAAACGTGAACTTAGGGATTGCATTTTGCCTTGCCATCCTCATATATGACGATTCACTGAAGAAGGGAGAAGAACAAAACATCCGTCTCTTGTACTTGTCGACTCGTGCCCAAATCTTTGATGAGCTCTCGCGCACTTGTTTCCCTATCCGATAGTTATTTCGTGAACTTGAAAATAGCCGTATTGCTCGATAATGTTGTAAATGTTTGATGTTCGGTTATACTTTCAATTGGGACAAAATGTTTATTAATGTTGACGCTATTTGAGGTTAAAACTGCATTGAAGTAATATTTTGTTTGAAATTGCAAATTCATGGAAATGTGCAGTTTATCGTTGTTGGAACAATAATGGTCATATTTTGATAATTTGTTGCGTTGAGGGTGGATAACTGGTGTTCTATCTAACCTGTTCCATACATAATTCATTACATTAGATTATAATCACTGTCAGTCAGCGAAGGTATGTGGACCATTGTTGTTTGAATTGTTCACCGACACGAGAGTAACGTGTCTATCCTATCACATATCACCAATACTCATTCGATAAAAGTTCCTGTTATACATTATTGTCTTGTTGCTTAATTCTACCAACTGTAATGAAGCTGCACCATGGACTTTATGTAATTCATGGCTGAGCCATCGAATATAGCGTGTTGTTACACAATGTATGTCCCCATTTATTCCTTGCAATACAACCTTATATGTAGGCAATCATATAACCGCTATATCTATAATGATATAACTGCTATAGCGGCAGTAAACCACCAAGGCTGGGTTGCCTACAAGAACAGTGCACACAATAGTTTATTGTTTGCTATGGCCTCTCGAAATGTGCAGCAACACGCGAGTGATACATTTACATTACGTTATGTTATTACATTATGTTAGTATTGTGTTCTGAATACAAAGTCATTAGTATCAACCAACAATGGGCTATTGACGTAAAATAAAGCAGATACTAAAAATATTACTGCCATCGTAAGATGGATTATTGTTAGAACAATAGGGGGACCAGCTGCGTTTTGCTTTCGACTAAACATCCAAGGTGTACTTAATCCAATAGCGGAAGTCAAAGCAAGATAAACCCGCTGCTTGTTTAATAATTAAGCGTCATGTTACATATACCGGCTATTGAATCATCCATTAGCAACCAGGACGCTGTTTACAAAGGGAAGTTGCCTGTGAAAACTAAACGTTTTTGCCAGATGGGCTACATATATGACTTCTCCACAAAGAGTCGATTTATAAATCGGAAACACATAATCATGTATATCTGCTCTCATGGATCTCTTCTATTACAACTTTAGAATGTGATGGGTGCTTTTATACATGATATATCCATCTACCGTAATATGACAAAACGAGAGCAGAAGCTTATAATGAAGAGGCTATTACGATAGAAAGAGTGGCATATCGTATATATTTGCTGTAGGCGCAATACCATCATACCCGCCACACCTACCAAATATGAAGGAAATCGAATTCCCTGAAATAAATACTCTTCGCGCATTGTGGTGATTCATCCCGGCTGCACTGATTGCATGAGCAGCCTCTGCAATAGCATCTCTTACGGTTCCGTTCGCCCTTTTCATTACTATCTAAAATTTGATGTTATGTTTTGACTTGAGTGACATTAAATTCGTCCATACATCGATGATGTCGCAACACCAAACTCTTCTGCACATACTGCTGGGATGGACGTTCCTTACGGCTAGCACTTATGTTATGTAATAAGTTTGGACCTCATAGCACCTTGCTCTTGTCGATGATTGAAATGATGTTCTATAGGATATAAACTATTTGAAGACTAAGGCTATCTCAGCCTTGATATGAGCTAGACAGTTCATGAGCATGATTAATTTTGATTGTATTAGCTTCATATCTGCCTATCTGTCCGAATCAATGAGTTAGCTTATCTTCATTCCAATCATCTGATCAATGATGTCACTTATGGGCCGTCAAAAAAACGTTCTCCCTCTATACACTTATAGCGGTGTATCATATCCAATCACTGTCATTCTTAAGATGCCGCCGCAGATAAATATTCTGCTGCAAGATTACAATTAAGCAACTCTACATCTATGCAACATAGTGCGTCTGTTAAGCGTACTATTGTGGAAGCAGGACATATAAAACAACTGAAGATAAATGCGCTAACATTGCAATACTGTCTGGTTGCAATTCATGATATATATACTCTTAATCATATGCGATTTAACTGCACATTAACCGTATATGATCTTGATAACGAATGTCGGTATGGAGGCACATTATACGTTGTTCATTTGCTTACCTTTCTCATCTATTACTGTATTAGTTTTTCTCCAAAGCCATGTCAGCCTCCGCTCACCATCTAAGATCGACAGTGATTCTACAATTAACTTATTGTTGCCGTTTACACACCTACACAACACCACCTCGCGGAAAATAAATATATTGCGTAGTTTCCACCTTTCATATGATAATCCTTAATCTTTGCAGAATTATCTTCTTTTATATATCCCGAGTTCTGATAACATGGCCATGTTATTTGTATTGACTGTTTAGCTGATATAACATTGGTCAGACTGAATCGTCTCGGCTAAAATAACCAATGGTGTAGTAAACAATGCAACAAGCAATAAATGTAATGCTTTTCTCGACAATCGCATCAGGTTTGGTTAGATTGCATCGCGAACTTCTATTCTATTATGATACATATATGCAATTACACGCGTAACTCTTTTTGGGGAAATACTGTTTCAAAGAAAACAAGTTTTCACTTAACCATCATACATTCGCTAATACACTACTATGGCAAGGATAAAGTCACTTTTTATTCGTGTGTGTATACGCAGAGCAATAGTGACAAAACGAAGTCGAGTAATCAGGTTTGCAATATAGGAGAGACGTTCTGTCGCGATTATGGTGCTTAGCATCACAGAACACTCAAGATTTACAGATATGATGCACATCGGTTTATATACCAACAAGTAGCTTTAATGCGCCACTATATTGTGCAGTGTAAGTATAAGACATACCCAATGTGAGCTTAGTTCCAATATATGACGCAATAAATCATATTACATTGCTGTTGTCAATATTTATCACGAAGCTACGTTCTCATAGAACTACATCCATTGTCCATAATAATATAAAGCTATTCGACTTGAAAATGTCATTGTAGTGTGTTGTAAGCTTTCACAATTTACGTCCCGAACAAAAACATCGTTCCATTTAGAATCACAAACATCTCCACCAAGGCACCTCAGAGATGCCGGGAATATATGCTCCTATATATGTATTTCAAACGATTGTGGTTAGTTAAATGGGGCTAGGATGTGTCTGGGGCATTTTAATACAGTAATGACATAAAGCAGGGCAGGGTGTTATATCGATTCGTTTCTGTATTTATATGGACGAGCTGCTCAATCGTCTTGAACGTAGTGATGTTGGTTGTCATGTCGGTCATCAGTTTATGGGTGAATTTGGATATGCTGACGAATAAACACCCCTTGTACCCTCAGTCACTGCTGCCGAGCTTACGATTTCAATATGCGAAGAATAAGCACAAGAATATGATGTGATGTTCAATAGTGAAAAAAGTATATTGCAGTGCTATTATATTCCATAATGTAAAACCAATCTTGAATTACGGCTTGAAAAAAATAATTGTTGCTTGGCGAAAGTGCGTAAGGAGATTTTCTTAAGCTTGATAGGAGAACAAGGTCTCGTTTTTTAACGCTGATTGTCGGCAGACTAGATATATGCACTCGTATCCATAATGTCTCATTCATGAATCAAGTATTAGACAAAACTGGTTATATATTTGGGCATTGCTTTTAAACGACTTGTGAAACAGCACTTATTGTTAAAGTTGTTAATTTTTGGGTTAAATGCAAAATCAGTTACAACCAAAAAGTACGGCTTGCCACTTTGCTCGCAAATGTGAGCTCGTCTGTCGTATCAAATAATTTAAGAACATGTTTGTCTTTCTTAAAGTTAGACTAACAACAAATAAGTTCAATTAATGAAGATAATCTGAATCAGGTACGTGAAGTGTTTTTAAAATTTATTAAAGTATATGCCGAAGACAGGGCGACAATATGTGCTTTGCAAAAACTACGTCATCAGCGCAAAGGCCGCATGTTGACTTCTCTAACACTCCAAGTGGCCGATGCGCTTCATGTGTTTCTATGCACAAAATAATCGCAACTCGATGTATTTAATATTTATATTGCTTAATTTATTTTACTTTGTGTAAACGTCGATTTTGAGAATACATACTACATATATATATACATATATATATATATATATATTATATATATATATATATATATATATATATATATATATATATATATATATACATATATATATATATATATATATATAATATATATATATATATATAGATATCTATATATAGATATATATAGTATATATATATATCCATATATATATATATATATTATATTAATGTATATATATATATCTATATATATATATTAGGATATCTCTTATCTATATATGTGTATATATATATATATATATATATATCTATAATCTATATATAGAGGGATATATATATCAGATATATATAGAGATAGGATATATATAGATATATATATATATACATATATATATATATATATAGAGATATATCCTATATGTATATATATATGTATATATATATATAGTATATATATAGAGAATGTATACTATCCATAGAGGGATATATATATATATATATATATATATGTATATATATAGATATATATCCTCTGAGAGATATATATATATATAGATATATGTATATATATCTATATATATATATTTATATATATATATATATATAGAATATATATATAGAATATATATATATATATATATATATATAGATATATATATATATATATATATGTATATATATATATATTATATATATATATATATTATATATAATGTATATATCCATAATATATCTATATATATATATATGTATATATATATGTACATACATATATATATATATATGTATATATATTATACATATATATAAATATATATATGGATATATATATGTATATATATATTAGTATACATTATATATTATATGTATATATATACATATATATACATATGTGTATTTATATATATAATATATATATATATATATATATATATATATGTATATATATATATATATATATATATATATATATATATATATATATATATATCTATATATCTCTCTATCTCCTATCTATCCTCTCTATCTATCTATCTCTCTCTCTCTCAGGGTTGAAATTAAGATCCGCTTCAAATGACTGCCATATCATCACATTTGCAAAGATTGTGATAACAAGGGAGACATTCATAGCAAGACTCATTATTTGAGTTCTCAGGATAGCCACAATATTCCATCGTTAATCGCACAATGCATCCAATAAGATTGACTATGGAGATTATTTACTCTTAATCGTCACATAAATGTAGCATACATCAATAGTGCATAGCAACCATAGATCAGGGTATGCCTGGTAAGCCAGGCAAAAAATAAGTAGGTTATTCGTGCAGCGCTGGGTCTCATCAGTGCCTGATCAGAAACACCTATAACAACCACAAATCAGCTTACATTAAACAGCAGAGCAGCACACGAGGTATATGACACACAAGAGAAATAACCATCATATCAAATCACTATCATTGGCAACCAACATATTTTTAACCAGCTTTACGATCTTTTCAGTGCTTTAAAAAATAATCTTTCCGAGCGGCAAAACCAGGCTGTATTGGCATCGACTTTGGTATTAGCCATTTATAGCTGCAATGTAAAGGATTGTCGCAAATTTACACAGGTCTTCTTGAGGAGTTAACGCCTGTCTGGATCACAGTTTTGTTATCGTATGTCTCATTGGATATGTGAGGGGTGCCTTTTTTGTGTCAATAGATTTGAGCGATATTCATCCATTGTCCAGAGCTGGTACTTGAGTGACTGTAAGATACTATTAGTCTTCATTACGGGGGATTGGTGGGAAGGGAGACTCAATGGCTACAAAAGGCAGGGATCTATTTGCTATCATTTTACAAATGTCTGACAGGCTGTATTTCTTCGCTACCATTCAATGTCGGCTAAGACTATAATGTCACATATATAGTACGACATATTTTGAAGAATAAAATCATGTGTGAAGTTAAGTCATGAGCGACGGTACGTCGGTAGTGTATGTGATGATGCAGGCAAGATGGAGTAAGGTTTATGAGCTGTATTCTACAAATATATATTTTTGAACCCATTTTCAGTTGAATCTAAATAGCCAAAGAGCAAATCATGCTGCATGATGGGTTTACTGAATCACAGTTGACGGTAGTCTATAGGTAGTATATATATGGCATGATAAGCAAACTTTCGTTCGATCCTACGTTTAGTTTGTAACCTAGAGCTTACAGATCGCGTTATAGTTCTCCCTGTTGGTTTTCGTCCTCTCCAACACATGAACATATATTTGACACATTGGAAGGAATAGTATGGATCGCCGGTTTGCACACAAAACATGCAAATCCAAGCAACGAGATTGTAAACTTTTCTCAGCTTCTTCATGAGTTATATGATTGGCTCGTTGCATGTGTTGTTGGTAGCTCCTGTCATAGATGGTTGATTAATAGCTTCTTAAAAAGCGTCATGATATAATAAGAAACAACTTAAATATGTTGAATACGAATGTGTGCGTGATGAGCTAAGTATAAATATGTGTTATAATCGAAACTAATCGGATAGAAATTAATATGGCATAACAGCGATCAATAGTATTGTCATTGTTTCATATTACTTCCGTGGACGTACAAGAGGAATTCTAGGTGGCGCCGCGATGGCTATATCAAGCAAGGAGCTCAATTGATTGCCTTAATTAATCGTCATAATCAGAATAGCAAAAATTACAATGACTGGAGGGCAGTAAACAAAATCTGTTCTCCGCCGATAGAACGCAATTTACAGGCTTCATTACTTGTCTTTTATGCGTTTGCATCATAACAATGTAATCATTATTGTATAACAACGCGAAACAGACACAGAAGCAGGCAAATTATTAGGAAAGGCCCCATTAGTAACATATGTGCAGAAGCATTGTTCTAGATGCAATTATATCGTTAGTGATATTTTTTCGATTCGTCGAGACTAACAATAATGAACCCAATATTTTATATTCGTTGCTTGTCAAAGAATGCACCGCCACTCAAAAGAAATAAATGAATATTCAGTATCGTTTTGCGTCAATGCTGATCAAGATGAAAACTCTTCAAGCAACGTCGTTACTACCGAGATAATCAGAAAACACATAATGATGCTTTTGAATACTGAAATAGAAGGAGCTGAAAGAAGTTCAAATCATCCAATTGAGACATGACGGATTTGGCGTAATTGCAACGGGAATTTCCAAGCTGAGCTTTGACACGTTGTTTGATGTAAGGTTATAACAAATATGCACAAATATGCTAAGAAAATAACTGTGTGTAATATATTATCATATATCTTGCTAGAGAAAAATCGTCTGTTGGTCAAAGATTGTAATGTAGTTCAAGCATATAAACCACTCATAATATATCAGTTACAATAATTCGCCGAAGTACTCCGAGGTGAAATGGCAAAAGCATTGATATATGACCGCAGAAATATAGAAATTGGTGCGTAAAACAATTCTCAAAATATATTCATACATATATCTATTGCAATATATTAACACCTTCAAGCCGGGCTATTGGTTAAACGAAACATTCCCTACCTTTATACAGCATGATAAATATCTTTATAACACAAACTTTATATTTCGCTATTTGAAATAGAGTGTACGATGAAACCATTGTTTTGTGAGACCCGCTTTGCACAGAAACTGTTGCCCATCAAGCACATATTGTTTAATGCCGCGCAATGTTCACGCTTTTATATGTGCGAACCGTGTTGATTAATACATTACTATTACAATATGATTATCCATTGTATCGCTTCGATTCAATATTAAAAATGCACAAATAAGCGCTACGCGCAGTAGTCCTGTAAATATTCAGGGTAGTTCTGAATTACAGTTTTAAATAGTTCCTTAGAGCGTTGTCATGGATGGGTGTACCTTGGTATAATATTCCTCATCGCATAGTATGAGACAGAGATGCAACAACAAATCCGATTCCATCCATGGGTAACACCTGGCAGCTGACAGTCGGAGTGTACATTTGCGTTTCCACGAAGTGACAATACTGTCCTTGGTCTGAATGATTTAATTCTGATAAATATATATATATATATAGAATATATATATATATATATATATATATATATAGATATATATATATATAGATATATATATATATATATATATATATATATATATATATATATATATCATATATATAGATATATATCTATATATACATATATATATACATATATATATATATATATATATATATATATATATATATATATATATATATATATATACATACATATATATATATATATATATATATATTTATATTTATATATAAATATAGAGAGAGAGTCCTGGGGGATGTGGCGAACAGTGTGTAATATTGTGCTATCATCGCCAAGTGGCGGGTTTTTCCAAGAGCAGGGGCCCTCCCTACAACCAGTTCCGCTTAAGTCTACCATTTTCAAAGAACCCCACAGGATGCTTTTATCAGACTGTTATGGATGCAGCTGTGTTTAATATGACAAGTTTAGAAACGTATTAGTATCAACGATCAGCGCATTAGTGAATATCATATGAACTGCCCGTGTGCAGCACGCTTACTCAGAGCCAAACGGACTTCAATTTGTCCTGACATGGATAAATTCAAAATCAAAATATGGCTATGCATGAAAAAGTGTCTGGCAATGGTAATCTGTAGGGGTTTTAACAATCAAGGCACTTACAGGAGCCGGGGTAACCACGAAAAGATGAGCATCTGAACATTTCAATCGCGTATAAAATCTTTGCTTACTGCACGTCCTTATATGGCCGCTCAAGTCGTAGCTTTTAGGGTTTGCTTTAGGAGTGTGTTTGTCTTCGATGATATACGTTTAAACACTCTCTGATCAGTAGGTTGCAATTGGCTAAAGTTGCTGTTCATTATTACATGGGATAATCCAATCAGACTATTTGTCACAGCGATTATCAATATGTCACCCTGATAATCATAACTTGAAGAGTCACACTAAGACTAGATCCGTTAGTCGTCACCACCTTTGCTTATCGCAACACATTAAATGCACTAAAAGACAAAATAACGGCTTTGGGATGGCATAACGCGACTGCTATACAGAAACTATGGTAATCCAGATTGTCAACATTCTTCCTGTAGACAATCGATTTCAATTTAAGACAGCGTCATATCACTACTGCAACCGTCATGATGGTGGGTAAAGCCTCATATAAGTTGTCATCAGTAATCAGGGGTTATTTGTAAGTGGGTTTAGAGCAGAACCAGAAATATGAGATATTCATTCGGGCACCAATACACTTTGATGATCAAATTATTATAGCGCTTCTGATTAATTAAGTTGCAACGAAAAATGTAAAGTAAAATGCCATTTTGTAAGATTTATAATTTTCAAGGAATAAATAGAAAGGATGGCCGAATTTTACCTTGATGGATAAAACAATATAATTTTGTACTGAGAATTAAACTGACACTAGGATCAATCCTATTAACATGCTACGTGCAACATTCTGGGCAAACAAATCGAGTTAATACGTATTACATAGGGATGTCCCCTGACCAAGGACACTCAACACGCTTTGCCGCAAATCTTAACCCCATCTCTGGCAGACAGCAGTTGTCATCCCTTTACATGGCGTGATTGGATCTTTGATCTCTGTTTGTTATGTGCATATGTAACTTTCGCCCAAACCTACAATGGAGGGCAGGTGCAATTAAATAAAAAACATTACCGTAATACCTTAGTTGCTCTATGATTGAACAAAATTGAAAATAGCAGATTTGTTTTTGTCTTTTTATTTGGGATTTTATCTTCTTTTAAATCAATACGCCTAGCATCACTTCAGCTTTCCGAGTTTTGTGCATCATAACCGATGTTTCTTGATACATGTTTGCTTTTGATTTATCTATTCGTCATTGTAGTGGTTTTGAAATGTCAATGGTGGATAATGTTTTGATTTGTGAAGCATATTGATACCAAATCGATAGGTCAACTATTAGTTAAATGTCCTATAGTAATGTAATTCATGATTCCTCCGCAAATACATTGTAATTACTTCATTTTACTTATCGATCTCGCAATGTCTGACATATAATCTACACATTTAATAGTGTAAATATCATTGTCGTAGCCTATCAGGTTAAGAACCGCTGTATTCACGTCTAAGATGTGGTGAAACTAGTCACCTTGTACATGCACAATGGCTCTCCAATCAATATGCGCCGAACAATATGAATGGGGAAATGCCGAGATTCAAGCATGTTTATGTTTGAAACGAAAGCATCCATCTTGACTAATTTGCGCTGTTACGGCCGGCTTAACACTTCACTTCCGCCCTATAACAAATGTCATAGCATCAGTGGCACGAAACGTTGATACCTTAGCACGTGGCTATTTCATCAACCACCGCTTGACACGGACATGCGTTTTACATCTATAAACTATGTAAAATCAAGCAAACCAAAAAACTACGCACATCAAATGTCTGACCGGTCTTTAATTATATTACATTGATCAAACTGTCGATAATAACAAATAATAAAGGTTATACTTTATCGAATATTGCTCTTTTATGGCATAGGAATCAAAACTTCAGTTACGCCTTCCTTTTATATTATCACATGCATTAAATGAATATAAAAGACTGTTTGTCTCGACTATTACCACACGATCTCAAATTGATCCTTATGGTTAGCCCCTTTACTAGATTATTAAAAGAACGTAGAATGTAAGGTAAGTTAAGGGTTAAACGGCACACCATCACTAGTATGTTATATGGTGAAGATCCGATTACATGAAGGAGTGAGATCCAATTGTGATAATATATTCCAAAAGATAAAACAATGTATTGTAATGTATGACAGAAACACCAAACATTTTACGAATAGTCATCAATTCATTTTCCTGCTATATCACATAAAACACAGTTGATGGTGCGCCATCGATCATCAAAGTTGAAGTACATTGCAGTACAATACCGAAACCCTACAAACATCGGGTACGGGCAAACAACCCGAAATAGGCATGATACAGTCGAAAATTTCAGCAAAGATAAGTCTGTAACAGACTTTATTTCTGACGTCTTGGTGAGTAATGAAAGACCAAAAAACTCGACCCACCCGATTCTTGTGTCATTGACCTACAATCAGAATGAAGGAGGCAACGATATAACATTCATAAAGGAGAACCTGGTTCAGACTGACAACGTAATGTACCCGATCCAATCGCCGATTCAGCATAACGAAAAAATCTAATTGACGTTGCGTTGGTGACAAACTAACAATGTCCCGATCCCAACCCTCTAGCATCTGTTGCTTATTCCACATTCATGGCCATAAGCAATCTTTGTATGGCGACAATGACTTATCAAATATTGCCATATCAGACATAACTACTGAACTTACAGAGATCACTAGGCATTTTCTATAGAGCACTGTGTGACATGATGGGGCGACACCGCTGCCTGGGGTATGTTCTTCTTGATGTTATCAATATTATGTGGTCTACTCAATTAGCCGATTTGTTTATCGACATTACCCTCGAATAAGGAATATTAAGCATTCGGGCTAACCTCATAGTGGTAGGTTTATATTATGATGTAATATACTAGACGCTCTACTAACCATTGTCAAACTGTCAAAGTCTGAATTATGCCAAATTATCATTTTCCACAATACAATAATTTGGCAAAGAGCTATGGCAATAAAATATGTCTAAGCGTTAGTGCTTCATTTGTCACTATATGTATGGTATCCATTTTTGCTTATTGAGTTCGGATCTATAATTTGGTCGGTACACAGCAATGTGACGCAGAAGTTGGTTACAGCGATCATTAATTACCCATAATATATCTAAGGGTCAGTAAATATAATTGATTTACTTACTGCTTCTAGATTATGTACTATCTACAAGGGTACCGACGTTCATCAAATCAACGTTAGCAATCACTTTCGCAAAAAATAAACCATTGCTACTCCAGCGTATGCAGCCAGGAATCGATGAATCCAGAAACGTTTATCGAGTAATCATACAAAAATCTGATGGTTCATCCATCATGCATTAATATTACAAAGGCCTGATCATAGAAACCCAATATTTGCCCATAATTGCATACAGGTATTGATGGCCAAGATGATGCATCGAAAACAAATGCACCTGGTACCCCTTTTTACAACCTAATGCTTGCTGCAAGCACCTCTATAAGAATGTTTAATTGTCTCCTCACAGATATCAAACAGTTTGTTTATCCTGTTCTAAGTGAGACATTCTGTAAAATATTCAAATCGATAGTGCATCAACATGAATTGATCTTGCTATCAATTAAGATATTTACCTCTCACAGGCGTAATACGTAATTATATTTTGTCATTAGGCTCTCTTGAGGGGCCGTTACACACTGTATGTGCTATATTTGCTACATTACTCAGTCTGACCAAGGACTCTTTTGTTGCATCTGGCAAATGAATTGCAACCAGACTGACAGACACCAGCCGTTTTCGTTGGGTAGTTATTCATTTATCTCTATCTCGCATTAACATACGTATCCTGCCCCGTTCTTATAAATGCCATGGGAATTATTTTTGATAAACAGTTAATTTGCGTATATAGATAAAAGATTGATGACAGTTTGCTCTAATGTGCAAAAAGTTGGGAATGCTTTTATGAATGGGTATTTAATTGTGCATCAGTCGCTACGTCATTGGCAAAGTGGATTGTTGAAGAGAGTTGTCATGGCAACAAAATGGACATGCTTACCCGAATAATGCCACTGCATGACTACCCTTCGTTTGTTCAACCTATTTGTTGGGACACGGATGTTAAAATGCAACTTCAAAACACTATCTAGACAAGATTATGTTATACTGCGACTATTTTTCATGATTCGGTCGGCTCGGAATAATGTTGCTAAAATTATTTCACCTTCGATAAACATCTAAACCAGCTTTAGCAGGTAGAGCTCACAAGTCCATTGTTTGAGCTACTGAAAATGTGCAATTAACGTACCTTCATGATAAAACCAAGGTGTTTGTTTAACCATTTGTACAAGCAACATTTGAGTTCGCCTTATATACAAGCTTGAAATTAGCAAATAACAATAATACTTATGGTACAGCATTTCGTAAGCTTGAACTTCCTTGATATTTGTATTTGCAATATTGCAAGTATGGCAACGTGTTAGTTCCAACGATCAGCGACACGTGTGCATTTGAATATCACATGTACTGTCCGTGTGCGGCACGCTGACTCAGAGACATGCAGACTTCAATTTGTCCTGCCAAAATGCAACGTCACAAGTATTCTTTGTCACCATTTGTTAGCTTCCTGAACCCTATTAGTCCGTTTATGTCATTCAGGGCAAATTGACAGTGTGCCATTTGTCATGTGACGCTGGAGAGAAAGATGACCTTTAGAGGTAAAGGTTGTATGCCTTATTGCTTTCATCGGAGAGAGATGGAGAGGGCGATCATCGGGAGTTAGCAGAGGTTAGCAGTGCAAACAAATGCAATGTAAATATACACATATATATATATATATATATATATATATATATATATATATATATATATATATATATATATATATATATATATATATATATATATACATATATATATATATATATATATGTATATACATGCATATATATATATATATATATATATATATATATTTCAATATATATAAATTATATATATATATATATATAAATAATATTTATATATATATAGGTATACATATATATATATATATATCTATATATATATATATATATATATATATCTATATATATATATATATATATCTATATATATATATATATATATATATATATATTTATATATATATATATATATGTGTGTGCTTGTTTACGTGTTTGCTTACTTTACGTGGCGCCGTGTAGTATGGTTAGTGAGGGTTATTCATTGCTAAATATACACATCTGACAAAAAACCATGATCACTTACCTAATATAATCACGAAAATAACAGCTTCCCAAATATATTCCACTTGTACCGATTGCCGTAATAGTTCTGACGCAGCATGCAGACTTTTCAGTGTCAATGAGATCTCCATTGTTGGGAATAAAATGGGTTTACATCAGTTTGCCAATTTTGTATGGTGCAATGCAAGTATTCTTGCTATTGACGCTTTACTTTGAATATTATGTATATTCATAGGACCTCTCTCAAGAAGGGAGTATGAGGATACGTTTGGATGTAGTGTGAGTCATAATCAGGTATTCAAGCGTCGCTGAAAAACATGCGGAAAACCTATCATACTTTACTTATAAAAACATTGCTTATGCAAGCAATAATAGGGGAGTAATCACTTTTACACATTAACGTTGTTTACATACTAAAAGCTGAGATTGCTTGTAAATAAGAAAACGACCAAATAAGAGGAATTCGTGTCGCTGTTCGTAGGTTTACACACAGAAATTACATTTGGGGACCAACCCGAGAGTAAATGTGCCCATTACGGCTGAGAAAATGATACTTTTGCCTTCAATTTTTTCAATATCACACTAATGCAGGAGAGTAAAGTGATTTGCGTTCCCACAGGTATAACGAGGAGATGAATACAAAGTAAGTGTTTATATCAATCTTCCTGAGTGGAATGAAAAGTGTGTCGAGAAGATGCTTTCATATTTGTGTACTGTTTCCTTTAACATTTGACAGATGCATGCTTGGTTCCGTCTGGTCGTATTATGTAGATTTCGGTGTTGCTGTTTATCAGCTACAATACCTCGACCGAATCGAGAGGTAAGCAATCTACGATACTGAGATAAAAAGTTGCTGGACAACAAAATTACAAAAGCACCAAAAGTAAAACTTGTATGTATCACTATCAAATTAAAGAGATAACTTGCCGCGTCATCGTTCCGCTATTTGTCCATTACCGGTGTCCTAACACATATTAGTGGTCAAAGAATGCAATGCTAAATCGTGTGTGACGACCATCTTGCGATATGTATCATTTGTGTGATGCGCTCTGGGTAAAAAGGTTTAATGACTTATTCTTTGTCTCAGTCAAGTCACGGTTGTCTACTACACCTAACACTGTGTAACCACATCTAAGGCACAATTTTCATGGAATGGCCCAAAATTATAACTGCGATATAAGAATAAACTTAAATGAACTTCAATGAACTACCAAACAACATTTTCTATGTGTCTAGGCTTCATATTGCGGATCATCTCTAAATTATAGCTTGATCATGGTTGATGGGATTACAACGACAACCATAACTTTCACTTTAGGTTATGCTTCCTCATCAATCCTGAATCGCACGAATTATATATATATATATGCGTAAACGTTTATATATATTCATTTGTATATATATACATACATATATATATATATATATATATATATCATATATATATAAAACGTTTATATATATATATATATACATACATATATATATATATATATATATATATATATAAATATATATATATACATATATGTATTTACATATATATGCAAATATATCTGAAAACACATATATATATATATATATTCATATTTATATATATATCATTTGTATATATATACATATATATATATATATATATATATATATATATATATATACATATATATATAAATATATATATATACATATATGTATTTACATATATATGCAAATATATCTGAAAACATATATATATATATATTCATATTTATAAGAAAATATATATTTATATACATAATAAGGTAAGTGTACAATTGTATATATATATATATATTGCATATGTATATATTCATATATATGGATTTTTATATTGACAAAAACATATACATATATACATATATGTTTTTACATATATATGAAAATATATCTGAAAAATATATATATATATATATATATATATATATACATATTTATAAGAAAATATATATTTATATATATAATTAAGTGTACATTAGTATACATATATATATATATATTGCATATGTATATATTCATATATATGGATTTTTATATTGACAAAAACATATACATTTATATATATACATTATATATTGCATAAATATATCTTTATTTCTATGTAAATTACAAACAAATATGTTTAGATATACATATCTATACACCTGTATATAATATTCATATACAACCGCGGACATCGATTTATGTGAATACAAGTTACGCCCGCACACACCGGAAATTGATTATTGCATGGACCGACATAAGAATATTTTATACAGAACGTCGTTTGATGTTTTCATTGAATAAGTTTTTCTAATGTAGTGTGATAAACGTGCACGATACAGGATGGCATTGATCTTCCGTGTCAGTGGCGTTATGTATGTATGTATATGTTATACATTCATCCAGATTTGGACCTTTCCCACAAACATCTTTGTTCCACCATATGTCGTTCCTTTCTACGTTGTATTCAAAATATTTTGCAAAACTATCTTTAAATGTAACGTTCTATTTATAGAGCTTAGGTAGTGAATTGATGTCAATCGTAGTCATGAACTTAACTTGTTAATTCAGCAGCAGTAAAACTAAGCTGTAATTTATTGTACGACGTTAATATATATATATATATATATATATATATATATATAAATATATATATATATATAGTAAAGTTATTTCATCATAAAAATATGACATATAGTCATAAAAATATGACAATATAGTAAAGTCGCGATCAGTCATACAATACAATGTCTATACAATCATTTTACATCGTGATAGCAGAATATAATATAGAATCTTAATTGATAAGAGAACATAATCAGGTTACTCAGTACAAAGAAGACTAATTATGTTCGCCAGATTGGAACGATCCACCCCGACCGTAACGTGATGCATTCTTACGAATTCCCGAATGGCAGTAGCTGTGACCATGTCAATAGCATCATTAGAATCTGGAATCCTCAGGGACCCATATCCTATTGAATGGCGGGACCATGAAAAGTGGTCAGCAATGTGACTAATCGTATTAGATACGGCTGAACCGCTGCCAGCAAGGGCTAGACAGCCACTTAATCTATATAAAACCTTTGAAGATGAGAAGGCAGCACGCACAAAAGAAAGATATCTTGCTAATAGCTGGGATTCAATGCCTCTGTCATCACAGATCCCGGGAAGTAAATTGCAGTGGGTGATGTTAGGGATCCCCCAGACCAGTCGCACACACTTGCGCCAAGATGTGAACAATTCATCAACAAAGCGACTATCAAAGTCCCAAAGTTGAGATCCATGGGCAATGACACAATGCGATTTAAAACGTTTGTATCGAACCTCCGGAGGGCAGAAATGAAAACGTGACAACAATACATTGGTCCGACTTAGTATATCAGTGGTAGACCGATGTATTGTTGCAGACTTAGAGTTAGCTGACATGAGATTACCTAGGTGAATAGCACTCTCTGATAAAGGGACATTGGCACCACAAAAGTCAATAGAACCCCCAGCCCGCGTCCGACCTCGAGCAGAGTACAAGAGGTACTGAGACTTAGCTTCATTAAACTTGAGACTCAGACTCACCGCGTACTCAGCTGCGAGATCCAGCATACGGGAAAGGGCAGACTTACATAGTGCCAAAAGAATTATATCGTCAGTATACGACAGTGCACCTGCAAACAAATGGCCAAAATGGCAGCCCACTCCAGAATTTTGAAGAGCGAATAGCAATTGTTCCGCGTAAATGGAAAATAGAACCTGTCTCTTACCATTACTTAAAGCAAATGGCTCAGACAAGGTGGCATATTTCATCTAACATGGGCAGTCTGACAAACATGTAAATGTAAGAGTAAACGACTAACAAGTGAGCAAAGGCCCCTACTTAGCAGTTCAGAAAAAAGCGTGGTATAGCAAACACAATCAAATGCTTTGCTAGCATCTAAGAGCATGACATGCACGTCATTATCTGCATTTAAATAATGCTGGATGACTTCACCTTCAACAAACGTACACGCAGAGGTCGATAGCCCCTTCTTGTACCCAAATTGCAAGTCAGAGGTCGAGAGCTTATGTCGATGTGTTTCGAGTATAGTCAGCTCAAAGAGTTTACTAAAAGGGCTATTGAGCGCTATCCCTCGGTAGTGTGAAGAGTCATTTAATGACTTCTTCAAATTCTTCGGGATAGGCACGATAGTCGCATTTAGCAAGATCTAAAGGCAGTGCCATGACCCAAAATGGTGGAAAAAAGCAAGGCAATATGAACAAAAATTCATCACATGTGTTTAGTAAGTGATCAGTGGTGAGCGTTCCATCACATGTACCAGGTTTTAGCAATTTCAGGGCTCTCCGGACGTCCGATACAGAAATAGTATGAGAACAATATCAGTTCGACGAACAACACCCAGTCTCAATTTTGTCACAGACCTCAGATTCAAGACGGTCCATTTCGTCCCTATCGAAGGATACACTATTATAAAGATTCTCCCATATGCGACGTTAATTTACAAATATGGAGCTCGTTAAAAACAATAAATAGCAAATGATATTTGCTGTTCACTCTGATCTCCGCACAACACAATCATTTTAGACTCGATTTCTAAGCCGAAGATTATATAAAATCTATTATGCTTGCTATATGCTATATAGGGTGGTCAAATATTATTGATCTATGGTAATTATGATTAGCCTTTGATACTCACTTCATCAAATATGTCACCTATTTTCTACCACTCACAGCTAACCGATATGAAGCTTTATAGGAAAAATGTCATCCTTAGATAGAAAAGTGGCTATTGTAGATTTGCGTGTATTGACCAGTATACTGTGCAAGTGGTGCTAGACTAGGACTCGCCATTTGAATAAGTGAACTGAAGATCTCAGGGTATACAACTGTAAGAATATCAGGAACATGTCAATGAATATGTGTGAAACCCAAGCATGGTTAAAACTGACGCGTCTTCAGAAGGAAAATGGGAAGCCATTGATGTACTTAAACGGTCAACCTTAAGGAAAGCTAAAAGTGTTCAGGCGATATTATGAAGTATCTACACAATTGCCTTCTATATGTAATTATTCTATCTCGGCAACTACTAATGTAACTTGTTTAAAAGCATGTTGCACCAAAGTGTCCAGAAGAGTCGTTTGAAAGGTAAATGTGGGTATGTATTATTATAATCGAATATCTATACACCTGACATCTTAACAAATAAGACGTGTACTGCACATGAAATTGCTGTTAAATGTAACGAATATAAGACATATATTGTGAAGAGGTAGCAGCGGTCTACCCAGGTGCACACTCTGCCTGATCCATCGGCTCCTTCGCCAAACAAACTATCCAGCATCCACCACTGCCATCAATACCATGAAGTAATATAATATAGGATGCAACTGTTCTTTTGACGTGTAGGGACAAGTAGAGGTCGGCATAGGCACTGGGTAAGAAAGGCATAGACGTGGGAGGACGCGGAGGAAAGGCGCTGCATGTTCCTGCGGTTGTTCCTGCGTTACGCCCTTCTGCCTCCGTGTAGTATATATGTCACGGGTGTCATGTAACATTCGTGCGGAGTTAACAATTAGTCCTTACCCCGTTGTGGTCATAATGCAGAGGAGCATTGTTTGTATTGAACAGCCTGAAGCAATCGAGTGGGCTTTGCTCCCACGGCGTACTATGCGTTCTTGCCAGGTTTGAGTGACGTTACTCTATCGTAATACGAACGCCATTTGAGTACGTGTTAGTGTCACAGGTCTCACACACGTACAGTGAAATCACACTGCGTTTCATTGGACATATCATTTATGCGTCATGAATACGAAATATGTAATTATAATGTATATATTCACAAATATTAGTTTTTCAATGCCATTGTTGTCAATATGAAATGTCGTGTGTCGGCGAAGGCAATCAACAACATTTGCATAACTTTTTGTTTTTATCGTACGCTTCTCGTCGTCACCTCAAGCTGATAATTTCTCGAGTAGTTTGTTGTCTTTGTTCATACCTTATGTTTATGAAGTGATAAAAGGAACCCAATTTTACAAAATTACGTCCTGCTGGGCGGAGTGCGGTGCATTATATCAGCTAACATTGTCCCATATAAACCGATATGCCGTTGAATCCCAGAGCCTGTTGGTCACTGCTCGGCAGACCATTATGTCCCACAATGAGTGCTAAAAACCATGCAAGGTCCAATTGTACATCCGCATCACCTGCTTTCAAGAAACAAACTGTTTTGCTAATAGGTACAGAAACTAGATACGTGCATAGCTGCCGTTATTTGGTTGGATGTCAAATAAACGTGGAATCGATGCATATCTAGAACCATCTGCAGGGGTACTTTTCATTGCAATTGTTGAGCTTGAAGGGATCCTGAGGCTCACAATATGAGTCCCCAAATGTGACAATCACTACTATTTCTGTTTGGTGCTCAGAACAAAAACGACAACGAGCTTGATGAAAATGGCAACCAATATGCCATTTGGCCACGAGGGAACAAATTTAAAGGAAACATATAAGGAAATAAGGTACAAATATGTCTAAGTATTTTGTAGCCATGATACCTTGTCGCTTTCCTTTTCTTTACTCGGCGACCAGTGACCCGAATACAAAGTTCATATACACTTACTAAACTGGTCTCTAATTGCAAATTTATTTAGGTTGCTTTTAGAATTTTTTTTTTATAATTTCAAGATAATGAGTCAAGTATAATATTGACGCACTTATATATCAAACATGGCTTCTTGGAAGAATTGGAAAGCGATTACTAAACTATTTTTAGAAATGTGAATCAATAATAGGTCAGGTTTTGAGTTTTGTGATCAAATGAGTCATAATGATGTTACTCCGACCTTAAAAGACGATGGATGGCTTTGGACAATTTGGACGTATTATCAATGACTAACTCAGCCTGGGGAAGCACCGGATGAGAATGTTGTTGGTATAAATCGTATGTCAGCAATAGCTATTATTTATTCGCTCTATCTCATATAAATTTATATCTAAAACGGCACGTATGCTACTGCAGCGCCATAGGTTTTATCTGAAAACTTCGGAGTCATTCGAATGGCAGCAATTGGTTCGGCTACAACCTTATGTGCGGGTTCGGGAAAGCATAGACAAGAGAATGGATATGACAAAACTCTAAAGGGTTGAATGAGACAGAAACGCGATATCTGACTTCAAGGATGTATAGGCGGGATGAATATCACTTAGTCTGCCAGAATGTTGCCCGAAGATAATGGACAAAAATGTCTGGATGACTCGTGCTATTCCCTACTCTTATGTAGACAAACTGAGTGGAATTACAGATAATACGATTCTTTTAGCCCCGGGAGAAACCACAAAGTCGGGTGTTTAAGTGACAAAGGGAATAGCGTGAAGACGGGTTAGATTAGATAATGTACAAATCTCATCCAATTTAGACAAAAACCCATGAGGCATATGAAGAGTGGAAGACGATAGAAACAGGACAATGTCAGTAAAATCCACTATGAAAGTTCAGCAAGAGTTATTAGCGTAACGTCTGCTCATGCGACCGAAGAAGTACTCAGTACTCGATGCAGGATATTCAGGTATTTGCATAATAGGAATGTGTGCATTGGATGTCAGATGCAATTTGCCACTTCTTTTGTTATATTAGTAGATAGGGCATTACATAGTTTGAAATGGATAGTTATCATGACCCAGTGAAAGAACGCGGTTTTCATAGACCTTTTATTCTGACTCATCTAGACTATAACTTAACAGTACTACAAATGTCTTAAAAATGTATTTTATGTCCATGTCCTCGGATATTTATATCGGGGTTAATATATGTGTGCTGGCGCGTTGATTTCGTTACACGCAAACTCAAAACTATTCTTCAATTTCTTTGAGAGAGTTGATGTGTATGAACAATTTTACCAGAGGCTATGTCATTCCATTGTCTGGTTATTTACCGATGATTATCGGAAATGGCGGGATTTATTTCTGGACATAATTTTCTCGGAGCGAGCAATGGATCACCTGATTATCAGCTATTTGGACAGTGGTTGTTTGAGCCGTAAAATAACGCCGATTACTCGAGAGAAGGCGACATACGTGCGACCTTAAATACGTGTTCCCACCCAGACGTCATTTTATAATAATTGCAAATTCAAGTTTAGGCAGCATGCAATTGTATTGCAGGGGTAACCCGTGGCGACTTCAGTATAAATGAACCACACTATGATCGCCTCTTCCAAGAGATTTGTCTATCACTACCACCGTTTCCGTCATGTTTGTATATGAAAAGTAAAATAACAGCAGCATGATAAATGTTAAGCTGCACGCTATAGGTCGTTATGTCTATCTGTCACACCAGGACCTGACAATAGCTTTACCAACGAGCCACAGTAGGAGACATTAGCTTGGGAAAAACGAAAACAAGGAAATGAAAGAGGTGGTGACGACGGAAGCACCTGAGTTAGGCGAACGCGCGACCTTGAATGCGTGTTTCCCAGACGATATGCCTCACATCATATATACAGGGTCTGTGACGAGCGAGATTCAGCGATATCCTTATGAACCTTTGACGAGCGAGTGTGTTGCTTTGATTTATTAAGGTTGTTCGAATGTTAAATATAAGCTGTCCAGCAAATGGATACAAAAAAAAAATGTACACTAGAAAGATAAGAATCAATTCTACCATCTCTATTCATGTACTATGTTAATAAAACGGCTCTTTATTCAACGTGAATGAATCCTTGACAATTATGATTGACCCGGTATGTATAGAGAGTTTTTGAAACCCAATCCACTATATATATATTAATCTTGTCATGCATCACAGTTTGCATTAAACATACAAATTGAAATAGCCAAATATGAGTTCATCAGTATTGGCGGTTAATGATGGCATATAGGCATAACAATAATGACATGATAAATACAGTGTTTGTGTTCAAATATTGAGTAGACATTGGCAAAGCATGGCTCCAAGTCACTTCGTTGGCATCACCAAACATAAAGATATATGAGCATGATAATCATGTGCCTTGTAAGCGCGCAGCATGCCCACTAAAAACTAACTCTTGTCCAGGACTAGATTATCTCCTATTAAATGTTTACAATATGAGATCAATTTGATCATGACAATGACTGACAAAGTAGTCCGAATATAGGCCACAATCAACTGGAAAATGAAGCGTATCACTCATCAATGTAAACTAAAGTTCTGATAGATAATACAGAACCACATGCAGTATTAGTGGACAATGCTTCACTTTAACACAGAAATAAAAATCGTGTTCCTGTAAAGGAGAATGAGGGAGTGAGCTGTCGGGTCCAACGAATCTGCCTCCGTGCTGCCTCCTAGTGACGGTGAAGAGGAATATGTCTACGATGACTACCGCAGCCGTTCTAAATGAGAATAGTGTTCCAACAACCAAATGTGCGCACCAACTTGGCCGCGCCCGACGAATAGAACGCATGCTTTTTCCAAAGTTTATCTATGAATAATGGCTAAATCATTTTTATATATCGAGCTAATTTCATTTAAAGCGACTTATCTTTGATAGTGATATAATATGGCACAGTAATATTAATGACTATCATTCTAAGCACCACTACCAAAGGCATAGAAACGGACACAATAACCGCGTTAATCACAGAAATCCACTAATTAACCAAATGCAATAATTTGTCGACCGAAACGGTGAGACCTTTTGAAAAGATCATCTATACGGACATCAAACAAATCAACTTAATGGCATGTAGATTGCAGCCAAGGAATGGTCGGACATATGATGATCAGAGCAATCGAGTCGAATCAACTATGCTATCCATTATTGTTTTCCCTTGTCTCACTAACAAGTTGATCGATAATAGAATATTGTTCGTCGCAAACATGTCCATCATTGCAACAATAAGGATAACATGTTAAATTACAGTGTTAAATCAATTATATTTTTTTCAAAAATAAGTATATATACACATACACATACACACACACACACATATATATATATATATATATATAGATATATATATACATACCTCTATATATGTATCATATATATATATATATAGATATTATAATATATATATCTGTATATATCAATATATATATATATTATATATGAGGGGATATATAGGATAGTATATATATATATATTTATATAGATCTATGATATATCTATATATATAATTTATATCCCTATGCTTAATTTTATCTTATTACAATGCTTTTATATATATAAATTTGCGCGGATATAAATTCCCTCGCATGATTCTTACAACACTTTTGTATAATAAAGTGCTCGGCATATGGTCTCTTTTTTAAATCTCGCAATGGTCTATCAAACCCAACAACTCAATCAAAATACTGTGGTGAAGATGTTAGCTGACTGATTTGGAGATGTAATCTGACATCTGAACTCGTGGTCATTCATTTGGATTATGGATAGGTTATTTATTATGATGCAATGTTTATAGATACTGCCACATTTCATGCCAGTCCTTTGGGACTCCGATGGCTCTTACGTCATTCTTTATATATAATATCATCCGTAACAATCAATAAGTATCCTATTGTTCGTACACCAGATTAAATGTTTTAAATGACATATATTCATATCACATCTTCGTTTTAAACAATATGCGAAACCCGAGTTGAACTACAGTAAAGTCATTCCGATCTGACCAGTTTTCACCCCGTGCAGAAATTGTTTTCTGGTATGAGCATAAAAGAAAATAGCGTCATATCATTGTGTGTGGAACAAAGCAACATTGAAAACAAATTAACCACTTGAAACGCTAATGATCATACCTTGTCTCTACAAATTGCTTGATACTTTTTTGCATACGAAAACAATAGTTTTCAGTGGAATAAGATTCTTATTGGCTGAGCGGTTTTATGCAAAATAGTATTCGATCGAAATATGCGATAATCCGGTCAGACATAAAAACATGATGGCTCAAGTATGATACAAGAGATACGCTCATTTTGAACCATAGCACTATCAGCCTGTGAACTAAAAAGGCATATTTTCTGTTTTTCTTTTCTAACCTTTAATCAATTGAAAGAGATTGTAAAACTGAGTCATTACACAATCAAGAGATTAATTCGGTACATGTAACGGATACGTATCGACTTTGTGATGTATGGTGACATGGGACATATCAATTCCGCCCCGATGTACACCGATGCAACAGGTAATTTCGTTCGCATTAACTCCTGACATTGGAGACCGGAAAAATAGACACAATTGATTTTTCACTAGAATACAGTTTTTGATCTTATGCGTATATAACATTTTTATCCAAGCTTCACGATATTATTTCAACAAGCACTCATTTGACTCAAGTATGCAATATCCTTTGCATATATAAGTAATGCGTGTTGGATATTTGTCTTGTGGTAACAATTTAATACTGTTTCGTGTAATCCATCGTCCATCAATCATTTCATTTTATTTCATTATCATGATTCATCAGAAATAAGAATAGAATATGTTAGCGCTCTGTTGTCGTCCATATGTATGTATGATTCGTTATCATCATAATAGCATGGTCGGCCAGATGGACACCAATGGCTCAACGTCATTTCTTTATATAAATATCATCCGTAACAATGGAGTATCCTATTGTTCGTACACCAGATTAAATGTTTTAAATGACATATAATATCTCATTTCGACTCAATATGCGATACCCGAGTTGAACTATATAAGTCATTGCGTGTTGGATATTTGTCTTGTGGCAGAAATTTATTACTGGTATTCGCATAAAATCAACGTCCATCATATCATTTCGTGGAACAAAGCAACATTAAAAACAAATTATTCATTGAAATAAGAATGAATATACCATAGCGCTACAAATTGCGTTGATATATTTTTGCATACGAAAACAATAGTTTTCAGTCATAAGAGCTTATGGTGAGCGGTTTTATGCAAAATAGTATTCGATCGAAATATGCGATAATCCGGTCAGACATAAAAACATGATGGCTAAAGTATGATACAAGAGATACGCTCATTTGAACCATAGCACTATCATTATATATATATAAGGCATATTCATATATTTTCCTTTTCTAACCTTTAATCATATATATATATATTAAAACTGATATTACACAATCAAGAGATTAATTCGATACATGTAACGGATACGTATCGAGAAATGATGTATATATGACAGGGGATATATCAATATTAGATGTTTATATACATGGTAATATTCATCGATGTAACTAATTCATTGGAGACCACAAAACAGACACAATTGATATTTGTACTAGAATGCATATTTTATACATATACAAATATCTTGGCATATATATTTAATGCGTAAATATATATATATATATATATATATATATATATATAATCAATCGTATCAATCATATCATTATATACTCATATCATGTCACAGAAATAAATCTACATATACATACAAATATACACATATATACACATCTATACACATATAAACACATATATACACATATATATAACGTAATATATATATATATATATCTTCATATCTATACATATTTATTTATTTATATATATATAATAGATATACACATATATTTATACATATACACATATATATGAATAAATATTAATATATATAACTCTTTTTCCCAGTTTAGGACGACCGCTTCAATAAACCGCATTAGGGCGACAGGTGATATATCTCTTAATTACATTTTTTTTACAACAATCCACAAATGCATTATTGGACGTTATACAACGCCTATTGTCGAATATTAGTAGTTTATGTGAAATATTGGGAGATATATGACTTTTGGTCGGTCGCCCTAAAACCAACATCGCAAATATCCAAGCATACGACGACCGCTGGTTGGTGTTGTATATCTACAAGCTTAGGACGACCGCTGTGTTCTATAGTAAAACCTCCGCATAAGGGCGACCGAACTATCAAGCTATCTTCTCATAGTCAAAGTTCTGCTGAGCTGCTTCATAAAATTACGATTTTAATCGTTTCATCTTGTTGATTTAATTGAATCTACCGGGGCTATCGGCAAACATTGATTTCATCACCCTATTACTGAAATACAATAATGAGGCGCAACCTCCATGTTAAATATCGTGTCACGGGCAGTCTAGATGTTGATCATGGAAGGGGGGGGGTGGAATGAGGGGTTGATATGGGCCGTTCAATATAGGGTACAGTGACTGGCTTTGTTATGTGATGCTGGCCTTCATATTGTTCGATTACACAGAAATATCTACCTGACCCAAGCTCCCGCTGAGATGGACAACACGGCGGGACGCTAATGCGTCACCGATGTTGGTGGGAGAGAGGTTTACAAATACAAATACCCTCCACACATGACAGAGGAGCATAAGGGTGAATTTTAGAGTCGCAGTAGAAGTGACATGATCGGAAAGGGGGAAATGTAACACGTCCTTACACTATATATACGAAAGTGTCTGCGGACGAATAACAACGGCATCAGTAGATCAGCTGGTAGAGCGGTCTTCACGGTAAACCATTGTTCACGGTTTCGATTCCCAATAAAGACCAAGCGGGGCCGAGGGGCTAGTTTGTTGTGACCATAAGCCAGGGTGTCCACACCGTTCACGGCTATCCACCTTTTTGAATCAAAGGGTGAGAGGGACACCTTGTTGACGTGGAGCCCATATAGCTTATGTCCATCACTACTGAGCATGTTCATTCTGTGTCAAAACTGCTTTTGGGCGAACAGTGCCTCACGTACTTAGCGTGCCGTAGATGCTTCTTGACCACCACCTTCTTCACACCCTTTGCCCTGTTGATCTCATCCCGGCTTGACATCAAGATCGAGCACATCTTAGGTCGCAGACCAACATACTCCTTGATGGGCACACAAGCGCACTCATCCTTCATCTTCCCCAGAACCTTCTTGTTCGTGTCACTGTACAGACTGTGGGAGGTATCATAGTTGCTAGTGTCAAATAGATGCCCATCATCCTTCATGTCAGCATACACGTTATAAGAGCGTTAACAACGTCGGGACTACCCATAGTTGGGACTACCTCCAGAGATCGTGATTTGGTCTCTTTTTCATTTTTCTGCCCAACGCCTTTCGCACCCCTATTGTTGGTAGCATGCCATCGAACCTCCCCAACGTCTGCCCTATAGCCTACAAAACCTCTTCCATTGGTTTCTTCGGTCTGCCCCAAGCAATCTGTTTTGTCTACAATAGCCTCTCTCAAGGGTGGGTCAGAAGCATAGCCAGGGTTCCGTCCATCTAAATAACTGTTTTGTGCAATAGCCCCAAGCAATCTGTTTTGCCTATAGCCTACAAAACAAAGCGTCATATAGCCTACAAAGCCTCTCCCAATGGTGGTCCGCCCCAAGCGATTTATTTGTCTCTACAAAGCCTCTTTCAATGGTGGTCTGTCCCAAGCGATCTTTTTGTTTGGCCTATAGCCTACAAAGCCTGATCTGCCCTATAGCCTACAAATCCTCTCCCAATGGTGGTCCGCCCCAATGGTGGTCTGCCCCTGGTGTATTTTCCTGCACTGTCTCCTATTCAATGTAGAAAGGGTCCCGCCCAACTAGCGTATGCCAGGGTCCAATGTCCCGACTTGGGTTAGGATTGGGGGCCGGTTCTGGTTTTGGTAGGAAATTCGATGTGGCTTCCATGCGATTCTTTGTAATTTTCCACACCTTCCATGTAAGCAATGCGGCATATCCCGCCATTTGCAATCTTGTCGAAAACGACGCTAGGTCCGCAATGGTTCCTACTCTGGTTCCAATCTATTCTATATCGTCTTCCAGAACCGACAAATTGTCGTCTATTTCCTCCTCTGCGGATTCCATGTCTGTTGCAATAGTGTCTACCTTGTTGTCTATATCGTCCACCTTTTTCTCTATATTTTGCATTGTATAGTCGAAATCGTATACACTAGGGATGCCATATCGTAACGCGGAGTGGAATGGTAGTTGGGTGGGGCTACTTTTGAAATCCATTGTAGTAGACTTTAGTGGGAGGGCCAGCACCCCATTAGGATTGCTACTAGTAGACTCTTGGGTAACATTAGTTGGCTGGTGGAGGCCATTCGGTTTGCCACTCTCAAAGTCCTCCATAGAGCTTGCTGGCCCCTCTGTTGCCCAGCTTTCGACCGACTAGTGGACCCGATACCATACTTCTTTTTCGCGGCAGCAAAGGAGATTCTCCCCTTGTCTGCACGTAGGTTTTGCACTGCTTCTTCGGAGAGGTATTCTGCGGATGGCAAAGTATTGGTACCCAAGACTACAGCTTCAAAAGGCCTTCCCACCCACGCCCATCCATACCTACCCACGCCTACCCAGTCCTCCCAACCCAGCCCACCCGGTATAGTGCTATACTAGGCTACAACAATACTACAACAACACTGCAACATTACCACAACAATACTACAACAATCCTACAACACTACTACAACAATACTACAACAATACCTTGGCAATACAAGGCAGTACCATACTATACACACGCACTCCCAAGCCCACCTACACCCACCCATGCCCACCGATGCTGTGCTGAACCCAGAACGTGCTGGGGTGGAGGTATACCCTCCTTGCTAGACCCCGGCAATTGCAACAAGCCTGAACTTGATCTTGGTGGGGGTAGTCTGGAGTGATCCCTACAAGCAAACAACTGGACCCGGTATTTTTTTCCAGTGGTTCCGAGAGCCGGCCGACTTCTTTTTCCAGAAAGTAGCCATAGGCCGCAAACTCGGACCCGTCCCGCTCCAAGAAGAGGACTGTGCGCTTGGACCCTCTGAAGGTTGTCCTTGCAAAGTGGGTGCATGTGTATACCCTCTCTTCCATGCCCACGACGTTGGAGAGCTCTGGTGTTTTGGGTGCCACGGTTTCTACAAGATATGGCGACGCGTAGTCCTCTAGAACTATATAGCCCTTTGCAATTGCATCCAGGCTGCTTGTCAATTCTGCCGATGCTTGCAGTGCTTCAAGTATGTCGGGACGTGGGGCATGCCGCACAGATATTGGGTTCCACGCGATCTGTTCTCCTCCTCGCGGGCGAAAGGTCTTTTCGGGGTGGATTTGGATCTCCAAAGAGAATGGTCTCCACAACTCCATCCAGTACACCTGGCGTTCCAGCCTATCCACCGAGTTTTCGAAGAACTCCTTGCACTGCTCCAGAATCTGCCCCGGAGCCTTGTTGTGCCAGACCACGATGACCTGGTCCACAGCCTGCTCGTGCTCCAGTACAATCCGGGCACTCTTTTCTCCCCCATCTCTGCACTTATACCTGAGAACCGACTACTGGCCAACATTTTGGGATACTTTGGTTGTCTTCCCGTCCGACAAACGCTCCGGAACCTCCTCTTTCGTGTCCGCCAGGTTCTTTCGACGCTCGATGGCAGCAGAGGCTATGTATTGCAACTCTTCCAGTTCTTTTTCTCGGGTCCGCTGCTGCTTTGCATAGTGCTCTCTCCCCTATTCCTTGTATTTCTTGGTGGACCCTTTCCACAGTTCTGCATTCCTTGCATCCAGGACTTCCTCCATGCGCTTTTGGCGGTTGCGGGTAAAGCACATGGATATCTCCCGCTGGATGGCCACCTGGGGAACTTCTTACAGAACTTGGGCTTGCTTGTTCCTCCCAATTGCCTGGCACTTCTTTGTCCTCCATTGCCACACTCAGGGAGCATATCGGAAGCCACTGCTGTGTATTCTATCTGGGGTGGGCCTTCGGAAGCCTTGCCAGGGCGGAACAGCTGTGTCAGTTTCTTGGGTGCGCACAGGATGGTGGGGCCAAACTTTGTATAGCAGCGGAGTGGTGTGAATGCTATCGATTGGTCGTCGTACAACATGTCTAACCGGAATATGGTACACTTGCGGAAGCCAAAATCCGCTGCTGCCCAGAGTACCATTTTCTCCCATTTGTCGTCGTCGGTGAAGTCCAGCTTTGTCTGTATGCCCACTAACCGGCGTGTTGTGGTGTGCGCGTACCAGGCCACAAATATTTCCCCCGAAGACCTGTCTGCAAGCACCAGACAGTGATCGATCGCGGCAGCCAGGTTCGTTTATTGGGTGGCCGGTGGCTGTACTACATTAAGGTCGTGGCTGTCGAGGAAGTCTGCAGCCTATTGGACCAGAAGGTCTTGGCCTTGTCGTAGAGCTTGTGCGAGTCTTGTAGCCGTCGCGTTCCCCAATCCATTTACAGACATGCTTTCCTACGCTGTCCGTGTTGTTGAGTATGGTTGGCCCTTCGTCGGCCGGATCGTACTGGTCGCCCTCCATACGAAAGCCCTGTACCTGGAGAAAAGAAACTAGGGCCTCTCGGTCCAGTACTCAGGAGAAGTCTTGGGTGTTTTCTATTGCGTACATGTCTGCCCCCTGCACGCGGAGAAAGCAGGAGAACTGGGGAAGCTGGGCCTGGAGCCTCTCGATTGGGTTTTCGGAAACGTCGACCTTTGCCACGTAGTATTCCGCGTTTTCCTTTTCTTGGTAGATTTCCAGCCATTGGTTCTTTGCTTTGCAGTCAGTTGCCTTCTTGATGCTTGCAATGGTTTCCCGGATGCGGGTACCTCCTTTCCCGGCGCGAGAAACGGTGTGACAATAGTTGTGTGGGCTTTCCCAAGGCTGTCCTTGGTTTCTGCTACGACGGCGTTGGCGATTGTCTTTGCCGAGCCTTCTTCCCCGGTTGTGTAGAGTATGGTGCCCTTTCGTTTGACAAATTCGGTCCTGCGCAGGTAGCCGAAGACGTACAGACCGTCCAGAAACAGAGGCAGGTCGGCTAGCGGTCGGAGGTTGGTTCTCCCCTTGTGTCCCGCCAGATAGTCGACCTTGGATATGGCCGAAAGGAGGTTGTTTTCGAAGGCATTCTCTAGGAGGATGTGGATGCGACGGAGCGTAGCCAATTTGTTTGAAAGTTGCTTCGACTGCCATTGGTAGTATACATAGACCACACCAGTTCAAAAGAGCGCAACTTGGGACTATAATGGGGTGGGTAGGGGCTTGGGGGCGCGTTGGGGGTTGCAAGAGCTTGCTGGTGCTCGAGGTGGCATGGCGTTGGGTGGGCTTGGGTGGATGGCATGGAGGGCGCATTGTGGGTTCCCGTTTGCTGGACTTGGGAGGCGTGGGGGCGGCTTGGGTGGGCTTGTGGCTGGACGAGAGGGCTTGGTCGGACAAGTTGGCGTTGGGTGGGGTTGGCTTGGACGAGAGGGGGGGGCTTGGAGGGTGCGTGTGGTGTTGGGTGGGCTTGGGATGGACGAGAGGGTTTGGTTGGACGAGAGGTCTTGTGGGCGTGGAGGGTGCGTGTGGCGTTTGGTGGGCATGGGGCTGGACGAGATGGTTTGTGCGTATGGCGCTGCGAGGGCTTGCTAGCGTTCGAGATGGTGGACCGTTGGGGGCTTGTGGGTGGGCTTGGGGCTGGACGAGAGAACTTGTGCTTAGAAGGCGTCTGGGGCGGCCAAAGAGGATTGTGTGGCTCGGTGGTGGAGGAGGCTCGATGGTGGGCCGAAAAAATGGTAGCCGTATGGTAGTCCCAAGTCTGGTAGTCCCGACGTTTTGTACGCTCTTATAAGGGTGAGCAAAATCTTGTATAAGCTGAAAACGGCACGAGAGTGAACATGGGGTATATTGTTCCAGTACCCCCAACATGGATACTACTTGCATTTATCGAGTGTAAAATGTAGGGGCGTTTGGACTCAGCGGCCAGGGCACTTGGCAGGGTCGTCGTCTAGGGACGATATGCCCCTTGCAAAAAACGCATACAGCTACAGAAAACGAGCACCCGAAGAATGTGTGGTATATTTTATTTATGGAAGAAGCATCTGAATTATAATTAATCATTTATAAAAATCAGTAAAATAAAACAAGAATATGTAGTAAATAGAGGAATTCGAACTTAAAGCGCACACAAAAATACATATAACCCAATACATCTCGGGCTCTTTATTCAACATTCATAAAACATACAACAATGAAACCAGTGAAATAAAATAAGAATAGAAAAATGAAGTAGAGGAATATTAACTAAAAGCGCACACATGCATGCATATCTCAATACAACTCTGGCACTTAATTTAACATAAACAGAACATGCATGACAAAATACAAGAATAGAGGATTATGAACTAAAAGCTCACACATGCATACATATAACTCAATACAACTTGGGCTCATTATTCAACATTCATAAACATACATCAAAGGAAACATGATACAAGTTGGACTCTACAGCTATCATGGAAAATTACGCAATTGCACGTTTGAAAGATCAGCTTATTCAGTAGATATGCTGATACGTTCAAAGTGCTCTGCGACGTGCACACGTGGTGAGATGTGCGCGGGAAGCGTCATGAGTACAAAGTCACATCGCGACGTGACATGGGTGGTATGTTGTGAGCGGTAAGCGTCTTGCGCACAGGAACACATCGAGACGAATAGACATGGATTTGTGAGCGGATGGCGTCAAATAGATGCTGTATTGGGTGTATGCTCAAGTCTCCTGGATATAAGGTACTGATGTCTTGCATGTGATCACTGAAACTTATCATGGCATGATTCTTTGCAGAAAGTGTCCACAATCCTGAATCATGAACATCTGCATAGTTGAATACCTCATGGGAAGCAGGCGAGGGACGCGCGTTGCTAGCCTGCGGGCCCGAGTCACACAGCTGTTTATTTGGTGGCAGCTATTTAATTAACTGCCCTGCTGTAACGAACAGAGAATCGTTGGGACTGACCACGGTATCTGCAGTTTTGCAGTTGCGAAGCTTAATAAACGTACTTCCGAATCGTTAGTTTGGTATATGGATGGTTCCCTTGTGGCTCCTCGTTTTTTGGTATATGTATTGGTGATCCTTTTTAAAATTTTGGTATATGAATGGGTCTTTTTTCAGAGGATATGGTATGTAAATGGTTCCCTTCTCTCACTTAGATATGGTCCGGGTTTTGTTTCCCATGGCTGCTCACCCCTACCCTTTTCCAAGGAGAGGACCACCGTACCCCCCCCCCCCCCGTCGTACCCTCCCTCCCCCCCCCGTCACCGGGGGCAGCGCCTAGCAAACAGGCCACGAGAAACTGCCCTAGCGGTGCTGCTGGGTCTGATCCAAATAATTGTAATACATTTCTTCTTTTCGTAAACATTCACGGAAATGAGGAAATAAAACCAAGTTATCACATAAATATGCGATGGCTCAAGTAAGTTGAGCTGTTAGTGCCTAGATCGCATCCTTGATGCGGCATAATGACCACTACCAACTTTCAATGGTTATCGTGTGTAACTAATCGGCTTCCGGGATTACAGAGGCCTTGATTCCTAAGGTCGCATTCTTTGACACGGCGTGCTGACCTCTCAATGGTTATATTGCGTAACTTATTGGCTTCCTGAACAAGCGAGAGGTCGCGACCTAAGTCAGCTGCAATTTGCGCTCTACTGCAACACACGTGTCTTTCTAGTAAGGTGTTAATATTCTGTCTACCGTTGCCAAAAGGAAGAAGCAATTATAATGGAACAAATTGTATGTTTGGTTCACGATATTTAACGGGAAAAATAATAATGAATCGATACTAGTTTTCAAGCTCTTAAATTAGTCGATATATCTCACCAAAACTCTTATCCTTCGCGGGAGGAGTAGAACATGTACCCTTCAATCGATCTTCTGTCAATCAGCGCCACTTCCTTTGCAGTAAACAGCGATCCCGAATACTCAATCACAAACTCTCCGATTGCAAAGGGTTAAGTTAGGAACACGCCATGATCTCAGATCAAATGATGCAAAATTAATGTGGATTATAAGATGCATGTTCATTTTTGCCACTCAACAACCGTATCTATTACCACTTTTGATTGAAAAGGAAATAGTTTTCACAAAATAATTCTTTTTTTATCACTTAACTGACAGCGATTTCCCCAAACGTAATCCTACCATAGCACACCCCATTATTGCATCTGCCAACGGTGTCTTTCTTTTCCGAAACAAAATAAAAACATTGATAAATTCTTGTAGGTGATACTACAACTTTGTCGCGTCCAGAAAGACAAAATCGACCCAGGCTGATTTCCTGCTGCCTGCTGCTCAGTGTTTTTCCTTAGCTGCATAGGGAGAGAGAAAAAGAAAGCGAGAAAGAAAGAGAGAGCATGAGAGAGTGAGAGTATAGAGACCGAGGTAGTGGAGGGTAATTTGGCGACAGAGAGAGAGTGAGAGAAAGTGAAAGAGAGAGAATGTGAGAGAAAGATAGATTGAAATAGATAGAGAGATAGATATAGAGAGAAAGTGAGAGAGAGCGAGAGAGAAATATATATAGAGAGAGAGGAAAGAAGTCGTTATTGAGCCCTATAAATATCAATTATTTAGTTATTGGAGTGTAATTTTGCGGCAGAGAGAGAGAGTTAGAGGAATGCTTATGGCACCTCACGCAGACTATTGTCTCATATTGTGTTAGACCTTCTGATAGGTTCAGTCTGTTGCTTAATATTTATTTGAAAACCTTTGTCAGGGGTTTGCCGTGAACGAAAGTTGTGATTCTAAAAGTTCATGTGACCATTGCTAAATAATCACGAGACAGTGGATAACCAAAATAGTGTCGATCAAAAGATATTCATCTCAATTCTCGACATATATAGATACGAAAGTACACAACATTGATGAGAAGCTATATGCACTCGAAATAAAACGCTCACCGCACGACCCACATTTATTTGCTCAGGACGGTATATATTTATATTACAGTCGTGCGCGGCTAGTGCTCTCTCTCATCATAACGTTTTCAGCAATCATTCTACTATTCAAACCACGGTAGCGTTTGAGCACGCGTGAAGCGCGCAGTGAGAGAACCGTTTCCTATAGCTGCGCGATAACTAGCTGTTACCTGTTGTAATAGTTAAGGTTAGCGATTCTCATTGAACGGTCATCATCATGAACTTCTCCTATTGTTAACATTCTATTTTAGTTTTCTCATGCAAGTGAAGTCAAAATTGTAACATATGTAGAAAGTAATTGGATGTTATCAAACACCACAGGACAAAACCATGGCAGCGTTTTTTGGCATTGTATTGCGTTTAATCCCTTCCAGTCGCCACCGAAGACACCGTGCGACCGTTTCTCAATTTGATGCGGGCGGGGGAGGCACTAAATTGCATTTGAGCTGTTTACAACTTTTAGGATGTTTCGTAGCAAGAGGTAGATTATGCGAAACTTGTAGAAATAAGGCAACACTAAATGATTTCCGCAGTGTGTTCACTTGACATTTTGTGCAGACAGAGCAAAGTAAAATATGTCTACTTACAAAAGTAACCCCTCCTAAAACTGTCGGCTTGCGTCTTTCCCCATCGCCAATGAGTTACCGACGAGATATCACTATTGGAAATAGAATAAGCCGTTGCGGTGTGGAATAGGAGTTCTGTGCACATTAGTTTAATGACAAATTTACTCTGGTAGCCATAGAACTTAGAAAACAGCTGGCCAAACCAGGTAAAGATTGTAGCCTTTGTTTTTGTTTATGTAAGATATCAATGGCAAATCTCAGGGAATTGAACTTTTCAGATATAAAAAAAGATTTGCTCAGATTATATCAGGGGATGGTGAGGGCTAATAAAGTCACCACCCCATTGATTACCTGCTCTATGAGGCTCTTAATGGACAGTAAAATCAATAGAAGCGCTCTGGTCTCAATGTTGACTGTCCTGGCGTTGTTCAGATAACATAAATTATATTATCCAGGTGAGTGTCACTAATAGGTGCGAATACGAATTAAGAGAACAGCAGTGATACACAGACGTTAGGTTCAAGAGCTCCAGCTTCCCAGCGGCTGGGTCTATATCGACCTCAGCAGTCGGGAAGCATTGCTATAGGCGCCTAGCGCCTGTGGTAGACGCATAGTCTAGCCCAACAGACCAACAGTCGATCGAGTACTACCTTGAGGGAGCACTATTTCCACTTGGTTTAAAAGAGCTGTCTTAGTCATATACTCGGATGACAAGGTCGTAAAGCAATCAACGAACAATTTCCGCCTTTAAAGACCAACCATATGGACCAACCGGTCACAACTTAATGACATGCGGTTGAGTGGGGGTCACACAGGTCAGCTGCGGTCAATCACAAGTTGACCTTTGATGATACTGGGTTAGCTGGGCTTCGCCTATGAAACTGGTCATAATAATGTGACGGAAACTGTAAGTGCCATGATTTATTTAGTTACATCTTTTTATACAGCATGCTCACCGCCATCAGCGTTCAACGGTTGTCATGTTTATTCGCTCTCCTGGATAATGGAGAAACACTTAAAGCCTTGCTGTCTGTAGTCTGATCACTTGATACGATCATTAACCTTCAATTGTGATCGCGTGTAACTTATTGGCTCCCCCCTCTATAAGCGAAACAAGATGAGATATGAGTCAGTCGCACTTCCTGCACTAGTACTGTGTACCAGGGTCTTAGCCAGAGACGTCCATAGGACGGGTGATCGTCACTATTTGGACCGGCTTGAATTTTCCCTACATGACCGTTCACCCGCCGATACTGTTGGCTCGCGCATGAAGCACACAAATTGCAATTTGGTAAAATATCTTATCGACGCCTAGACTTTTATTGCGCAGACATGCCAAAAGATATTGCAGCGATCGCGCGTGGCTTTGTGTTTGCGCAAGTTAACGTAGCACAAAATTTTACAATCGCGATAAGAGTGCTGTGAAAGGTAAGCGCTGCGGTGTGAACTGTTGTCGTCGCGGTGTGAACTGTTGTCGCGTCGCAGAGCGTCTTGGTGTGGTGTAGGCAAAGAAACTCCGCCTCTGAAAGCTCCGCGCTATTTACTATTTTGATCGCTCACATCGTGGCATCAGATCATAAAAACACCAGGGGCAAGTCCCTTGCCTAGGCGTGGTCTTTCGTGTATACACGCTCTGAGATGTCGGTTCGCCTCTCTCCACCGCCTCGAGAGAGAGAGAGTTGAGCCAGTCGGGATGTAGGGGCTCAAAATATGGGGACCTAGACTAGGCAGATGTGTGTGTGTGTGTGTGTGTGTGTGTGTGTGTGTGTGTGTGTGTGTGTGTGTGTGTGTGTGTATGTATGTATGTATGTATGTATGTATGTATGTATGTATGTATGTATGTATGTATGTATGTATGTATGTATGTATTGGTCGTTATAATCTACAGTCCTACTTATAGAAGATGCACTCTGTCCAAATTTATTTTCTTCAAAAGGGCAATACTATCATGACAGGTAAAATCAGCTATATTTATACGACCTACCATCTCTTTCAAGTACGGCATGGCCCGAAATTATAAAATTGGCAACGTTCTCCGTTATGATAGACAGGAAAACATAATCGCAATTGGATTTGACGAGGTAAGTGGACGTCAAGCATTTGTATGGTGTGACCCCGCATCGGTTTCATTGGTTCACCTATCCCAACAAACAACATAGACGGTTGGTATTTACCTTGTTGATGTGGATGCAGGATGGTTCGAGCGAGCGAGGTTCACCGTGGTGCGTCGTCGGCTCGCTTCACCACATAAATTCCACTTTTGCACGGCGTAATTTTCGCTAATCCAAAAATTGAAAGTGCTTTTGGAGCAGGAAAAAAAACGCGAACCACTGTATCCTCATTTAAAGACCAACATTTGTACGCTTCTATAAAGCAAAAAGAAAATGGCGATTAAGAAAAACGTCCGACGGAAGATCTGTACTTGAGTGAAGTGGAATATAAATATCATCAGATATATCTTTGAGATAAATGCCAAGATATACAGGTTAGCATTTCTAGGCTTAAAAGAGAACAATGCGACCACATTAGACGAATGTTTGCGGGAGAGCATCATTTTATCATTAAATTTTTCGATTTCAAGAAGATATAGGTTTGTTTGATAAAGAAATCGGGATTAGAAGGCCGGTCGTCATAAGTAGGCAGATTTCTGCTTTTGAGATATATCGTGAAACATTTTTTGGAGAATTTATTAGGAAAAAAGAAACTCATGCTTGTTAAATTCTTGTCAATGCATTAAAATCAGCCTCTATTGAGAACAAGACTGCATTTTTGAAAAAAGGAGGAATTATAACATCATAAAAGCTGATTTACATTAGGGCGACCGACAGCCGGTCGCCCTTATGTCCGAAGTGCCTGAAACCGCCGACTTACGGCGACCGACGGTCGCCATAATGCGGAAGTAAGATGTATATATATATATATATATATATATATATATATATATATATATATATATATATATATATATATATATATATATATATATATATATATATATATATATATATATATATATATATATATATATATATATATATATATATATATATATATATATCCAAGTACACTACACGTATATACACATATATGCACTTAAATCCACAAATGCACACAAATATACACATATATACACATATACACATATATACACATATATACACATGTGTGTATATATATATTTATATATATTAATAAGTATACACATATATTTATGCATATATACATATACATGATTACATTTTAATATATATGCATATATATGTGTATATATATTTATATATATGTGTATATATATATATATTGATATATATATATATATGTATATATATTTGTAAATATATGAATATATTTGTAAATATATATATGTATGTATATGTATATATATATTATATATATATATATATATGATACATATATATATGTATATATATGTATAATTACAAGTATATATATGAGTATATATATGTATATATATATATATATGTATAATTATAAGTAAATTTATATATATATATACATGTATATATGTCTTGCAATTCATTTGTGCATAGATGCACAAGAAGCTCATCCGCTTCTCTGAATGTTATGGAGGTATGCAGCTTTCGCGCTGCGGGCACAGTTCTTGAAAAGTCCATATTGTCGCCCGGCATCTGCAAATATTTTCTTAAAACTTTAATTACATTTAACGTACATGATTCAGGTCACCTTCGTTAATTTAACTTATTTTGTGTGTTCTTTCCGAAAGAAGACATCGTGTTCTCACTTCTCTGAATAAAACAGAGAGCTTACATCGCAAGCATAGTAGCTAGCCGAACTTTTGGGTTGTTCTTGAAAAGTCCATATTGTCGCCCGGCATCTGCAAATATTTTCTTAAAACTTTAATTACATTTAACGTACATGATTCAGGTCACCTTCGTTAATTTAACTTATTTTGTGGTGTTCTTTCCGAAAGAAAGACATACGTGTTCTCACATTATCTGATAAAACAGAAGAGCTTACATTCGCAAGCATAGTAGCAAGCCGAACTTTTGGGTTGTTACTGACTGCATCTTTTCCAAAATTAAACAAATCTTAACAATAGCTTAGTGCATATATCCGGTCTGCTGATGAGCAGCGGTACAAAACGAGACCTCGCTCTTCTTTCAGGATTTGAACTCCCCTTGTACACTTTCGCCAAGCGAAATCCAATTTTATATAAGGACTGCCGTAGAAGCTGTACAAAAAGAATAAAATAGATTTGTACGGACGTCGGTGCGACAAAATCCGAATCTTGACATCAAAATGTCTGTACGATAGAAAAATTCTTCCACAGCCTTTCGATATTCGCATCAATGTTTTCATGACTAATATGACAGCCTTTAAGTACTTTTTTAAAGTTGCTCCATTCAGCCGTAATTCAAGATCGGTATTACACTGTGGAATATTGTTGCACAGCACAGCGTTTTTCACTATTGAACATTACATCATATTCTTGCGCGTATTCTGTACATATTGAAATCGTACGCTCGGCAGCATTGACTTAGGAAGCAAAGAGCGTCAGTCTATCCAAATGCTCCCATTAACTAATGACCGACATGACAACCAACTTTACTACGTTCAAGAAAATTAAGCAGCTCGTTTATATAAATACAGAAACGAATCGGTGATAACACCCCGCCCTGCTTTATGCCATAACTGCTTAGAATGCCTCAGACACGTCCGAGCAACATTTAACTGTCAACCTTTGGTTAAAATTCATATGTAGGAACAACTTTACAATAGGAATACATTAATCTCTTTGCTTCAATAATTTAACATAATTTACACTTTCGAACGCCTTTGATGCGTCTAGCATCACAACATATCATAGCAATTTTTGATTGACATAAAAATCAATAACTTCTTGAGCAACATAAGTACATTGAGAAGTGGATGGTCTTGTTTAAAACCAAACAGGAGATGACTGGTGCTCAGAACATTAGAATACTTTGATAAAATAGCGTTATCTAAAACCTTGCTTACATCATTGCTCAGCGCTATCGATCGATAGTAGTTGCTGTCACTTGCCAGCTTCTTTTTGTTTTTCAGTAACAGAATAATCAACGTTCTAGTCATTTCAGCTTGGGTAAATGATAGCAACAATCATTGAATTAAACAGCAATTATAAATGAGTAAACAATTCAGTAGTGCCATTTATTATACGGTACTGATTAACTTTTTGATTAACATATGCCTTATGAGCAATAATTTTCAATACCGTTGCCAAGTTGTCACTAACAGAAACATAATGACTAGATTCGCAATCGCCTGAATTGCATATTTGCATAACTAGGCAATTCCGATCCACGTTTAAGCGCTCATAATCATCAACATCATACAACATATTATCATACAATTCTTTGTATTTGGTAGATAACAATCCACGAATACCAATCTCACCTCTCATCTTAACAGCACTTTACTTTCCACTTCCTTTCTTAACCTCATATCAGAAACACGGCTTCTATCGGTTGTTAAAGCTTCCACTATGCGTTCTACCGGCATCTTGTCTTGATTCCTGACAACCCATCTCGAAATCCTTTTATATTCGTGTTTGGTCTTTATCATTATCTCCTTCGTCCACCCGACCGTCCAAAATATTGACTGCTACTAGGGATTGTACAGTATCCAGAGGGCTAGGGCCTCGCTAAATCGAGCTTCATGATTCCAGACACTGTATTTTGGATTACTTTGTCGATTTTATGCGTATAAACAGTATCTCTGCGTCGAATAAAAGCGGACAGAACCTGTTCATCGCCCACCCTCCTTTGCTTTCACAATCTCGTAGTAAAACTCACGGTATGCTTTAACGATTCGTTTAACAGGGGAGTTGTTGACCGAACGGGCCGTGTAGTTCAAAACTGGTACGATGTCAACCTTCGAGAGCAACTCGCGCCCGTCCTGCATGACTGGTTCTACGCGGTTTAATTCAGAGGTGGCGAATTAGGGACTACTGGAGAGTTTAGGGGCTATAGGTGGTATATAGATCATTCCAACTCTTCCTGAAAATGTTGCTGAAAGTATTTGTATGTGGTGAGAGATATATAGCCATTCCGGTGAATATTACACTAAAACAACTCCATTAAGCTGATCTGGTTTTGATGACCCAGATCGTTATATTTCGTATTGATGGGTTGGTAAGTTATTGATTTTTGCTTAAGTATATGCACAAATATATATTTTTTTCATGTGGTACAAAAAGCGACACAGGCCGCATTTAAGAAAAGGGCTGGATGTCGAAGCTGCTAAAGTCATTGTTTGCAGCTTAAATGCTAACAATGTAGTCCAAGTACACTACCAATATAACACTATACGTAGCTGATGTGTCACAGGCGCTTTAAAAGCTTCCCTTTAAATGTATTCGTTGAGTTCATATCAAAATAGTGAAAACATTTAACTTCAATCCACCACAATATTGCAGGTAAGATATCAAACATGTCATGACTGAAGACAGTTGATTTTAGAAAACATTCAATGTAACATCTAAAGTAAAACAGCATATGTTGCAAATCTACAACATTGGCTAAACATATTAGCACTGAAATATGGTTGAAAAATGATTAAATAGTATTCAATGTTTTGATGTCAAAATCCGCTACGGTTGTGACATCCAGTGACATGTCTTTTTGCGTTGGATTATCTTACTTCGGAATTTCATTTAATAGAAGGAACCTAAAGAATTAATGGTTATAATATTTGTATACTGTGATTATTAGTGTTATGGACAGTACACCATTTCAATATTATGAAATGGCTGTCACTCATCATGTTTAAGGATTTATTGTGCCAAATCGCTTTAAGAATGACCATTATAACTTAAACATGGCTGCATTAGACCCCATCAACAATGTTAGACACCAAAAACACTTAAACAATTTCAGATAAAAAAAATTATTTTTAACAAAGTATTGTAATAATATATTCACATGAATTAAATAAATATATAATGATATATCTTGAAATAAAGTGTCTCTCATCTAATTGCAAATTAATTCCACTTGGTCTCAAAAAGAACTTAGTAAACTGGGCTACTGTTACTATTAAAGCGAATATGCATAATTACTAGTTCATTTGCTGTGCTTATGGTAACCCAGTACGTAAATAGTCCCAGAAGTAACCCTAAGGTATTGTTTTCTTGGCAGTCGACGGCTTGGATTGATCAGCAGATGCGATCCGCAATCAACTATTAATTTAACCGCATGTCAAGGAGTATTAAACTAACACGGGATGTCTTATTTACATGTTGCATGGAAAGACAAGGAGCCGTAATCTGTCTCAATCACACCAGCTCATGTCCGTCTGGTACTGCAAGCCTGCGCCTGAGATGCCGCTGGAAAGTTGACGAATCTACATATAATCGTTCTTATCTGGGCAGGTGACTAATCCACTTGATTGTTCAGAACAAAAGCACATATGATCGCCAGGTGGCCAAGAAGACATATTTCATACATCTGTATTAAAAGGTAATCTGTGTGATGTAAAGTTGGCAGCTTGCGCACCACTCAGTGAACTATAATTCAGTTGATCCTTGCTTTATGGTTATCACAGCAAGCTAAGCTCAGCATATCATGCACGGGTGCGCAGTTGAGTGCTAAATGGTAAAACGACTTTATCACAACGTATAAAGTATTGAGTATCAGATTTAAATATTACTAAAGATCTGTACACTAGAATGTACATCAGACAGGGATTTCACGGGGACGACTTTTTTAAGAGGTATAAGGCCTATCAAATGTAAGCTTTTATTCCGTAATTATTTGATATCTACCAGCGATGAGTTTAATTGCTCACGTTGGCGGTATGAGCATGCTTTCAAGCTAAATTTTGTAATAAATCAGACAAATCATTCGATGCTGAAACAGGCGGAGCTCGTTTGACAATACAAACAAAATAGATTAAGGGTAGTTAATTGATGCGATAACTGTTTGTTTGCATAGATATTGTAAGAATAAAGTGATGAGAATAATTTCAATGTTTGTAATGCGCAAACAAAAATATATTTCGTTTTTAAGCTACTAGGCCGAAAACGAAAGTTTTGGAAATTGAACCAGGCTCTGAAAGAATCTTTTATGCGTTTTGTTCGTGTAGTTGATAAGAACAGGCTATTAGAAGGTCGCCTTATCCTGAAAAGACAAAGTTTTGTTGTTACAGCTGATACTCTGCATTGTTAACTTGTTACAAAGGGTTATTCTAAAATGACACCGAAATCATTTTCTCATACACTTCTAATTAAGAAGCCAATAGGGCTAACTAACTTTTAATTTTCTCATAATTATATTGAGAAGGTATGTGATAAAGCGTGGAGGATATGTAAAAAAGCAAATGCAATGAGCTCATTTGCAAATACCCAATATAAGAGAGCAGATAATGTCGCTGCATTTGACAATCGACTTTTCATTATCAAGTAAGCAGCTACGCAGCATTCCGGCTTTGCAGAATATGCTTCAGATCCTATAACATTTGAAAAAAAATGTGAGCAGACACGAGGCAAAATGGGATCAATTTGCACTCGAGGTTAAACAACAAACAATTTTCACCACTACTATTGTGTATTGAACCCTTAGATTAGCGGCAGTAGATAGACTTGGAATAAGCCGAGGCTAATCTAATTGTCAGTAGTTTATGGTAAACAAGCGCGGGTCACAAATGACTATCGCTCCCTATGATACTGTGTCTAACGGCATTGTAATGAGATCATTACTAGGTCCTAATATATTATTTAACTCCATGTTTAACATCTTATTGAACCACCCCTCATGGACTTCTAATTTGTTTAATTAAGCATGTAAGAGAAGGGGTAACGAGCCCATTATACCATGAAAACAGATATTTAACTAATTAAGACCATCGGTCTAATTGGCTCATGAGTCGATGAAATGGTTTACTTAACTGGCTAGGATTCTGTATTTGATTTGATAAGGCACTATTATTAATAAACAGTTCAGGGTCAAAACTATTAAGCAGGTAACCAGTTATTAACCAGCTCGTCGAAGCTTGTTCTCTGATGAATTTCTGCTACTAGACTGCAATTCTACATGGGCATGAGCCAGTCCATTACCCAGCTGACCTGTGGGTTCTACGTCACGTTTTCCTACGGGATTGACTTTTTGTAGTGCCGCATAAAGTCATCATGTGCGTGCGAGAGTCTGTAATTATAGTCGTGCAGATGTTTCATCGATCAATTTGACATCTGCACCTGCCTTTTTGTCATCATGCCTATAATTGGGCAATCATATCGCCCGCTGACAATTTATCAGTACGAATTGTCTCATCCTACTCGATGGTATCAATGTAGGTCAGCGTTTTCTTATTGTCTGCTTAAATCAATCAACACCAATCTCCAATGGCCAGGTTAAAAGGTGTGATTTTAACAGCGATGCTAAATTTCACAACGTTGGTATGCGTATATATCTTTCAGCGATGTAAAATCTAGCCTCGTTGGTTATTCTAGTCCCGGGATAAGTTTAGTATCGTTGCCTAATCTGGTAAAGAAGGGCGCGCAAAGGATTGTGTGTCACACTGGCTTAACAAATTTTGGGCTCTCCGTGATTGACTGCGCCAAGCACTTGGAATCTTCTCTTGCTCAGCTTGAACGGTTGCTCTCGACAAATTCTCATCAATGCCCAGAACATTTATTGGATTAATAAGCAGACTTGAATAAATTACAACATCGAATAAAGATCGGCACGACCGAAAGTAAAACAAGTAGATGATATTTCGATGTAATGTATTAGTTCATACCTACAGCTAAGCTTATCGAAACCAAGAGGAAAATAGATTATTGCGTTTTTGAGAGCCGGTCTGTTTTTAAATGTAGCCTCCATGATCAGTTTACAGGGGGAGGAAGGGTTAATGCTTTATACTCCGTTCCCTCGCATCCATACAGAGAAGCACTAACATAATTTCAAACCACTGATTCATTCCGCACAAGCTGGCAATGTTATTGCACTTAGCTTTAACACGAATATAGGAAATGTGCAAATCAGAGAGCATTTCACGCGCTCATTCAATGACCGATCGGGACACTAATTCCGCACTTAAGGCTTTGAATAAGAGTCTGGGACGGCGTTCATAAGTACTTCCAATTTGATAAAACGTGGCCACGCTTTACGATAAGAGTTCATGATGCGTCTAAGCACGTTCATGGGCAGGCCAACCTATCGTTATCACGTCTTCTATGAACTCCGGTCTATGCCAACGACAAGCCCTCAAGGCGTCCTCGCTGCGTTCAATGCGTTTGCAATACCATGGGATCAACAACTCACGAGGAGCCATCCTCTTAGCAGCTGAAAAGGGTATATTGCAAGAATACAGCTTATTTCTCATTGTGTAATTAGTGGCAACCTAGTGCGAGCTTGTTAGTAGTGTGGGCGTGGACAAATGATGACATCCTTGGCAAGTCGTGACGTTGCTCGAAAACAGACGGGAACAACAAAGCAAGAACTGCACGAGCGCGTATCCATGATTAGTGCACGTCTCCTCTGTCTCTCTTATGTGTATGGCGTTCTTTATTCACAAAACTATCAACTTATTAACATAGTTGCTATTTTAGTTCCTCTCACGATCACCCAATCTCCAGCGTTTATTTCCAACCAAATATCCTTCAGGCATTCACATTGAAAACGTATATGCAAACAAATACCAAATACCTATTCATATGTTATCGACGAGGATTACATGTATTAAGCACTTGACATGAAACGCCTGAAACGAATATACACGATTATTCAATTTGATCTCGACCAGGAAGTATTATACGCGCTATGCCAAAAGGTGACCTTGACCTAGGGCATTTCATGCAAAATATAATGATATCTCCTATGGTGCAAGACATCTGATAATAACTTTTATCATGACGCTTTGGTTGCTGAGCAAGCATTATCATACAATTGGCAACGTTTATAGCCTGAATTTGCGCACATTGCCGTTGATGATAATACCGCCTTAATTTTGTCAATTTAGGAAAGAGCATTTAAAATATTTTACTTTTGGTTCATTCAAATTAATTTAGGTTCACATTAGCTTCTCTGTAGGACAAATTTTATGATCTGATGACTTCTAAATATAGTAGGTGTTTGGTGAATTACCAATTTTGGCACACTTTGGGCTTTTTATATCAGGTTTATGCTTTTTTTCAAAGCAAATCAACTCTAGCCAGTGTATTTGGTATAAAATTAGTCACCTTGAAACCCTGAATAGCGCAATTGCCCCTGCAGTGCGTTTGTTAAGTGTCTCAAACAAAAATTATCAATATATAAGCCTGCGTTAAATAACTAAGGAATACCCGAAAGGTTTGACGTTATGTTGGATGCTTCTTTAAATGTCGTAACCGATGATATTTGTGGGACGAGACTAGTTGTGTGGGCTGGTTTGTCTATTATATAATACACAAATATTCCCCATTTATTCAGTTGCCTTTCGAGAAAAAGCGCAATGTCACTGTACAAACATATTATGTATAATATCATATTGGATGCTAATATGAATAAATCTGCCCCATTGGTCTAGGTCCCTCATTTGTATCTCTAATCAATTGCAAGTTTTCCAGGTTGTTCAGCACACATGTTTGAAGCATCTCTTTTTATTACCGTGTTTCTACCAGAGTGAGATAAAAGACGGCTAGGTAAGTGAATTTTACCGGATGAATACATTAGACTCTCAAGACATAAATAAATTATTCTCGCTATTCGGTAGAGCATGACCAGCGGGCCTCTAGCCAAGTTGTTAAAATCATACAGTATATTGGTGACTACAGTTTTCATGCCAAGATTGTTATTGATCTCTGCACGTTTTTGCTGCATCTGTGCAAAGACTAAGCAATTCGCCAGGTACGGTTGACTCTCATTTCATCTTGTAATTCTTCAATACTGATCCGAAGTGTTTGTGCGACAGTACATTGGCCTCCTCATTAAAACACTAGCTATCTGCCTGCAGCGAACATTGGATGCAATAACCGTCGTGAATTTACAAAACAGGTATCATCTGTTTTATATGAGGTCGGTCATGGACATCAGATTTGCAATTCATCACTGTAAGCCGGCTAAATGCTTGTGGTAAAAATGTTAAGATCATTCATTGAATGGTAGGATTCAGAACAATTTACCTCAACTATTTATCAAACCAAATATAGGATCATATTCAAATGTAGGTAGAAATGCTCGTTGATGACGTAGGACACAATTGTTGCTTCATCCCTAATTGTACTTCTGAAATATGGCTTTACAAATATAGATGTAAGGTTGATTTTCTGTGGTGTTGTTCTAATGAATCAGTCAATGCCTTTCATCACGCGACCATTAAGGGGCACGAAAACCGCCCAATGTCGCATTTAATACAGACACGCTGAATAGTTTGGCCGTAGGGTGCAAGCATTCGTGACAAGTTGAAAGGTATTGGTGACAAAAGTTGTTGTTGAAGATACAATGCGCACAGATACAATGACACCCGTACTTTCCATGCTATGTTGTGTACTCTGCCTCACAGTCCATGCATTGGACATTGCCTTTGGCATTTCAAAACTCATGAGGATATTATCGTCATGAATAAATACAAAGACCGTTTTGTCACCTGATTCACAAAAGGTTCTGGCAAATTATTAAAAACCTTTGCTTCATTTCCCACATTCTCTTCAGATGCCGTGCACATTTAGCGCGTAGCAGACTGAAAATAATCATCTTACGAGGAATATCAATGATAGAATTAAGCATGCCTTTGCATCCATTCCTTCGTACTCATCGCCGTATATAATGTGGTAAAATTATGCCAAAAGTACAAATTGATCTGAACTATAACTCATGCTGCTATACGTGATATACCTGTCACAACAATTACGCCCGACGTTTGTTCAATGGAAATACGGCCTAGGAATTTGATAAGCATTAACCAATGCTGTTACTTATTGGCCATTCTGCATCACTTCTCGAACCACTATCAACTTGACATGCAGAATACTTACTGTTAACTGAGAGGGTGGATCGAATCGTATTGTCACAGAGAACGAACATATTCTCTCCGGGGTCTTATGTATGAGTAAGCGAGTAGCGCCTCGGAGCAAAACACCACCTGCTCCCTGTTCCTTGTTTGAAACTCATTACCATCCATTAAGATGTTTTTTCAATAATATATATTGGCAATGGTAGCGATTGTACACAATTTGTCATCATCTGTTTGCATCCGAAACGGGTTATCGTAAATCAACCGATTCGATCCACAACTGGATGCTGGTTAATTATAGATAAAGTTCATATTTATTATAAGATGACACGATAGCGATGTGACGTAACGGTAGATTAATACCCCACTCACTGAATAGTTTGGTCTCTGATTTAAAGTCAACATGTCTTTAAAGGCTAAGCCAGGTAGCGGAAAGGAATAATAATCGCAAAAAGCACTAGGCAGATACGGTCAAGGTTGTTGAGGTCATTCAGAGTCACGTGGCATTCTGGTTCGACCTGGTAGATTACATTGTGTGTGCTGCTGTTCTTCTTTCCAAATAAGCACTGATCTTCTTTATCGTTTCTTTACAATGACAATGCTGACAGCTGTGCATGAAAGTATATGGGGTTTAACAATGCATGTTGTACCAACCGTACTATAAATGCAGATTAAGTATCTATGGGTTACTCGTGTCATGCGTGATGCAAACCATTATGAGCTAGTTACACTGCTCACCCTACCCGAGGTTCGTAAAGAAGAATTTTCTCAAAACCTATATAGCTTAACCCTTAACAAGAAAACTATCAATAACAATCACTAATTAATGCTTATTGGCGTGATATATAACATTGCAAAATTAGCCGTCTATTGTTTAACTTAGAAGCCCGTTTCGCTGCGTATTTTCAAAATGCTGATCTGCGACGCCACCCTCCCGAACCTTGTCACAGCCCGGAATCTTACCACTGACTTATAGTTTCACCACAGCAAATAAGTTGAAGCTGGGACAAAGGTTAATGATATCCGCTCCGTTTTACATGCATCATAAACCTTTGGTGTAAATACTACCCTAACACGCACAGCAGATTGCATATACATCGATCCTTTATAAACACGTTATCCGCGTAAAAAGCAGCTTTATGCTTTCTTTCAGTAGTGGCTGTAATTCAAGAAAAGATTGAAACATGTTGAATTTCAAGACGCTATGCTGTGTGATACGTTAGCAACCGACCACACAATGTGACAAGAACAGAAGTAAACCTTACACAGTGTAAATCTTTCCTCTTCGATAACCTTTGAACGCTTTAAACAACGCCATGGACATTTATCAGATATTTTTTTATGTTCTGACCATTACTTAAATACCTCGGTGCATATGGGTTAGACTCTCTGTGGACCAAATACTATTGATATGCCATAGAAGTGCCAACTATTAAGCATATAAAGGGTCCTAATCACGAGGCATGAGGGATACCAGCGGATGGCCTGAGTCATCTAGAGATAGTTCAAAAGCAAGTAGGTCGGTAAATTCTTAATAAGGCAGATTGATGAGTCGGACATCATCACCCTTGCATATATAACGCTATGATATATGTTGGCATGGGCAATGGTTTTATGGTATGTATGCATCCACAGATATTCTTTTTAAAAAAAACAGTGCACATTGTGCTGAGCCATAGCAAATAATCATGTGGCTTATAACGAATTGATATTGTTACCTGATGATATATTCAATGATCATCGTGCATTTATTTTTTGGGTGATGGATTTCTAAGGGATTGGCTTGAAATTTTAGTTAGGTATTTGCATCTCTACTGAACATAAGATGAAAAAGCTGAATAGCCAATATCATTATCGGTCCTTGCGAATCGTGGTTAATGATGGATTGGATGCTATTATTCACCAACTGCACCATTAGGCCCCAATGACGCCCTTTATCTTTGGAACAAAATCCGTTTCATGTGCATGTAACACGATACCTTGTCAAGCTACACTGCGTTTTCAATAATTGCCACTTGTTTTATGCTTCTTGCATGATAATAATTAGGCGGGGGAGACGGGCGTGCAATACATCTGACTACAATTGCGGAAAGGCAGGCTAATGTTGGCATATTGTAAAGGGAGAAGGACGCATATATTGCGCATGTAACAAATGTAATTATTAAGTTTGGGGTAGCAGTTATAGCCCAACACAATATGAATAATCGCAACATGAAAAGATATGATAACCATGCAAGGACAACAAAATAATAAATAAATATTATTATAATATAATAAGTATTTAAGATCAAGAGACGGTTGACAGAGACACAATTTCTTGGTTGGATTTTAAATCTTACACATGCCACACTGCATTGAAAATCGCATATGGATTCAGTTGGTGTTACAATACATAATTGGGCTAAAAACATTTCTTAGACAGCCTAACTTAACATGCATCCATCAGCATCGGGCTTGAAAGACGCAATAAACATAAACATTTGGGCAGTGAATGGTCGATATATGGTTGATGAGCAAATCGCGGATAGAGTAACGATATGTGCAGCTGATGCGGAGCACCAAATGTCTAGCAATAAACAAGCATGTTGAAATTGAGCGATAGCAATGATGAAAGTGTCGACAGTAACATCATATAAGGCACATAAGGCTTCATACAAAATCGTAGCTCTGTCTACTGCAACTGCAAAATCAAAGAATCGAGACTCACTCACCTGTACCACGAAATTGTGTTTTAATGAGACTAATCGTGTTTTACATTGCCGTTAAAACATATGAAACCACTGATAATGAAATTGCCAAACGAGCTTAGTCAAGCTGGTAGATAGCTTGTTTTCTGTTAGTTATTCTCGACATTTGCTTGATATTCGAGATAACAACTTATCGCATTGCACTCCTCTCAGCCAACCAGAGCTCGATAAATCAGCCCGTGTCTCAATACCATCTAGCGATCTCGCCGATTTGAGAAAGTCCCTTAACGAGCAATGTCGATTTAACCTAGTGTATACTATGGAGGCGCCTGATATCGAGCATTCCTCTCAAGGGCTACAACGGTGGTTTTCTCAAAAATAGTTTGCTTGGTAAACGTTAATCTGGTTGCGTATTTCTCATCGGGCAGTCACGGTATTACCCCGTCTCCCCGATTTCTCCCAAAGGCTGCTAAGCCTGACAAAACATCGCTGAGTTGCCTAGACTATGGGACGAACAATTTGACGAGGATCAAAAATATTGAAAAAAACTAACCTTACTTGATCCTGTGTAATACTGAATTAGATGAATTGAAAGTGAATTCTAAAGTGACAAGTTATACGAAGCAGAATAACAGAAAACAAAACCCAAAAGAAATGCCCCCTAGCTATCCAAAGACAACCCTTGCGTAATTTCCGTCAAAGTAGTTTAATATACGAGGCGATCATTTGTTGTGAAGTGGCGTTTGATTATCACGTGCAGATGTCTTCGCGATTAGGATGCTATCGCATGGTCACGCGGACGATTCCCATATCACGCTCGTGACCATGCGATAACTAACAAACAATGCTAATCATGTCAATCCGGGGAATTCCATTGACGCAAACAAATAAGAACAATGGTCTTCCGCATCAATTATCTGTGTGCAGAATAAAATGCGTGCAATGATCTTTTATTCTTCGCTTTAATGCATACGTACACCCTTTCCCAATTCAGCTACCAAACCCTTGAGGAGTATTTTCTGTTAGTTCGTTAAATAATGCAGTAGGGACTTATTAGCAATGAAATTGAAACAGCCGTTGGTAGGGAGTGAGAATATCTGTTGACGGGGGGCCATGCGACATATCCATGGCTGGCAGTACAAAATTTCTCATAAATACCATACTGCCAGCAGTGGCAGATAATGTGTGCTGAATGAAAAGCTGCGTATGTCATCTGTAATGTTTGACACTTACACTCATAAATATCCATTTTGCCCATCGTTGGAATTAACATTTATAATATACGCGAACTGCATCTTGTTGTTCTTCCCCAAAACATCGTTTAGTTGGTCATAACGTATGTAGCCAAACTTTTTCAATAACGAACCAACACCATGACACAGCTCACTTGAGCTCTCTTCCTATTATTTCTCATCCATTGGCGGCATAGCATCTAGAATATTAATGCAACCAATTACTCAATGCTGCTATAATCGTTTAATCAAGCCACTTGTTGTGCTGAAGCATCGCATAAAATACGTTATCGCATATTTATCGCATAAGGTTACTGTTGCTTGTAGGACCATATCGAACAACGACATTACGTTCAGTAACCACGATGCAGGAAATTCATTCATGCGTGTATGTTATTTAACAGTTAGATCTGTGTAAAAATGCTCAATACACAAACTCACCACAGCAAAGAATTCGGTGGCCTCAGAACTGCATAAAGCGTCTACATGCAGTTACCTATAATGTATTGTTCAACTGGTAATAAACCCAGTTGCAATTAAAAGCATATTATACACACGTTGCCGAGTCTGTATGATTTATTTGCTTATGTAGATGAAGTGAAAAGGTTTAATCCAACAAATTATGCTAACTTAGCTTAATTCGCCCGAAAAGATCAACAGCGAAAATAACTTAGCAATATATGTCATTTCGGTAATATAAATAGTGTATTCAAATGCGCATACTCTCCTTAACAGTGCAATACTATCTATCGTGCTTACGAAATGATACAAGCTTTGTGACTGCTAAGTAGATAGACCCGTTAGCCACAGGGTATTTTCGCCAGAGCTACCGGACTTGGTGCACATTCATTTATCCGTTTCTCTCCCTAGCTACTGACACCTGGGGATACGCCTTAGTTCGTGAATGTAAGCCAACATGTTTTGTTGCGTGCGTCTTCCCCCAACCCGAAGCTTAACGATACCGGCCAACCAATACTCTCCCATTCCAATAATAGTGCACGAGCGTAATTATAAGGTCATATGGATATGATTTAGTTCCTTGCTTTTGAAAATTGACATTGCACAATTATGTAATTACTCGCCTTAGTATAGTGACTCTTGTTGAAGCGGAAGTGCCTAAAGTTCAATTGTGACAATAACAATAAGCTGTATATCATCATCATCAGATTCTGTAGCTTCATGTTTTTGAGAAGCAAACCTTATTGCCGTTTGGTTACTTCAGATCAGGCAAGCATCAAAAGTAAAACAATTACGAAAATATTGTTTTGCTATGAATCCAGCACTCAAAATAACAAAATACTTCGCCTGATTATTTAGATTAGGGCTTAACCCAGCAAACAAACTTACTGGAGTGACGCAATAATGATCAGACCATTTCCTGCAGCGCAATCTATCATCGGTTCTTTTCAGGGTCACCCCTGTCCAGGATTGTTGCATAAATAACCTGCAGATTCCTGCGGGTAAATTGTTTGTGAAGGGACTATTTGGCTGATAATCAGTGTAACATCGCCGTCTCCTATTATGTATGTTCAGTCCATATTTCAATGGACGTGGTGGAGATATGTGTTACGTTAGCAGCTGCTTTCACACATATGCCGATGAGAGCATCCAGTTCTCAATGGGCGTGGAATCATGGAATTATAATTTATTACAAAGTGTATACTCGCTGTAAGGTTCAATCAGCTAGCTCCTTTATTTGCATGCTCCAATATCCATGGTGATTGAAATGTCAGTGACGGAATTATATCTAATGTATTCCTTTGGCATTCAGCATGCAAAATTGTCAAATAATCGACTGCTTATTGAGTTGCAACACGAGCAAACACTTGACACTCGAAGTTAACCAAATCTGTATACGCATTCCAGGCTTTAACACTGTGTACATAGCTGTGTTATAAACAGTAGTATTATATACATGATGCAATCGTCATGACAAGAAAACGCAGCCATACTATATTATAATACGTGACAAATAGTCAAACTGTGTTGAACAATCACTGCACATTAATGCATACAGCTGTTGTAAATAATGCCCCTAACGTTTCAGCATTGATGGCGTTTAGTTCTAGGACTTCCAATGTCAAACAATGCATCGTGTGCATGTTCATTGCTATTCATAAGGCTATAACTATGGCTGGTGAAAGTCTTACTATCCCAATTTAGAAACACCAATTGTAGGCATTGTCATGATTTGATAACCGAAAGCTTCATCGCGTTTTCCTACTCTAAAAAATCATTGAAACGATGTTATTTTAAGCATTATTGAAGATATAAGTTTTCCGCTATATAAAGTATTTATCACAAACTATCACATATTAATTGATTAAAGATACATGCATATTGAGTTAAGAGCGGCAATTGCCGATAGCTTTTGTACGCAGACTTGTTGCTTATCTATCTGGACAATCGTTGTTTTGGAATGAGATCCCATGTGCATCTATTTATCTTACATAAAGCTCATGTGACAATTTGCGTTGACCCGAGCGAGGCATTTGGCACATACTAACTCTAAACGTCTAACTTGTAAACGAACTAGCCACAGAAATGTCGTTACAGCGTTTTGCCATACTGAAGCTCATCAGCTGAAGTATATGCCAACAGTTCGTTAGACATCCTGCTGTAAGCGACGTGCTGGAAAGCCTTATAAGTGGCAAAAGAAGAAATATGTATTATACAAATAAACCTTGCTGAAGAAATCCTAGGACAATTGTCTACACACCAGCAATACGGAATTTTTAACTTTTTAAAATTTGTTTTAAATAAGCCGTTGCTTGGCTATTGAGCTTCTAATTAATTGAAATATGTTGATACCCGAAATGCATCTACATTGGTAACATGGATAAGGGCACTGACATGGATAAAAAACGGCATACTTATTAAACGAAATAAAGCTGTATTAAATTGCGTATCAAATGTAACTAGCAGTGTCTCCTAATCCTCTGTTTCAGGGCCAACTTTGTTATCTGTTGATAAAGTGCTGCTGACATAATGATTAAACACTATGCACATGACACCTGGCTAATAACTGACAGCAAAGCTTGTATAATGCAAAGACTAAGATAATAATAGGCAATTGCGTTTCGCTGCGAGAAATGTTGGAACAAGAATAGATGTCAGACGATTATATTTAATATAAGTCAGACGCTGTCTTTCTTAAGAGGATGAGCCCAAAGGAAAAGAGTTTCAGTGTCACCTTTTGAACTCAAGCAACTTCAAAAGCTGTAAAGACAAACATAGTCGACATGATAACCAGTTGAATGTCCAATGGTTGCTTCAAAGGTGTTCATTATTCTATGACATTTTAATTTGCATCTTGGATATTCGATGCGGTATGCTACATTGAATAAAATGTAGCTGTATATTATCTTCTGTATACCAAGTAATATTATCATAGCAAATACAGACTTGACAAGCGGAAGATAAATATTTTGATTTTCTTATCCCCTCATTGTGATAATTAGCATTGCATCTTGTTCGGCCTAGAGTAAAAATTGCATACCGGTCATCTCATACCTCCTCGCCTTTTTTGACAAACGTTAGAGAGCACACGCTTCAAGCCTATTGACAATATATAAAATACATTACAATATATTGAGCACCAAATACAATGGAAGTTTTCGAAATTTATTTTGCTTTGCCATTCGGATGATGTTGCAAAGTCAGCTCCTGACGAAAGATGATTGTTATCTGTCATGCTTAAAAATTATGCCGTAGATGCCTCAAACAACCCTTTCAGAAAACAAGTCAATCGCCTTTTACAGAATGATACATCTTTTTGAAAACACAAGAGGAATTGCACTGAGACAATCCAACTTGCAATGCCGAATTGTCAGCCTTTTCACAGGCAAATATGCAACATGAAAAAACGGACATCTGCAATTGTCATTGTTCGTCAATGCAATTAGCAATTGAAATAACAACAAAGTAACACGTTCAATTAAGCCTCTGATATATTACTGGCCATGCGGAACAACATGCGGCGCCTTCATTATTGTAATGTCTACGAATGTGTTTTTAGATGGAGGTTCTGGGATGTTATGGCCAACGTACCCAGTAAGGCACACGTAACAGTAGATGGCTACATTTAACGCTCGTGTGTAAAACTAGTACCTAACGCATCATTTCAATGTTATATCACATCCATCCTTTTTAGACATTTTATTGCTGCTGATAATCATCCAAATAAATTTCCATAACGAACGATCTCTAAAAAGATCGACAAATATACCACCCAACCGTAATAGATTAATGTCATAAGCTAGGGCTACCATCACTTTTATGCAATACCATAAAATATTGGTAGATTGAATTGATAGTTAATTGCTCTAAGCTTCGGCTGTACGTTGATATAATAATCATGATTAATTATGCAATGCCTTAAGCTTAGCTTAATGTATACTAATAGTGGTCGAAAGCAGTAATTAGTTTGGCGTAATCTAAAAACAAACCCACTGTTGTCGTTCACTCTTACCACTCCAGTTGCAGTTGTGCATCTGGAGGTTAACTTAATCAGTGATGGTACAAACCCTCGTGGACTGGACCACATTTATCATGCAAGCCTATGAACAGCACTGCAAGCCAGTCGTTCAACTAATGTCATTTGCTACATATAATCCCACAACAATTTTATAATATGGCAGTAGTTATTACGCTTAAATTATACCAAGCTTATCTGGCTTCCACGCGAATTCAAGTTTTCTTTGTAATGCGGAACTGTTTTGCATGTTAAGTGCCAGCCAGAGCGTATCCATTCGAGCAATATTTATGAGCAACCCTACTAGCCCGTAGATAATGCAAAGCAAAATCGATAAAATGTGCAAAGGGGCATAATACTGGTGATGGGAGTGCCCATAGCTGAGTATCTGATAATAGACCTCAGATTTCTATCACTGCAAATGAAAAGATCATATATAGGCTATGTTTAGTTACTTGAACAAAACCTGATTCATGTAACGGCAGTTTAAATATGTTAGTTTCCTAGTTATGGTATGACGCTTACATGAGCGAATATATTTTAGTGTTGCCCAACTTTCTTAATTATTATTTTGTTAATGTGCCAAGTTAAAAAGGCAACAAGGTCATGCTATGTAATGTTCACACTAGTTCACTCTAATGCTGGTACAATACCGATATAACACTAATCAGAATGAATATTATATAAATATACAATTTGAGCTGAATCTACAAAGATTTCAAGCGTAACAAATACCGAGAATTGTAACATGTGTGGTGGGTTAACATTTATTGATTCAGTGTAAATAAAGTCAATGACGCAAATATGTCAAAACTATTTAACGACTGCCAAAATTGTGATATCCCATCTATCAGAAACGCAAAAGGGTAATGCAATCAGTATACGAAATTACAGTTAATATTTAGAGATCCATGCGTATCGATGCTATTATGTCAGCATTTCATTACTGATGCGTCTTATTTAACTTTCGAACATATGTTGTATTTATCAGGAACAATATAAATCAAAACCAGTTTTCTCCTTGGGAATTGTGTTCAAATATTTACAAATGTGGATGGATTTGGCAATATATATGTTTTTCTTGGCAGCCCCGAAAACGCCAGACTTCTACTTGCTATGATCAAAGTTAGGGCAATACTGGATCTGAGGAAAAGTTGCATTGAGTTATAATCCCGTGGAATAGATTGCTAACCGAAAGAGCCAACTACTGATCTCCAAATATGTTCCATTTGAGTTAACATGTCAACGGGTTTAAGCAATATTTTAACTGGATAATTTTGCTTAATTCCTTATAAATTGTGTAAAAGTTATTTGACACTAACTCACCAAGCGCGAAGGGGAAACATTATTTTGTACAAAGAAATGCTTATATGTGACAGCATTCTGAAACGACTACAGCAAATTTTTTGTAATGGTAAATTACAAGCACCAGAACATGGATTAATGGTTCGATTTTGGAGGACTGGCAGAGGATATTGCCAAGTAGTGCTTGAAGTGTACGTAGTTATGACAACAAGGAAGTCAGTATGTGAGTAGCTGATTACAGGGAAATTCGAAATAAATGTAATGATAATGCTGTAAGAATGTCCTTTCGAAAAACCCCTGTGCATGACTATATATCTGAGCCGTTTCATTATCTAGGCTAACAACCATTGATTTAATGATTTGCGATGGTGTTTCAATACACCATTATCAGTGACACAGATCATATGTGCTGAGACTAATGTATAAATACGCATATATATATATATATATATATATATATATATATATATATATATATATATATATATATATATATATATATATGTATGTGTGTGTGTGTGTGTGTGTGTGTGTGTGTGTGTGTGTGTGTGTGTGTGTGTGTGTGTGTGTGTGCGCGCGCGCGTGTGTGTGTGTGTGCTTGAATTATGATGTTAGGCATATGTCCTACGTAAAATCACATTTCTTATGAAAGAAACTTGGTTATATTCCTCTGACAAATGTGATTTTGTTTCCTAAAAAAACATTCATATTGTATTGTAAGTGAAACACATCTATCAGATTTTAGCATAGTGCAAGTGGGATGATATAATTCAATAAGCAGGGATAACAATGCGAAATGTGATAGAAAATTATGAAGGTATCCGTAAAGCGGCAGGTGGCTACAGGTCAGTCGTTATTAAACCCTGAAAGTTCTACGGTATTCTCAGAAGGAGCAGATCGCAAAGTGTAACCTGTTTTTCTAATGCGCAGATAGAATAAGTAACAGACAATTGTTCTAACCACACATGTATCGCCATCCCAATGTTGGCGTTGACGATTTGACGAGTCAAGAAAATCGTTTCCGCTTATTCGTAATGATGTGCTGCATTTACATGTCTACTTGATGTGGATGCATCTAAAACACAACGGAATGATGCACCACCAGCCATGACAAATTCTTCAACACTTCACGTGGCTGATCGTGTTCATTACTGCACGGTTAGAAAATATGCTTTTTCAACAAATAATAAAGTATCCGGTTACCCGAGTGACAAAATCTGTCCGGATATCCTTTCTTTAAGGCAGTTAGGCTTTGAGCAATAGGTTTGGAAACATGCTCATTTGTCTTCACAAAAAATAAACCTTTATTGCACAACGCCAGTGTTAAATTCACTCCTCCGTTATTGCAATATAACAATGGTAACCATTGATGTCAGTGTATATCGAGCTATATAGCTAGCTGCTGAAGCAGGCCCAGATTTGATAATATTGGACCATTATAGAGATGATGTAATCGCAGCCAGGCACTTTTTTTGCCGATGTAAATAACCCAAATGCTATTCGGCCTAATACTACTTGCTCTCGTTTAGTCGTGGCAATTGATATGCAGTATACCGTCAGTCCGAGTGAATTGATTTAGTGAGGATCTGCATGCAATGATGCCTTATGATCACAGCAATGCCATAACACGTTGTTATCATTGAATAGACCTGATAAGTTGAATCCCTGACCGCCGAATAGTCTCTCGATTCGTGCATTCTCTACGTTGTATAATTCTTGTTTGACATAATGAGTTTTGCATTTAGGCTTGATAACCCCGAGCGAAACATAAAGCATAGTTAATGCATGTTATGGCTTATATTGATACATAACTGACCAAAACATGGACGAATTACACATTTTGAAATAAGTCGGCTTCCTGCGATATCATTCAGTTCGTGTGTTGGTAGGGCGCTGCCTATCACGCGGTGGGCGTCGCGTACGAGGATAGAAGAATAGTAACCTATCTCTGCCTGCATGTTTAGATATTGATCGCATGTATGATTTTATAAAAGGTAAAATCATTTCTTATAAAGCAGTGCCATGAAAATAGCTTTGTTTAGTACAAATGGGGCAGTGGTTTAATATGGCATAGTTACATTTATTTTCCAGCAAGTCGACCTCTCTTAGAATTGATTTGATGTTGCTGGCATATTGCATAGTAAACCAGGATGTTATTAAATAAATAGCGTTCCCACGCAATGGTGTTGATTACCTTACATTTAGCCATACACTAGGGTCTGATGCTTGTGTTATCAGCGTTAACATTGGATATTCTAACCATGCTCGGTATATTTACATGAATCCACTGCCCATATTCATCATCTATAGTGCATGTTGACTAACCAACTCCGATTGCCTTTGAGGCATGAAGAAAATTGGGGTGAAGGCAGGTGCCAGATGCGCCTTTCATGGTCTATATTGATATCACGGCTATAGACTAACCTTCTGGCAATGAATATCGAATGTTATGCCTACGTTGACAAGAATGCACCTACACAACAGGAGGGAAATCAGTGCATGTGAGTTACTCAACGCCTACTACGCACCCCATATGAAGCTTTAAGAGTCATTTGCTGTATGTATGCTGGTAATTGTGACCATTTGTTGGGTTGGTTTTAATTCCGTTGTGTCCCGTAAAATAATATGACTAATCTGCGAGAGTAATTTTACACCTTCTACACGAAAGCATGTGGAAAGTATTTATGTACGAGCATTGCATACTTAAATTATAAACGTACGCTTTCATTGTCATTGCCGTGTATCTCTGGCCGCAGTAGGGCAAATATAGGAATCGTTGTTGAGGATGGTTTGTGCGCGCGAGGGAGTTTGGGGTTGAGAGAGTAGTCATTCTACATAATAAAAATTCATAGCCAGAAGTAGCCCAAAGAGTTACAGCTGTAATCTGCTGCTATATCAGAGCATTATCGTAGGTAACCCAAAGTATATTATAAATGAAAGGAATTAACCTATGATCTGATCCCAAAACATCTTACTCGTTTAATTGTTATTTAGGATACATCTTCGTTATCTTCGCAGGGCTCGACAAGTAAGATATTCCGACGGCCCCGTGACATTAATTTTCCCTATCAGCGCGCCCGATCGGGCTTATGCAATATTTCGCCACCTGGCGTCTATGTAGTACGTAATTATGGTATGGATTGTGAAACGAAAGCAAGAGTAGCGGATCAGAATGCTCAATTGCGCTCGTTGACACTAGCAACACAACACATAACATAACCTATATGGCATTTGTATTGCGCCTGCTTCCAGGATATAATCCTGCTCAAAGGCGCTTAACACGATGGCCCAATTCTATATACCAAGAAACAATGTGACACGAGGTTATTTAAGTAGGGTGAAGCCACTTAAATGTGAAAGAATATCTGTTACGAGAAATAATGCTCTGGATCACCGTTGCACATTCTCGCTTGTATTTCCCTAGCATAATTGTTGCTGTAGAACGTAGTTGCAGCATCCTAACGATATTGTCTCTCATTTGGTTTGATGCTTATGTAATAAATACATTTTATGCATTCCAAGATAGGGATGTAAACTTAGATGTGTATTAATCGAGAGTTATGATCCTGACCCTTTCGTCAGCATTGACAGCATCAGTAAGCATTTGAACCACTGTCAAAACTACCTTATATTTGTCATCAAACGGAAGGGTCAAACATTCTCACTATTCCAAGCAACACTTTGCATTTTGAAAGTACAAGGCTGTACCATGAAAACAATTAATCAATCGACGAAAACGCGTCACAATATAAAACACAAAAAGCGGCATGTCGACGAAGAAAGTAACTGAGAGCGAATTTTTTGAAAGGCGCCGTCGAACTTTATTCAGGCAGCTGTTAATGAGTATTTGCAAAATACTGTGCGACCACTCGTTGCATGTTAAGTGCGCTGTAACTAATATGAAGACAATCGTGAGATACAGACGATATGTCTTTGTAGGAATCAACTGAAGACTATTGTTCATACTGTGCAGCAACAAAATGATAAACGCGTACTGCCACTTGTATGGTGCAAGGCCAAGTGTTAATGGTTATGTCTTGATGATGAATAGCACAATAACCGGCAATGTTACATATATATTCGGCTAACCCAATACACGTGTATCTTCATGACAATTTAGGATAGTACTGTACAAAAGAAAACAATTAATGACTACATAATCGTGGTCTCAGAGCGCACCTTAATTACACCTAATATAATTGGCACGTTTGCTTCAGAAAATATTTTTTAAAACCATCTTTGCGAGTTGTGTTGCAATACTGTGACCCCACGGGCATGCAATGAGTATGCAGAGGAACAAATGATAATGCAATAATTAGGATGGGGTGATGAAATCTCCATGCTTTTGTTAGCTTTTAAAGTTGTATTTAATGCAAGTTGTAGACACTGTACATGCGCCGACAATTCATGTGCCCACCTCATTGCCATTACTATTAGCCTAATGGTTTGTCTTAAGCAAGCAGTATTATCAGGACCATTTTACTTTATGAACCTTGTACAATGAACAATGATACTTGTAATTTCTGCCAATATAATGTAAGTGCAATGTTCATTCACTTCACTTATATTATTAATTCATATTCAATACTAACAGGATTATTTCACCAACCTCTCGCCCCTCAAAATAACATTAAATACTCAGCCATCTGCTATCTAATCGTAATGAATGTCATGATTACGTTTAGATAGAGTCAACTTTATGGATTGTCTCCGTCATAATCCATAATTATGTTATACCAAATAACCACTAACTATTGTTCTTGTGGTTTGTGAATCAGTTTAGTCTCAACGTTCGTGTCAGGATTCACTTTACATGTAATTGGCCGTCATTGGGAACAATGTACGTAATGTTGTTCATAAAAGATCCACTTACATGTAGATATCACAGCTTATTTTAAGATATCTTTAGGATACATTAACCAAACAAATGGGTTGGGTGCCATCACAGTCTGCACGTTTATAATGGGGCAGTAGTACTATACTGTGGCCTTTACTTTTCTAATCCAAATCATTAACAACATTGCCTTAAATGTCTTTGTGAAACCAATTATATCCCAAAATCGATTCAGCAACAGCACAAATGATACAAATATAGCTCAGATGTGGTACTACTTGACCTATGGCATAATTTGAGTCAGCAATGAGGTTGAGTGTTATAGGTTAAGGTGCTGTCGGATCCAACATATTGACTGAATGATTATTGCTACAACCCTCATGTCTGATATTGGATAAGGACGGGAATATATGACCAAGACATAGTTACCTAAGCATATTACAATCGATCACTCGTGATGATCACGTGTTGATATCTCTTATTAGTATTTATACTCGGAAATTGGCACTTCGTGTCACCTGTTTGTTTGTTTGTTCGCATTATAGTCGTGTTTAGCAACTAAGGCTATCTACGACTAGCAGCTAGTGTAACTCTAAGGGTGGTCACTGCCAGGGAGCTCATCGTCTCCAGAGGATCTTTTGCATCTCCTTTCAGAGATGGGACCGTCATATTACCTGATTTCTGATTCACGAGTAACCAGTCAGGTTGTCACACCTGAGAATCGAACCAACGGCCTGAGGACCGACAGACGATGCAGTAAACCGGTACACCACAGGGACTGGCTTCGTGTCACCACTGAACTAAAGTCCTTATATGGGCTCGGTCAGGAATGATTTGCAGGTAAAGACACAAGAGTGTAGAAACGTGTCGCTGAAAATTATCACATTCGATGTAATGGTTACGATTCAGAAGCCGCGCAAAGCGTGCTGCTTTGGATATATGATGCACAGTACAACGAAAGTCATTTGATATTGATGGCGAAGACGTAAAGGTCTCATCCGAGCTATCGTCTTAAAGGACCTCACTCTCAATCCATGGTTCTGGGAATCTGTTACTTAACCAACCCAACGAAACAGCAGCATGGCAACGGTGACTACGTCGTTTTTCCTTGTACCGCCCAGATCACACAGTGGACCGCTGCAGTTTATTGATCACCAAGCAAGGTCGGATATGTACCTCAGCCGATTTTATCATTCTTCACAAAACGCACATTGCATGCTTAAATCACATTCCCTGCAATTACGTGCCATCTGGAGCAAGGTTACACGAATGTCGGTCATAATGTAATTGTAGCTTTTGACCACCATGAGGTGTGTAGGTTTGTGGTTACTCGGTAATCATGTTCTTTATTAACCAATGGGAACGGTATGGACTTTGCATTAGACCAGATGAATGGATAATGAGCCCGTTGGTGTATCGTATATACCCATCGCCTCTCTGCCATGGCACTGAATGTGCAGAGATAATGTACCAGAACATCTTTTTATCCAGGGCATTGCATTGGCTGTTTCTTCGACATATTTGTTACTTATTAATCATAACTTCTTTTGATACTTCGTTTACCAATGTGACCCCAGATGACTGATGTAACAGTGGCAGGGATTGTAACTTCCTCAACATTATCAAGATTGATAACACTAAGCCGCCAATGCAACTCCAGCATAGTGCAGTGTAAATGGTACCTGTTTGAATTTTGCTTAACCTACACATTAAGAATTTTGCTAGCCTCAGATTTGACACATATCTTTTTATCCATAATATCTATAAGCCAAAGGTTTTGTGTGCTTGAAGTTGTGCCAGTAATGAAGGTCCTCGCTGGGATTAAAAGTTGCGTATGCTTAACGCGTCCGATCTGAACCGGCCTTGACATGTAACCGGGTAATAAAAAGCAGTGTACGTCAATCAAAAACAAACATGAATGATGAACATGATTATGCGAGGATTTGAAGAGAAAACCGCTCGTCGATCAAAACGCATATGAAGACAATTGCATTGTTTGCCTCGATGTCAGACCAAAACGTAGCTACAAAGTAACATATGACAAATGTCGTTTGAATTCAGTGAGAGACTCGACAAGTTGCAATTGTCCAGAGCGGAGGCACAAGTATGCAGTATCTGTGAGCCATGTCCGTTAGGTTGATAAATTATCATGTCCATTAGCTAGCTGTAGATTATTTTGAAATTGTAAAACAGAATTATGTGTGTCGAGAAGAGATGCTATCAATCCCCCGCTAGTCACTTCTTCACCAGCCCCAGTCATTACGGAAAGAAGGCCACGGAAGAATGACAGAAGGACACTGAAGTTAATACAACTACCACAAGGACATGATCCCTTAGAACCTGCTCTAAATTTCAGCGACATGCAGCGAACACACGGGCAGTCATACTCGGTCATCTATTTCATCTTCTTCTGCAAGTTCATTTCCCCAAACGTAGATCAGCAACCTAAGTGATAGTCAATAACAATGAAGTACATTCAATTGTCGATAACAAATGCGCTTAACGGCCAATGAACGTCCGCGAAATGTTTGTTTGGATAAATGCCTCATTTTTCGGTCCATAGAAAGGTTTTCCACAACGAAATGATAAGGATGAGAGACATAACGACCTCCAATCGGGTATTAATTATAAACATATTGTCATCCAGGAAATTCGATGAATCCTAATATCTGGCGCGGTGGAGTGAGTTGTTTTGCTACAGCAACATTAGTGATGGGATGTTTCGTTAGATCTTATCCTGGCAATAATCATACGGTAACATTCCCTCGAAGACATTTCAGGATTGTGCAATAGAGCAAGGACTAAGTCGTACAACTGCAAAATTGGACTACTGATTTTAAATGTTCACTCTTCTTCTTATTAAGTAATTCAATATTGATTTGTTCAGCACCAACAACCACGTGTAATAGGCCAACGGTTATATGTTTATTGTATGATAGATCGAGGAATTAACGTGTAAGTAAAGTTTTTTCCTCATTAGTGTCTGCGGCCCCGCAATAAATTGCATGGGAATGGCGCATGTTCGTATATGCATGTGTGAGAAGCAGTACCACGTGCAGTTCGCTAACGCGAAGGGTCCATTAACACACGATTTCCGCTACGTCACGTTATTCTCGAATACGCAAGGCTCCTGAACAAGAGGGGTGCTTCAACATGTGGAATCCATGAACACGTGGGCTGCTTAAACACGCATTATTCTTAGAAACAGGGGGTCTTTGTATGTTTTGGGTTCCCGAGAACATTATTTGGTTTTCTCGAAGTATATGCTATCAATGTATAAGTTAGATAAATGGTCGTTCGTTTGGTTTGACGCTATCGACTATGACAACCATTAAAACCCCTGCAAATCATCTCCCCCAGAGTGGTTCTAATTATAGTAATTATTGTTGTGTTGTAACGAATACATGCCTGGAGCGATACTGTTGCGAGTTAATTACCACACTCCCTTGTTTGGTCTTGGTAATTCATACGCTGGTGGTGGGACAATTTATTATGCCCATGTCCTATTCTAGCCAACTTCCGACAGACAACAGAAACGGAACAAATGGCTTCTTCTTAATAGTTTCAATAATGTTTATTGGCTGACAAAAACTTATTGCACGTGTGACTATCAAGCAAAGACGCATTGCAATGAAGCATATTGCATCTCATTCTTAAATAAGAGAGATTTAATGCATACAATAACACACTCTCGCCGAGTAACCAAGAGGCATTGTATTCTATTTCTCGTAGCATCGCCGAGCATTATCACATTATTTTGCTTACTAAAGCGGGCAAGAAATGGACATTGTTGGCATGCAGTTGATGATGGTGAATTTAAGTCAAAGATTGTACGTACTTGTATATTTGTCCCAGTGTGACAGTGCCCGCTGCCTACACAACACCCACATAAAGCCATAACGGAACTCGGAGCTGTGGAATGCATACAGAAAAGGATTCAATATCGAGTTTACATATCCAAGCCACAAAACAAATAGATCTAAGGTGGGGTTAAATCCACCTTGAACGAAAGGTTTCGCGGTGAAGAGGACAAAATACGGCGCCCAACAAATACTGAATGCTAGGACCACGGATGCCAACGTGACCGTAGCTTTTGACTCGCTTGCCGTGCTACGGTGAGGAGTAGATGGTCTCGGAGATGGAGTGCGCGATGGCCGTCCGTTTGTGGCTGCTTTCAAGGCAAGACTCATGTGGCCTCCATTAGCAATATGATGATGCTGAGTGACAGTCATTTTTTTTATTCGTTTCACCTGCTGGCGAGCGATGCGGAATACTTTGATGTAAACAGCACACATGACGATCAGTGGAATGAAATATGTGGCGACCGCAACACACAAAACATACGCGGCATTGCCTTCAAAAACACAAACACTGGATGTTAATGTATTTTGCACGTGCCCTCCCGACGTGTTCCAGCGAAATGTATCGGTACAAAGGCCATAAGCAGTGAAAATAGCCAAATCATGATCAGAACCGTGGCCACTCGTCGCGTCGTAGTCCACCGACAATACATGTATGGCTTTGTCACGGCAAAATACCGGTCTAAGCTGATGGTAAATAGGTTGAGTATCGACACGGTGCATAACATAACGTCCATTGAGACAAACAGGTTGCAAAAAATGGCCCCCAGCGGCCATGCATGGGCAGCAGTGTGTTGAGTGTGCTGAATGGCAGAACGACGAGTCCCAGGAGTAGGTCACATAGAGCCAATGAAAATATGAAATAGTTAGTGGTGTTCTGGAGTCTCCGTGTTGACGCTATGGTGACACACACTAACATGTTACCGAGAATTGTGAGCAAGTTGAGGAGCGCGCTAAAACGATACCCACAATGACTAACTCCGCCTGGCCACGTGTTCTATCCATCAGATCCGCTCCATGCTCGCTCGTGTTGCTGGGGACCATCACTGCTGCTCATGTCTAAGTCGCCGGTGGTCACCAACGAAGCCACGTTGCTTATCTCCGTCATTTAGCATATGAGAGATTAATGCTTGACTCTGGTTCTCGCCTTTGATATGGCGAGGCTTTCCGATGAGCCGCTGCCTTGGTTAGATTCCAGTCGCCCAATGCCGCACCACTGAATGTGTTCAATTGGTATGAAACGGCGAATGAAGCATGGCTTAGCGCGGACTAACGCCGTACGCGGTAGGGTGGGGAAGGAGGGAGCAGGGCCCTTCTTTCAGTTTCCGAGAGTGCGGCAGGCACGGCTATTTACAAAGGATTGTGGCGGGTGCAAAGCAAACTCCGCCCTCTCTGCTGTCAGACGAGCTCATGACACGCATAAGATGGATAACAAGGCGCTCTCTGAGACCCTTTAATCGCATTAGTTTGCTGATCATAGCAGCCCATTTGACATGATCGACGGACGCTCCAGTCGCAGCTTTCGCTAGCATAGTAACAGACTCGCCAAACACTTAAGTTAGTTAAGCGGCTTAAGTAACACACAACACCCATATACAACCACATTGATCGATATATATATATATATATATATATATATATATATATATATATATATATAGTAGAGATATATATAGATATATATATAGATATATTAAATATATATATATATAAATATATATATATATAGATCTATATTTATAGATATATCTATATATATATATATATATATATATATATATATATATATATATATATACATATACATATACATACACATATACATACACACCCACATATCTGTGGATGCTGCAGTCTTTTATTATAGTTTTTGCGTGGTAATCGGTTTTCATATGCCACTTAAAATATAGAGGTGCAACAGCCGTCAATATAATACCTGAGTGCCAGTCCAAATGACCAGCCTGAGATTCTAGCCGATGTTCATCAGGCTCATGTACCTATTATTTTAAAGCTATAACAGCTAATCCCTTGCAGGTACCCATGATGCAGTGGCAATGAGCGCACACACATTATCGATCTTGCATGTCTGTTAATGATAAATAGTCTCGGGCAGTGATCCTCTGGTACGACCTGAGTTCAAAGCGTGTGAAACAGCCTTGTTGTCCGCGGCTATGACTAAGTGTTAACGCTTCAATAAAGGCCCCCGTATCGAGGTAACTGTCTTGGAGTCACGAAAAGGCGCAGCTACAATGGTGTATTCAATGATATTTTGGATATAATTTGTGCCAACATCCTGAATGTTATATCCAATATATATAATAATAATGCCAGCATTGTTACAATGCAAAACAACTAAGATACCAAGAAGTGATGGGGGATCTTTGATGACCGCAACACGATCGCGCGGCGTGGTTTTTTTTTTGCTTTGGCTCACTCCCGGTTGTCTATAATGGAACGATGCCTATTGGTATTGGTGGGGTGGTGGTGGTGGCGGTGGGTTGTGGTGGTGGTGGTGGTGGTGGTAAGCAATCTTGGCGACCCATCTTATAAAGCAATCGACCATATATAGATATATATATATATATATATAGAGATATATATAGATATATATATATATATATATATATAGATAGAGATATATATAGAGATATATATCTATATATATATCTCTTATATATCTAGATATCTAGATATATATATATATATATAAGCGAGATATATATATATATATATATATATATATATATATATATATATCTATATATCTATATAGAGAGATATATATATATATATATATCTCTATATATATATATATATATATATATATATATATATATATATATATATATATATATATATATGCTCAAATGCGACAGTAAGGCAACAATTTCACAAGGGTCGGGGGCCAATTTGGTGTCTCCCAAAGTTCAACGCTTTCTGCCGATTCCGTGTTTGTTTAAACCCGCTCCAAATTTTCCCAAGCTGTAGTTTGAGTACTACTTAGGTCTGGTGATCAGTTTTTACATTCTATAAGCAGCGACATTTGTTTTATTGCAGTTTTGATGCTTTCAAATATATACCCAAATTGTTGTCAATGCGATGGTTGGGCGACATTCAGTGCTTTGTGAATTATAACAAATATACGGGGTATATATTTATGAAATACTCAGTAAAGCTTGCAAGTGTTATTCTTAAAAATTGACCATCATGCAAAGGCGTGAATTATCTTTATAGGTAATGATTGGGAGTTTCAGTATATATATTCTGACAATTTTTCGCTTTTACAGGCTCCCACTAGTTTGCGCGCCTCTCGATGGAGAGGTACATCGTTTTGTAATCAAGAACAGATGAAAGGAATTATATTGTGAGCGTCCATACCAAAAATAGTCAATTAAAAACTGAAAAATTTGAGTACTATTCCAGTGTCAAATGACATTTGTTTAGCTGTTTTGTTCAATATTATCAACGCCATTCCAAATCATTATAATATGATGAGTGACCTCACCAGTACCGGTCATTTGTCTTCGGTCCCTTGACCACTGCATAGCAACCGCTCTGCGCGATCTGACCTCGTTTCCGCGAGGCTCTAGGCGATTCAGGTTACGTTTCTGGAGCCGTGGGAAGGGAGGGATGCTGTGCATGCTTACCGATTCAACTGATATCATGAGTCGATTTAGATGGCAAACTTTTCGTTGGAATGTGCTCGATATATGTCAGAACAACTCCTTGCTCAGAATTTTGTACTTGTAGATATCGGATAGGTGTTAGTAATGTGTACGGATAGCCAATACGTGATCCGAATGACTTGCCTGGCTATCCGTGTTGCTGCTATAAATTGGTTGCCTAGCGCTTAGCTTAAATAATTGTAAAAAAAAATATCTTTTACGCATATTCTTTATACTTCTCTCCCAAAATAACATAAAAAAAAGATCTGGGGTTTGAAACCATGACGATTAATTTTATGCTAGCCGAGCTGTCCTCTGAGCCGTATTCACTTTCATTTAAATGCACTGTAGTATGTACCAAATAAAAATTAAATACCGGAGGCAATTATCATTCCTTTCATCCTATCAATCCCCACCACCACCACCACCATCATCACCATAACCACCATAAAAGTTTTGCGAGAATATCCATACGTTAGAGTTTGCCTTGTTGTCAGTTTAAGCCTTTATTAAAGAAGTTGATGAGTGTCCTTAGGAGAGAGAAAAAAGAGAATAAATCATGCCTCGTTCCTTTATAAGGGATGCAATTCCACACGATACAGATAGTACCCCGGCCCGGTTACGCTCCTCTGATTCCATTGGTTACAAACGGTAGTAAGCCAAATCGACGCGAATTAACCTTGGCCGCACGATCGTACTGCGGTCGCAAGAGTTCCCCACTTTCCTTCTATGTATCTTAGTTATTTGCCTGCATGTCAATAATGGTATTAATGTTGTCTAGGCCACAGTGATGATGGATGTAGCCTGGATGCTGATACGGCTTGCAGGTAGACCGTATATACAGATAGAGAATGAGTTGGGTAAATAACTCAAGGTAACTTCACGATGGAGGATCTAGAAGGGCGCTCTACTTTATTGTATTCATACACCAGGAGATCAGGCGTTATGACCAGATGGTATGACAGATGCCAGTGCCGGGGAGATGTGGCCTTGTTGACAGTGATGTTGGCCATGTAGGCTAAGATGCTTATGTCAGTAATGCATCGAAATTGCCAAGTTGTAAGTGACAGAAAAGCCTGTCAATGTAGATATGTATAATAGTAGTCAAGGTGACTGCGGTGATCTACAGGATGCATGACAGTCAGTGGTGCTGTGAGTTCATATGTGCATGTGACGAACTATTTCGCATCTGAAATATTTGTAATTCAGTAGAACGTGCCTCTT
>CM067351.1:26763442-26780942 GCA_034190875.2 Urechis unicinctus | reverse complement strand
ACAATACCGTTAATCCGGCTATGGGCTTTAGCTGGCACAATTTTCTAGCATGTCGATTTGAAACATTTGACCTGAGCAAGTATTGATAATAACTTATCATATACAATCCTTCTGCTGATGTTCAAAGCAGAGAGGCCATAGAATTCAGTGGCAACTATGTATGCGATCAATATGTTGACCGTGGTTGATCATTGATGCGGTGAGCAAGTACAGTTTTATGATAGGAGAGAAGAGGTCATTACTTTGCAATCAGAGACACTAAATGCATCGACCCTCGAAAACATGGCAGCTTCAGTTGAAATCCTCTATGAATTAAGCTGACAGTTGGGTCTCAATTTATTTAGAAAAATGCATCCCGGTGACTATCTGGAAAGCGGCATATGTACGTCTCACCAGTACATTGAGTCTAAGTGGCTTGATGCAGATGTGCAACTGGTGAAGCTGTTATAGTTGTAACGTAGACGCTGTTCGGGTTCGTCGGTTGATTAATCTAATCAACAGATCCTAGAAAACAAATGGACGGATGGATATAATATAGGTAAAATTGATTAGAGGCGGAAATATGATGAGATCCGAACTCAAGCGGAGAGAAAGATGGATTGGATTGCTATTATTATGTATGCAGCGTTAATAGAGCTTCGCTGATCCTGGTGCAGACTCATTTTCTCCAATACATAAAAAGAAGCAATATGAACATTAACAGCATACAATGCTGTTTAGAATGACGGAAACCTTACAAAATACTTTGCTTTCTAGCAGCCAGTCACAAAACCCTAAACATTCAAAGTTACAATTGTCTTGTTGTCAAATGTTTATAAACCATTTACTTCTTTGATGATGCCACCGATGCGCCTTATTATCGTGGTTATGGAGGCATAATGAAGAATGTACTTTGCTTTCCCCAATCATGAACGACAACATAAAAATTGCGAGCATCATGGCCTTGTAATCAATTGCATTAGTCAACATGACTGATGGCAGTATTCATAATGCATTATTCATGAATAAATATTGAGTTTAAATATTTGAATCGCCGTTTTAATTATTGCTATTAAATTGATAATGGGCTTTATCATTTTAGCGATGTAATCAACGTTACAATGACTGCGAAATGCAAAATCTATATTGCTGTAATTGAGCACATTTCCCACCTAATCGTGCTTTTACTGGAGTGTACCAACAGCGTTACGGGATATACGTGATTAAATATAGAAGTATCCATGTACCTCTTTCCTACAATTTATTAACCCAATACTGTCCGCGAATCCTAGAAGATGACGGGGTGGTGTTATCTACTATTGCATCATGACACAATGCAGATCCAACGGCAACAAAACTGGCACCAAAGTCCCATTATATCGCACTCAGATCCCAGAATTCCATAACGACCCTCGTAATGGCAGATTTAGCGTGTTGTGATGTGTCAACATCATTACGCAAAGACTTCTTGTGAGAGGGCTAACATAATATATGTGCATACGGTGCGTAACGAGCTGCACTTTGGTACGTCTTGTTTGTGGGAATATTTGAGCATGCCCAACCTATTTAAGATATACAGCATCTGCTATTCACTAGACACATCAGCCTTACAGTTACTTTCTGATCTCTTCGAAGACAAAAAAGCTAGATATAATTCGTGCGATATTAAATAAATATAGACGCGACTTGAATGCAAAGAGTAGTTTTACCAACAATCTTGCATTTAAATCCAAAGTAATACTGTGATAGAGATTATAGTGCACGAAGATCGCGAAAATCACTCCTAGAACCGAACAGCGAAAAGACAGCAGCACGAGAGTTTTTTAGTATAGCTGACGGGAAAATATTGTACTATACACACCTCTAATTAAACATTACTTGGCCTGGAGTATTTAAGTACACATTATACGGGATGTATCATTACACGTACACTAATGGAGCAAATAATTGTGCTTTGATTTGTGTCGCATAAATCATTGTTTAATCGATGAAAAATGCCTTGTATATTCTGTGAATTATGCAATATGCTGTGTATAACGGGTCATTCGAGACAAAAGATTCCTCGCAAATTCTTTAATTGACAAAAGACGCAGTTCTTGCGTTGCACAGATGTGTTGACAGTTTGACAAACCAAAAACACGTGTGACATTGCCTGTGTCATAGATGAGTTGCAATTTAACCCATATGCAAAATACATTGATAACCGAGTTTCAGATGCATAAACATACTGTTTATATGAATGTTCATGTCAACAAAGGATCCTCATTATATGAAACCAACAGGTCCACAAATGTGTGTTTGTTCGCTTATATGCAATCTCTCTGTAAATCCATTGATTTATCACATAAAGATTTTGCTGCCATAGCAACGATCGGTGTGGATATCTGCGGATATCTAATTATGATTATGCCTTCCTTCAGGTTTTTAGTTCTTATCATGCCAAATATTTGACGAGTTCTGTTTTTGTATCCATAATCACATATTCAGTTTTAACAATTGAATCACCGTTTTAATTTTTGTTAGACAATGTTATTTGTTTTTAGATAGTTATCTGTCGTATGTATTCAATTATCAACGAGACCACATCACCAGCAAAATTGCATCAAAATATTTCAAGGAAATAAGCATATAAACTAACGGACCTCCCTGTTGAGGGTTCAGACCAAACTGGTAATATATTTGGGCATCGCAAATTGCTTTTCAATGACTGGTGATACATTATCACATAACGCAGCCGCCTCCATGACGTGATATCTGGCCATTGATCAGAGAGCGACAAGACGAGGCCTTAACGCCATCTAGTATACGCCTGTCCTGATGTTATCAGTTGTGCGTGGTTTACACGATTTGAAGTGTAAATCTTATTATCTTTTCAAGGCCGATCTACTCCCCCCTTCCCTCTGAGCGTGTCTCGTGACGGGGAGCACGAGAGAGGAATGGGAAAATATCTTGTAATCAAATTTAATATTTCCAGTCAATTACTATACTGACGGCTTTGGACTGCATCAAAATTGTTTTCGCGCAAGAAACAAATTTCCCATTACGCCCTCTTTGGGCATATTACTGTTGTTAATATTTATCATAAAGATAGGTCCTTATAGAACTACATCCATTGTCCATTATAATATACTGCTATTCGACTTGAAAATCTCATTGTAGTGTGTTGTTAGCTTACACAATTTACATCCCGAACAAAAACAGCGTTCCATTTAGAACCACAAACATCCCCACAAAGGCACCTCGCAGATGCCGGGAAAATTTGCTCCTATATATGTATTTCAAACAATCGTTGTCAGTTCAATGGGGCTCGGATGTGTCTGAGGCATTTCAATGCAAAAATGGCATGGTTTCTGAGCTATATTCCACCAATCTAGAGTTTCGAACCCCTTTTAAGTTCAATCAAAATAGCCAAACTTAAGGATGGTAAATATGACATGAGTAAACATTCGTTCAATCCTGCGTTTAGTTTGTAACCTAAAAAACACAAAAACTCCAAGCAATGGAAATAGTAAATGTGATGAAAGGCGATATATTTGTTACTCCCTCGAGATTGTAAACGTTGCTGTTCTTCATGAATTATATGATTGGCTCATTGCAAATGAGATGACAATCAAACGTACATATTTGAGTGTCCGTAGAGGTCTTTATGTTGAGATTTTCGAGCATTTTCATTTCAGTGGATGGGTTTTGGTTAACTTAACATACTTTGCATGAGTTGGTGGTAGCTCCTGTCCACGATAGTCGATCAAAAACTTCTCAATAGCCTCTTGATATGAATAAAATCTTGCCTCTATTGGATAGGAATGTGTGCGTGATGAGCAAAGTATAAATATGTGTTACATTCGAAACTAATCGGATGGAAATTGATAGGGCATAGCAGCGATGAATAGTATTGTCATTGTTTCATAATACTTCCGTGGACGTACAAGAGGAATTCTTGCGCCTCGATGGCTTCATCAAGCAAGGATGCGTACATCTCAATTGATTGCCTTAATTAAACGTTATGATAACAATAGCAAACTACAATGACTTGAGGGCAGCTAACAAAATCTGTTCTCCGCCGATAGAACGCAATTTATAGGCTTCATTACTTGTCTATTATGCGTTTGTCTCATAATAACGTTATCATTGTTGTATAATAACGCCAAACTGAAACAGGAGCAGGAATTAGGAAAGGCACCATTAGTACCATCTGTGCAGCAGATTAGATCTAGATGCAATTATACCGTTAGTGATATATTTTCTAATTGCCGAGACTAAACATGATTATCCCAATATTTCATCTTAGTTTAGATGTGGAACAATACTTCTTTGCCTGTCAAAGTATGCACTGCCTGTCAAAAGAAAACAAATGAATATTTATGACCGTTTTGCGTCAATGTCAATAATGACGGACTTGGCGTTTCGTAATTGCAACGGGAATTTCCATGCTGAGCTTCGACGCGTTGTTCGATGTAATGTTATAACAAATATGATCAGGCAAGCTAACAAAAAACTGAGTGTAATAAACGCTATAATGTATCATGCTAGAGACAAATCGTCGATTGGTCAAAGTTTGTACTGTAGTTCAAGCACTAGGTCTGACCTTATAAACCACTCGCAATATATGAAATAGGTGAAATGGTAAAAGCATTGATATGTGACCGCAGATATATGGGTATTAGCGTAAAACATTTCCCACAATATATTCATACAAATATTCCAAAATGGGTTAATCATGTTTAGTCTCGGCAAATAGAAACGTTGACACGTTGAAGCCGGGCTATTGTTAAGCGAAACATTCCCTACCTTTACATGGCATGATAAATATCGTAATAACACAACCATTACATTTCGCTATTAGAAATAGAGTGTACGATATAAACTGTTGACTTGTGAGAACCGTTTTGCACAGAAACTGTTGCATAGCAAGCACATATTGTATATTGTGGCGCAATGTATTTACACGTGCAAAACGTGTTGGTTAATACATTAAAATAACAACATGGTTATCCATTGTATCGCATCGATTCTATAGTGATAAGACACACATAAGCACTAAGTTAGTAGTACTAAATATATTCAAAGTAGTTTCGAAATATAGTTATTACTAATTCCTTAATGCATTACCACGGACGGGTGTACCTTAGTATATTATTCCTCATCACATAGTATTACTCAACACATTGTCGTGCAATATAGTCATCTAGTAGACTTTTTAAAGAGTTTAGTGAGCTAGCTTTGACTATCATAGCATGCAAATTATTCCATGAGATGTCAATCGTACAAGTAAAATATTTGCTAACAACTTAATGCAAATATGACTGTTATAAAACAAATGCCTTATATATTTGCAAAGCAAATCCGCTATGGTAACCAGTTACCGTTTGTCAGTTAAAGTTCAGAACGCTGTTATCATTACAGCTGCTTTACTGTACTGCTCAATATTTTCGTGTAATTGACCAATCACGACACCTTAATACACATACCCTTACACATCTTCCTGACAAGGACCGACCATTCGATATTCTGAATTTGTGTATTTACACCTTTGTTTACGAGTTTTTGATTGCAAAACCTTTACAAAGGACTGGTATAGTTCGAAAGGCAACTAGTGACCTCTATCTGTTACCGCTGATCTGGGTAATTATCAAATCTGATAGTAGTACTGCATGTATAAATGTAATGTGACACTGAGTAATTTAAATATCATGATATTATAGATGTGCTTTAAGTCCTTAACGCTCCCTTAAATTAAGTACACGCACTTAAGTTTTGGTCACTATTGAGTCTACCACTTGTCGACGGTTAAATACATTTAGTTCTCAGAAATAGTAGTGTTGTATCTTGGCTACCCGCGCAGTCTCAAGGAAAATTCCCTATTCGCAATTTCTTATCCGTTTACTCATCTTGAAGCAGCTCTGTTAACTGATCCTTTATATGGGTCAATGTATCTGCTTCTAAATTATGAGGACCCTACTCGTATATCACAGCCATGATAAATTGAGAAACACTGAACATTTTGGTTTTCGTTAGGTGCCCCAAGCTGACCGAATTCCGCTTACACAAAAAAATACTGTTTTCGAGGGTGTGCTTTTAAAGGTTTTAATTTTAACGCCCGCCCTCAATAAAATGCTTACTAATTCAGTTCAACACATGGAGGGTATCTTTACCCATGAGTGTATCCTTTATTACAGATAAACACAGTTTTCATATAACCACTGTCTGCTTAAGTCGGTCAAAAGTAAACAGATAAGCACCTACATAACTTAACACAAATATTCCTCTTTCTAAGTAATCCTTAAATGTAAAAGCAAAAACCTATCAACCCGCCACCTAAGCAACCAGTCGTCCACTTTACGTCTGTATTCTCACATTGAGCGAGCAATAATAGTCAATTCAGCAGTTTGCAAATGGCCTTAGTGTGACTTGATAACGTGGCATATGCATATATGAGGCAGAGAGATAAATGAATAAATCAAATTCAATCCAAGGATAACAGCTGGCAGCTGACAGTCGGAGTGTAATTCATTTCCCCAAAGAGACAACAATGTCCATGGTCTGAATGAGTTAATTCTGATAACTCGGGCTCTAACTGCGCATATAGACCGTATCAGTAGGACTAATAGCTATCTATGAAAAAACGCATTCTGGTTGATAGTGTCAAGCAAATTAAAGGTATTGTTACGGGCAAAAGTCATTTTGATGCAGGATCAATTCACTTGGGATGTAAATATTTTTCACAATATCCCAAATAAATTATGAATTGGATAAATTAATCACTGCTTGGTGTGTAATGTAATCTTCACTTTATCTTCCAATAGCAAATCTGTGAGAAAATAATATATGATTTCTTATGATGTTTGTGCTTAACAGTATGGTGCAACAGAAAAAGTGGCAGCACATTATTTCGATACGTCATCTTTGCCATTCATACTATCAGGTGAACATGGGTATCGAATACAATATTCCTCTGTGGATACACCGTGCAGCATTCGTGATAAGAACAACACGTAAGTGAACACGTGAGTGACTCTTGTTGATAACCAAGTAATCGTCTGAAATATTCTAACTTTATGCGAACTTAACCCCGTCCTCTTAACCCCAAGGCTTATTTCAGAATGCTTTGCCGATATAAAATCGTCAAATTGAATAATCCATATAACATCGATAAACCCGATCTGCGAAAAGTGATCACAGCTCTCCGTGACTACTGTCATCATATTGGATATAGCTTTATATGTTTTCCACACAATGATTACTTATGAAAAAGTGTGTTGACTAATCGACAGATAGTGGAGCTTTGTAGCTGAGACTGGTATTTTGTGCACGCTGGTAACGTTAAAAGCAAATTAGTTTTGGATCATCACTGGTCCTTCTATTTTTCGGTATCAGTAATTACGATTACGGCCCTCTATGGTGTCAGTCTGATCCTAATAATGTCCTGTATATACATATATATATATATATATATATATATATATATATATATATATATATATATATATATATATATATATATATATATATATATATATATATATATATATATATATATATATATATATATATATATATATATATATATATATATATCTATATATATATATATATATATATATATATATATATCAATATAAGACGCTCGCTGTCTCTTAGATCAATGATAAACGAAATAAGGTTCGGGCTGTGTGTTTCAAGCCAACCAACATGCATGTTGCTTAAATAGCATTGGCATTGAATGAAGTAAATTCCAGACCAACCAGAACTGGAAGTCTTGCCTTGATTATGTCATTTTGCTGCTGCTTTCCGAAAACAAAATTTTAATTGAGAGCCGTGATGCTTAGTGGCGCGTAATCAATTATGCCTTATGTGGTGCAGTATATGTGTTTATCGAACACTTGTGTGTGTTACGGCAACAAATTACATTTGTAGGATACTTTTTTTATTTATCAATCAAAATATCACCATAGTGGGACTTTATGGCAACTTAGCGACATAGAATGATGAAAGCGTGTTTGCTCCGGTATTCTAATCTTGACACTTTTATTTCAATGCATATATGTGTGCAATTAATGCTGCAGGTAATATGTGCTGATATATTGATATTAAATAGTCCATGATATTACTTTCAGAATAATGCACTGCCAACCCAAGCAAGTACACACTTATGCACTCACATCAAAACATTATCATTTACCACGTCAACAATATTAGTGGCATTATGTAAAATTGGTATTTTATACTAAATACTATATCTATCATGTATAGTAGGGAAACGCGACGATAAATACCGCTCCCTTTGTAGAATTTCCGTATGAAACAAGAGAGCTATAGTGTATGTTAATGAGAGGGAACCGCGGAAATGGATAGCCTTCAGTGATGTTCATAATTACAATTGTACTAAACACGCATGCACCAAAGAACTTGCCTGTGTTTATTTGGTTGCTGCTGACTATTACTTAAATAGATCATTATCACAACAGGCTATATTAATGCATTCAAGGAATGTTACTGTAGTCGTTACGAGATTTAGATACGATTGATACCATTGTCGAAAGTATTATTTGATTATGGAGTTTTTTGTATTTATTCTCCATAGTTAATTACTATTTGGTCGGTGGATGTCCGTCACTGAAATTAAAGCTGTAACTAGTACTAACACACACAATACAGGTTAATCAAGATATCATATCAACCCATAAAGTATCAGCATTCGAATTTTATCTTGCACAACAGAGGCATGTTCAATGCTGGTATGGCTATTCTGCAGATTATGGATTTACGGGTCATTGCATTATGAGACTATCATTCCCATTATGCTTTTATTATATATTATTACATCATTATTCACATTATTTATTATCTCACGATGTAACTTGGTAACTAAACTCTTCCCCAATTCATAAGGCAATTTATGCAGTAATGATTTCCCCGTCACAAGTACAGAGAACTGTTTTAATAATTTGAAAACAGTTATATGTGAATATTATTTAAATTCTTGGAATGTTAGGAGACCAGGACTCAAATGTGCATCAATTACGTGACTGCACCAAACTGCATCACCATTAGATCTCTATCATCTGCTCTTTTTCTACATGGCTGCTGGAGTCACGAATATTTCGTATTGTTTCATTTTGGTAATTTAAGGCTAGCTCATATAGGAGGTTAACCTGCTATATAAGAGTTTTGCAAATCCATTATATTTGCTTACATTGCTTATTTTGCAAACATGAGCATTTTATGCAACGTTTTAGTTTTAACTTTGATGTATCGTTTCCGGCAATTGCGTGAGCCTATGTGCAACATATTTGTTTGCAATATGAGAGCATTAGGTTGCCGATAGCGGACGATTTCCAAAGCTACAAAGATCAATCTATTAATGGCGTACTATCATAAACGAAGTAGTGCAGAAAGGCAAATGCAGGCAACATTCAAGTGTTAATGCTTTGGACTTAATTCACGTGAAACACAGCGATGCTATAACCTCTATGAAACAGCAATGCGTTTTATAACTTCTTTTTCACCTGGTTCTAATTGCTTCTCGATGGGTTAACTAATGAAATTTATCAGCTGCTCTCAAAAAGATCCACAGGAAAGTCATCATAAACAAATGCATACTCGAACTACAGCGGTGAATATCTATGTCCGATTTGTCCGGATTCGAGTGCGACATGACAATGTCTAAACTTTGTCCCCAGAATTTTGAGTGAATGCATACTAAAGTTGTATTACAGTGTATACAACTAACCTACCATAACTGGATTGTATTACAGCATCAGTGAAATGTGAGGACAATGTTCTTCAGGTATAAATGTTATGTCGAAAATCTCGATTATGTGACAACCGCTTGTTGTCATATTTCACTTGTGGTCAAGAAGGAAAGTTTTGAATGTTATGGTTTACTATTGTATTACGGAGCCAGCCTATGCAATGATAACTGCTTACACTTACATCCATCAGCGTTAATTATTTAACCAAATATCATCAAGGAAAAAACAGCTGTGCATATGATACATGCGATAATGACATGCAGTTAGTTTGCCGTTACTCTAGTATTTGCGGGTGTTTGAACTAACGGATAACGCGTCTTACTAGCTCCTCATTATGAATCGTGTCGCCATTATTTGGACAATGTTGCAGTTGATTTGTGTTTTTTGACATTTTATTGATACTGGGCAGTGAGCGCACGCACGCGTGAATGGGTTAATAAACGCACGACCCATTTCATTGAAAACTCTCTGTTAAATGTGATTCAATAGATGGAACCACTATCAGCGATGATTTTATGATGATTCACAACCGACTGATGAAATTGGCCCATTATAAACACGTTGTGCTATGCTTGCTACTGCAAATGTGCAATTAATGTACCTTCATGATAAAAACCCAGGTGTTTGTTGAACAATTGGTAAGAGCAATATTAGAGTTCGCCTTATATGCCAGCTTTAAAGAAGCAAATAACAATAATACTTAAGGGACGGCATTTGGTAAGCTTGAACCTTCCATGATATTTGTATTTATATATATATATATATATATATATATAGATATATATATATATATAGATATATATATATATAGATATAGATAGATAGATAGAGAGATAGATATAGAGATAGAGAGAGAGAGAGAGAGATAGGGAGAGATATAGAGATATAGAGAGAGAGATATATTTATAGATAGAGAGAGATAGAGAGACATCTAGATAGAGATAGAGATCTAGAGATATAGATATAGAGAGAGGGAAACACATATACAAACAAAGATATAGAGAGAGAGAGATAGGGAGATCTAGAGGGAGATAGAGAGGTATTCAGATAGATAGAGAAAGAGAGATAGATAGATCTTATATAGAGATCTCTTCGATAGATCTTTATCTAGAGAGATAGAGGGAGAGAGAGAAAGATAGATAGAGAGGGAGTATATCTCTCTTTCTTTATACATCCCTTATAGAACATCTTTATATAGAGATCTCTATCTATATATATATCTAGATCTCTATCTCTCTATATATATATATAGATATATATATATATATATATATATCTCTATATATATATATATATATATATATATATATATATATATATATATATATATATATGTTTGTTTGCTTAATTTGCGTGGCGCCGTGGAGTATGGTTAGTGAGGGTTATTCATTGCTTAATGAACACATCTGACAAAAACCATGATCACTTACCTAATATATTGAAGAAAATAACTGCTTCCCAAAAATATTCCACTTGTACCCATTGCCGTAATAGTTTTGACGCAGCATGCAGACATTTCATTATCACTGCGATCTCAATTGTTACGAATAAAATGGGTTTACATCAGTTTGCCTATTTTTATGGTGCAATGCAAATATTCTTGCTATTGACGCTGTACTTTGAATACAATGTGTTTTCATAGGACCTCTCTTAAGAAGGAAGTACGAGGATACGTTTGGATGTAGGGTGAGTCATAATAAGGTAGTCAAGCGTCACTGAACAACAAGCGGAAAACCTATCATACTTCACTTATAAAAACATTGCTTATGCAAACAATAGCAGGGGAGTAATCATTATTACGCATTAACGGTGTTGAAATATTACAAGCTGAAATTGCTTGTAAATAGGAAAACAACTAAATAAGAATTCGTGTCGCTGCTCGTAGGTTTACACACAGAAATTGCATTTGGGGACCAACCCAAGAGTAAATGTGGCCATTACGGCTGTGAAAATGATACTTGTGCCTTTCAATTTATTTCAATATTACACTAATGTAGGACAGTAAAGTGACTTGCGTTCCCACAGGTATAACGAGGGGATGAATACAAAGAAAGTGTTTATATCAATCTTCCTGAGAGGAATGGAAAGTGTGTCGAGAAGATGCTTTGATATTTGTGTATTGTTTCCTTATACATTTGACAGATGCATGCCTGGTTCCGTCTCTTCGTATTGTTTAGATTTCGGTGTAGTTGTTAAGGTCAAGGCCGTGATGATTCGAAGAAACAAGGTGCAGCATATAGCTGGGGTATTGTGACTAACGCTATGAAAACTATCAGTAATTTGTAAGCTATTTGTTTAAAGGCACTTAGCATCATCACATGACGAAGGTGTTGTGGCAAAGATACGTTATCACAGTTGAACGTAATAATTGGTTCTTTCTATCATCTATAATATCTCGACCGAATCGGGAGGTTAGCAATCTACAATACTGAGATAAAAAGTTGCATTGCAGCACTCTAAAATATATTTTGCAACAACATTACAAAAGCACCATAAGTAAAACTTGTATGTATCACTATCAAAGAGATTACTTGCCGCGTCGTCGTTCCGTGCTGTTGTCGCAATGCGTCCAATCCTGTGTCTGTATACATATTAGTGGTCAAATAATGCAATGCTAAAACATATGTGACGACTGTCCTTGCGATATGTATCATTTGTGTGATGCGCTCTCTGTAAAAAAGGTTTAATTGCTTATACTTTGTCGCAGTCAAATCACTGTTGTCTACTACACCTAACACTGTGTTACCACTTCTAAGGAGCAATTGTCACGGAATGGCCTGTAATCGTCAGTGCGATATAAGAACTTCATATGACGACCAAACAACATTTTAAATGTGTCTAGGATTTATATTGCGGATCATCTCTAAAGTATATCTTGATCATGGTTGATAAGATCACCACGACAACCACAAATTTCATTTTGATTCAGGGTATGTTTCCTCACCAATCCTGAATCACACAAATTATAGATACATATGCATAAATGTTTTTATATATATAAATTTGTATATATATATGTGTATATATATATATGTCAAAATATATCCGGCCAATACTGGATAAGAAGACGTGCAAGCGAGTGGTGGACGCTCTTGTTACCTCACGACTCAACTTCAACATGCACTTCTTCTTGGGGTTCCTGCCTCTCTTCTAAACCGTTTGCAGCTGGCCTAAAATGCGGCCGCCAGAGTGGTTACGCGCACCAGGAAATTTGATCACATCACCCCCATACTCAAGACCCTGGCTCCCCGTGCATGTAGGGATGGTGTATAAGGTGCCCCTGCTGTTGTTTAGGGTCGTACACAATCTTGGTGCACCGAAGTACCTCACAACCCTCCTCAACCCGCATGTCCCAGTGCGAGCACTCCGTTCTGCAAGCGCAACAGCATTTCAGGACAGTCACCCGGACGATAAGGGCTTTGGGCGAAAGATCTTTCAGGACAGCTGCGCCGCGGCTGTGAAACAATCTTGATGACAGCCTCCGCCAGGCGCAATCCATCGAGGCTTTCAAGAAATGCCTTAAAACACACCTATTCCCACAGGAACGTGCATTGGTTAACACGCAAACTTAAAACTATTCTTTAATTTCTTTGAGAGAGTTGATATGTATGAACAATTTTACCATAGGCTATGTCATTCCATTGTCTTGTTATTTACCGATGATTATCGGAAATGGCGGGATTTATTTCTTGACATAATTTTCTCGGAGCAAGCAATGGATCACCTGTTTATCAGCTATTTGGACAGTGGTTGTTAGAGCCGAAATGTATCTGTCTCAGCTTCATGCCATGCAAATGGGCTAGTTTAAAACTATAAACAGCAGCGTAAACGATTTCAACAGCTTAACTTTGTGATCAGGAGGAATTTGCTATCGAATTGCTCGAAGTGACTTTTAGCAAGGCCAACTGGCATCCCGTGCAGAATTAATACCGCCATTAGCTGTTGCTTGCATGAAATATATCAATAGAGCAATATAAAGTTAGACAGCATGCAATTGTATTGCAAGGGTAACCCGTCGCGACTTCAGTATAAATGAAACGCACTATGATCGCCTCTTTCGAGAGATTTGGCTATCACTACCTATACCATTTCCTGTTCTTGATGTAATGAAAAGTATAATAACAGCAGCATAATAAACAGCTCAAGCAGCTTTGCGATCGAATTGCTGTGATAAACTGGAAATAATTGAATCGTTGCGGTTTGAAAGTGGACAGCTTCAGCATTACCAACGAGCCACATTAGAAGACGTTTGTTTGGGAAAAACGAAAACGAGGCGAATGAAAGAGGTGATGACGACGGAAGCACCTGGGTCGGGAAATATTTCGATACGGATGGACAACGACTTGAAAGATTAGTGTGGTGTTCTTGTGCACAAAGTGATATAGCGCCGATTACTCGAAAGAGAAACAGTGCAAGGCGATATACGCGCGACCTTGAATGCATGTTCCCAAACAGACATCATTTTATAATAATTGCCTCACATCAGTTCTCTCATATACTGGGTCTAGGGGTTCATCTTGTGGATAGTTCCGGAGGATTCAGGGATATCCTTACGATCCTTTGACGAGCGAGCGTGTAACTTTGATTCATTAAGGTTGTTCGATAATTTCTTATGTTATATATAAGCTGTCCACCAAGTGGATACCCAAAAAATATAATGTACACCAGAAAGATAAGAATCAATTCTACTATCTCCATCCATGTACTATGTAATTAAAACGACTCTTTATTCAACTTGAATGGATCCTTGACAATTATGAATGACCCGTTATGTATAGAGAGTTTTTGAAACCCAATCCACTATATACATAAAAATCTTGTCACGCATCGAAGTTTGTAATAAACATACAAATTGAAATAGCCATCCTTGATTGCCTCAACGTTGACGATTAATGATGTCATATATGCATAACAATAATGACATGACTTATACAGTTTTTGTGTTCAAATATTGAATAGATATTGGAATAGCATGGCTCCAATTCACGTCGATGGCATCACCAAACCTAAAGATATTTGAGCATGATAATCATGTGCCTTGTGAGCGCGCGGCATGCCCACTTAAAACTACCTCTTGTCCAGGACTAGATTATCTTCTATTGAATGTTTATAATATGAGATTAATTTGATCATGACAATGACTGACAAAGTAGTCCCAATATAGGTCACAATCAGCTTTTGAAGCAATCAACTGGAAAATGATAGCGTATCACTTATCGATGTAAACTAAAGTTCTGATAGATAATACAGAATAACATGCAGTATCAGTGGACTATGCGTCACGTTAACATCGAAATATAAATCGTATACATGTAAAGAAGAATGAGGGACTGAGCCGTCGGGTCCGACGTATCTCCTTCCGTGCTGCCTTCTAGTGACGGTGAGGATGAATATGTCTATTATGACTACCGCGACTGTTCTAAATGAGAATAGTGTTCACACAACAGCTGACTCTATAAGTGTATCATGATTTCGCTGGTTCAAATGTTTTTGCTAGTGTTTCCTTCCGAAAGCAATACTGAGCGCCATATTCCTAACAATCAATGAAACTTCGACAACAAATTCCTTCGCTTGCAGCTAGCGCTGTGTAAACAAATAATCTTCTGGGGTAAGTCCTGCGCGTCTGAAGTCACAACTTGGTCGCGACCAACGAATAGAACGCATACTTTTTCCAAAGTTTATCAATGAATAATGGCTAAATCATTTTCATATATCGCGCTAATTTCACTCAAAGCGACTTATCTTTGCTAGTGATTAAATATGGCACAGTAATATTAATGACTATCACTCTAGGCACCACTAACCAAAGGCATTGAAACGGACACAATAACCGCGTTAATCACAGAAATCCACTAATTAACTAAATTCAGCCCCATAGGTCCTGCTAGCCTAGAAGCTTAGGATGAATCGAATGTACTACATCTCGACTCAGCAACCCTTAGAACTCCACTAGGCAACACTCTCAGACTCAATGACACACTTGTCATTAGCATATAAACATATGGCAATTCAATTGTCATCAGGAAACCAACGTTATGCAGCAGTCAAACAATATACCACTGACTACACAAATAAATCTCTCAAGCAGTTCCCATCTGATCTAATAGTGAGATCGTCAGTAGTAACTCCAGTGCCATCACGGGACACTGGAGAAGCACAAAATATTCATGAATATATAGCTGATGTGCACTTAAGAAGCTAAACCTTCAATACTTGATGAGATACACTATGTCGTCACTGTGATCCTGATAAGCTAAAACACCGCATGAAAAAATCAACAAACTACCTCTAAAAGACCGGTTATATGTTATGCCAAAGGTACACGTGTATGTAACATTGCAGCTACTCGCCCGTTGACAGGGTGATATCTATGTCGATGACGATAGTAACAAGTTACGTTACTCGGCTGGATGTATCCCAAGAACGTCCGTAACAGACCACATACTTGATTCAAATACGTCGGTTGCTAACGATGTTAATGTACGACCAATGATCTTTGAAATGGTCAGTTGAACTCCCTCGCAAAGGGAACTTACAAAAATCATAGTCAAAACGACTAAGTTGCAGCCACACACCTTACATATATTAAGTATAAAGTTTGCCTGTCAGTAATGGAAAACAATGTTCTCGATCATTAGTCTAGTGCATGAGCCGCAACATTGTTATTCTCTTTGCCCGAGCAAAGACCTGGTTGCATAGCGGGTCAACTTGGCAGAGCAAAACGTGATACCTGAGCCATATCATTGGAGCAAAGATCACCTGCACAGACGTCATGCATTTGTAAATAACTGGTTATTATTAATATTAAGCGAGAACCACTGTATAATGGACATACTCTGTGCCTAGATATAAACTGATGATGTTAATCTTATCTAGTCACCAAAGCCTCATCGATAAGCTAGCAATCTTAGTGCGACTTTGACATGTATAACACAGGATATCACGGGACGACAATCACACAATGATGGATTATTTGCTGCATTCATAATAGTTGAATGCGTTTCCAAAAGCACCATTCAGTGACCTTTGTCGCTGACAAGAAATAACAATATAATAAAAGAGCTTGATGCCTTGCACCTAATGCAACTCACTGTAGTCCACCGAAGCGATGATACCTTTTGAAAATATGATCTATACGGACATCAAACAAATCCACTAAATGACATGTAGATTGCAGCCAAAATATGGTTGGTCATGTGATGATGAAAGCCACAGCCGAGCATAATGACTGATGCTTTTCCTCTTAATCATCCAGAAAAGATCGGTCCAAAAGAATACGTATATACATAATTGCTCGACCCATTATATTGCAAATAAAGTAAAACAATCTTTGCAACAATGTGAAGTCGCTTTACATATGTAAGTTTCCTGGTCTTCAACCTAGGCTTTTGCCTGCCAATATCAGATTAATTGTATATGCATTCCAATGAACATTAAACCCAGAGATAACATCAACCATAATTGATTACGCATTGGCTAAATATAGAATGTTATAGATATTCTTCGCAATATGGCAAGGTGACATCTACAAATCAACATCATAGTTCCGGATCCAGCACTGTAGCTAGTGCCATTTATTCAGGTACCATTCAGCGTACGGTGTAAGGTAATGCGGTAATAATACACGGTAGTCTCCGTTAGTCAACTTTAATGGATGACAATTTTGCACACCATGTTGTCGTGTCCCGTACATACCAACTTCCATACAGAAAATAACCAGTATGTCTTTCTTTGCCGCTAATGAATTGAGTAGACCCTGAAGGCAATGC
>CM067351.1:26730942-26760942 GCA_034190875.2 Urechis unicinctus | reverse complement strand
AAATCCAATTTCTATATAGGACTGCCGTAGAAGCTTGTACAAAAAGATTCAAATAGCTTTGTACGGACGTCGGTGCGACAAAATCCGAATCTGGACATCAAAATGTATGTACGATAGAAAAATTCTTCCACAGCCTTTTCGATATTCGCATCAATGTTTTCATGACTAATATAACAGCCTTTGAGTCCTTTTTTAACGTTGCTCCATTAAGACGTAATTCAAGATCGGTATTACATTGTGGAATATTGTAGCACAGCAACATACGTTTTTCACTATTGAACATTACATCATATTTTTGTATTCTTTACATATTGAAATCGATTTCATGCGTGTAAACAGTATCTCTGCGTCGAATAAAAGCGGACAGAACCTGTTCATCGCCCACCCTCCTTTGATTTCACAATCTCGTAGTAAAACACACGGCATGCTTTAACGATTCTTTTAACAGGGGAGTTGTTGACCGAATGGGCCATGTAGGTCAAAACTGGTTCGATGACAACCTTCGAGAGCAACTCCCGCCCGTCCTGCATGGCTGGTTTTACGCGGTTTAATTGAGAGGTGGCGAATCAGGGACCACTGGAGAGTTTAGGGGCTAAAGGTGGTATGTAGATAATTCCAATTCCTCATGTAAATGTTGCTGAAAGTATTTGTGTGTGGGGAGAGATATATAGCGATTCGGGTGAATATTACACTAAAACAACTCCATTAAGCTGATCTGGTTTCGATATCTCGGATCGTTATATTTCGTATTGATGGGTTGGTAAGTTATTGATTTTTCTCTTGATTTGTTTAAGTATATGCACAAAAATATATTTTTTTCATGTCGTACAAAAAGCGACACAGGCCGTATTTAAGATGTCGAAGCTGCTAAAGTCATTGTTTGCAACTTAAATGCTAATAATGTAGTCCAAGTATCATGCACGGGTGCGTAGCTGAGTGCTAAATTGTTAAACGACTTTATCACAATGTATAAAGTATTGAGTATCAGATTTAAATATTACTGACCGTACAAAAGAATGTACATCAGACGGGGATGGCACGGGGACGACTTGTTTAAGAAGTATAAGGCCTATAAAATGTATGCTTTTATTCCGTAATTATTTGATATCTACCAGTGATAAGTGTAATTGCTCACCACTGAGCCCTGTCCAAAATATCGATGTCACGTTGGTGGTATATTGAGCAGGCTTTCAAGCTGAATTTCATAATAAATCAGAAAATAATTCGATGCTGAAAACGGGCGGAGCTTGTTCGACAATACAAACAAAATGGATTAAGCCAGGGTAGTTAATTGATCTGATCGCAGGTCATTTGTATAGTTATTGTAAGAAAAAAGTGATGAGGATAATTTCAATGTTTGTAATGCGCAATTGTTCAAAAAATTGAATCAGGCTCCGAAAGAATCTTTTGATGCATTTTGTTCGTGTAGTTGATAAGAACAGGCTATTTGAAGGTCGTCTTATCCTGAAAAGACAAATGTTTATTGTTACAGCTGCTAATCTGCATTGTTTACTTGTTACAAGGGGTTATTCTAAAATGACACCGAAATCATTTTCTCATATGCTATACAATAAGCCAATAGGGCTAACGAACTTTTAATTTTCTCATAATTGTATTGAGAAGGTATGTTATATAGCGTGGAGGATATGTACAAAAGAGCAATGAGCACATTTGCAAATACCTACAATAGATTTTTCATTATTAAGTAAGCAGCTACGCAGCTTGCCGGCCTTGCAGAATATACTTCAGATCCTGTAACATTTGAAAAAATGTGAGCAGGCACGAGGCAAAATGAGATCGATTTGCACTCGAGGCTAAACAAGAAACAATATTCACCACTACTATTGTGTATTGAACCCTTAGATTAACGGCAGTAAATAGACTTGGAATAAGCCAAGGCTAATTTAATTTTCAGTAGTTTATGGTATATAAGCGCCAGTCATACATGATTATCGCTCCCTATGATACTGTGTCCAACGGCATTGTAATGAGAACATTACTAGGTCCTAATATATTATGTAACTCCATATTTAACAGCTAATTGAAACACCTCTCATGGACTTGGATAGGAAATTTCTAATTTGTTTAATTAAGCATGTAAGAGAAGGGGCAACGAGCCCATTATACCATGAAAACAGATATTTATCTAATTAAGACCATCGGGCTAATTAGCTCATAAGTCGATGAAATGTTTACTTAATTGGCTAGCATTCTGTATTCGATGTGCTGAGGTACCATTATCAATTAACAGTTCAGGGTCAAAACTATTAAGCAGGTAACAAGTTATTAACCAACTCGACTAAGCTTGTTCTCTGATGAATTTCTGTTTGATAAATGACGCGTGTCAACTGCAATCCTCGATGGGCATGAGCCAGTCTATTACCCAGCTGACCTGTCGGTTCTACGTCACGTTTTCCTACGGCACTGACTTCTTGTAGTGCCGCATAAACTCATCATGTGCGTACGAGAGTCTGTAATTATAGTCGTGCAGATGTTTCATCGATCAATTTGGCATCTGCACCTGCCTCTTTGTCATCATGCCTATAAGTGGGCAATCATATCGCCCGCTGACAATTTATCGGTACGAATCGTCTCATCCCACTTGATGATATCAATGTAGGTCAGCGTTTTCTTATTGTCTGCTTAAATAAAAAAAACACCAATCTCCAATGGCCAGGTAAAAAGGAAAAAATGGTGTGATTTTAGCAACGATGTTAAATGTCACAACGTTGGTATGCGTATATATCTTTCAGCGATGTAAATCTAGCAACGTTGGTTATTCTAGTCCCGGGATAAGTTTAGTATCGTTGCCTAATCTGGCAAAGGAGGGTGCGCAAAGGATTGCGCCTCACGCTGGCTAAACAAATTATGGGCTCTCCGTGATTGACTGCGCCGAGCACTTAGAATCTTTTCTTGCTCAGCTTGAACGGTTGCTCTCGACAAATCCTCATCGATGCCCAGAACACTTATTGGATTCATAAGCGGACTTGAATAAATTACAACATCGAATAAAGATCGGCACGACCGAAAGTAAAACAAGTAGATGATATTTCGATGTAATGTATTAGTCCATACCTACAGCTAAGCTTATCGAAACCAAGAGGAAAATAGATGATTGCGTTTTTAAATGGAGCCTCCATGATCAGTTTACAGGGGGAGGAAGGGTTAATGCTTTATACTCCGTTCCCTCGCATCCATACAAAGAAGCACCAACATAATTTCAGACCACTGATTCATTCCGCACAAGCTGGCTATGTAATTGCACTTAGCTTTAACCCGAATATAGCAAATGTGCATATCAGAGAGCATTTCACGCGTGGATTCAATGACCGATCGGGGCACTAATTCCGCACTTTAGGCTTTGAATAAGAATCTGGGACGGCGTTCATAAGTACTTCCAATTTGATAAAACGTGGCCACGCTTTACGATAAATGTCACCATTACCTATCATTCATCAGAGATCGGTCAGAGTTCATGATGCGTCTAAGCACGTTCATGGGCAGGCCAACCTATCGCTACCACGTCTTCTATGAACTCCGGTCTATGCCAACGACAAGCCCTCAAGGCGTCCTCGCTGCGTTCAATGCGTTTGCAATACCATGGGATCAACAGCTCATGAGGAGCCATTCTCTTAGCAGCTGAAAAGGCTATACCCATTTGCAAAAATACAGCTTATTTCGCATTGTGTAATTAGTTGCAACCTAGTGCGAACTTGTTAGTAGTGTAGACGTGGACAAATGATGACATCCTTGGCAAGCAGTCAGGTCAAAACGGCACAATAGCGGTACGGACGCAATGGGGATAGTGTCGACGCTCTGAGGTCGGCATAGGCTCTAGGTAAAGGGCGTGTCACACCTGGCCGTACTGGCATGAGGTTCGTATCACGTCAGAGTAAAGGGACATAAAACGAAGAGGATACGTTGATACTTCTCGAGAACTTGCTAGAGACGCAAACATACTTCCTCTAATGGTAACCACGAGGTATGGTTTGTACTGTTCTAAACAAACGTCGTGCGCCGTTCTCTGACAAGAACTAGATAAGGACAAGTAGTGACTTCGATACGAACGTTACTTAAACAGTCGTGATATTACTCGAAAACAGACGGGAACAACAAAGTAAGAACTGCACGAGCGCGTATTCATGATTAGTGCACGTCTCCTCTGTCTCTCTTATGTGTATGGCGTTCTTTATTCACAAAACTATCAACTTATTAACAGAGTTGCAATTTTAGTTCCTCTCACGATCACCCCATCTCCAGGGTTTATATCCAAACCAAATATCCTTCAGGCATTCACATTGAAAACGTTTATGCAAACAAATACCAAATACCTATTCATATGTTATCGACGGGATTACATGTATTAAGCACTTGACTTGAAACGCCTGAAACAGGTTAAAGAATATACACGATTATTCAATTTGATCTCGACCAGGAAGTAGTAAACGCGCCACGAGACTCATCAATAAAGTATGTATAGTTCATACGGTCAGTCAATAACAAATACTATGCCAAAAGGTGACCTTGACCTAGTACATTTCATGCAAAATATAATGACATCTCCTATGGTGCAAGACATCTGATAATAACTTTTATCATGAGGCTTTGGTTACTGAGCAAGCATTATCATACAATTGACAACGTTTATAGCCTGAATTTGCGCTACATTGCCGTTGATGATAATACCGCCTAAAATTTGCTAATTTAGGAAAGAGCATTTAAATATTTTACTTCTGGTTCATTCACGTTAATTTAGGTTCACATTAGCTTCACTATGATCTGATGACTTCTAAGTATAGTAGGTGTTCGGTGAAAGACCAATGTTGGCACACTTGGGCTTTTTATATCAAGTATATATTTTTTCAAAGCAAATCAACTCTAGCCAGTGTATTTGGTATAACTTAAGTCACCTTGAAAGCCTAAATAGCGCAATTGCCCCTGCAGTGCGTGTGTTAAGTGTCTCAAACAAAACGATGTTTAAGTGATTATCAATATATAAGCCTGTGTTAAATATCTAAGGAATACCCGAAAGGTTTGACGTTATGTTGGGTGCTTCTTTAACAGTGATGTTAATGTCGTAACCGGTGATATTTGTGGGATGCGACTAGTTGTTTTGTCTATTAAACAATATAAAAATAATCCCCGTTTATTCAGTTGCCTTTCGAGAAAAAGCGCAATGTCACTGTACAAACAGAGTATGTATTATATCATATTGGATGCTAATATGAATAAACCTGCCCCATTGGTCTAAGTCCCTGATTTGCATCTCTAATCAATTGCAAGTTTTTTCGGGTTGTTCAGCACACATGTTTGAAGCATCGCTTTTTATCACCGACGACTTGATAAGTGAATTTTACCGGATCAATGCATTAGTCTCTCAAGACAGAAATAAATTAATCTCGCCATTCGGTAGTGTATGATCAACGGGCCTCTAGCCAAATTAATATCATATAGTACATTGGTGACTACAGTTACAGAATGTTATTGGTCTCTGCACGTTTTTGCTGCATCTGTGCGAAGACTAAGCAATTCGCCAGGTACGATTGACTCTCATTTCATCTTGTAATTCTTCAATACTGATCCGAAGTGTTTGTGCGGCAGTACATTGGCCTCCTCATTAATACACTAGCTATCTGCCTGCAGGAATTATCAGTCGGGTTAAAACCATCGAACATATGATACAATAACTGTCGTGAATTTACTAAACAGGTATTATCTGCTTTATATGAGGTCGGTCATGGACATCAGATTTGCAATTTATCACTGTAAGCCGGCTAAATGCTTGTGATAAAGTTGTTAAGATCATTAATTGAATGGTAGGATTCAGAACAAGTTACCTCAACTATTTATCAAACCAAATATATGATCATGTTCAAAAGTAGGTAGAAATGCTCGTTGATGACGTAGGACACAATTGTTGCTTCATCCCTAATTGTACTTCTGAAATATGGCTTTACCAATATAGATGTAAGGTTGATGTGGTGTGGTGTTGTTCTAATGAATCAGTCAATGCCTTTCATCACGCGACCATTAAGGGGCAAGAAAACCGTCCAAAGTCGCATTTAATGCAGACACGCTGAATAGATTGGCCGCGGGGTGTAAGCATTCGTGACAAGTTGAAAGGTATAGGTGACAAAAGTTGTTGTTGAAGATACAATGCGCACAGATACAATGACACCCGTACTTTCCATGCTATGCTGTGCACTCTGCCTCACAGTCCATGCATTGGACATTGCCTTTGGCCTTTCAAAACTCATGAGGATATTATCGTCATGAATAAATACAAAGACCGTTTTGTCACCTGATTCTCAAAAAGTTGTGGCAAATTATTAAATACCTTTGCTTCACTTCCCACATTCTCTTCAGATGCCGTTCACATTTAGCGCGTTGCAGACTGAAAATAATCATCTAACGAGCAATATCAATGATTGAATTAAGCAGGCCTTTGCGATTAAGTTAATATGCATCTATACCTTCGTACTCATCGCCGTATATAATGTGGTAAAATTAGGCCAAAAGTCACAACAATTACGCCCGACGTTTGTTCAATGGAAATATGGTCTAGGAATTTGATTAGCATTAACCACTGCTATTACTTATTGGCCATTCTGCATCACTTCTCGAACCACTATCAACTTGACATGCAGAATGCTTACTGTTAACTGAGATTGTGGATCGAATCATATTGTCACAGAGAACGAACATATTCTCTCGGGGTCTTATGTATGAGTAAGCGAGTAGCGCCTCGGAGCAAAACACCACCTGCTCCCTGTTCCTTTGTTAAAAACTCATTATCATCCATTAAGATGTTTTTTCAATAATACATATTGGCAATGGTAGCGATTGTACACAATTTGTCATCATCTGTTAGCATCCGAAACGGGTTATCGTAAATCAATCGATTCGATCCACAACTGGATGCTGGTTAATTAAAGATAAAGTTCATATTTATTATAAGATGACACGGTAGCGATGTGACGTAACGGTAGATTAATACCCCACTCACTGAATAGTTTGGTCTCTGATTTAAAGTCAACATGTCTTTCATAGGCTAAGCCAGATATCGGAAAGGAATAATAATCGCAAAAAGCACTAAGCAGATACGGTCAAGGTTGTTGAGGTCATTCAGAGTCACGTGGCATTCCGGTTTAACCTGGTGGATTGCATTGTGTGTGCTGCTGTTCTTCTTTCCAAATAAGCAATGATTTTCTTTATCGTTTCTTTACAATGACATTACTGACATCGGTGCATGACGGGCATCATTACTGCTGCATATATAACGCTATGATATATGTTGGCATGGGCAATGGATTGATGGCATGAACGCATCTACGAGAATTCTTTGAAAAAAGTCCAGTTCACATAATGCTGAGCCGTAGCAAAAAAACCATGTGGCTTATTACGAATCGATATCAATCCCTGATGATATATCCGTGCGTGTATACACGACTGCGTTAAAGAATAATTACTTTAAGTAGTCAAAAGGAATAGCAACTGTGCTCGATCAACATCGCGCATGTATTTGTTTCGGGTGATGGATTTATAAGTGATGGGCTCGAAGGTTTAGTTAGGTATTTGCCTTTCTACTGAACATAAGATGAAAACGCTGAAGAGCCAATATCATTATCGATCCTTTGCGAAGCGTGGTTAATGATGGATTGGATGCTAATATTCACTAATCGAACCAATGGCGCCTTTAAACTTTGGAACAAAATCCGTTTCATGTGCAAGTAACACGAGACGTTGTCAAGCTACACTGCGTTTACAATAATTTTCAGTCGTTTTATGCTTCTTGCATGATAATAAATAGGTGGGGTGGGGGGGGGGGGTGCGTGCAATATATCTGACTACTACTGTTGGCATATTGTAAAGGGAGAGGGACGCATATATTGCAAACGTAACAAATGTAATTATTTACTTTGGGGTAGCAGTCATGGCCCCAGAAAATATGAATAATTGTAACTTGAAACGATATAATAACCGTGCAAGAACAACGCCAATATAAATAAATATTACTCAGTAAATATATGAGATCAAGAGACGCTTGAAAGAGACGATGGAAACACAATATCTTGATTTGATTTTAGTTGTGACGCATGACACACAGCATTAAAAATTGCATATGGATTCAGTTGGTGTTAAAATAATTGAGCTAAAAACGTTTCTTAGACAGCATAACTAAACATGCATCCATCAGCATCGGGCTTAAAAGACGCCATAAACATAAACATTTGGGCAGTGAATGATCGATATAAGGTTAATGAGCAAATCGCGGATAGAGTAACGATATATGCAGCTGTAGCGGAACACCAAAAGTCTAGCAACAAACTAGCATGTTGAAATTGAGCGATAGCAATTATGAAAATGTTCACAGTAATATCCTATAAGGCACAAGTTGCTTCATAAAAAATCGTAGGTCTTGTCTAATGCAATAGTAGAAGTAAAGAATTGAGACTAACTCACCTGTACCACGAAATATCTTTTTGCTGAAACCAATCGTTTAGTTACATTGCCGTAAAACATAAAAAACCATTGATAATAAAAATTGCTGAACGAGCTTGGTCGAGCTGGTAAATAGCTTGTTCACAGTTAGTTATTCTCGTCAATTGCAAGATATTCGAGATAACAACTCATCGCATTGCACCATCCTCTCTGCCAAATAGAGCTCGATAATTTAGCCCGTGTCTCAATACCATCTAGCCATCTCTCCGATTTGAGAAAGTTCTTAAACGAGCAGTGTAGATTTAACCTGGTGTAGACTATGGATGCGCCTGATGTCGAGCATTGCTCGCAAGTGCTATAACGTAGTTTGCATGGTAAACCTTAATCTGGTTGCGTATTCCTCATCGGGAAGTCACGGTTGCGAAATCCTAACTTCTGCCCAGCCAAACAACATCGCTGAGTTGCCAGGTCGACGGGGATCAAATACAGAAAATACTAACCAAACTTGTAATACTGAATAAGATGCATTGAAAGTGAATTCCGAAGTCACAATTAATATGAAGCAGAGTAACAGAAAACAAAACCCGAAGGAAATGCTATTCACTGAAATTGAGTATTTACTTGATCCACAGAACGAATTGTTAGTTATGGTGAACTTAATTTGTATTGATACACATGATAAGTATAAGAATTTACTCATTCAGATATAATGTTAAGTACTACCCATACAACGTCTATGAAAAACGACCTACCCACAGACATTCGGTCATAAATAAAGCACCAAATGAAACAGCATCCCCTAGCGATCATAATTTCCGTCACGGTAGCTACATATACGAAGCAATCATTTGTTGTGAATATGCGCTTGATTATCGCGTGTAGGTGTCTTCGCGATAAGGATGCTATCGCATGGTCAGGCGGACGATTCCCATATCACATACGTTACCATGCGATAACGCATTAGACAAAACGGTCTTTAGCATCGATTATCTTTGAGCAGAATAAAGTGATTTCAATAATCGTTTTTCCATTGCTTTCATGCGCACGTACACCCATTCCAAATTTAGTTACCAAATTCTTGAGGAGTATTTTCGGTTAGTTCGTTAAATAATGCAGTAGCGACAAATTAGCAATGCAATTGAAACAGCCGTTGGTAGTGAGTGAGAATATCTGTTGACTGGGGTCCTTGCGACATAGCCATAGATGGCTGCCAGTACGAAATATCTCATAAATACCATAATGCCAGCAGTGTCAAATGATGTGTGCTGAATGCGAAGCTGCGTACGTCATCTGTAATAATTGTCACATACACTCATAAATATCTATTTAAGCCCATCGTTGGAATAAATATTTAAAATACGCCCAGTAAAGGTCTGATCATTTGTGTACTACGCCTAGCCACAATGAATTGAATACAGAGCATCAGACTTATTTCTTGTTTGTTCCGAATTGATCTCTAGCTGCTTTGTTAAACATTTCAGTTCGCCGGTGACTCTATCTGGTAGCCGTTAAATATCAAGCACTCATATGAAACAATATTCGTCAACAGCAAATTCGGATATATTTTCGATTTTAAAAGGTGAAACGAAATGTTTATTCCATTCGACTTAACCGCGATGCAGGAAATTCCTCCATGCGTGTATGTTATTGATTCGTTAGATCAGTGTATAAATCCATGCAACTTACTGAAATGCTCAATACACAAACTCACCACAGCAAAGAATTTAGTTACAAATGTTGTACTGTTCAACTGGAAATAAACCCACTTGCAATTTAAAGCATATTATACACGCGTTGCCTAGTCTCTATAATTTATTTTGCTTATAAAGAAGTAGGGATCGTGTGCGTTGTTTCGTTGTGGCAAAAGATCATTACGCTTCCTAAAGATTTGCAAAAGGTTTAATCAAACAAACTACGCTATCTTAGCTTAATTCGTCAGAAAATATAAACAGCGATAATAACTTAGCAATATATGCTATTTCGGTATTATATATAGTGTATTCAAATGTGCATACTTTCCAATTCTGAGCTACACTATCTATAGACTTCTTACGAAATGATACAAACTTTGTGTCTGCTGAATCGATAGCCCCGCTAGCCACTGGGCATTGTTCTGTCCAGCTACTGACACCTGCGGATACGCCGTATTTCTTGAATGTACGCCAACATGCGATGTTGCGTGCGTCCTATCCCAGCCTGTTGCTTAACGATACCAGCAAACCAATACTCTCCGGGAGTATTATATGAGCGCAATGATAATGTCATATGGATATGATTTAGTTCCTTGCTTGTGTTAAGTGACTTTACACGATTATGTAATTACTCTCCTAAGTATTGTGACTCTTGTTGAAGAGGAAGCGCCTAACCTGAAATTTTGACAAAAACAATAAGCTGTATATCATCATTAAATTCTGTAACTTCATATTTTGCGAGAAGCAATACTTGTCGCCGGATTCCTTGGATCAGGCAAGCATCAAAAGTTAAACAATTTTGAAAATATTGTTTCATAATGAATTCAACACTCAACATATCACAGTACTTAGCCTGATTAATGAGATTAAGGCTTTACCCAGCAAACAAACTTACTGGAGTAACGCAATAATGATCAGACAATTTTCAGGGTCACTCATGTCCAGGATTGTTCCAAAAATAACCTGCAGATTGCTTGCGGGTTAATTGTTTGTGAAGGGACTATTTGGTTGATTATCAGTGTAACATAGCCGTCTCCTATTATGTATGTTCAGTACATATTTCAATGGACGTTGTGGAGATTTCGACAGCTTTGTTAAACGTGTGCTGCAATAATGTTATAGCAAAACTTCGGTGAGTTACCCGATTCATTCAGCATTTTGTGAAGAGATACCTGACATATTCTGCGCTAAATATAAAGTCGTTAGCTTACTCTAATATACTTAACAATATGTAACATTATCATACACAAACTCTAGCCCAATTCGGCGTTATTTGTGATTAAACTTATGTACTGGAAGGCTGTGGGTAGCTACACGACGTTGTTGTAACATTCTGTAACCTTATACACCTTGTCAATTTTCAAACACATTCAATTCGTGAATGTTATCTCTACTTGCGTAGAGATATTAAGCGCATTGTCTGGAATCGGCATGTTTTACTAAATCTTGAGTTGTTCATCATTAGCGATGAAACCATTAAGTGTCTTTCACTTAATTGCAAACCGTAACATTGCAAATTGCACTGACGTTAAAGAAGGTGTATTTTTGTGCGCATGAAAATACTGTCTGTATTCTACAATCTGATAAGAGTCGTGCGTTAAATGGTTTTGATACTTAATAATGGTGAACCCCAAAATTCACGACGTATTAAACTCCAAATCGCACTCTTGTGACAAGAAATTCATGGATACTACTTCAGTACAAATTTTAAACATAATAAATTACACTAACTCCAGTGTTCAGACGTTAGCAGCTGCTCCAATATATATGGTGATTGCAATGTCCGTGACGGAATTATATCTCATGTTTTCCTTCGGCAATCAGCATGCAACATTGTCAAATAATCGACTGCTAATTGAGTTGCAACACGAGATAACACTTGACAATCGAAGTTAACCAAATCTGTTACAACGCATTCCAGGCATTAACACTTTGTACATAGCTGTGTTATAAATAGTAGTATTAGATACATGATGCAATCGTCATGACAAGAAAACGCAGCCATACTATATTAGTTATCATTGACAAATAGTCAAACTGTGGTGAACAATCGTTGTACATTAATGCATGCAGCTGTTGTAAGCAATGCGCCGAACGTTTTAGCATTGATGGCGTTTAGTTCTAAGACTTCCAATGTCAAACAATGCATCGTGTGCATCTCCATTGCTATTCATAAGACTAAAACTATGGCTGGTGAAAGTCTTACTATCCTAATTTTAAAAAATACCAATTTTAGGCATTGTTATGATAAGATAACCGTAAGCTTCATTGCGTTTTCCTACACTAAAACCATCGTTGAAATGATATTATTTTAAGAATTATTTACCGCTATGTAAAGTGAGTATTTATCACAAACTATCACATAATAATTGATTAAAGATGCACACATAGTGAAATAAGAGCGGCAATTGCCGATAACTTTTTGTATACAGCCTATCGATCTGGACATCGTTGTTTTGGAATGAGATCCACCAAAGCCGTGATCCCATGTGCATCTATTTATCTTACATAAACCCGATGTGACAATTTGCATTAACCCGAGCGAGGCATTTGGTACATAATAACTCTAAACGTCTAACTTGCAAACGAACTAGCCACAGAAATGTCGTTACAGCGTTTTGCCATACTGAAGCTTATCCACGGAAGTATATGCCATCAGTCCGTTACCAGCCAGTCCGTTAGACATTCTGCTGTAAACGAAGTGTTTGAAACTCTTATAAATGGCAAAAAAAACAAATGTATATTATCCAAATACACCTTGCTGTACAAATCTCATCACAATTGTCTACACAAGCAATCTTGCATTTTTCAATTTTTCAATTTGTTTATGATAAGCCGTTGTTTGGCTATTGAGCATCTGAAGATTTGAATTATATTGATATCCGAAATGCATCTACATTATTAACATGGATAAGGCACTGACATGGATAAAAAACGGCATACTATTTAACGAAATAAAGCTGTATTATATCGTGTATCAAGTTTGGCAAGTGTAACAAGCAGTGTCTCTTAATCTTCAGTTTCAGGCCCTACTTGTTAATCAGTAGATAAAGTGCTGCTGACATAATGGTAAAACACTATGCACACGACACTGAACGCTCTAAACAATGAAAATCAACACCTGGTTAATAACTAACAGCTAAGCTTGTGTAATGCAAAGACAAAAAAATAATTTGCAATTGCGTTTTGCGGCAAGAAATGTTGGAAACCAGCATAGATGCCAGTCGAATATATTTAATATAAAACAGACAGTGTTGTTCTAAAGAGGATGAGCCCAAAGGAAAAGAGTTTCAGTTTCACCATGGATCACCTTTTGAAATTGAGTAACTTAAAATGCTGTAGAGACAAAAATAGTCGACGCGATAACCAGTTGAATGTCCAATGGATGCCTCAAAGGTTTTCATATTACTATGACACTTCAAATGTTGCATCTTGGATATTCGATTCAGGCGTGACCACAAACAAATGATGTGACAGTGATTTTTCAAAAGAGGCTCTTTAAGGGCTTTCGGATTAAAGATAAAGCAGAAATGACGCTTAAGTCTGATATGATATCTAGACTAGATGTGAGTGCGGGGATCTCATTCAAATAAACAAATGTTACATTGATTACCTAAATCATCACAGCTCTTAGAACTCAATATTTGTAATTTCGGAAAACCAAGAGACTAGCTAGAAAGAAAGAAATATTGCTGCACGAGAGTCACGCTATAGAACAGTTTACCAGCCAATATTCTTCCGAACTCTGTTTTATTATGAATTTGAAGCGTTTTTCAAAACTGATATGTATTAAGCGACATATTGAACCGAAACGTAACGCATGACACTATTATTGCTTGTCTACAGTATCAACTGGGCGCCTATGGAACACACGGTAAGCTGGACCAGGCTAATGAACACCGCACAGTCGGTTGGGAAGCATCAATGAAAGTACACGATCAACTTTGACTGCAAGCAGATAGTCGATAACCAACTGATTTCTCACCCATGAAATGTAATTTTCAGCTGTGATCAGTCCACTGTGAATGATATAGCATCGAGTGCTGGCCAACAGACCATCATCTGATGTTAGCCTGCAATTTCATATTATACAGCATGAGAAATGATTGCAGTCTTGGCAAAAGTGTAGTCGACTGATTGTCAAAAGAGCTTTAACCGAGTTGGTTGATGACTACAAGAATATAGTCAATCCCCATTGGTAGTCGTACAGTAGAAGTATCGAAAGGTTAGATTAACAACAACGTCTTTTTCCACGAATAACTTTTCCAAACACTCTCGCTTGTCTGTCATTTCCAATCCCGGCTTGTAACTCTCTATTGTTTTTTTTCTGTCCATTTTTGATAACAAATTCGTTTTCACATCTGACTGCCGCCATTTGCAGAAATGCTTGACGGCCACGGAACTATTTTTTTCCGATCAATGCCTCATTTGGGACCCACAGAAAAGTATTCCTTAACAAAATGTAAATTATTCTTCTAATCGAATACAGCAGAAAATATTTTTGTAACATTTAAGAGTTGACAATTCGTATCAATATTTCCTCACGTAGTGGCCCGAATTTGCCCCAAAGCGATCTATAAGGGGCAGAGGCGAATCCTAGCCTGCGCAGAAGCCGATGCGCAAGGAGATCGGTCAATCGGTTCATATAGAATGATACATCTTATTGAAAACTTGCGAAACTATTGACAGGGGTTATAAAATACGAGAGGCATTGCACCGAGATAATCCAACTTGCAATGCCGAATTGTCAGCCTTTTCACATGCAAATATCACTGCTGATAATCATCCCAATAAATTCCCATAACGAATGATTTCTAAAAAGATCGACAAATATACCACCCAACCACTATAGGTTAATGTCATAAGCTTTTATGCAATACCATTAAATATTGGTAGATTGAATTGATAGTTAATTACTCTAAGCTTCGATTGTACGGTGAAATAATAATCATGATTAATCGTGCAATGCCTTTAGACTAGCTTAATGTAAACTAATAGTGACTCGAAATCAGTAATCAGTTGGGCGTAATCCAAAAACAAAACCGCTGTTGTCGGTCACTCTTACCACTCCACTTGCAGCTCATCCGTGATTGTACAAACCCTCGTTGACTCGACCACATTAATCAAGCAAGCCTATGAGCAGCACTGCAAGCCAGTCGTTCAACTCATGACATATGCTACATATAATCCAACAACAATTTTCTAATATGGCAGTAATTCTTATGCTTAAATTATACCAAGCTTAGCTGGCTTCTTCGCGAATTCCAGTGTTCTTTGTAATGCGGGACTGTTTTGTATGTTAAGTACCGGCCAGAGCGTATCCATTCTAGCAACATGTATGAGCAACGCTACTAGCCCGTAGATAATGGAAAGTCATATTGATAAATTGTGCAAAGGGGCATAATACTGGTAATGGGAGTGCCCATAGCTGAGTATCTGATAATAGACCTCAGATTTCTATCACTGCAAATGAAAAGATCATATATAAGCTATGTTTAGTTACTTGAACAGAACCTCATTCATTCAACAGCAGTGTTAACATGTTTAATTACTTAGTTATGGTATGACGCTTACATCAACGAATATATTTTAGTGTTGCCCGACTTCCTTTATTTTGGGGAATTTCTTGTTGGATGGACGATATACAGCAGTCCTGTTTCCCTTAAGATTAGAGCAGCATCGAATGAGAGTTATTATGAAGGAAAAAAATATATTTTGTTGATGTGTAAAGAGAAACAGACAGCAAGGTCTAATGCTGGTACAATACCGATATAACATTAATCAGAAAAAATATGATATATATACAATTAGAGCTGAATCTACAAATATTTCAAGCGTAACAAATACCGAGAATATTAACATGTGTGGTGGGTAAACATTTATTGATTCAGTGTAAATAAAGTCAATGACGCACGTTGCGGCGTCTCTTTTTGTTGCGACAAATATGTCAAAACTTTTTAGTGACTGCCAAAATTATGACACCCCATCTATCAGTAACGCATTGAGTTATAATCCCGCGGAATAGATTGCATGCAAAAGAGCCAACTCCTGATCTCCAAAAATATTCGATTTGACTTAACATGTGAAAGGGTTTAAGCAATATTTTAACTGGATAATGCTGCTTAATTCATTATAAATTGTGTAGAAGTTAGTTGACCCTCATTCACCAAGCGCGAAGGGGTAACATTATTGTGTACAAAGAAATGCTTATATGTACAGCATTCCAAAACGACAACAGCATATTTTTTGTAATGGTAAATTACAAGCACCAGAACATGGATTAATGGTTCGAATTTTGCCAAGTAGCGCTTGAAGTGTACCTAGTTATGACAACAAGGGAGTCAGTGTGTGAGTATCTGATTACAGGAAAATTCGATATAAATGTAATGATAAGGCTGTAAAACTGTCCTGTCGAAAAACCCCTCTGCATGACTACATGTCTGAGCCGTTTCATTATCTAGGCTAACAACCATTGATTTAATAATTTGCGATGGTGTTTCCATACACCATTATCAGTGACACAGACAATATGTGCAGAGACTAATTGACGATTACTATGTATAAGCGACGAGTGGTTGCGGGTCCGTAATATACCATATATATATATATATATAGAGATATATATATATATATATAGAGATATAGAGAGATAGATAGAGATAGATAGAGAGAGAGAGAGAGAGAGAGAGAGAGAGAGAGAGATATATATATATATATATATATCTCTAGAGATATAGAGATATATATATAGAGATATATATATCTATATATATATATATATATATCTCTATCTATATATATATATATAGATATATATATATATATATATATATATATCTCTATATATATATATATATATATATATATATATATATATATATATATATATATATATATAAACAATGAATATTCTTACTAAGCTCGGTAAATTTACATGAATCCACTGCCCATATTCATCCTCTGTAGTGCATGTTGACTAACCAACTCCCATTGCCTTTGAGGCATGAAGAACATTAGGGTGAAGGCAGGTGCCAGATGCGCCTTGTGTGGTTTATATTCATTTCACGGCTATAGACTAACCTGCTGGCAATGAATACCGCATGTTCATGCAAACGTTGACAAGAAAGCATCAAGAAAACAGGATGGAAACCAATGCATGTGAGTTACTCAACGCCTACTGTGCCCCCCATAGAAAGCTGTAAGAGTCATTTTCTGCATGTATGCTGGTAATTGTGACAATTTGTTGGGTTGGTTTTAATCCGGTGTTTCCCGTTGAATATTATCACTAATCAGCTCTATATGTGAGTGGCGTCCATTTCCAAATACAACCCCGCCTTCTGATGATTGTTATCATCATTCAGATGTGTTAGTAAAGTGTTTTTACACCTTCTACATGAAAGCATGTTGGAAGTATTTATGTACGAAAATTGCATACTTTAATTATGAACGTAAGTTTTCATTGTCATTGCCGTGTATCTCTGGCTACAGTAGGTCAATATGTGTATTGTTGGCGAGTTAAGATGGTGTGTGTGTGTGTGTGTGCGAGGGGGTTTGGGGTTGAGAGGGTAGACGTTCTATATCATTAAAAGTCATAGCCTGAAGTAGCCCAAACTGTAATCTGCTGCTATATCCGAGCGTTATTTCAGTTAACTCGGAGTATATCATAAATGAAAGGAATCATCTTATGATCTGATCCCCAAAATCTTACTGGTTTGTTTGTTATTTAAGGAACATCTTTGTTGACAGGGATCGACAAGAAAGATATCCCGACGGCCCCGGGACAGTAACCCAGCCGTTCGGGCCAGTGGATTTCCGTATCAGCGCGCCCGATCGGGCTAGTGCAATATTTCACCACCTGGCGTCTGTGTAGAACGTAATTATGGTATGGATTGTGAAACGAAAGCAAGAGTGGTGGGTCAGAATGTTCAAAGACGCTCGTTAACACTAGCAACATATAACATAGCATTACATATATGGCATTTGTATAGCGCTTAGTGTTTCCAGGAAACAGGCGCTTAACACGATGGCCCAACTCTATACACCCCGAAACGATATGACACCAGGTTATTTAAGTAGGGTGAGATGCCACTTAAATGTGAAATGACATCTGTTACGAGTAATATTGTGATGGATCCCCGTTGCACATTCTCGCTTGTATTACCCCATCATAATATTTGCTGTAGAACGTAGTTGCAGCATCCTATCAAGCGATATTGTCTCTTCTTTGGTTTTATGCTTATGTTATAATTACATTTTATGCATTCTAAGATAGGGATGTAAACCTAGATGTTTATTATGATTGTGCTTCAGAGGAATCGACATGTGTGAAGACATTGTTGAACATACATAGGGTGCCCCTACATTGATCAAGAGTTACAGGCAATAGATCGTATATGACGTATTATGAGGAAATAGATAAATGATCTATAACTTTCTGAGATAATAGAGTAGTTAGCCAATACGAAAAGTATGGAAAGTCAATAAAATGTATTCATCACCCAGGAACAAGATTAACCCTATCGTCAGCAATGACAGCAACAGCAAGCATTTGAACCACTGTCAAAACTGTCTTATATTTGTCATCGAATAGAGACTAACCAGCAAACGGAAGGGTCAAACAATCCCACTATTCCAAGCAACACTTTGCATTTTAAAGTACAGGGGTGTACCATGCAATCAATTAATCAATCGACGATAACAAAGCGCCATAACGCGTCACGATATATAACACAAATAGCGGCATGTCGACGAAGAAAGCAACTGAGAGAGAATTTGTGAAAGGCGCCGTCAAACTTTATTTAGGCGGCTGTTAATGTGAATTTGCAAAATACTGTGCGCTGTAACTACTATGAAGACTATCGTGTGATACAGACGATATGTCTTTGTAGGAATCAACTGAAGAGCTATTGTTCATACTGTAAATAACAAAATGATCAATGCGTACTGCCCCTTGTATGGTGCAAGGCCATGTGTAAATAGACACGTCTTGATGATGAATAGCGCAATAACCGGTAAGGTTATGACAATTTGGAATGCCAGCTGCATTTTGAGGGACGCGCTAATTATTTAACAGCGACCGTGTGTCGGTGATTGTGAAATGAACTAAAGGCGGGGAAAAAAACAAGGACGGTAAATCTATATTCGGCTAAACCAATACACGTGTATCTTCATGACAATTTAGGATAGTACTGTACAAAAGAAAACAATTAATGAAGACATAATCGTGATTTCAGAGCGCATCTTAGTTACACCTAATATAATTGGCACGATTGCTTCAGAAAATAACTTTGAAAACCATATTTGCGAGTTTTGTTGCAACACTGTGACCCCATAGGCAAGGAATGAGTATGCAGAGGAACAAATGATAATGCAATAATTAGGATGGGGTGATGTACTTTACTCTAATGGTGAGAAAGGTTTTGTAATTTGATTTATATAATTGCTTGTGTGAAATATTGAGAGGCAAATGATTTGTCTTAAGCAAGCGGTTTTATGAATCCCATTTTACTTTATGAACCTTGTACAATGAACAATGATGCTTGCAATTTCCGACAATATAATGCATGTGCAATGTTCATTCACCTAACTTATATAATTAATTCATATTCAATACTAACATGATTATTTTAACAACCTCTCGCCACTCAAAATAACATTAAATACTCAGCCATCTAATCGTAATGTCTTGATAACGTTTAGGTAGAGTCAACTCTATAGATTGTCTCCGTCATAATCTACATTTATGTTATACCAAATAACCACTTATTATTGTTCTTGTGGTTTGTGAATCATTTTAATCCAAACGTTCGCGCCAGGCTACAAAATACAGATAATTGGCCGTCATTGGAAACAATGTACTTAATGTTGTTCATAAAAGATCCACTTACATGTAGATATCACAGCTTATTATAAAATATCTTTAGGATACATTAACCAAATAAATGGGTGTGGTGCCATTACAGCCTGCACGTTCATAATGGGTCAATAGTGCTATACTGGGACCTTTACTATTCTAATCCAAATTGTTAGATGTCGTGTGTGATTCAGCAGCAGCACAAATAATGCAAATATAACTCAGATGTGGTACTACCCGACCTATGGCATCATTTGAGTCAGCAATGAGGTTGAGTGTCATAGGTTAAGGTGCTGGTGGATACCGCATGTTGATTGAATGATTTTTGCTACAAGCCCCATGTCTATTGGATAAAGACAGGAATATATGACCGAGACATAGTCACCCTTGCATATTACAATCGATCACTTGCAATGATCACGCGTTGTTATCTTTATTAGTATTTTAACACGGAAATTATCACTTCGTGTCACCTGTTTGTTCGAATTATAGTTTTTTAGCAACTTAGGCTATCTACGAAAAACAGCGAGTGTTACTCTGAGGGTGGTCACCGCCAGGGAGCACGATATCCTCAGAAGATCTTTGCAATCCCCTTTCAGAAATAGGACCGCCATTTTACGTGATCTTCCGATTCGCGAGTAGCAAGTCAGCTTGTCACACCTGAGGATCGAACTCGCAACCTGAGGGTCGAAAGGTGATGCAGTAAACCACTACGCCATAAAGACGTCGTTTTTCCTTTTACCGCTCAGATCACACAGTGGACCGCTGCAGTTTATTGATCACCCAGCAAGGGTGGAATTGTACCTCAGCAGATTTTATCATTCTTCGCGAACCACACAATTACATGCTTAAATCACATTCCCTGCAATTACGTGCCATCTGGAGCAAGGTTACACGAATGTTGGTCATAATGTTGGTGTAGCTGTTGTCCACAATGGGTTGTGTAGGTTTGCGGTTACACGGTAACCATGTTCTATATTAACCAATGGAAACGGTGTGAACAGTGTATTAGTCCAGATGAATTAATAAAGAGCCCATTCGTGTATCGTATATACCCATCACCTCTGTGCCATGACATTGAATGTGCAGAGATAATGTACCATTACATCTATTTGTCGTGAGCCTTTGCATTGGCTGTTTCTTCGACATATTTGTTACTTATTAATCATAACTTCTTGCAATATTTCGTTTACCAATGCGACCCCAGATGACTTATGTGACAGATAGCTATTGCACGGGTTGTGACTTCCTCAACATTAACTAGATTTATAACACTAACCGCCAATGCAATTCCAGCACAGTACATTCTAAATGATACCTGCAGTTTCACATTTGACTTGATCAACGCATTAAGGATTCCACTTGCCTCAGATCTAACATTTATCTAATTATTCATAATATGTACGAGTCAAAGGCTCCATGTGCAAAAAGATTAGGATAAGCGAAACCAATCATTGGTCTTCTTGAACTTGTGCCAGAAATGAGGGTCTTTCGCTGGGATTAAAAGTTGCAGATGCTTAACGCAAAATCCCATAGAACTATTTTTGGTCTGATGATGACAAAGCTCAACGCATGAGATCTAAACTTGCATCATAATGTTTATGAATGACGAATGACCTTTTGCTCTATGGGGAAAATTAAGAAATGCTGTACAGGAGATTAACTACAAAATGGTATTTCCAAACAAGCATACTCGTTTTAAGTAGAGATAGGATCATTTGTCCTGTACGATAGTGCTTATCCATTGATGTGTACAAAACATATTGGTAACTATTGGTGGTATTTTCTTAGCTCGATGTATTATGACATGACAATCCTTGCCTTGCTCAATATTTCGTTCTACGCGTTGTTGTTTAATAGGAACCACTGTAATGGTTTTATATCAAACAATTATCGATAGTTCAGATATTTTGGCGCTGTGACCACAGCGTCCTAACTTATTTGCAAATGAACAGCGTAATTTCACTAGGTTCTGGTATTATCGTTAAAACTCCTTCCTGTTTTAGCTTACGATGTGTGTTGCGTCTACCACGTGCAATATTTGGGAACCAATTCATAGCTCTCAAATTCCATATACGAGTAGTGTATAGTTCCAATAATGTAATTTCGGAAGACAAAGAAAGCACAGATGATGTGTCAGAGGAAAAGGATTAAGGTGTCATCAGTCATCTAAATTCTGAAAGAAATGTTGTGCAGAAATTAAGGCTAACTGAGCTCTCGGGTCGATCTGGCGGACGTTTACTCGTCACTCTAACGTTAAAATGCACTTGTTATACCCCATTTATAATATGCAATTCATGCGAGATCAACATTCCTTTAACGTGACATAGGTATATTGGAAAGAGTTCAAAAGCGTGATGCTAAGCTCGTAGCCAGAATGTCTGAATAAAGTAAAGAACAAAGACTGCCCCACTCTCTATGGCAGACTGATTTGAGGCAAAGCTACATAAAGTGCTAGGCTAACATAACTCTGCATTATGTAACGGAGCGCCTCGATTTGAACCGGCCTTGACATTTATCCGGGCGATAAAAGCAGCGCACGTCAATCATAAACAAATATGAATGATCAAATATGAATATGCAAGAATTGGAAAAGAAAACCGCTCGTCGAGCAAAGCACATATGAAGACGATTGCATTGTTTGCCTCGATGTCAGACCAAACCGTAGCTACAAAGTTACATGTGAAAAATGTTGTTTGAATTCAGAGAGAGACTCGACAAGTTGCAATTGTCAAGAACGGAGGCACAGGGATGCGGTATTTCTAAGCTATGTCAGTAAATTTTCATGACTCATCAGCTAGCTGTAGATTTTTTGGAAATTTTGAACTAAATTATGTGTGTGGAAAAGATATGCAAATCCTTTAGTTCGTCTGCCTCGACTGTGAGTCACCTCTTCACCAGCTCCAGTCATTACGGAAAGAAGGCAACGGAAGAGTGCCAGGAGAACACTGGAGTTAATTCAGCTAACACAAGAACTTGATCCAACAGAACTTTCTCTTAACTGCCCGTGTTAGGTCTGGCAATTTCGCAAACACTGCGTCTTCTTTGGGACCTCATCCAGGCATATGAGGTGTACAATGGATTGGATAATATTAGTGTTGATTTGTAATTCCAGCCTCACAATGCTGAAAGCGACTTCGGGGTCACCCATACTCAAAGCCCATGGCTAAGACATAATTAAAAGACAGGCTGTTACCCTATCGAACAGCCAACCAGCCATGGTAGACTAAGCCAATTCCTGGAAATCTATTTTCAGAACAAAGGTTTATGCAGTGTTTTAACTCTACATAATTCGTTATCAATTGTAAATGACCATTGGCCGGCCACCGTGCACCTAGCGTTCGTACTACCCTGGCCATCCTGCACCATGAGAGATTGGGTGGCCATCATTGTATATCATTGACAACTGTAAATCAAAAGGAGGGTAGCAGGTTAAACTCGATTTTACGGATTGTATTTGTGAGAGTAGACAGGTAACAGTTCACAGTTGTAGGATTGTAACGGCGACCGTGCACCTAGCGATCGTACTACCCTGGCCATCCTGCACCATGAGAGATTGGGTGGCCATCATTGTAAATCATTGACAACTGTAAATCAAAAGGAGGGTAGCAGGTTAAACTCGATTTTACGGATTGTATTTGTGAGAGTAGACAGGTAACAGTTCACAGTTGTAGGATTGTTACGGCGAGTTGACGCATTTAGCTCAGAGCATCAGAGACGTTCAGTGGGTTTGTCAATTACAACATGGCGTTGAATACATCTGCACAGTTTTGTACTTGTTCTATTCAATGTGTCTCAACACCGCAACGTAAACCGTCGTACCGCCTTATCATGTATACCATTTGCTTAAAAATATAAATCATTCCATTCTCTTTTTCATCCCTTTTGTACAATTTGTGTAGGATAAAGAAAAGACCGCAACATAATTGAAGTAATGATTGGAGTGGTGCTAATTATAGTAATTATTGTTGTATTGTAACGAGTACATGCCTGGAGCGATACTGTCACAAGTTGATTACCACACTCGCTTGTGTGGTCGTGGTAATTCAAACACTGGTGGTGGGCTAATTTATTATGCACATGTCATATCCTAGCCGTCTTCCTAGATTACACAGACAACGGAAACAAATTGATTCTTCTAAATAGTTTTATATCAATGATCTTTATTGGTTGACACAAACTTATTCCACGTGTGACTTTTTATCAAGCAAATTCGCATTGGAATGAAGCATTTTGCATCTCTTTCTTACATAAGACAGATTTAACCATACAATAACACACTCTCGCATTGTATACAGCCTTTTTCGTAGCATCGAGGAGCGTTATGCTGCCTACTAAAGCAGGCAAGAAATGGACATTGTTGCCATGTGGTAGAAGATCCTCAATTTAAGTCAAAGATAATACGTACTTGTATATTTGTCCCTGTTTGACAGTGCCCGCCTCCTACACAACACCCACATAAAGCCATAACGGAACTCAGAGCTGTGGAATGCATAAAGAAAAGGATTCAATATCGAGTTTACATATCCGAGCCACAAAACAAAGAGATCTAAGGTTGGGTTAAATCCACCTTGAACAAAAGGTTTCGCGGTGAAGAGGACAAAATACGGCGCCCAACAAATACTGAATGCTAGGACCACGGATGCCAATGTGACTGTAGCTTTAGACTCGCTTGCCGTGCTACGGTGAGGAGGAGACGGTCTCGGGGATGGAGTGCGCGATGGCCGTCCGTTTGTGGCCGCTTTCAAGGCAAGACTCATGTGGCCTCCATTAGCAATATGGTGCTGAGTGACAGCCATTTTTTTTATTCGTTTCACCTGCTGGCGAGCGATGCGGAATACTTTGATGTAAACAGCACACATGACGATCAGTGGAATGAAATAAGTGGCGACCGCAACACACAAAACATACGCAGCATTGCCTTCAAAAACACAAACACTGGATGTTAATGTATTTTGCACGTGCCCTCCAGACGTGTTCCAGCCGAAATGTATCGGTACAAAGGCCATAAGCAGTGAAAATAGCCAAATCATGACCAGAACCGTCGCCACTCGTCGCGTCGTAGTCCACCGACAATACATGTATGGCTTTGTCACGGCAAAATACCGGTCTAAGCTGATGGTAAATAGGTTGAGTATCGACACGGTGCATAACATAACGTCCATTGAGACAAAGAGGTTGCAAAAAATGGCCCCCAGCGGCCATGCATGGGGCAGCAGTGTGTTGAGTGTGCTGAATGGCAGAACGACGAGTCCCAGGAGTAGGTCACATAGAGCCAATGAAAATATGAAATAGTTAGTGGTGTTCTGGAGTCTCCGTGTTGACGCTATGGTGACACACACTAACATGTTACCGAGAATTGTGAGCAAGTTGAGGAGCGCTAAAACGATACCCACAATGACTAACTCCGCCTGGCCACGTGTTCTATCCATCAGATCAGCTCCGTGTTCGCTCGCGTTGCTGGGACCATGACTGCTGCTCATGTTAGAGTCGCACTCGCCGGTGGTCACCAACGAAGCCACGTTGCTTATCTCCGTCATTTAGCATATGAGAGATTAATGCTTGACGCTGGTTCTCGCCTTTGATATGGAGAGGCTTTCCGATGAGCCGCTGCCTTGGTTAGATTCCAGGCGCTCAATGCCGCACCACTGAATGTGTTCAATTGGTATGAAACGGCAAATGAAGCCTCGCTTAGCGCGGTATAATGCCATGCGCGGTAGAGTAGGGAAGGCGGGAGCAGGGCCCTTCGTTCGGTTTCCGAGAGTGCGGTAGGCGCGGCTATTTACAGAAGATGGTGGCGGGTGCAAAGCAAACTCCGCCCTCTCTGCTGTCAGACGAGCTCATGACACGCATAAGACGGATAACAAGGCGCTCTCTGAGACCCACACCCATAGACATCTTTAATCGCATTAGTTTGCTGATCATAACAGCCCATTTGACATGATCGACGGACGCTCCAGTCGTGAGAAAGGTTTTATAGTTTGGTAAGCAATCCTTGGCTTATAAAGCAATCGACCCATCTATGGAGGGACGCTGAGATTCCGCTCAATCGCGATGGCAGTATGAAAAATTAGACATCTCATTAGCGAAATGCCCTGTTCTCTTCATAAAACTTGATTCCCCTGATATGAGTTAACCAAGTAGCAATCCATCACGTCATTCAGATGAAGCCGCACAACACTAGCCTTCAAGTGAGAATCGACCGACCCGCATCAAGGATGTTTGCATACGTCAGCATTCTCCGCGTACATGCAAACCTCCCCTGTCAGTCTGTCCATAAACGTGTTACACCGATAATGCAAGAACAGCAGAGCAAGCCATTGGTGAGGATGATTACCATCTAAAGCCTGTCGAGGTTAAGCGGGTGAGTGATACTAATAGCAGCTAACAAGCGGCTTTCGCCAGCATAGTAACAGATTCGCCAAACACTAAAGTTAGTTAAGCGGATTAAGTAACACACAAACACCCATATACAACCACATGCATATATAGATATATATATATATAGAGATATATATATAGATATAGAGAGAGAGAGAGAGAGAGAGAGAGAGAGATAGAGAGATATATAGAGAGAGAGATATATAGAGAGAGATAGAGAGATATAGATATAGAGAGATAAGATATATATAGAGAGAGAGAGATATATAGAGATCAGAGAGATATATAGATATATATATATACATACATATATATATAGATATAGATATATATATATATATATATATATATATATACACACACACATATATATATATATATAGATATATATATATAGATATATATTTATATATAGATATATATATATATATATATATATATATATATATACATATATATATATATATATATATATATATAGATATATATATATATATATATATATAGAATATAAACACACACATATATATATATATATATATATATATATAGATATTATAGATATATATATATATATATATATATATATATATATATATATATATACACATAGATATATATATATATATATATATATATATATAGATATATATATATATATATATATATATATATATATATATATATATATATATATATATATATATATATATATAGATATATATATATATACATATACACCCCCATGTCTGTAAGGGATGCTGCGGTCTTTTATTACAGCTTTTGCTGGGTAATTGGTTTTCATATGCCACTAAAAATAAAGAGGTGCAACACCCGTCATTATAATGCCTATGTGCCAGTTGGAATGACCAGCAATAAATTATAAAGATCGGCGGCCGAGCATAAGCTTCCAGCCTGAGATTCTAGCCGATACTCATCAGAATCATGTACCTATTACTGTATAGCTATAACAGCTAACCCCTTGCAGGTACCCATAATGCAGTGGCAATAAGCGCACACACATTATGGATCTTGCATGTCTGTTTATTATGAATAGTCTCGGGCAGCGATCCTCTGGTACGACCCGAGTTCAAAGCGTGTGAAACAGCCCTGTTGTCCGCGGCTATGACCTAGCGTTAACGCTTCAATAAAGGCCCCCGTAGCGAGGCAACTGTCGTGGAGTCACGAAAAGGCCGCGGAAGGTAGGCCAACAGAGAGAGCCCCAGAGGGCGAGAACTACGAGGAAGATGCGAATTAGTTACAATTAAAGACTCAATAGAACGATACTTAAGCATCCTGGTCGGTTGCACTCTGTCTCTCTGTCAAACTGGTTTTACAAGCATTATGGTCAGTATAATTTGAGAACCACATTTTGATTGATACAAGCAAATTATCAGTAATAGGTTATAATGAAAAATCCATTGTCAGGATTGTGAAAGCAAAATTTCATGTCTGGTTTAAGAAATATCTAGCAATAATCAAGCTCTTATCGCATAAATAAGCCGACGTTTTTCCAACAGATCAACAAATATGACCAATTACATCAAATCGATCATTGCCTTAGTGGATGGAAGAATTCGAATTGCTACCCTCTGCGTCAGTCATTAATAATCCAATCAATCGGTACAAATAGAATGAACACGTTACAAATGTCTGGCTTCTACAAGTTGACCATACCTACCCTAGCTAGCCCACCGCTCCCTCACCAGAGAAGCATCTTCCTTTCATCTTCCCCTTCATGATACAACGCGCTCGAAAACAACAATAAATGCGGTGATAGCATGCTGCGAGAATAGCCTCTACCTCCTCCCCCGTGACCGTCGATTTAACTCCCCTCGTTGTCAAAGAACTGAGAGGAAGCCTTAGTTGTCGTCTTCCATCCCACCATGAGGTCTTGCCTCGTCTTGCGGTTGGGTTGTAAAGAAATCATTGACGCTTTACCAAGAAGATTTTCTTTTACATTTGACGAACACAGTTAAAGACACATGGGGCCGGCCTCGTTATGGTTGCCAGACAATGCACAAGGAACACCTGTGTCTCTATGGAAGCATGTGGTATCATGTGTAGGGGGGGGGGGGGGGGGGGGGTGGCTAGGCAATATTATCTTACTTTAACACGATTTCATTATAATGAGACGCCATCGACACAGCCTGTAATTTGGGGAAACCCTTTACGTATGCAACAGTAGGCTGGGGTTGACATCAGCTATGCAACAAAGCTCAAATGATCTTTTTTAACCAAAATCCGACAGGGTGATACGGAATGCTGGTCATATGATATCTGCGTGTTTTGAGGCAATATAGGTGAGAAAGGACGTACCAACGGTGCCATGCGATGCGCTAAAGTATCACAGCTCCAATGTTATTCAATGATATTCTGGATATAATTTGTAAAAACATCTTGAATGTGATATCCAATATATATAAATGTCTTTAAAGATTATAGCTTGCGGTTATGGGAACTATTACTGTAGCGGCAGCTTTGCAACCGAAGTAACGGCAAACAAAATTTGCAATTAACATATTCCGGTCTTTGACTAACATACACATGAATACACATACCCAAAGACACACAGAGACGGTCAAAAGCTGGTACGTACACTGTGAGTATCCGTCTATAACTCAATTTCTCTATTTATGAATATCGGTTAATAATTCGCCGTCATAGCTTGTGAGCATCGGACAGTAACTCGCCATCACTGATTCTAGGTTTCGGTTATCATTCTCCATCACTAGTGGGTATCGATCTATTACTCCACTTGTAACTATTGCTCTGTTACTCCGCTTCACTACTTGTGAATATCGATATATAACTCGCCATTACTGCTTGTGCATAACAATCTGAACTCCCCGTCACTGTTTGTGTATATCAAGTCTATAAATCCAGTTCACTGCTTGTGAGTATCAGTTTATAACCCTACTTCACTGCATGCAAGTATCGGTTGGTAACTCACCATCACTGATTGTATGTATCGGTCCATAACTCACTGTCATTGCATGCGTGTATCTGTTTATAACTCCCCATCATTAATTTTGAGTTTCCGTCCATATCCCCTCGTCACTGCTTGTAGGTATCAGACTATAATTCAATTTCACTACTTATGAGTGTCGGTCTATTATTTCCCTTCACTTCTTGCGAGGATCGGTCTGTAACTCCCCTTCACTGCATGTGAGTGTGGGTGTCTAACTATCATTCAATGCATGTGATTATCGATCTGCAACTCCTCTTCACTGCCCTCCCGACCCATCTCGGCTCCATTCCCCAACATTGCTGTGAAACGTTACCTGAATTACCTAGATTATTCAGAACCGCGCGGAAACAAGGTCAGATCGCGCAGAGCGGCTGCCATACAACAGTCAAAGGACCGAAGTCAAATCACTGATGAATCTTATCATAATGGTGGGTATGTCGTTACTAATATATAATAAAATACTTTAAAAAAGTCAAACGAGACAAAAAATTCTTCAGTCGTTCAATAACGACTATTTTTGGTACGGGAGCATACAATATAATTCCACTCAACTGAACTTGATAACAAAGCGTTGCAACCCCTTCGCATTCATACATACATCTATATATATATATATAGATATATATATATATATATAGATATATATATATATATATATATAT
>CM067351.1:26723442-26728442 GCA_034190875.2 Urechis unicinctus | reverse complement strand
CAAGTACAATCGCCAATGGTACGTCGTTACCGTTTACATTTATCAGCTTTAAATAATGCGAGTTGTGTTTTCTTCAAGCGCGTCGAAATTAACCTGACATATGCAATGCCGCTCGCCAAATACTGCTGGCATTTCCCTGTAGCTGCTGAATCAGCGATGAAAAAAAAAAACTGTATTGAAGCAGGTTTCATATGAGCCGAATGGACGGTACTTACATACATATCAGTCAGTGCCACAATACTTTGGCGCCAAGTTAACAGTATAAATTTCATAGTACGCAGGATATGATTAGATGTCTGAAGCTGACAAAAGATGCAAGTGATTGTCCCATTTTCAGCTTCCGTTCATGGTGAGGTGGACAAAGGAAGAAATTATTCCGCTAGATAAAGCATTTTAGAACCGTCAAACTAGATGTGAACGCTCATGCACCTCTAATTTCGATGCCACATGTCACAATTATTTCTACACAACCTGATCCCCCTTTTCTATTGCTGTCTATTGTTTTTGCTGAATACGGATGCCCAAGTCTTGAATTAAACGCTTGTGTCTCTTCTAAGGGATCTTGTTCCTGGAAACTTACAAGAAGATCGTGTCCTCAGCCCTGCTGACTATGATACTCCTACCACATGGTGTAATGGCGATTAAGCAATCTCAGCGAGCATTCATCTTGCACGCCTATACCAAAGATTCGCCAAACGTGATTGTACCACAGTACTGCCATGGCCTCTATGCTAGCTGTTGATAGAGACTCGTAACAAATAGAAACATTAAAAAGAGGAATGCCGAGCTTAATATAGATTAAGAAATCTTTATGGAGTGCTCTAGTGATCTTGCCAATGACCCTTTGTTAAACCCACTTACATTTAGCTATGGCGAATATACGAGACACCAGCACTTATTTCCACTTGATGGATGGGGGGCTATGGAAGGATGGGTGTAGAAGAGCAAATGATCTTGCCAATGACCCTCGGTTTAACCCGCTGTAATCTGATTGGACAACGTGGATAACCACAAAGCGTCGCATTATTATGCCTAGCTGTTAATAACTCGATACATTCAGCGACCTGTGCTCGTTCAATGGGATTGACGTCATCTTTGCGCATAATTCTCAAATATTACTCTTTCAATTAGGAGCTAATTGCTGTACAATTACCCGTACCGTGTCTCAGAAAATATGGGTATGCTAATCATGCTAGGCTAATAACATGCCTATGACTAATTTGCTAATTGCAGTATTCAACGAAGAATAAAGACCATAGGTTTGTTGTTATTAGCAAGCAATAATGAGACTCCGAGTGATATCCATCAAAGCACAGGGTAAGATATTTCACAATATTTTCTTGACTGGGATGAATTCTGGTCCATTTTGTTGAGCACTCCATGCTAGATGAAGTGGTTAACAAACTGGATATGACGATTCAATCTATTCCTACGTTTGTGATTAGTGTTTCCGAATTTGCTCTTGGTCCGATATTTGCTGGATTTAATACCTGTTCGTTTAATAGGCTACCACCATAATTAAAAGCAATTATTAATTTGAATGCAATGACATGGGGCTGCGAATACTAGCAAGCTCATTTTGGAGTTATTATGGCATACCTTTGTGATACGTATCAAAATATAATGATGCAAACAAGTGTTAATCACATGCTGATCAAAGCATACAATGAATAAAGAATTATATGTTCATTGTTACGCCTGCCTCTGTACCTGAATATTGTTTTAGCATGGCGTGATCTATCTATGGAATTAAATATACAGCGTTTGTTTGAACTCCGCCCTGTTGTAGTGAATTATACTCAACGAAGACAATATCAATAGAACACCAGTAACTACATCCTCTCTACTCCGTGTGCCAGATGATAACACATTCACACACCTGACACACTCCGGTAATTGATATGAGCCAGTATCAACAAGAAGCTCTAAGACTAATTGGCGGCATCACGCTGCCCAATATTGGCACAATGGATTTCCTGCCAAAGTGAGCGTGATGTTGCTACCAGACGTCTCTTTACGACTGTGTTAGTGTCAATGTCTTCGAGTTAACGGACCGACGCCTTGAGTGCCCGGCCTTCGCACTACTTAACTGAATGAATGAGTAATAATCTCGAGTGCAGTGTGAATAACAAGATGGCCGTTGTGATGGATTCAAATCATATTTCTGCTTGGTCAGTCACGAGTTTGCCATCAAACATATTTCATTTATATATTGCTTAATATATAATGCAATGCAATTACATGTTCCAGATTAGTGGTACAAAACATCACATTATCGGATATACATCTGCTTTTATACCTCAACACAGAAGCCCTTTATACTCAGTCAAACAGGTTGTAATGCTGGCCTTGGTGATGATATATTATTCCGGTTTTAGAAACAGTACTTTGAAATTAATTGCCGTCATTCAAGTTACTAGGGAGGCTCAATCTGATCGTGCCGTGAATTACAGATGCGTATTCATTTTAATCGGAGAGGCAAATATGTATACCAATTGAATATCGCAGAAATTGATTATGAATAGTCTATCGCATTTGTATGAAGGTTGTATTCATACTAGGATTGATGACGTGCGTCGCAAAAGGCCTGTGACATTTCTATGAGCTTTAAAATATCAACTAGAATCGATTAGCGCTTGGGTAGCAGTGAAACAGTCACACAATTGCTACTGATTGGTATGCTTTCTTATACACGGGTAAAGAATCTCTAATCATTAGGCCAAACCATGTTTTAAAGCTGAACAAAACGTTTGAGCTATAATACTCACAACACGAATGCTCCTGCGTTCCGCTGTTAAGAAATTCACGTACCAGTGCATATCATAATTGAAGCATATTTTTTCTCTTGTCAATTCGCTGATGAAAAAACGAAACAGTCATCAATATATCATCGCTCTCTGTCTCGGAGGGGCTTGAACTTCAGGCCTCTTACGCAAAACAGCTATCGTAGACCCTCTAGTAAAGTCATGCCACGTCCGGTAACATTTATGCAGAACGAACAAATAATTTATTGACTGCGGCAAGAAAAAGTTATATTTTGTCAGTTTTTGTATTAAGGTGTAAATGCAAAATGTAACGGCGTAAATAATGTCTCACATGTATTGATTCCACATTCATTTCAGACAAATATTTTATGGACATATGTATTTTTCTGTGTGTGATCGATCTTGCTTCAGAGTAAATGAAGGTTTACGTTTTATTTGTAAGCCCTGTGGAAGGCTTCATTGCTTTGATAAACAATATGATGTTCATTAAATAACCAATCTATCCATGGCGAAACGATAAGATCCCACTCGAATCTCGATAGCTGTGTGAGAACATGGCTGTCTAATTAGTGAAATACGCCTCTATATACATATGTTTGCCTACAATGGCCTCTACTTACCAGCCAACCTTCCCTGTGAGTAAGTCTGCATAGATCCAATACCCATGTTAAATTGTCTGTGGCAAGGACGAAGGAGCAGGCAACTAATTGAAAGTCTGACGCTGGTGCCCAGGCGGTTGGAAATAATTGCGATAACACGCGGCTTGCTCCCGCCATGTGACGCTAACGTAGATCATGCAAAATACATAAAATGCCTCTTTTAGCACACACATGCGCACACTTCTGCTCAAACAACCATGCACAAGCATACACAAACATGCACACACACACACACACACACACACACACACACACACACACACACACACACACACACACACACACACACACACACACACACACACACACACACACACACACACACACACACACACACGCACACTCACACAGACACACACACACACACACGCACTTACATATTTTGTTTGTGGAGGATGCTGGCTTTGCAGTTACGAACGCTTTGGCGATAAGGAAACGGAGAGGAAAAAATATTATACCGCTCTCATAGCATATAAAACATTAGATAATCCACTATCGAAATTCACTGTCCTATCGTTCAAATCTCCATTCACTTGATGTACATTGTCCATGACAAATGTTTTGCTTATTTAGATCCAGCCTCACTTAGAAATAATTGTGTCGTCCTATGTCCACTTTTCGTTCAAACTTCTCTTTCGATTGCTCTCTATCATTACGCCTTCCACCTTGAAAGTTGCCTATCTTAGGGCTAGAAACGTGACGGAACACAAAACAATTCAATAATCAAAACCAAAATGGTAATTGCTAATATTCTAGCCAATGCAGCTGCGCACAATATTCCCTTCGCATATCAATCAATGATTTCAACAAAATATACATATATATATATATATATATATATATATATATATATATATATATATATATATATATATATATATATATATATATATATATATATATATATATATATATATATATATATATATATATATATATATATATATATATATAAAACATGTATAAATTACATGTATTACACGTATAAATCTAATCTGTCGTGCCTATAAACATTTAAGTATATCTTCAGAATACAGAAATTATTAAATCATTTTCCGTCATCAAGGATTATAATTATAATATTTGTTGTAGATCGGATCATCATGAGCCATTGACAGCGTTTCTCGGAATTAAAATTATAGAATTTTTCAAAACTTTAAAAGTTTCAAATGAACATTTTCTACGCTCATATTTGAACATTATTTTGACCATTTGGACCAAAGTATATTTGGTTGTAAGGATGATTTTGAGATTTTAAGGTAATGTCAACAAATAGTAACTTGTTGATATTTAATTTCGCTATATTATCCAAAAATCTGAGAAATCATTCCTCAAAGATTGTACGGTATTAATACCTGACTGTCATATATAAAATGATCAAACCAGAATCTGGGATAACATTTTGAAAGAAAAAGTGCCTTGACTTTATGTGGACATAACAGTATATCCTTTAGTGGACCCAAGTCTACGAAAGGTTGTCAGTTTGGTTTAGCGTTCGTGCTAATACACACGTAAACACACACACACACACACACACACACACACACACACACACACACACACACACACACACACA
>CM067351.1:26680942-26720942 GCA_034190875.2 Urechis unicinctus | reverse complement strand
TGTTTTTATTTATATATGTTTATATAAGTATATACATATATATATAAATATATATATATATATATATATATATATGCATATATATATATTTAAATATATACATATATATATACTTATATATATATATATATATATATATATATATATAGATATATATATATATATATATATGTATATATATATATATATATATATATATATATATATATATATATATATATATATATATATATATATATATATATATATATATATATATATATATATATATATATATATATATATATATATTTATATATATACAAGATTTCTACTACTCGTGTTTTTCCTAATGTCTTTCCCGGAAATCTCCCGATGACAATTAAAGTGGTTGCTTTATTCTATGTAGCAAAGAATGGTCAATATTCTCATGCATCGTTACTGACAGATTGATTATCTCACAGATATATATTGGCAAGTGTGAGTGTTTGCTAAAATACTGGATATTGCACTTTTTTTTCATTTGTGGAATGAGGCGGCTTTAATCCAAGATATGATGTTTTTCATCGACAATTTGCCACTGCTTCGTTAGCACGATTGATATTTAGAAACGGCATGGTTTTTTTGGGTTTCATTATAATCCTCTGCATTAGCATACACGAAACCAAGCTGTTGCATTCATAGGCTTCAAGTTTTAGTGTGTACAAGTTTTGCTTGCAGTTTTACCTACCACTGTCCCTCTTATGTTGCAGTAGTGTCCACATCGCACTGGTCTAGTGTTGCATACAGACCCTCGCTGCAACCAATCAGCTTTGATCGCTGAATTTTCGCACAGTAAAAAAGTGAATTAGAGACCGTTGTTTAAGGCATTTTTGCAAATGATCACTAACGCTGATTATTTGCTCAGCAATAACAAATCGACCATGATCGCGCAACTGATGAATAAGACGAAAACTTAAGAGAGGCAAGCAATTATGCATGGAGTTGTACGTGCCAACTGGATACTGATTTCATATGTTCATCATCGATTTTGTGAATTCAAAACCGTCTCAGCACAGATGACAAGAGCGATACGAGAGAAGTTGTTACGAGAAAAGCAGGTACGAGAGAAGCAGTCACGAGAGAAGCCGTGTCGAGAGAAGCTTTCTAGACCAGGGGATCTACATTAACGTCATCTCGGCTTATGCCTTTCCTTTTTACATCTAATGCTATTTTGTAACTATGATAACACCCTTTACATTGCTGGACCATCAGCTATTGGTTTTTTCTTGTTTTAACAAACAATGAATATGCAATCAACATTGACAATCAACATTTGTCCTCATTCGAAACCCTTCCAATGTTGTGCAATTCGATTGATGTGTTCGCCCTTTGATACATAATGTGGTGTAACATCTATAGTTGTTATCGATTTGTATCCATGATTAATCTGCTTTCGCTTTGCCTAAATAACGATTGAGATAAGACTGCAATGCCTGCTCAGCCAGAAGAAATTGCCTAGCTTCATTCAAGTCAAAATGATTTAAATGAGTTGATGTTGTTCATCGATTCCTTAAACGTGAAGTGGTTTTAATGGTTTTATGTTTTTTTGATAATATGGAAGTAAGCTTGTGTCCTATTACCCTTCCATTTTAAAGCTCGCCCAATGCTAAAACACTAGCTAATCGAGGTGATAATTGCTTTATTGTAATAAGAGACTAACAATTTCGGATGGTATGCATTATACTAGGCATCATAAATAGACTAGTTGGCGTGAGGGCAAAGGCAATGATATGGGAAAGGCTGCATAGTCAGTCGGTTTGGATAGAGGGTTGAGATGCGACGCACACAACACTCAAACCATCGAGGCCGGACAAAAATGGAATGCTATAACTGCCAAGCAACCAGTAAGTAACAAGCATGCTGAGCAGATATTAATAGATCTGCAGATAGTAACAGCATCACGCTTGATACTGCCCACCAATCTCTTCATAACTTAACTTTCCTAAACGGCAGCCATCATTGTCAAAACGCCTTTCATGAATTACTTCAAGCCATTTAAAATACAAAATCGCATTAGCAAATCAGGACAGGATCGTCACACTCAACACAGATGCCGTCGGTCATTTACGTATGAAAGACGGAAATTCAATAACTGCATGATGAAAATTTCGCAATACCACTAGACAGAGACATCTTTGAAAGTCATGAGAGCAATTTTTATTTTTTGAGTTAACAAAGTAAGTCGGCACAATGGCGTGAAACCAAATACGATGATACGTCGACTGAAGTCTGCCAAGTCGCACATTATCAAAAGTTGTTGGCTGCCATGAACCATCATTCCAAAACCATCCGCTGCCGTCTTGATGATAACGCGCAATCTATGCGGGTTACTTTTGGGTACAATGGTGCGTATTTGCAGATAATAGGAGGCAATCCCACAATTTGATGTGCGATCGTTGTCGCCATGTCTATACAGAAAAGCGTCTCGCGTGTTAGAATACCGGAAAAATAAGATATCCTTAACAGTGAATTGGCATACCATAATCCGTGTGGGATGTCATGAATGCCTATGTTGTCCAATATCAGAGCAAATACTTACGATATTTCTATTGAGAGATTAACATATTCATCTTCGAAAAGGACGAACCCCTATTTGCCTTATTGCCCTTATTGCCCTTGTTGCCCTAGTCGCCAGTAATTTATGGAACACGCATATATTATATCTAGCCGACTGCATGAATGGGACGAAATGTGTTGCACTGAGTCACTATATTAATGCTCCTTTTCAGAACATTTATCGGTTACATCAATTCGACTTCTAGAATTAATTTAATTTGTTTTTGCATAAACTGTAGGTTTTGTAATGCACTTAGAGATAAATGGGACGGTAACAATGATAGCTGATTCATCTGCGTATGTCCGTAAAATTAATTTATGGTAACCATCTCCCAATTACTATTTCCAAGCAATAATTTTTAAGATAAAGATGATTTTATGGTTTTAAGAAATTGCATCGTCGCATCAATTAAGTCGCGTTTTATTTACATGTGAAGACAATTGGAAATTAATACCATAATGGATTTTATGCCTATAGTAATCTGCAGAATAGAAATACATAAAAATCGGTGATTCCAAACATTGTAATTGTGACTATTTAATGTTCGTCTAAGAATACCGCCTGACAGTTAGTAGGTAATTCATCTACAGGTCGTGCAGAGAGCTGAGAGACGTATTGACTTACCATACTTTTCCATTCGAAATACATTTCCCGCAATGAATCTAAATTATACATAAACATGCATATAAAGATATAAAAAAAAAGTGCTACTTTTTACTTTTCTAAAATTGTAGGTACAGGTCGTAGGTTTGCGTAGGGACAAAAATCATCAGTTCGGATTATTAATAGAGCACTATAGAAAAGCTACTATCAATATATACTGTTAAATAAAACCAGCAATGAAAGTGTACCTACCCAGTTGCGCTTTTCAGCGACATAGTTACCCATAACGCCGCATTCCGAAGCAGATCGAACACCCGCCATATGACAAGAGGTAATGTGATGCTTCTTTACGATTAACATAATACATTAGAATCTGATACATCGATGATAGTGCCGATTCCGAAATGGGCAATCCTAGATTAGCATATAGCTTTGAAAGCTAAATAAGACTAATGTCGTTTTTCTTTGTACTGCCGATTTTATCATTCTTTGCAAACCACGCAATTGCATGCTAAAATCAGATTCCCTGCAATTATGTGCCATCTGGAGCAAGGTTACGCGAAAGTTTTTCATAATGTTATTGTAGCTGATGTCCACCATGAGTTGTGTAGGTTATTGGTTACTCGGTAACCATGTTCTATATTAACCAATGGGAACGGTATGGACATTGTATTAGTCCAGATGAATGGATAATGCGCCCGTTGGTGTATCGTATATACCCATCATCTCTGTGCCATGACACTGAATGTGCTGAGATAATGTACCGTAACATCTATTTGCCCAGAGCCTTGCATTGGCTGTATCTTCGGCATATTGGTTACTTATCAATCATAACTTCTTGTGATACATCCCTTACCAATGTGACCCCAGAAGACCGATGTGACAGATAGCCATTGCAGGGGTTTTGACTTCCTCGACATTAATAATTCATAGCCCGAAGTAGCCCAAAGAGTTACAACTGTAATCTGCTGCTATATCCGAGCATAATCTTAGCTAACCCAGAGTATATAATAAATGAAAGGAATTATCTTATGATCTGATCCCCAAAATCTTTCTCTTTTAGTTGTTATTTAAGATACATCTTCGTTGACTTTGCAGGGCTCGACAAGTTATAAATCCCGACGGCCCCGGAACCGTAACCAAGCCGTTTCGGCCAGTGGATTTCCGTATCAGCGCGCCCGATCGGGCTAGTGCAATATTTCACCACCTGGCGTCTGTGTAGTACGTAATTATTGTGTGGATTGTGAAACGAAAGCAAGAGTAGCGGATCAGAATGTTCAATGGCGCTCGTTGACACTAGCAACACATAACATAACATAACCTATATGGCATTTGTATAGCGCCTGTTTCCCGGAAATAATCCTACTCAAAGGCGCTTAACACGATGGCCCAACCCTATATACCCAGAAACGATATGACACGAGGTTATTTAAGAAGGGTGAGATGCCACTTAAATGTGAAATAATACCTGTTACGAGCAATATTGTGATGGATCAGTGTTGCACATTCTCGCTTGTATTACCCCAGCATAATTGTTGCTGTAGAACGTAGTTGCAGCAACCTATCAAGCAATATTGTTTCTCATTTGGTTTGATACTTATGTGATAACTACATTTTCTGCATTCTAAGATAAGGATGTAAACATAGATGTTTATTATGATTTTGCTTCAGAGGAATCGACATGTGTGATGACATTATTGCACATACATAGGGTGCCCCTATATTGATCACGAGTTGCAGGCAATAGATCGTCTATCACGTATTATGAGGAAATAGATAAATGATCCATAACTTTCGGAGATAATCAGAGTAGTAAGCGATTACGAAAAGTATGGAAAGTCAATAAAATGCATTGATCACCCAGGAGCAGGATTAACCCTATCATCAGCAAGGACAGCATCAGTAAGCATTTGAACCACTGTCAAAACTGCCTTATAGTTGTCATCGAATAGAGACATACAAACAATTAATCAATCGACAATAACCAAACGCCATAACGCGTCACAATATAACACAAAAAGCGACATGTCGACGAAGAAAGCAACTGAGGGATCGTTTCTGAAAGGCGCTGTCAAACTTTATTCAGGCGGTTGTTAATATGTATTTGCAAAATACTGTGCGACCAACGATTGGCATGGCAGGTCTGGCCACTCTGGAAAACGCATTGCATGTGGAATACGCTGTACCTAATATGAAGACTATCGTGCGATACAGACAATATATTGTTGTAGGAATCAAATGAAGGTCTATTGTTCATACTGCGCAACAACAAAATGATAAACGCGAACTGCCCCTTGTATGGTGCAAGGCCAAGTGTTAATGGATATGTCTAGATGATGAATACCACAATAACCGGCAAGGTTATGCAAATTTGGAATGCAAGCTGCATTTTAAGGAGCCCGCTAATTATTTAACAGCAATCGTGTGTTGGTGATTGTCGGTGTCGAAGGGGAAAAACAAGGCTGTTACATCCTTATTGAGCTTACACCATACACATGCATCTCCATGACAGTTTAGGACTACTATACGAAAGAAAAGAACACAAGACTACATAATCGTGCTTTCAGAGCGCACCTTAATTACACCTAATATAATTTGCACATTTGCTTCAGTAAATATATTTCACAACAATATTTGAGAAAATCGTTGCAATACTGTGACCTTATAGGCATGGAATGAGTATGCAGAGCAACAACTGATAATGCAATCATTAGGACGGGGTGATGAAATCTCCATGCTTTTGTTAGCTTTTAAAGTTGTATTTAATGCAAGTTGTAGACACTGTACATGCGACGAAAATTAAATGCCATCACTATTACCCTACTTTTGTACTTGCCTTATGCGAGCTGTTTTATCGAGACAATTTTAGATTATGAACCTTGTTTGATAAACAATGATCCTGGCTATTCCCGCCAATATAATTTATGTACAATGTTTATTAACTTTACTTATATTATTAATTCATATTCAGCACTAACATGATTATTTCAACAACATTTCGCCACTCAAAATAACATTAAATACTCAGCCATCTGCTATCTAATCGTAATGAATGTCATGATTACGTTTAGATAGAGTCAACTTTATGGATTGTCTCCGTCATAATCCATAATTATGTTATACCAAATAACCACTGACTATTGTTCTTGTGGTTTGTGAATCAGTTTAGTCTCAACGTCCGTGTCCTAATTCACTTTACATGTAATTGGCCGTCATTGGGAACAATGTACGTAATGTTGTTCATAAAAGATCCACTTACATGTGGATATCACAGCTTATTTTAAGATATCTTTAGGATACATTAACCAAACAAATGGGTTGGGTGCCAGCACAGTCTGCACGTTTATAATGGGGCAGTAGTACTATACTGTGGCCTTTACTTTTCTAATCCAAATCATTAACAACATTGCCTTAAATGTCTTTGTGAAACCAATTATATCCCAAAATCGATTCAGCAACAGCACAAATGATACAAATATAACTCAGATGTGGTACTACTTGACCTCTGGCATAATTTGAGTCAGCAATGAGGTTGAGTGTTAAGGTTAAGGTGCTGGCGGATCCAACATATTGACTGAATGATTATTGCTACAACCCTCATGTCTGATATTGGATAAGGACAGGAATATATGACCAAGACATAGTCACCTTAGCATATTACAATCGATCACTCGTGATGATCACGTGTTGATATCTGTTATTAGTATTTATACTCGGAAATTGGCACTTCGTGTCACCTGTTTGTTTGTTCGCATTATAGTCGTGTTTAACAACTAAGGCTATCTACGACTACTAGCTAGTGTAGCCCAAAGGGTGGTCACTGCCAGGGAGCACATCGTCTCCAGAGGATCTTTTGCATCTCCTTTCAGAGATGGGACCGCCATATTACCTGATTTCCGATTCACGAGTAACCAGTCAGGTTGTCACACCTGAGAATCGAACCCACAGCCTGAGGACCGACAGACGATGCAGTAAACCGCTACGCCACAGGGACTGGCTTCGTGTCACCACTGAACTGAAGTCCTTATATGGGCTCGGTCAGGAATGATTTGCAGGTAAAGACACAAGAGTGTAGAAACGTGTCGCTGAAAATTATCACATTCGATGTAATGGTTACGATTCAGAAGCCGCGCAAAGCGTGCTGCTTTGGATATATGATGCACAGTACAACGAAAGTCATTTGATATTGATGGCGAAGACGTAAAGGTCTCATCCGAGCTATCGTCTTAAAGGTTCTCACTCACAATCCATGGTTCTGGGAATCTGTTACTTAACCAACCCAACGAAATAGCAGCATGGCAACGGTGACTACGTCGTTTTTCCTTGTACCGCCCAGATCACACAGTGGACCGCTGCAGTTTATTGATCACCAAGCAAGGTCGGATATGTACCTCAGCCGATTTTATCATTCTTCACAAAACGCACATTGCATGCTTAAATCACATTCCCTGCAATTACGTGCCATCTGGAGCAAGGTTACACGAATGTCGGTCATAATGTAATTGTAGCTTTTGACCACCATGAGGTGTGTAGGTTTGTGGTTACTCGGTAACCATGTTCTATAATAACCAATGGGAACGGTATGGACTTTGCATTACACCAGATGAATGGATAATGAGCCCGTTGGTGTATCGTATATACCCATCGCCTCGCTGCCATGGCACTGAATGTGCAGAGATAATGTACCAGAACATCTTTTTATCCAGGGCATTGCATTGGCTGTTTCTTCGACATATTTGTTACTTATTAATCATAACTTCTTTTGATACTTCGTTTACCAATGTGACCCCAGATGACTGATGTAACAGCGGCAGGGATTGTGACTTCCTCAACATTATCAACATTGATAACACTAAGCCGCCAATGTAACTCCAGCATAGTGCAGTGTAAATACCTGCATGTTTGAATTTTGCCTAACCTACGCATTAGGAATTTTGCTTGCCTCATATTTGACACATATCTTTTTATCCATAATATCTATAAGCCAAAGATTTCGTGTGCTTAATGATGAGGATAAACGAAACCACAAATTGTTCGACTTGAAGTTGTGCCAGTAATGAAGGTCCTCGCTGGGATTAAAAGTTGCGTATGCTTAACGCGTCCGATTTGAACCGGCCTTGACATGTAACCGGGTAATAAAAAGCAGCGTACGTCAATCAAAAACAAACATGAATGATGCACATGTATATGCGAGGATTTGAAGAGAAAACCGCTCGACGATCAAAACGCATATGAAGACGATTGCATTGTTTGCCTCGATGTCAGACCAAAACGTAGCTACAAAGTAACATATGACAAATGTCGTTTGAATTCAGTGAGAGACTCGACAAGTTGCAATTGTCCAGAGCGGAGGCACAAGTATGCAGTATCTGTGAGCCATGTGCGTTAGGTTGATAAATTATCATGTCCATTAGCTAGCTGTAGATTATTTTGAAATTGTAAAACAGAATTATGTGTGTCGAGAAGAAATGCTATTAATCCCCCGCTAGTCACTTCTTCACCAGCCCCAGTCATTACGGAAAGAAGGCCACGGAAGAATGACAGAAGGACACTGAAGTTAATGCAACTACCACAAGGACATGATCCCTTAGAACCTGCTCTAAATTTCAGCGACATGCAGCGAACACACGGGCAGTCATACTCGGTCATCTATTTCATCTTCTTCTGCAAGTTCATTTCCCCAAACGTAGATCAGCAACCTAAGTGATAGTCAAGAACAATGAAGTACAATTCTATTGTCTATAACAAATGCGCTTAACGGCCATTGAACGTCCGCGAAATGTTTGTTTGGATAAATGCCTCATTTTTCGGTCCATAGAAAGGTTTTCCACAACGAAATGATAAGGATGAGAGACATAACGACCTCCAATCGGGTATTAATTAGAACATATTGTCATCCAGGAAATTCGATGAATCCTAATATCTGGCGCGGTGGAGTGAGTTGTTTGCTACAGCAACATTAGTGATGGGATGTTTCGTTAGATCTTATCCTGGCAATAATCATACGGTAACATTCCCTCGAAGACATTTCAGGATTGTGCAATAGAGCAAGGACTAAGTCGTACAACTGCAAAATTGGACTACTGATTTTAAATGTTCACTCTTCTTCTTATTAAGTAATTCAATATTGATTTGTTCAGCACCAACAACCACGTGTAATAGGCCAACGGTTATATGTTTATTGTATGATAGATCGATGAATTAACGTGTAAGTAAAGTTTTTTCCTCATTAGTGTCTGCGGCCCCGCAATAAATTGCATGGGAATGGCGCATGTTCGTATATGCATGTGTGAGAAGCAGTACCACGTGCAGTTCGCTAACGCGAAGGGTCCATTAACACACGATTTCCGCTACGTCACGTTATTCTCGAATACGCAAGGCTCCTGAACAAGAGGGGTGCTTCAACATGTGGAATCCATGAACACGTGGGCTGCTTAAACACGCATTATTCTTAGAAACAGGGGGTCTTTGTATGTTTTGGGTTCCCGAGAACATTATTTGGTTTTCTCGAAGTATATGCTATCAATGTATAAGTTAGATAAATGGTCGTTCGTTTGGTTTGACGCTATCGACTATGACAACCATTAAAACCCCTGCAAATCATCTCCCCCAGAGTGGTTCTAATTATAGTAATTATTGTTGTGTTGTAACGAATACATGCCTGGAGCGATACTGTTGCGAGTTAATTACCACACTCCCTTGTTTGGTCTTGGTAATTCATACGCTGGTGGTGGGACAATTTATTATGCCCATGTCCTATTCTAGCCAACTTCCGACAGACAACGGAAACAAATGGCTTCTTCTTAATAGTTTCAATAATGTTTATTGGCTGACAAAAACTTATTGCACGTGTGACTGTCAAGCAAAGACGCATTGCAATGAAGCATATTGCATCTCATTCTTAAATAAGAGAGATTTAATGCATACAATAACACACTCTCGCCGAGTAACCAAGAGGCATTGTATTCTATTTCTCGTAGCATCGCCGAGCATTATCACATTATTTTGCTTACTAAAGCGGGCAAGAAATGGACATTGTTGGCATGCAGTTGATGATGGTGAATTTAAGTCAAAGATTGTACGTACTTGTATATTTGTCCCAGTGTGACAGTGCCCGCTGCCTACACAACACCCACATAAAGCCATAACGGAACTCGGAGCTGTGGAATGCATACAGAAAAGGATTCAATATCGAGTTTACATATCCAAGCCACAAAACAAATAGATCTAAGGTGGGGTTAAATCCACCTTGAACGAAAGGTTTCGCGGTGAAGAGGACAAAATACGGCGCCCAACAAATACTGAATGCTAGGACCACGGATGCCAACGTGACCGTAGCTTTTGACTCGCTTGCCGTGCTACGGTGAGGAGTAGATGGTCTCGGAGATGGAGTGCGCGATGGCCGTCCGTTTGTGGCTGCTTTCAAGGCAAGACTCATGTGGCCTCCATTAGCAATATGATGCTGAGTGACAGTCATTTTTTTTATTCGTTTCACCTGCTGGCGAGCGATGCGGAATACTTTGATGTAAACAGCACACATGACGATCAGTGGAATGAAATATGTGGCGACCGCAACACACAAAACATACGCGGCATTGCCTTCAAAAACACAAACACTGGATGTTAATGTATTTTGCACGTGCCCTCCCGACGTGTTCCAGCCGAAATGTATCGGTACAAAGGCCATAAGCAGTGAAAATAGCCAAATCATGATCAGAACCGTGGCCACTCGTCGCGTCGTAGTCCACCGACAATACATGTACGGCTTTGTCACGGCAAAATACCGGTCTAAGCTGATGGTAAATAGGTTGAGTATCGACACGGTGCATAACATAACGTCCATTGAGACAAACAGGTTGCAAAAAATGGCCCCCAGCGGCCATGCATGGGGCAGCAGTGTGTTGAGTGTGCTGAATGGCAGAACGACGAGTCCCAGGAGTAGGTCACATAGAGCCAATGAAAATATGAAATAGTTAGTGGTGTTCTGGAGTCTCCGTGTTGACGCTATGGTGACACACACTAACATGTTACCGAGAATTGTGAGCAAGTTGAGGAGCGCTAAAACGATACCCACAATGACTAACTCCGCCTGGCCACGTGTTCTATCCATCAGATCCGCTCCATGCTCGCTCGTGTTGCTGGGACCATCACTGCTGCTCATGTCTAAGTCGCCGGTGGTCACCAACGAAGCCACGTTGCTTATCTCCGTCATTTAGCATATGAGAGATTAATGCTTGACTCTGGTTCTCGCCTTTGATATGGCGAGGCTTTCCGATGAGCCGCTGCCTTGGTTAGATTCCAGTCGCCCAATGCCGCACCACTGAATGTGTTCAATTGGTATGAAACGGCGAATGAAGCATGGCTTAGCGCGTTATAACGCCGTGCGCGGTAGAGTGGGGAAGGAGGGAGCAGGGTCCTTCATTCGGTTTCCAAGAGTGCGGTAGGCAGGCTATTTAAAGAGCATTGTAGCCGTTGCAAAGCAAACTCCGCCCTCTCTACTGTCAGACGAGCTCATGACACGCATAAGGTTAACAATGCGCTCTCTGAGACCCACACCCACTGACATCTGTAATCGCATTGGTTTGCTGATCAACACAGGCCATTTGACATGATCGACGGACGCTCCAGTGGTGCGAAAGGTTTTATAGTTTGGTAAGCAATCCTTGGCTTATAAAACAATCGACTCATCAATGGAGGGACCCTGGGATTCCGCTCAATAGCGGAATGTGCCGTTCTCTTCGTTAGAACTTGATTCCCCTTATATGAGTTAACCAAGTAGCAATCCATCACGTCACTCAGACGCACAACAATCGGAAGCCTTCAAGTGTCAATCGACCGACCCGCATCAAGGATGTTTTCATAGTCAGCTTTCTCCGCTTACCTGAAAACCTCCCCCGTCAGTCTGTCCATAACCGCGTTACACCGTATATACGATAATGAATTATTAGAGGCAAGAACAGGAGAGCGAGCCATCAGTGAAGATGATGACCATCGAATGCCGGACGGTGTTACGTGGAATATCCAGCAATGTATTACAACGATCGTCGGCCGAGGATTAGCTTTCAGGCTGAGATTCGAGCCGATGCTCATCAGACTCATGTACAAGCGGCTTTTGTCCTGTTAGAAACTTTTGAAATGTCTGATTCGTCAAGAACAAGTTAAATAATCCAACCTTTTGTTCTTACATAACTTTCTGTCAGTTGCATAATACTTTGGCGCCATGTTTGCATTATCAATTTTATGTTACACAGGATATGCATGGATGTCTGGAGCTGACACAAGATGAAAGTGATTGTCCCATTTTCAGCTTCCGTTCATGGTGAGGTGGACAAAGGAAGAAATTATTCCGCTAGATAACTTTATGTCAGTTGCATAATTTTGGCGCTGGCATTATCAATTTTATTTACACAGGTCCTCCAGAGTATGCCAGGTACAACTACCCGTGCCATGTCTCAGATAATGCTCATATATACTAGGCTATGACACGCATTCACACATTATTTATTCCTGACACGCTCCGGTAATTGATATGATCCAGTATCAACAAGCAGCTCTACGACTGATTGGTGGCATCACGCTGCCCAATATTGGTACAATGGATTTTCTGCCAAAGTGAGCTAGATGTTGCTACCTGACGACTCTTTACGGTTGTGTTGGTGTCAATGTCATTGAGTAAACGAACCGATGCCTTAAGTGCTTGGCTAACGCACTACTCGACTAAATGAATGAGTTTTGATTTCTTATCCCTTTTGAATTACAAAATGGCCGTATGAGATGGATCCAAACCATATTTCCGCTCGGTTCGCTATCGAACATTTCTCATTTATATATTGCGTTCGCATCTTATATAATGCAAATCCTTTACGATCAGTCAAACAGGTTGTAATGTTGGTCTAGAGGTTGATATACTATTCAAAAATATTTTAAACTTAATTGCCTTCATTCAAGTCACAACGGAGGCTCAATCTGATCATGACGTGAATTACACATGCGTTTCACTGTAATCGGACAAGCAAATATGTATATCAGACATTCACAAGATACCAATTGAATCTTTTCCCCGCTGGCTGGCAGGCACTGCTTGACGCAATAACGTGTTCATATTGTAGCAATTGATGATAAATAGTCTATCGCATTTGTACGAAGGTTGTATTCATGCTAGGATGTAATAACGTTAGTCACAAAAGTCATTTGTATGAGCTCTGGAATTCAACCCGAATCAATGAAGTGCTTTGGTAACAGTGATACAGTCACACAATAACTACTGATTGCGTATGCTTTCCCATACACGGCTAAAGAATCGCTAATCATTAAGCCAAACCATGTTTAAAAGCTGCACAAAACGTTGGAGCTATAATACTCACAACACAATTGCTCCTGCGTTCGCTGTTAAAAACTTCACGTACCAGTGCATATAATAACTGAAGCATATTTTTCTCTTGTCAATTCACCGATAAAAACAAAACAGGCATTAATATATCATCGCTCTCTGGCTATGAAGGGCCTGAACTTCAGACATCTTACGCAAAACAGCTTAGACCTCTAGGCAAGTCATGCCACGTCCGTTAACATTTATGCAGAACGAACAATTGATTGACTGCTGCAAGAAAAAGTTATAATTTATCAGTTTTTGTATTAAGGATGTGAATGCAAAAAGTAACGGCGTAAAAAATGCCTGACGGGTATCGATTCCACATTAATTTGAGACAAATATTGTATGGACATCTTTTTGTATGGAATATTTTTCTGTGAGCGATCGATCTTGCTTCAGAGTAAACGAAGGTTCACGTTTTACATGTGCGTCCTGTGGAAGGCTTTGTTGCTTTGAAAAACAATATGATGTTCAGTAAATAACCAATCTCTCCATGGTGAAATGATAAGATCCCACTCGAATCTCGATAGCAGTGTGAAAACATGGCCGTCTAATTAGTGAAATACGCCGTTCTCGTCTTAAAAACATATTATCTTGACATAAGTTCACTATGTTACCATCTATTACAACAAACTAATGCAGCCGCACAGCCAGAGGGTTAATTCAATTGCGAGTTGAACGAATGGGTCTCTATATACATATGTTTGCCAACAACGGCCTCTACTAACCCGCCATATATATATGCCAGATCTCTAATAATCGTGTTTTTCCTTATGTCTGAAATCTCCCGATGACAATTTCCTTGTCATTACTGCTTCGGAAATGTCTTCCCATTAATTTCCTCACTTTCATCATAGGTGGTGTAAAACCTACCCGACTCGGTATATGATACGGTTTGTAAATATTCTCAAGCATCGTTACTGTCAGATTGATTATCTCACAGATATATATAGGCAAGTGCGAGTGCTTACTAAAATAATTTTGCATTTGTGGGATAATGTTCCATGAGGCGGCGAAATCCAGGATTTGATGGTTTTCTTGACCATTTGTCACGATTGATATTAAGAAACGGCATGTTTTTTTTGTTTCACTGTAATCCTCTGCACTAGACAAACACGAAACCATGCTTTAGCACTCATAGGCTTCAAGTTATAGTGTAATTTAGCACAATGTTTTGTTTGCAGTTATACCTTCCACTGTCCATCTTATGATGCAGGAGTGTCCTTATCGCGCTGGTTTAGTGTTGCAGACAGACCCTCGCTGCAACCTATCGGCTTCGATTGCTAACGTTTCGCACCAGTAAATAAGTAAACCGTTTTTAAAGGCATTTTTGCAAATGCTCAGTCATGCTTATTAGCTCAGCAATAAACAATCGACCATGATCGCGCAACTGATGAATAAGACGAGAAACTCAATAGAGGCAAGCAATAATTGGATGAAGTTGTACGTGCCAACTCGATGCTGATTATATAAATGTGGTTCGTGTCAAACGGAGGTGATATTCTACCATTAACATAAGCATGAAGAATAACATCAACCGTTCACAACATAATTTGCAATAACTTAAACTGCTGTAAGACAGTATATTTGTGATATTATTAATGTTACAGAAAATCAGTTAGGATGAAGAAGCCACGAGAAAAGCAGTCACAAGGGAAGCAGTCACGAGGGAGCAGTAAGGGAAGCAGTAGTCTTGAGAGAAGCAGTCACGAGAGAAGTTGTCACGAGAAAAGCAGGTTCGAGAGAAGCAGTCACGCGGGAAGCAGTCACGAGAAAGGCTGTCATTAGATAAGCAGTCAGGAGAGAAGCCGTCTCGAGAGAAGTATTCAGGAGTGAAGCCGTTTCGAGAAAAGTAGTCACGAGAGAAGTATTCAGGAGTGAAGCCGTTTCGAGAGAAGCAGTCACGAGAGAAGCAGTCACGAGAGTAGCAGTCTCGAGAGAAGCCCTGTCGAGAGAAGTTTTCTAGGGTGCCATAAAGCAGCCACCAGCTGTGATCATAACGTAGCCATCAGCTGGGGTCATAAAGCAGCCACCAGCTGTGATCATTTAGCTATTTGACCATATCTCAGTAATGTGTGCAAATAAGCCAGCAAAAATGCAACATCATATTGAACGGCATTATAGACCAATTCATTTTCAAATTACAGCCGTCCAGTTGTATAATCTAAGCCTGGATGAGTAAATAGTAGTTTGGTACGCAGAAGTAGTCATTCCTTCGTTATAAAGCTTAATGGTTAGGACCCGGCCCAACACAGAAATAGGCTGATACTCTACTCAGAGGCAGACTTAGATATTACTCTTGGAATCACAAATACCGCGCAAAAAGTATCACTTTTCAGTTGTTATCGCTTGTTTACGCTTCTTGTTTGTTTGAAGTGCACATTTGCATCTGTTGTTACTGTTTCGTTCATGCCAATGAATGTACCTATGCCATTGATAAACTCGATTCGGGCTTGCATCACTCCCAGATTATAATATTTATAAGAGGTTGATTTTTAACAAATCATCAGCTATTCGGACCACTAGATATTTTGTGTTCACGTCAGAAATGTTATTTTCATCGAGAACTCTGTTATACTGGGATGGACTTGTTATTGACAGAGGTTGCAATGTTCCAGTACCATTAGGGTTTATTTTTCACCTGGTGCCTGGTTGTTTTGAGAATTACCTTGTATGTGTAAATCTACTTGTGTCACATTTTGGGTCATTGTTTACGATTCCTGGAACAAAGGTGTCTAATATCCGATGGATGCTATTAACGCATGTAGGCAACTCTCTTTCTGTTATCATTTTTGTTGTTTGGCTTCTTGGTCACGGTTGTGTGTGGCAATAATGACGTGCCTGTTTTGCGTTAGATATAGTTGATGCTGTGGGTGTATTTCTATTTGAATCAAATAGGGGTTATACAGATATTTGTCGGCTGCTTCCAGCACAGCCTTCTCAAAATTTAGTTTTGTTTTGACCATGTCAGACAGTATGCAAGTTTCTGGATGCACCCAGTCATGATTCAAGTGACAAGTCTTACTGATGTTATTGTCTTATATATTCATATTTTTTTAAACATCACCATTCTGGAATAATTGGTTCGCATTGGCAAAGAGGCCCAATCTATCTTGCGTCAGATTCCTCATCAAAAGCCTATAGTAATGCTTAAATCAGGGTGTATGTACTCGAACAAATGGATTATCAGCGTACTACTCTAACATTTTGTTTTGCACTGGCCTGTTCTAGTAATTCAGGGAAGTGATACAACGAAATCAAATAATCCAGGTATATAATGTTTCTGTAGCAATGATAAATACTTTTTTGCAAAAACGGTTTGGCAGTACGTTGGTCGCTTTTGTTCATTACATCATCAACCATCAACTGGGTAGAAAGACTACCATCAATGTAATGCGGAAACCCTGTACAAGATTTAACTATTGTGGTGCCAGTTCAGGGCGTTCGTTTTTCAAGGTAACATTTTAAGAAGTTTGCCGAGTGGGATTTCCTATGTATATTTCTTAATGATGATAGGTGCCTGTTCTGCTATTTGTCCATGCAGTATTGGTGCGCTCATGTCAATTATATCCTCGTTCCACTCCGGTTCTCTTCAGGATATAAGATATGTACTTTAAAAAGTGTATAGATTACGTCGCTCACGAGCCAATAAGGCCTCTTGTTTCTTTTTTGCAAATTATGTAACCGTTTTGACAACATCACTTGAAGTCCCTGAAGTCACAAATGACCTACGTTCTATTACATACACGTCGTTTCACGACCGGTTAGTTTTTGCAGCAATTGATCTGGCGAATTGTCTATTGGGAATCATTTGCTTGATATGCTGAATTACCTTTGTGGATATTATATCTCTGTTTTTTTAAATGAAGGGTTTTGGCCCTATTTATGAGGAAATCGTTGAAAAGCAATGCCCTTGTGATTTGTAGCGCGGAGAGTCTTGTCTGGGGTCACTTCGGTCATTTGCGGAACATCCGTTTTGTGCATCACTATCACGATTATTTGCATTGTCGATCACATTAATATGATTTATTTTGTCTTGAAAATGAACAGAGGTATCTGAAGCGTGAGCTTGTTTGTAGCTGTCGTCTATGGTGATATCCTCTTTTTACCAAGGGTTGTGCTCACAGGATCTTCGTTGCATGACAGGCGGGTGCGTATGGTGATGGTCCTATATATTGTCAACAACCTGCCCATAAATATTACCACATCATGCCTTATTTAGACAGCGAAGCCTTTATCTCATCTGTCCCCAAAAAACTCTCAAGCCATCTCTGAGGCACGACAAACAGATTTTGCAGGTATATCTCGTTCTGCACTTAGGTTGTAATTTTTTGGGATGAAACCAATTAAAATACTTCACTTTCTTGCGGACATAGATGACAAAGTCGAGCAAAGTGTAACCAAAATATTTAAGTTTAGTCATCGCAGGAAGATGCGATATTGTGAAAACTTAAGTCCGCTGATCAGCCTACATGTCAATGATGCTACTCATAATTTCGCCTGTCAAAATTGATATAAAATTATACTTCAACGACATGACCACTCATGTCGGGGGGACTGAAACGCAACTCAGTGCGTATTTGCTTGTCATAAACCGTGCATAAAATGATTCAAAATGATTTGTTAACTGATGTTGTTCATCGATTCCTGAAGTGACCCTTATTTTTGCTAATATGGAAGTAAGCTTGATAGCATCAATTTTAAAGCTCGCCAAATGCTAAAACACAAACTACTAGCTATTCGAGGTGATAATTGCTTTATTGTAATAAGAGACTAAAAATTTTTCTGGCTGATGCATTGCAGTCTTTAGACAAACACAAATCGATAACAACACAAATCGAAGGCTTGCACAACATTGGAACGGTAATTAGGACACAAATGTTGATTGCATATTCATTGTTTTATAAACACAAATATGATGGTCATTGTTATCACCATAAATGTAAATACGTCAAATCATAAAACCATTCTTCACGTTTAAGGAATGTCCAAATCTCATAAACATATAGTAGAATTAACTCATTTAGCATTCAAATAACCGACTTTCAAACACTTTGCAACCGTGAGAAATTATTATTTGAATGAGGCCATGCAGATAATGATAGAAAAAGCAGCAGATTGTTCCATAGTCGCAGCGGTGCTTAGAGCAGGATTAAAATTTCCCTTTGAGTGCAAATAAATATTTGACTCAAATTGACGCTGTTGACTGTTATCTCAATCGTTATTTACATTCTAAATCATTCATCAATATATGGCTTAGCGAAAGCAGATTTATTATGGATACTAGGTTAACTTTTATGGCTACGAAGTGAAATGTGTTCATGTGAACAATCCTATAGATGTTATGTGTACAGATATTACCACAAAAGTAGAGACAATCGATAAATGATGACAGTTGTCCTGATATCCTAGACTAACTTCACATTAATAGGCTCAAAAGGTAAAAAGTCGAGAAGTAAAAAAAGGAGTAAAGTTACATAAATAGTTATATGTAGCAATTATGGCTATTTAGATGCTTAGCTCTCCGTCTGCGATTGATTTATGTCGTTTGATAGGCCACAACAGACATGGATCCGTCGATTTTCCTTCGCTTTATAATGCTATTAACCTATTCAGTACAAAAGTGGTAACAATGATTTATTGGTTGGCGTTTCTTTGGATGCTACAGTACATTGGTTGGCGTTTCTTTGCATGCTACAAATTACATTGGCTTACCATTAACCCGTCACCATTTTGCTTTATTTCGCCTTTATATCTCCGACTCGGTGATGTCGGCAGATTGTTTTTCCACTAAGTTAATTTATGGAAATCGAACTAAAACTCTGAATGGGCAACGACATTAACAGTGAGCGTTGATTTGACCTTTTCACCACCCTCCTGTAGTTCTATGGTTGTAGTCTGAGCGCTACCGTCGTTCAACTCACGACATTGATGCAGTAGTTTTTTTCCCGGCAAGGAGTGGTGACTCTATCATCATCGCCGTTGGATCATGAGGCGGAGCAAAATTTGGGGGTAGGGGTAGGGGTAGTCAGCATACTGTGGTTATTACGTTTACAGCGCGAAATGAAAATATTTGTATGAATTATGTATTACAGGGCGCAGCCAGACGAGGAAAGACAAAGCGCACATCAATCGAATCATCACACAGTATAATCACTTAGGATAGCCAGTACTTGTAACTAGATACCCCTCTAACAAAACCAATTTTTGTCCATTTCCTTTGTCTTTAAAAATGCGTTGTTAAAAGTGTTGTTAACAGCATGGCAAATGTCACGATTTTCTTTCATTCGTAGGCATTTGGCCTTCTTAGAGACCGCTTATTTCCATAATTATAGCATTTCTGTAGTAAAGCATTAGCGCAATATGATCGTAGCTTGGTTTATGTTCGAAACATGGTTCTGTATTACTTTGGCGTATTCGGAAATTGAAAAAAGGTTGCCTTGCCTTTCCTTTTTGTTTATTTCTCCTAATTGAAGGCATTGTACTATAACGTACGAGGTTCTCTGTGTTTGTCTGCTTATGGTCTTGTGTAAGTTTATTAGAGAAGATTTCCACACATCTTTTCCCTCACATATCAATAATGACCATGCTTTCGTTAGAACCATGAACGTTGTTATATCGATTCTAAACATCATTGTAGCATTGGTAGAATTGATGCAGGTATCAATGTCATGCATAATATTGGCAACTATGTCCAAACCAATCGAACTCAGACACTCACGGAAGAAAACTCAACGTGATTGTTTTTATGGTAGGGGGTGTCAAAATATTTTGGATGATACACCATTTTAAATCATATTGTCATTCAACGGACATTGAAATATTTGACCCATTAATGAGCTGACATTTGCATCGATCACATTATCATAACTTGTTTCGCTTGCATGATGGTTGCTAATTCACCATTGAATACATATAAATGTGGCGGTAAATGTCAATGAACATTTCATCCAAGCAGCTTTTGAATGATTTTCGTGAATTGTGTCTGTGTAATAGGCGATAAGTTAAATATCGGTTTTGAAATTGGTTTTTGCGTTATGTCGGACAAAAAAAAAAAAATTCAATAAAATTGAACAATTGTTACGCGGAGAACTGTTTTACAGCATGTCAATGCGTCGAATCGGTGATGAATACGATTCTACTGCAAATGAAAAAAAAAATCATGAATAATTTATTCTCAATATCGAGTGCTTTCAATCTCTCACACACTTTCGTACATGTTTATATCAGGGGTTATATTATTAGTGGTATATTACCCCTTTGTAATGCCAACAGGTTATAATAGACCCTGCGTTTCGATTGAGGTGTTGGTACTGATGATCAGATGATGTTTGATGATCTATTGAGATATAATGGCTACCTTCTGAGTGATTTATTTTTGAATATGTACAATCATGTGCACGGAGAGCCCTCCCTCCACCCGTGCGAAGACACTTAACGATTTGAGTGCATATGCCGCAGAAAGGGTTGTTACCTTTGACGATGCGTCGGCTAGCTCTCACCTACTCCCGAGTGTGATTAGTCGTTTTGGCACACGTGGTAGCAGCCGGAGAGAGTTACACGCATCGATGAAACCAGAAAATACTATCATTCTATATTCAATTCTACAATTGGTTGATTTCGTATGGTTAGATTCTTGGTGTATATATATAAAATAATTCACATCCATTATCGACTTCATATGGAAGTGTTTGCTGGGTCTGGTTGCCTCGGGGTCGAGTTGATTTTGCAAGCAGTCAATTTGGCTAGGGATCGAGTTGGCGTAAGGGTCAAGTCGACTGGCATTAAAACTCTTCGCCTGTGACTAGGAAACTCCTACATGAAAAGCCATGCACTCTTCATTCTTATAGAAAAACAAATTTTGTCTACAAGACATTTGACAACATCGCTTATTCCCGCCTGTGCGACTGAACGAACCAGGGAACACGCACTCCATAAGACGTAAATCCATTTCGTTCAACGTTACTAGTCACTATTCAATTAAAGCCGCACACACCGAGCCAGTAACGGAACATTGGTTGTGAAATTGTCTGTGACATTCGCCCGTTTCTAATGGGCACATAAACAAGGGAACAAAGAAAGTCAATTGAAGATTTGCTTAATGAATTGGTCGATTAGGTTTAATCAGTGCAACAGCCATACAAGTGGTCGTACAAAAGGTTTGCTTTGGAAAAACCGTTAGCTTTACGTCAATGTGGCTTGACAGGTTATTTGGGCGCTGTAGCTATAACAATCTTCCTACACTATCCTTTCTATATAAAAATACAGAGCTTCTCCCTCGTGAGTAATCGTTGCATGGTTGTCAAAAGACCTACATTATGGGACAGTTATTGATGCCTTTGCTAACCATTGTCAATGTGAAAGAAATATATAAAAATGTTGAAATGCTTTGCAATTGATTTCTAAGCAGACATCGGTTGCTGCATTCAGTGTTTAACACCACGCATGGGTCACTAAGCTACGTTTCTTTGTCGTTAATATAAAACTAAATGACATTACTAACTAATGAAATGAGCCGAAACGTCATTTAATCATGTTTTTGACAGATATAAATACATTCTTCTTGTTGAAGAAGCATGTTATCCTTTATGCTTATGAGAAATGCTTTGCTTATAGAATGTGAGAGTAATTGACCATAAATTCGAGACATGCGGTGGCTGTTGACCTTAATCAACGTACATGAGGGGGTTCCTGGTTGGCTTATACTGTGTATTCGTGAATGCAAAATCTGAAATATTGGTAAAACATGTAACAGTGTTTCCACTACGTCTATGAATGAAAAACAAATACAACAAACATGCGCAAACCAAAGGAGAGATCACCCTTCAAAAATTCCCACATTTTTCGGGTCTATATAGGACACACACTCTTAAAACCACTGTCAACATTAAAATGCCGTCAAAAAGAGACATTATTTGAGACAATTGAGAATCAATATCGTTGTCAGATAAAGTTTTGTTCCGATTTAGCAGGATTTAAGCAGAGACATATGTCCATAATTGCATTGCCATCAGTGCGGTGAGTTGCGTTGGCATCTTCGCCTTGAGGATTGAGTCGATTTCATTACCGAGGGCATGAAAAATATTGCTCACTGCAAAAGATTTTCCCTCATCATTGTTGCTGTTATTTGATGGTAGAGTTCAGAATTGGAAGCTTACTATGTCGACAATGATAGCTCATTTCGGCTGCAAAACCTAACTCATCGGTTTAACATTAATTGTATATTCAACCAAATGTGCCATGTTTGCAGCGAATATTGTACACTCAGATGTGTACAATATAATTGCTGCAAAATCGGTTTTAGCATCGATGTTTTGCAATAAAGTAAGTTTTATATCCCCATAATTTAATCACTTTCGACTACTTCGAATAATTTTTCATTTTGAGAGTGAATAACATGTATCGAAAGCTATCAACGTAATATTATATGTGCCACCTCTCAAAGACCATAATCCGCTCACCAAGAGCAAACAACTTTACCACCACAAGATTCCTGTCTCGAATCACACCCTATCGGCCCTCATTGGCTATATCCCAATAATTGGTTTTCTTTCACTGGAAACACGCAGATACTCAGCATGAATCTTATTCAGCTACCAATCATGACATGGGGTGATTCAACATGACGGAACGTCAACTGAAGTCGGCCAAGTCGCGCACATTAGCACTGTCATGATCAAATATTCCAACCATCTACTGCCCTTCTGATCATATCAAATGCGAAATGTGTGCTAGGGTCTTGTTAGTCTCGAACAAGTGTTCTCAATATCGCGCCCTAAGGCAAGGCTTAGATATTATTTTTGTTCTTTTATTGCGTGTTCTTTTTACTTCTAATTTGCCAACACGGTTTATAAGAGCACAGGTGAACGACGAACTCCGTTTTGAACTAAGATTGTTTTTTTTTTTCTTCAGAAAACGAGGTAGAAGTGGTTTTCTTGGAGACGAAGTGAGTCTCTTTTGAAGTCGAAGTGGGTCTCTTTTGGAGTCTGAGTTGGAGCCTGTTTCATGGATCTTATATACCTCAGAATTGGCTTTACCGCCTCAATATAAGGAAAGGAATAATCAACCATCTCACAGCTACCTCCTCATCCAACGCATTCGGATGGTATGCATTACACTAGGCATCAGAAATAGACTAGTTGGTGTGAGGGCGAAGGCAATGATATGGGAGAGGCTGCAAAAGACAGTCGGTTGGGATAGAGGGTTGAGATGCTACGCACACAGCACTTAAACCATCGAGGCCGGACAAAAATTGAATTCCATAACTCCTTAGCAACCACGAACTCTTTGGTAACCAAGATGAGTAAGTAACAAGCATGCTGTGCAGATATTCATTGACCTACATATAGTATCAGCATCACGCTTAATACTGCCCATCAATTTCTTTATAACATAACTTTCCTAACCGGCAGCCATCTTTGTCAAAACGCCTTTCATAAGTAAAAAATAAATTACTTCAAACCAATTAAAATACAAAACCACATTATCAAATCAGGACGAATCGTCACACTCACACACTCCACACGGATGCCGTCGAATGGCGTTCATTTAAGTTTGAAAGGCGGAAATTTAATAACTGCATGATGAGAAATGTCGCAATTCCATTGCTAAAAACGCAATTTAAACTCCTAAGATGTAGTGAATTAAGATGTTCTGCAATATAAATGAATGCACTCAAGAGATTTCTTAAGGGAGATTTACCGCTAATCAATGTATTATTCATCTACTAAAAGAAATGACACTTATTTGTTTCTAATCGCCAGGAATTTATAGGAAATCCATATATCATACATGAGGTAATTTGAATAAAGGTTTTAGTGAGTTGTTATTTTGATGCGGCTTTTAAGATGGTTCTGTCATCGAGCCCATTAATCGATCATGTCAATTCAGTTTTTCGAAACTATTATCTATTTACTGAATGCCACCATGCCAAATGATGCATACATCATCGTAAAGAAGGATGGTGGCGCTTTCTGCTATTCAGCTTGTATCTTGCGAATTTGACGATGGAGGAGTGAATGGGAGGTATACAGGGTCAGTTATTATTCCTTATTCCTTGTTTGATCATGGACTCAACATTGTTTCCAGAAGGTACGTTAAAGGTTATCAAGAAATTTTGTGAATGCCTCTTTGGCAAAAATACTTTTACCCCAAACTACGTTCACTGAGGAACTGCTTAATATGTTTGAATTTGCTGCACCATAACATCTGTGTGGTTTGGGATAGTTATACTTCTTGACCGGTGTGTCTGACCTCACATGCAAAACGTCATTGTTGAAAATATTTGAGAACCTTTTAGTCGGATATGGATATTATCATTTATACGAATCAATACCACCCCCCCCCATCACCAGTTTCCGAATTTCCGCAACCAATTTCTATTTATAATCTTTCGTTGTTAAATGTGAAGCGTTCAATTCATTAACCAGGTTTTTGCCATGGTTTGTTCAAAGAGATCCTTACATTGGGGTGAAAAGTCGTAATCAACGAAGACATTATATTTTCATCAAAATAATCTATATCAGAATTAATCATGTTCATCAGAATGTAAACGTCATTGTGTTAATATCAAACGGATTAAATGCAGTGTATTCGGATCTTCCAATAAGTCCATTTCCAATTTTAAGTCCTGTTTTAAGAACACATACACTGAATATATTCCATTAATTTGCACAACCAAGTTAACCGTGTCCTGTTTTAAGAAATAACATGTGATCAATAAATACGCACCTCATGTGCTCCTCATGAGTGACAGGTGGGTTATTTGAGTACACAGTAACTAAGCTTCGCGCTGCTGGGTGAAGTTCATGTGCAGTGCTGATGTTGATCAATGTGTCACGTCTATTTTACGTACGAATTTGGTCATTAAGCGACCAACGGCTTTGGATTTTGACTATTCTCTTGACTTATCTCGCCGTTTACAATAAATGAGAGACAGCTCTTGGTAAATATTTCTTTTCTTGGAGGCGATTATTGTTCCTGAACAGGGAATATCCCTTCTGAAATGTCCTATGTTACATTCAATTTATTAAGGTCTAGAAATTAATCTGATGAACTGGTAACATCAGTACATATTCCTCGTCTTTGTGTCACGAACTCAGAGACGACAAGCCTTCAATGCACCGTTCTTAATGACATTTCGAACCCGCACAATCCGAACTGGTAACAGACCATTGCCTGTTAAATGTTAAATGACTATGACATTTCTTTGCAATGGCACTGGGTTAATCGATTGAATCGCTGTGTATATTAATATATACACTGTGGTATCATTTTGGCTTGGCTGCATGAATTGAATTTGATTATTGGTGTCATGTAATTGGACGCTGAGTGTTTGACTGTCAATTTCATTATGCTCATTGATGTCGAGCGGAAGGAAGATGTCTATCCATGCGATTAATACTCTGCTACCAGTAATGCCAACTAGTTTACGGCAAATACACCAAACCTTAGGCTATGGTTATTGCGCAAATGCCGATGTTTATTATGGGGGGTTTCTACCGCCTTAATCCTATATGCTTTATCTATTCGGGATTTTCATTACCAAGATTTAGCCAATATGCCACGTACTAAATCACATTTTGTCCCTGCTGACGTCCCAAAATAAATGCTGCACCCGTGTTTTCTCAAAGAGCTTAAAAATAGCAAATATGATCCTTTTGCTACTCACCACCATTGAACTTGTTAACATCACGTGTACAACATCATCCGCTACCTCAGCGGAGACAGGCCATACCACAAGACAGAGACATCTTTGAAAGTCATGTGAGCAATCTTTTTTTGGGGGGGTTAACCGAGTAAATCGACACAATAGCGTGAAGCCAAACGTGACGAGGTCGACTGAAGTCTTCCAAGTATCGGACATTATCAAAGGTGGTTGGCTGCCATGAACCATCATTCTAAAAACATCCACTGCCGTTTTTATCATATCGCACATTCTATGCGGGTTACTTTTATGTACAATTGTGCGTAATGCTCCTTTTCAGGGTAGCGATCACACATAATAAGAATATTTATCAGTTATATCAATTTGACTTCCAAAAACATTATTGCTTTTTCACACACTGGCCCGACATGACAAATAAAGCATACATTACTGACCTGAAGGATGACACTTTCTGATAGGCGTTGTATATCTTGCCAAGTACGCCGTTAATTTGTTTTTGCATTTACTGTAGGTTTTGTAATGCGTTTAGAGATGAAGCGGGTGGTAAGAATGAGAGCTGATTCATCTGCGTATGTCCGTGAAATTTATTTATGGTAACCATCTCCCAATTACGATTTCCAAGCAATAATTATTAAGATAAAGATGATCGTATTGTTTTCAGCCAATTGCGTCGTCGCATCAATTAAGTCACGTTGTATGTACGTGTGACGACAATTGAAAATTAATACCATAATGTATTATTTGCCCCCCTCTTTATTAACGGCTGCGATATACTATGGTTATCTGCAGAATAGAAATAGATACATAATAGTGTGCAATTAAGATAATATTAATGCTCATAAAAAACATAGACTTCTAATGGGATTTTTTTTTATACGCTGTTGTAATAGTATGATGAACTGATGAATACGCCAGTGCGTATTACTATGCGCCAACACTAATTCCCAGTCTATATCGTTCGGGTATGGTTGTATAAGTCCTAATTGTGGATTCTGAAATGCATCTCATTCACAAAACTATTCAGTATCACATTACTTATCTGCACTACTAATAGTATAAAATGATCTGATGAATCTGTACACAATATCCCTTGGGTGTGAGCAATACTTCTATTAATATTATTATAAAATATATCATCAATCAGTGTTGCATATTGTTAGGCTACCCTGGTTAGTCTAGTTATAAGTGGCAACAGTGATCAGAAGAACATAACATCAAAGAATTGAGTAATCCCTGATCTGATTCGCTTATAAGCAGATTAACATCTCCCATGCAGCAAAGAATTGAGCCGACCCATTATGTGATTTGCAAATAAGCCCATTATCATCTTCCATAGAGTCAGGTAGTTTACCTTCTCTTTTTGTAACAATGAGGTAAGTTGAGATGTATGGTAGTAGTTTAAATACCCTTGGCCTACCATTTCTCCGGTTGAAAGCTCTTCCCTGACAACCGCCTATCTATTGTGATTAGGTGAAGTTGATTTATTTATCTGGAATAAGCTATGCAAACTCTTTGCATCTCTGAGCGCGGCACAAACGACTGCAGAGGCAAGAACTATGTTATCTTGGTGAACGGATGACAAGAGGCAATTTATCAGAGAAAAAAAAGTCCTGATGTATTTGCTGTCAGACCAAAATAATCATCTCCGGTAAGTGCGTCGTTGGCATTTATCTTTGGAATGTTTTAAAAGATCATTGTAAATCCCACTGTTTTTGGTCAGAGCATCAAAATAAAGAAATGCCCCTAACGAGCTGACAGCACCAATATGGCAGGTTCTCCGTAAACACGGCCGCAGCGTTGATTTAACGAGAAATACCAAGCAATCTCTTGCTGCAAAGAGAATGTGGGAATGTAGTAGTTCGTCAAAGTCAATTCAAAATGTGGCCAACAAGCACACAAATACACACACACATACACACACACACACTTTGCTAAAATTTTAGGTACAGTTTATATATATATATATATATATATATATATATATATATATATATATATATATATATATATATATATATATATATATATATATATATATATATATATATATATATATATATATATATATATGTATGTAAATAAACACGAATACCATGGTCATGGTTATCACCATAAATGATAAAAACATAAAACTATTCAAAACAATCAGCACGTTTAAGGAAGGGCCAAATCTCACGAAAATATAGCAACATTAATATATGTAGCATTAAACTAACCGACATTGCAACCGTGAGAAGTTCTTCTTTAAATGAGATTAGGCAAATATGGATAGATATTGTTCCGTAATCACAGTAGTGCAACACAAAAGAATTAAATGCTATATATAGTCATCTGTTGCTGTTACAGCTGTTCAACTGCTCAGCTCTCTGTCTGCGATTAATTTATGTTGGTTGTTTCCTGCGTAGAGTGTTGACTCTATTTCCATCGCAGTCGGATCATAAAGAGGAGCGAAATTGTGAGAAAGTCGGGGGTAATGGTAGTCGGTTTTGTATCACTTGAATTAGTCAGTTTGTGGTTTTGCAATTTATTTTACGATTCTAGAACTTGCATTAGCTTCGCGAGTTTGTGGAACATCAATCTCTTTAGCAACAATTAGCGGCATACTGTGGTTATCACGTTTCTAGCGTGATATAAATATATTTGTATGCATTATATATCACATAGCGCAGCCAGACAAGGAAAGACAAAGCAAACATTCATCGAATCATCACACAGTATAGTCACTTAGGATAACCAGTACATGAAACTAGATACCTCTCTAGCAAAACCAGTTTTGTATATTTCATTTGTATTATAGATGCGTTAAAAGTATGCCAAAAGTGTAAATTTTTATTACTTCTTCGCAATCTGGCCATCTGAGAGGCCAAATGCTTCCTAGATTATATAATTTCTGTTATAAAACATAAGCGCAATATGATCTTCGCTTGGCTTCAGTGTGCAACACGGTTCTCTATCACATTGGCGTAATCGAACATTGGGAAAAAGCTGGGTTGCCTAGTAGTATATTAGGTACCTCTTCATACCCCTTTTTTTTGACGTCGAACGATGGACGAAGTGGATTGCGTAATATATTTTTCGCTGACGATCGCTTCCGGATATTTCTTTCACCTTTTGGTGACCTAAGCAAGCTCATGTGTAAGGCCAGTGCGGTATTCGGGTGAGTTCATTTGGGGGCTATGTCCTGAGTTGTTTATTGTTTTGGTGACCTTCGACCTCATGGATGCGCGCTATTAGGGATGACGTCATTCTATTTTTGGAAAGTGTTTCCGGCTGCTGACCTAAGCTAAGTGATGGGATAGAGGAAGTTAAAAGCTTGGCGTGAGTATTCACCTGTTTCTCTTAATATGAAGACGGTCTTTACGAGGTTATTAGTAACTATTAACTTCCTCTATCCAATGACATGAGGTGATATATTGAATCGTATATTAAATCTTCTCGGAAGGTGTTTCCGGCTGCTGACCTTAGGTAAGTAAAGTAATACCGCATGTCAGCAGGTGCTCAAGAGTTTGTAGATGACCGTTAATTTTCTGCTAGGGTGGTAATGGGGTGATAATCGACCATGTTGTTGACAGATTGGAGTTCACTGACAAGTGAAAGTGCTATAGCGCTACTTTGGGCAGTATGTCGGTATATAGGAGTTTTCATGTGAATGGAACATACTAGTATATGAGTATTCAATTACATACGAGGGAAAATGACAGGAGACTTGTCATCATATACTGAATACATTTAAGTTGAAGTGTGTTCTAACTCTCATTGAGAATATAACGACAGGTGGGTTAAAACTTGATCATTGGATATATCTCAAAATGGGGGTGGAGTTATGGGTTACAAATAGCGGATGGTAACTTTACTTCAAAATAGTTTTCTTCTGAAATATTTCCAAATATCAAAGATGGAACATATTCATCTAAACCATTATTTAACATCGAACCCATCAAAATCAAGATTTTACGAATCCAGCTATTCTGGTTTAATGAACGAAACAGTGGAAAATCCAGATATAGAGGAACATTTTGGGATACATAAAACAGTGCACTATAAACTTTTCAACTATGCAGTTGGTGTTACAGGGGAGTACCCTGGGTATATATCTGCACCCACCCGTTGGGTGAAAGTCATCAAGAAGGGTGGTTCTCTCGTAAAGGCCTATCCTGTACTGTGAGTATTTGCTTAAAACACGCTATATCATAGTATTGATTCGTTGACTTTTGTATCTGTTATAATAAGTTGCTATGACTTTCTTTGTTTGCAGGAAACCGAAACATCTTTTACAAAACAGTGAGTACCGCAAATGATATAAGATTCTCTGGAATTTATATTTTGGTTTATTCTTAGATTAAAACAAAAAGTTTGTTTTGTTTGTAGGACAAAGATAGAAGAAATTAGTTAGAATTAAATTTTTTAAAATTTAAATCACTAATGATACACTGGTGTTTGTGTTATTAATTGCACTCGGGGAATCTGTGGTATAATTACACAAGTTGGTAATGTGATTTACTTATTGTCGAATTCACGAAGCGCTTCTATCGTAATTAGATAACGTTTCGTGTCAAATGATTTGATAAATTAGTCATTGTGAGTTGTGTCCCCTTAGCGATGAAGGTTACTCAAGCGTATATCTTAGTGATTAAAACAAAAAGAAAATAATGTGTTCGTCAAGTCCGATTAATAACACAAACAACAGTATAACATTTATGTACATATATTTCTAACTAATTAACGAGACTTCCATCCTCTTTGTACAAAAAAAACAAATTATTATCTTTTTGTTTTAATCTCTAAGAGTAAGAAACCCCCCCCCCCCCAATAAAAAAAAACCCGTTCACCATTTCGTGTTTATATCTACAACACCCCTAAAATGATCTTCCTTATTCAGGTTGGAAATAGTTTTTGTCACCGGATCTGGATACTTCCATGTACAAAATTTCGATGTTTTGGGAACAGTGGAAACAACATGGTGTCTATATATGTGTACCATAAGTATTGTTCTGACAAATAATTTCAGATGAAAACTATTTTCAAATAAACCCACCAACCGCTATTTGTAACCCATAACTCCACCCTAAACTCTGACAATTACATTCACCAGCAAGCTAAATTCCAAATGAGAGTTACAAAACTCTTCCTTCGAATTAGAATTTATTCAGTATATTATGACAAGTCTCCTGTAATTTTCATTCATCAGTAACTGAATACCGTCATTCACGTGCAAACTAATGTCAAAATAAGAATTTGTTACCACTTTGCTTCAAACTGTTGAATACTATTTCACTGACAGAGGCCGTATGCCAAACAAATGAATAGAAATTTCTCAACATCATTAACCCGTTCAAAGATCAAGTTATTAATCTCTTCAACAAAGTTTCAATAAAATCAGGTGAAAACTCACGTCGTCAAGTCTCGCTATCCAGTACTTAGTTATAGTAATGTTGAGGGTCATAATATCTTAATAAAAAAAAATGGCTGTCTGAAAATAGTGAATAAACAAAGACTATTATATTCACATATAATATTTGTTGGGTTAATTACATTTCTTGTGGAACATGTTTAATTAGGGTGGCCTTACAGAAACCGTATCTCCAATTACAGAAAAATTAAATGACCCTTAGATTATGACAATTAAATAAAACAACAACATCATGGACAGACAAATCCAATCGTCGCCATTCGATAGTTATGTATTTATCATTTTAATGGAGTAAATATGTACAAACTGGAAAAAAAGAATCAAGTCAAAGGGTATAAAACTAATAAGATAGTTTCTTAACATACAAGTTGATATGGGATGGTATAATACTAACAATGTCATTGTCAAGTACAACTTACATGGAAACATGAGGTAAGTATAAAGAACAAAAAGTTTAAGAATATATGGTATTGATAAAAGGTTATAATATGTGATTACTAATGACATTGATGAGACATGTGATTAACTGTTATTCAATGTTCAATACGCAGAAGAATACAAAGTGGAGGTAATTAGTACTGGATATGAGATATAAAATTATATTATGACAGGCAGGTATAATAAAAATATGATTATGACTAAGTGTGCTAAGAAAGAATACGCAGGAGTAAATCATGACTTAAACACATATCGTAAGTTACGACAAAATAATTGCAAAAGAAAATGCTACGTGAATAATTATTTCAATCGTCGATATTTCAAAGTTATTTATATATCAGCTTATTGGCGTAATAGTTTAAAAACTGGGGGAAAATGCACGTGTGTCTGTATATTGCGAGGAGTGAAGGCAATGTGTGTGGGTTGGTCAGGTGTAAGTAGAATATCATATATCTGCTCCATAGGAGAGTGACCCCGCCACTCCAAGTTGAAAATCACGTAAGAGTTTGATGAAGAACACATATATCTCCTGATGTTTGCGTGTTTCCTTCCGATAATCGCTTTCGTTAATATTGATGTGTACCATAATATGTAACCAGCTGGATCTGCGGTACAGCTGTTACAGTTATAATATGAGTATGTTAGTACCTTCATGTACGAATGTCAAATGAATAGAAACACCCCCGAGAGATTGTTCAATAACTGAAGGTCACGCTCGACCGCCACCCAGGGTTGACAATGATATACACTAGTCCTTATCGCTATGGGGCCGCAACTCACAATGACTCAAATCGTTTGACACGAACCGTTACCTAATGACCATAGAAGCGCATCGTGAATTCGACGATCAGTAAATCACATCACTCAACTGTGTAATTGTACCACAGATTCATCAGGTGAGATATATAACACATCATTATCGTGCTATTGAGTCTTTATTAGCAAGTAATCAGCCTCTTCTTCTCTGGTGTTTAACCGCCCTCTGGCGCTCTCTCCGTTCGCATTCCTCGCGCACCCTTTTCCTGTCTCAGCTTACCTCCCCCAGGGTTTACGACTTCCATGGTCGTTTATATCCGGGCGTGGTCACTCTCAGCTGAACCTGGACTTCATTTAGCCCAATAAAGCATGTGTATGCAACGGCCTTCCAGCAAGTTAATAACCACTTACTTTTCTTTGATGTTGATGGCTCTGTTTGTTTTCAGGTGATCCGGTATAACAGGTGGTGGGTAGCCAATCAAGTGATCTTCGATTGGGTTCACAAAGACGGTCAAATTTGTTACTGCCTCCACACTTGAGTCAGGTCGTTGATTCTGGGCGTAGATCAAGTCTGTTTGTGTTATTTCACGCATAGCCCTGTCAAAATCGTCGTTATTCCGTAGAGGTGACGAGTGAAAATAGCACAATTCGTCTGTTTCTTTGTTAGCGTAATAAGAATCCATAACTCCCTTTAAATTTTAAAGGTTGAATCGCATTCCTCAAATATATACTGGTTGAGGTTGGGCATATCTTCTGATAAACTATAATTGTAAACCGTTTGTAGCCTTCCAAATCGCGTGTGAGTCAGTATAGCTCTTTCATTCGCAGCCAAGACAGCTTCTGTCGACATAATCATCGATAATCTGTCAATATAAAGATTTCCGTCATTCCTCAATTCTACCCCGTAATAGACCTATCCTGTAAGAGACCTACCCTTAGCGTTGTCGACTGCAGCGTCCTTTCCAGTTTGTGTTGGGGGGGGGGGTGTTTTGAACTTGGTTTAACGAATCCAGCGCTGCATTGGCATGTTCGATTTCATACGCGTCCATGGCTGTATGTAAAAATCTTCGTCTCCCGTCAACACTAAAACACACACGCGTAACAAAAATAAATAAATGACGTATACCTGGTAATTCTATAATTCAGATATAGAAAATAAAATTATACTTACTGTTTTCTGATTCAATCTGTTCCATGGCTTTTAACAAGTCTGCATCGCTCATCTGTCTACTGCGTTTGCTCACATCATTGAAAGCTTCTAGCTGGCGTTTCCCAGCCATGGTTATAACTGAACTGAGACACTCTCGCGTTTTATATACACCCTCACCACATGGGGTATGAGCTTAGGTCAGCAGTCAGAAACACTTTCCAAAAATAGAATGTCATCCAAATAGCGCACAGCTCAATGTATTACCAAGGTCGCAAAGCTCAGCAGTCCGAAACACTTTCCAAAAATAGAATGATGTCACCACAATATCTGAGGTGAATGCGAAATCGACCACAGCAGGGTTGACAGTGATATACGCTTGAGTAATCTAAGGGGAGGCAACTCACAATGACTAATTTATCAAATCGTTTGACACGAGTCGTTATCTAATGACCATAGAAGCGCGTCATGAATTCGACAATAAGGAAATCACATTACCAACTTGTGTAATTATACCACAGATTCATCGAGTACAATTAATAACACAAACACCAGTATAACATTTATATAAATTTATTTAAATTTTAAAAATATTTAATTCTAACTAATTTCTTCTATCTTCATCCTACAAACAAAACAAATTATTTTTGTTTTAATCTCTAAGAATAAACCAAAATAAAATTCCAGAGAATCTTAATCATTTGCGGTACTCACTGTTTTGTAAAAGATGTTTGGGTTCCCTGCAAACAAAGAAATATAGACTTATAACAGATACAAAAGTCAACAAATCTATACTATGATATAGCGTGTTTTAAGCAAATACTCACAGTACAGGATAGGCCGTTACGAGAGACCCACCCTTCTTGATGACTTTCACCCAACGGGTGGGTGCCGATATATACCCAGGGTACTCCCCTGTAACACCAACTGCATAGTTGAAAAGTTTATAGTGCACTGTTTTATGTATCCCAAAATGTTCCTCTATATCTGGATTTTCCACTGTTTGTTCATTAAACCAGAATAGCTGGATTCGTAAAATCTTGATTTTGATGGGTTCGATGTTAAATAATGGTTTAGGTGAATATGTTCCATCTTTGATATTTGGAAATATTTCAGAAGAAAACTATTTTGAAGTAAAGTTACCATCCGCTATTTGTAACCCATAACTCCACCCCCATTTGAGAAATATCCAATGATCAAGTTTTAACCCACCTGTCGTTATATTCTCAATGAGTTAGAACACACTTCAACTTAAATGTATTCAGTATATGATGACAAGTCTCCTGTCATTTTCCCTCGTATGTAATTGAATACTCATATACTAGTATGTTCCATTCACATGAAAACTCCAACGCCAAGGTAAGAAGAGAGATGCAATAACACAAAGTAGCCACAGCAGAATACCAATTAGAATGCTTATCCAAGGAATTTTTATTACAGACGGAGAAAATCGCAACAACAAAGATGGCGATGTAAACAAAGACCAAAAAAAACCCTCGCAATAGGGCGCTATAACAACTACTGGTGCAATCTACCGACATACTGCCCAAAGTAGCGCTATAGCACTTTCACTTGTCAGTGAACTCCAATCTGTCAACAACATGGTCGATTATCACCCCATTACCACCCTAGCAGGAAATTAACGGTCATCTACAAACTCTTGAGCACCTGCTGACATGCGGTAATACTTTACTTACCTAAGGTCAGCGGCCAGAAACACCTTCCGAGAAGAGTTAATATATGATTCAATATATCACCTCATGTCATGGGATAGAGGAAGTTAATAGCTACTAATAACCTCGTAAAGACCGTCTTCATATTAAGATAAACAGGTTAATACTCACGCCAAGCTATTAACTTCCTCTATCCCATCACTTAGCTTAGGTCAGCGGCCAGAAACACTTTCCAAAAATAGAATGACGTCATCCCAAATAGCGCGCATCCATGAGGTCGAAGGTCACCAAAACAATAAACAACTCAGACATAGCCCCCAAATGAACTCACCCGAATACCGCACTGGCCTTACACATGAGCTTGCTTAGGTCACCAAAGGTGAAAGAAATATCCGGAAGCGATCGTCAGCAAAAAATATTTTACGCAATCCACTTCGTCCATCGTTCGACGTCAAAAAAGGGGTATGAAGAGGTAACTAATATACTACTTTGCCTTTCCATTTTCGTTGATTACTTCTAAATAAAGGCATTGCACTAAAGCGTAAGATGATCTCTGTGTTTGTCTGCTGATGGTGTAAGCTCATAAGAGAAGATTGCCACACATCTGTTCTCTTACATATCAATAATGACAATGCGTTCATTTGAACCGTGAACGTTGTTATATCGATGCTAATCAGCAACGTAGTATTGATGCGTGTACCAATGTCATGCATAATATTGACATTCACGGGAGAAAACTTTTTTATTATTCATTATAGAGGGTACTGAAATATGTTGGACAACACACCATTTAAACTGTTATAGACATTCTTATCAAAAACATTACTTTAATTAATGGATCTATTAAGATACATTGCCGACTTACAGACAAATTTATTGTATTATTTTTGTAAAATTATGTGCATATTTACTGTGGTCACACTGGTTTAGCAGCATCGTGCTGTAGTTAAATAACAATGACCACCTGCGAATTCATATAGAGTTACCTTGACATTGTGCTATAGTTAGTCTGTTAAGGGTCATAGGAAGGGGCAGGTGCGAGTTAAATAAACCCTAGACTTGACTAAGGGGACAGCACAGATTTAAGTAATGAATTTTGAGTGTATTAAACCGTGAATCTTGCAACGAAATAGCAGTGGGCAGATGAAGATTAAGTTGGACCGACAACACACCGATTAGACATGCCTCGCTGTGATTTGAACTTCTGAGCTTTACTGTTGCCCATTCGACATCTAGCCAACTTGATCCCTAGCGTAAGTACGAACTCGACCCTTGAGAAACCTGGCCCCCACCGAACTCAACCACGCCACAAATAGAGGTGTGAAGGCGCCCTGTCTGTCTTGGCTTCTTTGAATAAACGGCAGGCGCATGGGGTGTCAAGGGGTGTCTAGACCCGAGGCACGCTCGGGGAAGCTGTACACGATAAGTAAATGAGCCTCTGATATGCTATGCACAGACATGTTTCTTTCTCGTTTCCTTAATTGATTTCATACCATGGTCTATCGTTAACGCAAGGATATGTTCATACGTGCGCGCATTCATTGTAAGTAAATCGTCAGTGATATTTTTCACGCAACCAATTATGCAGATAATAAATATAAACATCAAATCACTTACCGAACCCAAACCAGACCGACGATATTTCAAATTCTACACAAACCAATCACATGATATATAAAACACGATAAATCAACTTCAATTCACCTACCTGGTCTCGCCACCACTCCTGAGAAAGGGGTAGATAGAATGGAGCGTGGAGAAGGGGCGTCATACTAAATGCAAAGTGGCGTCTATGAACCATGGATTGAGAAGTGATAACATTTGTGGTGTACTGAAAATAGCGTTTTCATCCTATTCGCACATCTTGTGAAAAATGTTCTCAGGGCTGTGCCCAAAATTGATGTCGAATGATAGATCCTTGTGATCATTTAGATTCGGTCCAGCACGAAGTCGGTTGGTATGGCGTGACAAATTGGTGGGGCTAGGCAGGGTTCAGTCAGACGGGATTCTGCAACTTGGGCTTTCACATAAGCGACGTCTTCAAATGCTAGCTTTGTTCCAAGGCTGGTGGGCTGGTGGCAGTGGGAGTAGGCATATATGTGTAAGACATTGTTTTAGTTGAAGGAATTTGTATTTTTTATTTCCAATTTAGCATCTTCAGTAAACTCGGTCGGAGATTTGCTATGGGACAACTCAAAGAAGCCCTTGCTGTCAGCTAACTTTTCGTTGCTCCTCTGTTTTGAGGACGCGACGATTGCATGGTAGTTGGTGGTGGGATACAAGAGTTTATAGTTTACCTCGAGTGGCTCTGCGGTGATCGTTTCCATAATCATAATAAATTGGGGTACACCTATCAAAATCAGTTCGTCTCTCACACCGTCCGTGCAGGGAATGATCCTCGATCGTTCATGTCCGCACTGTGGATGGTAGTTTTAGATAGTATATAGCTGTCTGAAGCGGAACTGGCCTCGGGTCGACATTAACATTTTTGGCATGTCAGGAGGATGTGAAGGTCTCGAGCTAAGCTGCGTGATGATTATGAAATTACACGAAAGACAACCCCGACATCAGGCGACGATACCATGAAATCAACAAAAACACATGAGACTGTTTGTTGATCGAACGTCTTGTGGCTCGGCGGCTGTTTAAGATGTCGAGACATCTGATTTGTCAAGGCGACTACAGCTAAGAATTACAAGACGCTATGACAATAACGCTTCGGCTAAAAGGTCTTTACTTATGTCCCCGGGCAAAGGACTCGAATGAGGGCTCTTAGCGTAGTGCGCCGGCAGAGGATATTCGATGAAGGACTCATCATGCAAAACTTGAAGTGAACCGAAGTCTGTCAACCCAAGGTGGATTGGCAATAAATCACACACCGTAGGTACGTTAAATATGCTGTTGTCCCCTGTAGTTGGTCCCGGGTCAATAGAACAGAGGGAACATTTGAAATCGATGTTTGCCTTTCCACGAACTGCATATCTGTATGCGGGTCTGTCGCTGTCTGTTTTGCAGATGCGATATTGCCATCGCTAACATGCAGCGCACATTACGGGTTCGTGATGGGGTCGAACTGATCGCTGGCATGATGCATGTAGAAGCTGGTTCAATGACTGACGAGAAGATAGCAGGAACATCTCAGATACCCTGTGGATGCTTTTAGATACTAAGTCCCGAATTCGTTTATAAACAAATATCAGCACTTAACTTTTTTGCACTATGAAACGGTGTATAGTTGTAAACCATAAAAACAAATTTGAATAATGTAACATATATAATTATAGTCATATCCAAGCACTTCTACTTGTTCTCATGCCTACCTACCCAGTACCCGAGTTGGGGCACAATCAGGGCTTGCTAACCCTAAAGCTGGTGCGACATCCATCCTCCCACCCAGGAGGAATGCGTTAACTTAGCGTGACAGCGACGGCATAGTCATTCTGAGTGCAATTAGTCGTTTTTGCACACATGTTAGTAGTCGGACAGTGCTACACAATCACGTATTGATGAAACTAGTAAATACTAGCATTCCATGTCGATTCTACAATTGGTTGATTTCATACGCGTTGGTCTTGGTGTATGTATAAAATAATTAACATCCATAATCAAAGTGTTTGCTGGGTCGCGTTGCCTCGGTGTTGCCAGGGGTCGAGTTGGCTTAGGGGTCGAATCGACTGGCATTCGAACTCTTCGCCTGTAAACTAGTAAACTCCTACATGAAAAGCAATATACTGCTCGTTTTTTTATAAAAAGACAAATTGTTCGTTAAACATGACCTGCCATGTGTCGTCAGGACATTTTACAACATCGCACATTCCCGCTTGTGCAAAAATGTGCTAATCAGCGAACAAGCACTCAATGCTAAGCGAATACAATTTGTTCATCGTTACGAGTCACTATTCAATTAAAGCACCACAAACCGTGCTTATAACGGAATATTGCTTTTAGAATTGTCTATGATATTCGCCCGTTTGTATTTGGCACATAACCAAGTGAACCAAGTAAATCAATTGAAGATTTCCGTAAATGAATTGGTCGATTAGGCTTAATCAATGCAACAGCTACATAAGTAGTCGTTTAAAAGGTTTGTGTGGAAAAACCTTTATCTCCGCGTCAATGTGCTTTGACAGATTATTTGGGCGTTGTCGCTATAACAATGCATGCTTAGACACAATCTTCATATACTCTCCCTCCTTGTTACAATATAGAGTGAATAATCGTTGGATGGTAGTCTAAACTCCCAAATATTGCGACAGTCGTTGATGCATTTTCGAGCTATCGTCAATGCAAAACAAATATACACAAATGTTGAAATGCTTTGCAGGTTCTTGCAAAACAGTCATTTGTTGCTGCGTT
>CM067351.1:26653442-26678442 GCA_034190875.2 Urechis unicinctus | reverse complement strand
AACCTATATGTGTGTATATGTATCACAAAGATACATCCATATATATATAAATATATATATATAAATATATACATATGTGTTAATATCTCAACATAAAATCATATATATATATATATTTATATATAAAATGCATATATGTATATATATATAAACATTTATATATATTTATATATATATATATATAAATGTGTATATGTATATGTTTATGCATATGTCTAATATATATATATTTATTTATATATAAGTAATATATATATATATATATATATATATGCGAAAAGCTATGTGTATATATATATATATATATATATTTATATGTATATATATATATATACAAAGAAATATATCAATTTATATATATTTATATATATTATATATATATATATATAAGTAAATATATATATATATACGCACATTTTTATTTGACATTATCTTTTTCATTATATCATTTAACTTATACCACTTAAGAATTAATAAATTACTAAAACAAAAAGGTACTTCAAACATTTTCCACGAAAGGTTGGTATCGTCACTAGACATATATATAATATATATATATATATATATATATATATATATATATATATATATATATATATATATATATATATATATATATATATATATATATATATATATATATATAATATATATATATATATATATATATATATATATATATATATATAATTCTCTCTCTCTCTCTATATATATATATATGCATATATATATATATATAGAAATAAATGTATATATATATATATAGAATATATATATATATTTATATTCATATACTGATTTATTAATGCATATATACTTGTACATATATCATATATATATACACATATATATAATTAAATAAATGTATATATGTGCATCTATATATATATATATATATATATTTATATATATACATATTTATATATGTACACATTTATGCATGTACATTAACATCTATATATACATACATTTATTTAAGCTTATATATATATATATATAAATATATATATATATATATATATATGTATGCGTATATATATGCGTATATATATTACATATATATATACACATTTTATATAATATATATATATACATATCATGCATATATACACATGTATACACATGCACACACAAATACACATATAAAAAAACACATACACACAGTTATGCACATATATATTCACACTTACAAACGTATACAAGTGTATATTTATTTGTTTATATACTTATAGATATAAATACATTATATATATATATATATATACATATTGATATATATATGCATATATATATATATATATATATATATATATATATATATATATATGTATGCATAGATATATATATATATACATACAATACATATATGCATATTTACGATACATACATATATATATACACTTATATATATATATATATATATATATATATATATATATATATATTAAATATGGTTTACACATTTAAATATATATATATATATATATATATATATATATATATATATACATACAATATATATGTAAACATATATATATATATATATATACATATATATATATATATATATATATATATATATATATATATATATATATATATATATATATATATATATATGTTTATATGCATATATACATACGTATATATGCTTATGTATTTACCTTAAAAAATATATATATATATGCATATGTGTATACATATATGTATTTATATATATATGTATGTATACATATATGTTCATGATTATATAAAAGAATATATATATATCTGTTCCAATATGTATGAAAATATAATAAATATATATTTCACTTATCTATAATATATGAACATACATTTAAACGTAAACATTTTATTTATATATATGCATATATAAATGGAGAGGTATGTATTTATTTATATCAATATTTATATATATATGTAAATATGAAATGTATTTTACATAAATACAAACATATGCTCGCAAACATGCACGCGCATACACACATACATACACACATACATTCACACACATACACGGATAAATACACATACATACACACATATATTCAATCTCTTACACACATACAGTCACATACTTTCACACATATATATACACACATACATAGCCACACATACGTACACGCACATACACACATACAAACACATACACATACATAAATACATACACATACATACACACATGCACAGATACACTTACACCCATGCACACATGCACATACATATACGCACTCACACACACACGCATACATGCAAACATTCACATACATACATACACATACACATACACACACATACAAACACACACACATATATACACACATATACACATTTATTTGTATATATATGTATATACGTACATATTATATATATATATATATATATATATATATATATATATATATATATATACATTTATATATATATTAGTATTTATATGTATATATATGCGCCTACGTGTATTTATATGTATTAATATGAATATGCTTATGTATATATATACACATATTCATCCATACCTGTTAACTAATGACCAACATGACAACCAACATTACTATGCTCAAGAAGATTAAGAAGCCCATGGATATAATTACAGAAACGAATCGGCGATAACACCCCGCCCTGCTTTATGTCAAAACTGCATGGAATGTCTCAGACACATCAAAACCCAATTTAACTGTCAACGATTGGTTAAAATTCATATGTAGGAGCAACTTTACAATAATAGGACACTAATCTCTTCGTTACAATAATTGAAACAATTTAACATAATTTACCCTTTCCAAAGCCTTTGATGCGTCTAGCATCAGAACATATCATAGCGATTTTTGATTGACATGAATATCGATAACTTCTTGAACCACAGAAGTACATTGAGAAGCGGAATGGTCTTGTTTAAAACCAAACAAGAGATGACTGGTGCTCAGAACATTAGAATACTTTGACAAAATAGCGTTATCCAATACATTGCTTTTACAACATTGCTCAGCGCTATCGATCGATAGTTGTTGCTGTCACTTGCCGATTTCTATTTGTTTTTTAGTAACGGAACAATCACCGATCTAGTCATTTCGGCTGGGGTATATGATAGCAACAATCATTGAATTAAACAGCAAATATAAATGGGTAAACAATTCAGTACTGCCATTTAAAATACGGTCCTAATTAACTTTTTCAAATAACATCAGCCTGATGAGCATTAATTTTCAATACAGTTGCCATGTCACATAATGACTAGATTCGCAATCGCCTGAATTGCATATTTGCATAACTTGGTCATTCAGATCCACTTTGAAGCGCTCATAATCATAAACATTATACGGAACACTATCATACATTTCATTGTATTTGGTAGAGAACTATTCACGAATACCAATCTCACCTCACACCTTAACAGCCGCTGGCACAGCACATTACTTCCCACTTCCTTTCTTAACCGCATACCAGGAACACGGCTTCTATCGGTTGTTAAAACTTCCACTATGCGTTCTACCGACATCTTATCCTGATTCCTGACAACCCATCTCGAAATCCTTTTATATTCGCGTTTGGTCTTTAACATTATCTCCTTCACCCAACCCGACCGTCCGTTGTCGATTAATAAGCGATGCCAAAATATTGATTGCTCCTAGGGATAGTACAGTATCCACATGAGATGCTTTAATTTCAGCCTTGAAACTGTCGAATTTCGATTCAGTACTGGAGATCTTGTTGATTGATCTGACAGCCACTTGATTCTACTCGATGAAATCCCTTATGTGATTAATGTCTTTTTCCTTGACGACTCGGTATATAAATAGGTCGCGACTAGGTTCTGGCGCCCCTTTAAAAAGTTTATCCTTGCTTTATGGTTATCATAGCAAGCTAAGCTCATCTTATCATGCACGGGTTCGCAGGTGAGTGCTCAATGGTAAAACGGCTTTATCACAATGTATAAAGTATTGAGTATCAGATTTAAATATTACTAAAGATCCGTACACAAGAATGCACATCAGACGGGGATTTCACGGGGACGACTTGTTTAAGAGGTATGAGGCCTTTCAAATAAAAGCTTTTATTCCTTCATTATTTGATATCTACCAGTGATGAGCTTAATTGCTCACCACTGAGCCCTGTTCAAAATAGCTATGTCACGTTGGCGGTATGATGAGCATGCTTTCAAGCTGAATTTCGTTATAAATCAGAAAAATCATTCGATGCTGAAACGGGCGGAGCTTGTTAGACAATACAAACAAAATAGAATAAGCCAGGATAGTTAATTGATCCGATCGCTGTTCATTTGCATAGTTATTGCAAGAAAGAGTTAATTTCAATGCGCCGATATATTGCCAATGATTTGTTTTTGATACGCAAACAAAAATATATTTCGTTTTTAAAGCTACTAGGCAAAACGGAAAAATCGAACCAGGGTCCGAAAAAATCTTTAATGCAATTTTTGCGTGTGGTTGAAAAGAACAGGCTATTGGAAGCTCGCCTTATCCTGAAAAGACAAATGTTTGTTGTAACAGCTGCTACTCTGCATTGTTTACTTGGTAAAAGTGATTTATGTAAAATGACACCGAAATCATTTTCTTATACACTTCTAATTAGGACGCCAATAGGGCCAGCTCATTGAAGGGGTATAATGTGGTATTTTAAGTAACATTAGTAGGGTTAGGCTGATGCTCTAAAGAATAACAATTAATCAAGATATGTATGACATTGGATTGAGGTCGATATCTCGTGTTTGAGCCCTTAGCTTAGCAGCAGTATATTGACTTGGAATAAGCCTAGGCTAATCTAATTATCTGTATTCAGTTCATGGTAATTAAGCGCACGTCACAAATGATCACCGCTACCTATGATACTGTGTCCAACGGCATAGCTATGAAATCAATATTTCATACTCGCTGTATTTAACGCGATGTCGCAACGATGATATGGCCTTGTGTGCACAGATTTGTAGGATATGTTCACTGTATTGATTAGATGTCAGTGATTGGCAGTAAACGTAACCGTGCAATCCCATTGCCAAAGGCTGTATCCTTCCCACTATTTACTAGGTCCTAATGCATTATTGGAACCCCATGTTTAACAGCTAATGGAAAACACCCCTCATGGACCTTGTCTTAGTGAATTTGGAATGGGTTTAATCAAGCATGGAAGTGAAGGGGCAACAAACCAATTATACCCTGCAAACAGATATTTAACTAATTAAGACCATCGGTCTAATTAGCTAATAGGCCGATGAAATGGTTTACTTAATTGGCTAGAATTTTGTATTCTTTTTGATGGGGTTCGATCAATTAATAGGTAAGGGTCAAATCTATTAAGCAGGTAACAAGTTATTAACTAGCTCGACTAGGCTTGTTCTCTGATGAATTTCTGTTTGATAAATGACGCGTCCTTGAGTCCCAGCTACAATCCTCGATGAGCACGAGCCAGTCCATTACCCAGCTCATTTCATCTTGTAACTCTTCCATACTCCTCCAGAGTGTTTGTGCCTCTGAATGCTTCATCCTTAACTGTACTCCAGAAATATGGCATTATGAATATAGGGTTGATAATGGGGCTCTGTGGTGTTTCTCCATTGAATCAGTCAATGCCTTTCATCACGCGACCATTTAGGGGCACGAGAACCGTCTGAAGTCGCATTTAATACAGACAGGCTGAATAGATTGGCCGTGGGGTGTAAGCATTCGTGACTAGCTGAAAGGTACTGGTGACAAAAGTTGTTGCTGAAGATACAATGCGCACAGATACAATGACACACGTACTTTCATTGTTATGTTGTGTACTCTGTCTCACAGTCCCTGCGTTGGACAGTGCCTTTGGCCTTTCAAAACTCATGAGGATATTATCGTCATTAACAAAACTTAAGAGACCGTTTTGTCACCTGATTCACGTAAAATGCCGGCATATTATTAAAAACCTTTGCTTCATTTTCCACATTCTCTTCAGATGCCGTGCACATTTAGCGTGTAGTAGACTGAAAACAATCATCTTATGAGCAATAACAATGAATGAATTAAGCAGACCTTTGTGGTGAAGTTGATATGCATTCATACCTTTGTACTCATCGCCGCATATAAGGTTGTAAAATTATGCCAAAAGTACAAATTAATCTGAACTATAACTCATGCTGCTACACGTTATATGCCTGTCACCAAAATTACGCTCGTCGTTTTTTCAATGGAAATATGGCCTATAAATTAGGTTAGCATTTACCACTGCTGTTACTTATCGGCCATTCTGCATCACTTCACGAACCACTATCAACTTGACATGCAGAATGCTTGTTCCTTGTTAAAAAAAACTAATAACCATCCATTTGGATGCTCTTTCATTAATTCATAATGGCAATGGTAGCGATTGTACACAATTTGTCATCATCTGGTTGCATCCGAAACGGGATAGCGTATCTCAACCGATTTGATCAACAACTGTATGCTAGTTGATTAAAGATTTAGTTCATATGTATTATAAGATGATACAAATGTGACGTAACGCTAGATAAATACCCCACTCAATGAGTAGTTATTTCTCTGATTTAAAGTCAATATGTCTTTCCAGGCTTAGCCATATAACGGGAAGGAATAATAATCGCAAAAAGCACAAAGCTGATACGGCCAAAGTTGTTGAGGTCATTCAGAGTCACGTGGCATTCCAGTTCAACTGGGTGGATTGCATGGCGTGTACTGCTGTTCTTCTTTCCAAATAAGCAATGATCTTCTTGATCGTTTCCTTACAATGACAATGCTGACAGCTTTGTATGAAAGTATATGTGGACTAACAAAGCATGTTGTACCAACCGTACTACAAATGCAGATTAAGTATCTATGGTTTACTCGTGTCATGCGTGATGCAAACCATTATGAGATAGTTACACAGGTCACCCTACCCGAGGTTCGTTATGATGAATTTTCACAAAACCTATATAGCTTATAGTTCTATCACAGCTAATAAAGTTGAAGCTTAGACAAGGAAAATGATATCAGCTCCGTTTAACATGCATCATAAACGTTTGGTGTAAGAACTATCCTAACGCACAAAGCAGATTGCATATACATTGATCCTTCATGAATGCATTATCCTCGCAAAAAGCAGCTATATGCTTTCTTTCAATAGTGGCTATAATTCATGAAAAGATGGAAACATGTTGAATTTCAAGATACTTTAGAAACCGACCACACAATGAGGCAAGAACGGATGTAAACCGTACACAGTGTAAATCTTTCCTCTTCGATAACCTTTAAACGCTTTAAACCACGCCATGCACATTTATCAGATATGTTTTTATGTTTTTGACCATATCTTATATAACTCGGTTCATATGGGTTGGACTCTCTGTGGACCAAATACTATTTGGTATGCAATAGAACTGCCAACTATTAAGCATATAAAGGGTCCTAGGCACGAGGCATGAGGGTTACCAGCGGATGGCCTGAATGATCTATAGATATTTAAAAGCAAGTAGTTCTGTAAATTCTTAATAAGGCAGATTGATGGGACGAACATCATTACCGTTGCATCTATAATGCTATGGAATTCTTAAAAAAAACCGTGCACATTATGCTGAGCCGAACCAAAATAATCATGTGGCTTATAACGAATCGATATTAATCCTGATGATATATTCGATGAACATCGTGCATTTTTTTTTTTCGGGTGATGGATTTAAAAGTGATGGGCTTGAAATTTTAGTTAGGAATTTGCCTCTTTACTGAACATAAGATGAAAACGCTGAATAGCCAATATCATTATCGGTCCTTGCGAATCATGGCTTATGATGGATCGGATGCTATTATTCACCAACTGCACCATTAGGCCCCAATGGCGCCCTTTATCTTTGGAACAAAATCCGTTTCATGTGCAAGTAACACGAGACACTGCGTTTACAATAATTGCCACTTGTTTTATGCTTATTGCATGATAATAATTAGGTGGAGGGGGGGGGTGGGGAGGAGCGTGCAATACATCTGACTAGAGTTTTGGAAAGGCCGGCTAATGTTGGCATATTGTAGAGGGACAGGGACGCATATATTGCGCATGTAAAAAAAAATGTAATTATATAATTTGGGGTAGCAGTTATGGCCCCAGAAAATATGAATAATTGCAACTTGAAAAGATATTATAGCCATGCATTAACAACGCCATTATAAATAAATATTACCCAGTAAATATTTGAGATCAAGAGACGCTGGAAAGAAACAATGGAAACACAATTTCATGATTTGTTACAAATGACACACTCCATTGAAAATCGCATATGGATTCAGTTGGTGTTAAAATGCATAATTGAGCTAAAAATGTTTCTTAGATTGCATAACCGAACATGCATCTTTCAGCATCGGGCTTAAAAGACGCTATAGACATAAACATTTGGGCAGTGAATGGTCGATAAAAGGTTAATGAGCAAATCGCGGATAGAGTAACGATTTGTGCAGGTGTTGTTGAACACCAAAAGTCTGGCAACAAATAAGCATGTTGAAATTGAGCGATAGCAATGATGAAAGTGTTGACAATAACATCCTAAACGCACAAGTTGCATCATACAAATGCATCAGTAGAAGTCAAGAATTGAGACTCACTCACCTGTACCACGAAATATCGTTTTGCTGAGACGCGAAATCGTAACTTCTGCTCAGCCGGACAACATCGCTGAGTTGCCCGGTATAAGGGATGATCAACTTGACGAGGATCAAATGTAATGTTATACTGAATAAGATGCATTGAAAGTGAATTCCAAGGTCACAAATTATATGAGACAGAATAACAGAAAACAAAACCCGAATCCGAGGAATTACATTGACGAAAAACAAGTAAAAACAACTGTCTTCAGCATCAATCAATGAAATGAGTTCAATGATCGTTTTTTCTTCGCTCTAATGCACACGTTTCACCTTCCAATAGTACGCCTAGCCACCATGAACGGTATACAGAGCATTAGGCTATTTGTTGTTGGTTCCGAATGATCCCTAGCTGCATTGTTAAAAAACATATCAGTTCAGTTCTCTGGTGACTCTATCTGGTGACCATTAAATATCAACCACTCATATGCAATGATATTCGTCGACAGTAATTCGGATATATTTTGTGATTTAAAAAAGATGAAATGAATTGTTTATTCAATTTGACGTAACCAAGATGCATGAAATTCATCCATGCGTGTGTGTTATTGATTAGTTCGATCAGTGTATAAATTCATGCAACTTACTGAAATACACAAACTCACCACAGCAAAGAATTTGACGGCCTCAGAACTGCATCAAGCGTCTACATGTAGTTACAAATGTTGTATTGTTCAACTGGTAATAAAGCCACTTGCAATTTCAAGCATATTATGCACACGTTGCCGAGTCTCTGTGATTGATTTTGCTTATATAGAGGTAGGGATTGTGTGCGTGGTTTTTTTTGGCAGTAGATCATTACGCTTCGTAAAGATTTGCAAAAGGTTTAATCCCCCAAACTTCGCTATCTTAGCTTAATTCGCCAGAAAAGATAAACAGCGAAAATTACTTAGCAATATATGGCATTTCGGTAATATATGTAGTGTATTCAAATGCGCATACTCTCCTTGTCTGAGCTACACAATCTATAGAGTGCTTACGAAATGATACAAGCTTTGTGTCTGCTGAATCAATAGACCCGTTAGCCACAGGGCATTGGCGCCGTAGCACTCGGACTCGGTGTACATTCATTTATACCTTGTTCTGTCTATCTATCGACTGACACCTGGGAATACGCCGTAGTTCGTGAATGTACCCCAACATGCTATGTTGCGTGCGTCTTCTCCCAACCTGTTGCTTAACGATACCAGCCAACAAATACTCTCCCATTCCGGCAATATTATATGAGCGTAATGATAATGTCATATGGATATGATTTAATTCCTTGCTTTGGTTATTGACATTACGATTATGTAATTACTCTCCTAAGTATTATGACTCTTAATGAAGCGGAAGCGCCTTAAATGAAATTGTGACTATAACAATAAGCTGTATATCATCATTAAATTCTGTAGCTTCATGTTTTTCGAGAAGCAATACTTATCGCCGCTCGGATTCCTTGGATCAGGCAAGCATCAAAATTAAAACAATTTTGATAATACTGTTTCTCGATGAATCCAGCACTCAAAATATCAAAATACTTCGCCTGATTACTGATATTAAGGCTTAACCCAGCAAACAAACTTACTGGAGTGACGCAATAATGACCAGACAATTGCTTGCAGCACAAGCTACCATCGGTTCTTTTCAGGGACACCCCTGTCCAGGATTGTTCTATAAATTATCTGCAGATTGCTTGCGGGCTAATTGTTTGTGAAGGGACTATTTTGTTGAATAGCAATGTAACACCGCCGTCTCCTTTTATGCATGTTCAGAACATATTTCAAAGGACGTTGTGGAGATATGTTTTACTGCGATGTCTGAAAAACGCGGCTTGCAATTTCAATTATTGTGTAAAACTGGTGATTGATTTCGACAGCTATGATAAACGTGTGCTGCGATAATTTTATAGCAAAACTTCGTGAGTTACCCGAAGACTAATCAGGTACGATTCATTCAGCATTATGTGAAGAGATACATGTAAAATGCCGCGCTAGATTCGTTTTGTCCTTGAAAGGTATTCAATTGGGTGGAATGTAATTATTCATTTACGCTTTATAAGTACTACTCATTACGCTATGTTTAATCCACTATTAGTCTTCGTTGGGCTTCACATGTCGTAATTGTTTGCACCAATCTTCTTATCTATAGGTGATTGTAGCTTAATATCGGTCATATATTATATCAGTGCAATTATATAATCGTTAGCTAATAATACGAGCGATGTCAGACAAAAGTCTGTGCACAACTAAATATATAGTCGTTAGCTTGCTCTAATATAACAGAATGTGTGCGGTCTAACATCTTGTAACGTTATCATTCACAAACTGTAGCCCGATTCGGCGTTATTTGCGATTAAACTTATGTACTGGAAGGCTATGGGTGGCTACTCGACAATCGTTGTTGTAACATTCTGAATCCTAATACACCAGTTCAATTTGCGACCTCATTCGCTGTGAATGTTATCTCTACTTGCGTAGAGAAGTAACGCGCATGTTTGATTAAATCTTGAGCTGTTATTTATTAGCGATGAAACCATTAAGTGTCATTCACTGGATACTAATTAAGCACACATTTTAAACATGATGAATTATACTAACTCAAGTATTCCGACGTTTGCAGCTGCTTTCACACACATGCCGATAAGAGCATGTGTTTATTTTTTCGATGACAGCATCCAGTTCCGAATTGGCGTGCAATGATCGAATTGAAATTTATTACAAAGTGTATAATCGCTATAAGGTTCAATGAACAAGCTTCTTTCTATGCATGCTCCAATATCTATTTTGATTGAAACGTCAGTGACGGACTTTTATTTAATGTATTCCTTTGGCAAAATCGTGCGTCAAATAATCGACTGCTAATTGAGTTGCAACACGAGCAAACACTTGAAAATCGAAGTTAACCAAATCTGTTACAAAGCATTCCAGGCGCTAACAATTTGTACATTGCTGTGTTATAAACAGTAGTATTAGATACATGTGGCAATCGTCATCACAAGAAAACGCAGCGATTATGTATAAGTTCAACGTTACAAACAGTCAAACTGTGTTCAACAATCATCCTACATATTGCGATGTGACAATTTGCTTTAACCCGAGCGAGGCATTTGGCACAAACTAACTCTAAACGTATAACTTGTAAACGAACTAGCCACAGAAATATCGTTACAGCGTTTTGCCATACTGAAGCTCATCGACGGAAGTATATGCCAACAGTCAGCAAATTACCTGCCAGCCCGTAAGCCATCCTGCTGTAAGCAAAGTGTTTGAAACCCTTATAAGTAGCAAAAGAAGAAATATATATTATCCAAATATACCTTGCTGTTCAAATCTCAGCACAATTGACCGCACAAGCGATCTTGCATATATACTTTTTAAATTTGCTTAGAATATGCCATTATTTGGCTATTGAGCTCCTGAAGATTTGAATCATATTGATATCCGAAATGCATCTACATTGTTAACATGGATAATGCACTGACATGGATGAAAAACGGCACGCTATTAAACGAAATAAAGCTGTGTTATATCGTGTATCAAGTGTAACTTGCAGTGTCTCGTTATCTTAAGTTTCAGGGCCAACTTCATAATCTATAGATAAAGTGCTGCTGACATAATCATTTAACACTATGCACATGACACTGAAGGTTTAAAAAAATGAAAATCAACACCTGGCTAATAACTAATAGCAAAGCTTGTATAATGCAAAGACAAAGAAAATAATAGGCAATTGCGTTTCGCTGCGAGAAATGTTGGAACAAGCATAGATGTCAGACGAATATATTTAATATAAAACCGATAGAGTTGTACTTAAGAGGATGTGCCCAAATGAAAAAAGTTTCAGGGTCATCATGGATCACCTTTTGAACTTAAGTAACTTCAAAAGCTGTAAAGACAAATATAGTCGACATGATAACCAGTTAAATGACCAATGGTTGCTCCAAAGGTTTTCATATTACTATGACATCTTAATTTTGCATCTTGGATATTCGATTCAGGCGTGACCGCAAACTTATAATGTGACAGTGATATTTCAGAAGGGGTTCTAAGGCGAGCAGGTTAGCTCTTTATCGGCATTTCGGATTAAAGATACAAGCAGAAATAACACTTAAGTCTGATATCTATTCAAACTAGATGTGAGTGCGGAGATGTCATTCAAATCAACAAACATGTTTCATTGATTACCTAAAGCATCGTAGTTGTGATATTTTGTTTTAACATCACAGTCCTAAATAACCAATACTTGTAATTTCGGAAATGCAAGAGACTGGCAAGAACTAAACAAAATATTGCTGCTTGCATCACGAGAGTCACATTATAGAACAGTTTACCAGCCAATATTCTTCCGAGCTCACTCTGTTTTATTATCAATTTGAAGTGTTTTTCAAAACTGATATGTTTTAAGCAACATATTGAACCGGAACGTAACGCATAACAATATTATTACTTGTCTAAAGCATCAACTAGGCGCCTATGGAACACACAGTCAGCTGGACCAGGCTAATGAACAACGATCAACTTTGACTGCAAGTAGATAGTCGATAACCAACCCCTTTCTCACCCATCAAATGTAATTTTCCGTTGTGATCAGTCCACTGTGAATGATATAGCATCGAGGGCTGCCCAAACGACCATCTGATGTTAGCTAGCAATGTCCAATGGAATAACCATACCTTCAATATTATACAGTATGAGAAATAATTGCAGTCTTGGCAGAAGTGTAGTCGACTGATTGTCAAAAAAGCTTGATCCGGTTGATGACGACCGGAAAATAGTCAATCCCTATTGATAGTCGTACAGTAGTAATATCAAATATATTTTGTTTTAAATATCAACTCTACCTCTCCGAATAGGTCAACGCGGCGCCAAACATATTATACATTTCCAAACTAGCGATCGGCTAGGCAGTTGAAACCAATCACCTGCAATGCCATAAGAGGGATAGCTATTACCATATGGTCCCTTTCAATATACCATTGAAGCAGAAACCAGTTTATAAAGGTAGGTACAATGCAGTATGGTACCTCCAATGAAATGTAGCTGTATAATATATACTGTAGACTAAGTAATAGTATCATAGCGAATGCAGACTTGACCAGATGATGATAACTATTTTGATTCGCAAATCCCCTCATTGTGATAATTTATAGTGTATGTTGTTTGGCCTAGAGTCAAAATTGCATTCCTGTCATCACATACCTCCTCGCCTTTTTTGTCAAACGGTAGAGAGCACACGCTTCAAGACTGTTGACAATACGTACAATACATTACTATATATTCATTACCCAAAACGATGGAAGTTTTCGAGATTTACTTTGCTTTGCCATTGTTTATTTCTTACAATATAAGCGTCGGAGGGGCGTCAGGGGATTGTGCGAGCATAAGACTCAATGTTGCCGGAGCAAATGGAAGGTTATTTTCAATGCGGATTATGTGGCAAAGTCAGCTCCTGACGAAAGATGATTGTTTTCTGTCAAGCTTAAAAATTATGCCGTAGATGCCTCGAACAACCCTTTCAGAAAACAAGTCAATCGCTTCATACAGAGTAATATATCTTATTGAACACTTGCGGAACTATTGGCAGGGGTTATAAAACACAAGAGGCATGGCACTGAGACAATCCAAAGTAGGACATTCAACTAAGCCTCTGATATATTACTGGCCATGCGTAGCAACAGGCGGTGCCTTCATTATTGTAAGGTCTACGAACGCGTTTTTAGATGAAGGTTCTTGGATGTTATGGCCAGCGTACCCAGTAAGCCACACGTAGCAGTAGATGGCTACAGTTAACGCTCGTGTGTAAAACTAGTAACTGACGCATAAGTACAATGTTATATCACATCCATCTTGTTTAGACATTTTATCGCTGCTGATAATCATCCCAATAAATTCCCATAACGAATGATATCGATAAAGATCGCCAAATATACCACCCAACCGTAATAGGTTAATGTCATTAGCTAGGGCTACCATCACTTTTATGCAATACCATTAAATATTGGTAGATTGAATTGATAGTGAATAACTCTAAGCTTCGTTTGCACGTTGAAACAATAATCATGATTAATCGTGCAAAGCCTTAAGCCTAGCTTAATGTAGGCTAATAATGACTCAGTAATCAGTAATCAGTTGGGCGTAATCCAAAAACAAAACCGCTGTTGTCGGTCACTATTACCACTCCAGTAGCAGTTGTGCATCTGGAGGTTAACTTAATCCGAGCAGCTCATCAGTGATTGTACAATCGACCGCATTAGTCATGCAAGCCTATGAACAGCACTGTAAGCCAGTCGTTCAACTCATGACATATGCTACATATAATCCAACAGCAATTTTATAATATGGCAGTAGTTCTTATGCTTAAATTATACCAAGCTTATCTGGCTTCCTCGCAAATTCTAGTTTTCTTTGTAACGCGGGACTGTTTTGTATGTAAAGTGCCGGCCAGAGCGTATCCATTCGAGCAACGCTACTAGCCCGTAGATAATGCAAAGCCATATTGATAAATTGTGCAAAGGGGCATAATACTGGTAATGGGAGTGCCCATAGCTGATTATCTGATAATAGACATCAGATTTCTATCACTGCCAATGAAAAGATCATATGTAAGTTATGTTTAGTTACTTGAACAGAACCTGATTCATTGAACGGCAGTGTTAATATGTTTAATTACTTAGTTATGGTATGACCCTTACATTAGCGAATATATTTTAGTGTTGCCCGACTTCCCTTATTTTGCTAATGCGCAAAGTGAAACAGACAGCAAAGTTATGTCATGTGATGTTCACACTAGTTCACTCTAATGCTGGTACAATACCGATATAACACTAATCAGAAAGAATATGATATATATATATATAATTTGAGCTGAATCTACAAAGATTTCAAGCGTAACATATACCGAGAATATTAACATTTGTAGGGGGTTAACATTTATCGATTCAGGGCAGTGTAAATAATGTCAAAACTTTTTAGTGACTGTCAGAATTGTTATACCCCATCTATCAGTAACGCAAAAGGGTAATGCAATCAGTATACGAAATTACAGTTAATATTTAGAGATCCATGCATATCGATGCTATTAGGTCAATATATCATTACTGGTGCGTCTTATTTAACTTACGAACATATGTTGTATTTATTAGGAACAATATAAATCCAAACCGGTTTTCTCCTTGGGATTGTGTACAAATATTTACAAATTTGGATGGATTCGGCAATATATATGTTTTTCTCAGCAGCCTCAAAAACGACACACATCTATTCGCTATGATCAAAGTTAGGGCAATACTGGATCTAAGTAAAAGTTGACCCTCTCAATAGATTGCTAGCCAACTCCTGATCTCCAAAAATGTTCGATTTGACTGAACATGTCAACGGGTTTAAGCAATATTCTAACCGGATAATGTTGCTTAATTCCTGATTACAGGGAAATTCTAAAAAAAACGCAGTGATATGGCCGTAAGATTGTCCTGTCGGAAAACATCTGTGCATGACTATATGTTTATATATGCTGATGTTGTTCTTATGTTTTGTGTCTCAGATTATTCCAAACGTTCGTGCCAGGCTATAATGCAGATGCCAGGCTACAATACAGATAATTGTCCGTCATTGGGAACAATGTATCAAATGTTGTTCATTAAAGATCCACTTACATGTAGATATCACAGCTTATTTTAACATATCTTTTGGATCCATTTACCAAATAAATGGATTTGGTGTCATTACAGCCTGCACGTTCATAATCGAGCAATAGTGCTATACTAGGGCCTTTACTTTTGTAATCCAAATCGTTCACGACATTGCCTTAAATGTTGTTATGAAACCCATTATACTCCAAAATAGATTAAGCAACAGCACCAATGATACAAATATAACTTAGATGTGGTACTACTTGACCTATGACAAAATGTGAGTCAGCAATGAGTTCGATTGTCAAAGGTTAAGGTGCTTGTGGATACCGGATGTTGATCGAATTATTATTGCTGCAAGCTCCGTGTCTGATATTGCATAAGGACAAGGATATATGACCGAGACAAAGTCACCCTTGCATAATACAATCGATCACTTGCAGTGATCACGCGTTGTTGTCTCTTATTAGTATTTTAACATGGAAATTGTTTGTTTGATTGTTTGAATTATTGTCGTTTTTAGCAACTTAGGCTATGTACGACTAGCAGTGAGTGTAACTCTGAGGGTGGTCATTGCCAGGAAGCACGCTGTCCTCGGAGGATCATTTACATCTCTTGCCATTTTTCGTGATCTTCCGATTCACTGAGGATCGAACCCAGAGCCTGTGGGTGGAAAGGTAAAGCAGTAAAACACTACCCCACGGGAACTGGCTTCGTGTTACCACTGAACTGAAGTCGTCCTTATATGGGTTCGGTTAGGTAATATTTGCAGGTAATGACGCAAGAGTGTTCGTTAGAAACCTGTTGCTGAATATTCTCACATTGGATGTAATGGCCACGATTACATTTTACGATGTCTAGTTGCGTCTACCACGTGCAATATTTGGGAACCAAGTCATAGCTCCCCAAAATATGTTATAGAAAATAATAATTGCCTTAGCAATACAAAGGCCGTTGGCGGGGCGGGGTCAATAAGGAGAGGCGGGAACTTGAGGCGGAAAACCAAAAGGAAAACCATAGGTCCTCTATTGTATGGTTTCAATAATGTAATTTTGGAAGACAAAGAAAGCACAGATGATGTGTCAGAGGAAAGGGATTTAAGTGTTATAGTTAATCAGTCATTTAAAGTCTGAAAAAAAAGAAGTACAAAAGATAAGGCCGAGTTCTCGGGTTGATCAGGCGAACGTTTCGCTCTAACTTTATGATTCACTTGTTATGCCCCATTTATTAAATGCAATTCATGCGGGATCACCATTCCTTCAATGTGACATCGATATATTAGAAGGAGTTCACAAGCGTGAATATGTCTGAATAAGGTAACGAACGAAGACTGTCCCTCTCTTCATGGCAGACTGGTGTGACGCTACACTACATAACGTGCAACGCTAACATAACATCTCTGCAATATATAACGGAGCGCGTCTGATTTGAACCGGCCTTGACATGTATCCGAGCGATAAAAAGCAGCGCACGTCAATCATAAACAATCATGAATGATCAACATGAAGGAATTGGTACAGAAAACCGCTCGTCGATCAAACCACATATGAAGACGATAACATTTTTTGCCTCGATGTCAGACCAAACCGTAACTACAAAGTTACATGTGAAATTTGTCGTTTGAATTCAGTGAGAGACTGGATAAGTTGCAATTGTAACGAGCGGAGGCACAGGGATGCAGCATCTGTAAGTCATTTCCGCTAGGTTAGTAAATTTTCATGACTCATCAGCTAGCCGTAAATTCGTTAGAAATTTAAAACATTATTTGGTGTGGAGAAGAGATGCAATGAATCTCAAGCTAATCTTCCAATTCATCTGCCTCAACTGCGAATGTCTTCTTCACCAGCCCCAGTCATTACGGAACGAAGACAGCGGAAGAGTGCCAGAAGGACACTGGAGCTAATATTACTACCGCAAGAACATGACCCCTCATGAACTTGCTCTAAACTTCAGTGACATGCAGCGAACCCACGGACTGGCATACTCAGTCATCTATCTTCTTCGGCAAGTACATTTCCCCAAACGGAGACCAGCAACCTAAATGACAGTCAAAGAATGATGAAGTACAAATAAATTATCGATAACAAATGCGTTTTCAGATCTGAATGCCGCCATATCTAGAAAAGATTGAAGGCCATGAAACGTCTGCGGAACTTTTTTCGTATATAAATGCCTCATTTTCGGCCCATGGAAATGTTTTCCGCAACGAAATGTATTTGATTTTCCAATCGAACGCAACAAAAAATGTTTTTACAACATTTTAGAATTGATCGTAGTATCGATATTTCCTAGCGTAAAGGCCCGAATTTCGCCCTCAAAGCGATTTAACTGGGGCAGAGGCAAATCCTAGCCTGCGTAGAAGCCAATACGTAAGAAGATCGAGACTGCCCATGTTAGGTCTGTTAACTCTTTAAACACCGCGTCTCCGTGGGGACCTCATCCAGGCATATGAGGTGTATAATGAATTGGATAACATTAGTGTTGATTTCAGCTTCGCAATACTGAGAACTTGCGACTTTCGGGGCAACCATACTCAAAGCCATGGCTAGGATAGAATTAAATAGACACGCTGTGACCCAATCGAACAGCGTACCAGTCAAGAAAGACTCAACCAGTTCCCTGGACGCTTTAAAAAAAAAACAACAGGAAATGTATTTTGAGAACAAAGGTTTATGCAATGTTTTAAGTCTACGTAATTCGTAATCAATTGTAAATGATCATTGGCCGGCCACCCGTAGAAATAGCGATTGTACTGCCTTGGCCATCATTCACCATAAGGTAGTGGATGGCCATCAATGTAGATCATTGAGAACTGTAAATCAATCAGAGGGTCACAGATTGAACTCGATTTCACGGATCATATTTGCAGGAGTAGACAGGTAACGGGCCACAGTTGTAGGATTGTAACGGAGAATTGACGCATTTTGTTCAGAGCATCAGAGACACTCGATGGGTTTGTCACTTAAGTGATGATTACTTCGGCATGGACAGGAAGAGGTGATTCTAACATTTGGCCTGGATGTAAGATGTGCATCAGTAACGAACACCTGCTACCACCTGAGACATAACGAAGCAAGGTTTGACTGCGTACTTCGGAACGGCTGTTTTCACAAATATGATATCGCAACTTATCCAGCTGTGGGTTAGGTAGACTCGTGGGCAGCAGGTTTATAATATTCCAACAATACGATCGAGTACAAGCGACTCCAAGATGTCAGATATCGAAACAGGCATGCCTTACGCAAAGGTTACCTAACATTTGCAAGTCTACATCATACGTATATATATGATGAGGATGAGAGACATAACGACCTCCAATCGGGTTTGAATTAGAACCTATTGTCATCCAGGAATTTTGATGAATCGTAATATCTGATGGAGTGCAGTGGGTCGTTTGCTACAACAAGATCACAATATGGCATAATCATACTGTTACATCCCCTTCGAAGCCATTTCAGGACTGGGCAATTGAGCAAGGACTAAGTCGTGGTCAATGGCCCATACAATTGCAAAATTGTACTACTGATTTTAAATGTTCCCTCTTCTTTATGTTAATGTTTAAGGTATTCAATATTGACTTGAACAGTACCAATAACAACGTGTGATAAGCGGCCGTTTATATGTTTTTTGTAGGAGAGATCGATGAATTAACGTGTAAGTAATGTTTTACCTCATTAGTTTCTGCAGCTCCCAATAAATTCCACGGGAATGGCGCATGTTGGTGCGAGGGTCCGTTAACATGAAAGGTCCACGTTATTCTCGAATACGCGGGGCTCCTGAACAAGACGGGTGCTTAAACATGTGGAATCCATGAACACGTGGGCTGCCTAATCACACATTATCCCGGGAAATAGGGGGTCTATGAATACTTTGGGTTCCCGAAAATATATGCTATCAATGTAAAAGTTAGATAAATGGTCGTTCGGTCTATGACAACCATTAATTCGCCTGCAAATCATCTCCGCCAGAGTGTTTCTAGTTATAGTAATTATTGCTGTATTGTAACGAGTACAAGCCTGGAGCGATACTGTTGCGAGCTAATTAACACACCTCCTTGTGTGGTCGTGGTAATTCAAGCGCTCGTGGTGGGCCAATTTATAATGCACATGACATATCCCAGCCGCCTTCCTAGATTACACAGACAACGGAAACGAATGGATTCTTCTAAATAGTTTTATTTCACTAATGTTTATTGGTTGACATCAACTTATTCCACGTTTGACTATTTTGTCAAGCAAATTCGCATTGGAATGAAGCATATTGCATCTCTTTCTTACATAAGACAGATTTAACACATACAATAACACACTCTCGCATTGTATACAGCCTTTTTCGTAGCATCGCTGAGCGTTATGTTGCTTACTAAAGCAGGCAAGAAATGGACATTGTTGCCATGTGGTTGATGGTTCTCAATTTAAGTCACAGATTATACGTACTTGTATATTTGTCCCTGTTTGACAGTGCCCGCCGCCTACACAACACCCACATAAAGCCATAACGGAACTCGGAGCTGTGGAATGCATACAGAAAAGGATTCAATATCGAGTTTACATATCCGAGCCACAAAACAAAGAGATCTAAGGTTGGGTTAAATCCACCTTGAACGAAAGGTTTCGCAGTGAAGAGGACAAAATACGGCGCCCAACAAATACTGAATGCTAGGACCACGGATGCCAATGTGACTGTAGCTTTAGACTCGCTTGCCGTGCTACGGTGAGGATGAGACGGTCTCGGGGATGGAGTGCGCGATGGCCGTCCGTTTGTGGCCGCTTTCAAGGCAAGACTCATGTGGCCTCCATTAGCAATATGATGCTGAGTGACAGCCATGTTTGATTCGTTTCACCTGCTGGCGAGCGATGCGGAATACTTTGATGTAAACAGCACACATGACGATCAGTGGAATGAAATATGTGGCGACCGCAACACACAAAACATACGCGGCATTGCCTTCAAAAACACAAACACTGGATGTTAATGTATTTTGCACGTGCCCTCCTGACGTGTTCCAGCCGAAATGTATCGGCACAAAGGCCATAAGCAGTGAAAATAGCCAAATCATGATCAGAACCGTGGCCACTCGTCGCGTCGTAGTCCACCGACAATACATGTACGGCTTTGTCACGGCAAAATACCGGTCTAAGCTGATGGTAAATAGGTTGAGTATCGACACGGTGCATAACATAACGTCCATTGAGACAAACAGGTTGCAAAAAATGGCCCCCAGCGGCCATGCATGGGGGGCAGCAGTGTGTTGAGTGTGCTGAATGGCAGAACGACGAGTCCCAGGAGTAGGTCACATAGAGCCAATGAAAATATGAAATAGTTAGTGGTGTTCTGGAGTCTCCGTGTTGACGCTATGGTGACACACACTAACATGTTACCGAGAATTGTGAGCAAGTTGAGGAGCGCTAAAACGATACCCACAATGACTAACTCCGCCTGGCCACGTGTTCTATCCATAAGATCCGCTCCATGCTCGCTCACGTTGTTAGGACCATCACTGCTGCTCATGTTTAAGTCGCACTCACCGGTGGTCACCAACGAAGCCACGTTGCTTATCTCCGTCATTTAGCATATGAAAGATTGATGCTTGATGCTGATTCTAACTTTCGATATGGAGAGGATTTCCGACGAGCCGCTGCCTTGGTTAGAGCACACCAGCCCAATGCCGCACCACTGAATGTGGTATGAAACGGCGAATGAAGCACTGCTTTGCGCGGTATAATGCCGTGCGCGGTAGGGTGGGGAAGGAGGGAGCAGGGCCCTTCGTTCGGTTTCCGAGAGAGCGGTAGGCGCGGCTATTTACAGAGCATTGTGGCGGGTGCAAAGCAAACTCCGCCCTCTCTGCTGTCAGACGAGCTCATGACACGCGTAAGACGGATAACAAGGCACTCTCTGAGACCTACAACCATAGACATCTTTAATCGCATTAGTTTGCTGATCATAACAGCCCATTTGACATGATCGACGGACGCTTCATTCGTGCGAAAGGTTTTTATAGTTTGGTGAGCAATCCTTGGCTTACAAAGCAATCGACCCATCTATGGAGGGACGCTGGGATTCCGCTCATTCGCGATGGCAGTATGAAAAAGTGGACATCTCATTAGCGAAATACGCTGTTCTCTTCGTTAAAACTTGATTCCCCTGGTATGAGTTAACCAAGTAGCAATTCGTCACATCTTCATGATATAGCCGCACAACACTAGCCTTCAAGTAAGAATCGACCGACCCGCATCAAGGATGTTTGCATACGTCAGCTTTCACCGCTTACCTGCAAACCTCCCCTGTCAGTCTGTCCACAAAAGTGTTACAGAGATAATGCATTACCAGTGGCAAGAACAGGAGAGCAAGCCATTGGCGAGGATGATTACCATCGAAAGCCTGAAGGTGTTAAGCGGGTGAGTGATACTGACAACAGCATATATCAATATATATATATATATATATATATATATATATATATATGTATATATATATACATATATATATATATATATATATATATATATATATATATATATATATATATATATATATATATATATATATATATTGTGACGATTGCAACCATTCGTGGACAAATCTTTATAGTACTTTTTGCTATCATTAATTATCAATTATTTATTCGGCATATTCTAATTGATACAATGATATAGTTTAATGCGAATAAAAATCTTTTTGTCACTTTTTATTCCTGGTATATACTTTTGGTCCTCGAAAGGTCGTCCGCGAAAGGTCAAGACACTAATTTATAGGTGTAAATCCAACCTATCGTTCCCACATATGTTTTCGAATATTTGCGAAATACCGAAATGTTTAAATCATTTTCAGTCATCATGGATTAGAAACATAATATTTGTTGTAGTTGTGATCATTATGAACCATTGGTAGCATTTCGCGATGTAATTCAATGTTGTAGATTGATGAATGAGGAGAAAGATTTCGTAATGAAATTTAACAATAAATCAAATATTTTAATTTTTCAAATAAACATATCCAACACACATGATTAAACATTATTTCGGCAATTTGGATCCAAGTATATGTGGTTGTACGGAAGATATTGAGGTTTACGGGTTATGTCAACGAATGGTTAGTTGTTAAAATTTTATTTCGCTATTATATTCAAAATCCAAAGAAATCACGCGTGAAAGACTATCTTTGTACCTTACTAAGACTAGATTATCACACTCGAATTGTCAAACCAAAGTATTTTCAATTATTTTGGAATAAAATGTGCGATGACTTTATTTGGACATACTGGTATATCCTTTGGTGACCCAAGTCTACGAAAGGTTGGCGGGTTGTCCACTAAAGGTCGCGTTCGTGCTAATATATATATATATATATATATATATATATATATATATATATATATATATATATATATATAGATATATATATCTAGATAGATATATATATATATATATATATAGAGATAGAGATATCTATCTCTATATATATATATATATATATATATATATATATATAGATATATATATATATATATATATATATATATATATATATATATATATATATATATTTGCCCGCAGATGTTGCAATGTTATAGCGTGCTAGTGCTGCAGTGCTCATGGCTTGATCGGACTGACAATATTATTGCGACTGGTTGCATCCCTGTCCTCGACAATCCCAATTTATCTGTGTTTCAAATATCCAAGATAACCTCGGTTCAATTAATCGCACCTTTTATTGAGTAGGACATGGGTGGAACTGATGTCCCTATCCGCCCACACTATAATCACCATGACTACACAATAACTCATGTTTTTATACAGAAATTCATACGAACGTTTCCTGGAGGCTAACTTTATAACTATCCTCAAACCACACAAGAAAACCGAGAATTAAGGCCTTTCATACACACGCCTTATCGGTTTATTGGGCTTAAGGAAGTCCAAGAACCCCGCTGCACAGAGCTGAGGCAAATATTAAATGGCTTAACAACATTAAGAACATTAGTGATAATTACAAAGATAGAATCTTTTATGAGAGTATTCATATGTTACGCCAGGTGAACAAGCAATATATAAACAGATTTCGGATGTCCAAGAAGCGCAAATAGAGCAGCTTTGTGTTGCTTCTACGAACCAAAAAACCCAACAAATGCTGTATGTAAGGTGACCTGGTACGACCTGAATTCACAGCGTGTGAAACAGCCTTGTAGTCCGAGGCTATTACTAAGCGTTAACGCTTCAATAAAGGCCCCCGTAGTGGGGCAACTGTCTCGGAGTCACGAAAAGGCCGAGAGAGGTAGGCGAACAGTGAGAGCGCCAGAAGGCGAGAAGTACGAGAAAGAAGCGAATTAGTTACAATCAAAGACTCAATAATCGATAATTAAGCATCCTCGGTCGGTTGCACTCCCTCTCTGTCACAATGGTTTTTATAAGCATTGTGGTCAGTACAATTTGAGAACCACATATTGATTGATATAATTGATTGTGTGCATCGTTCTATCACACTTCTTCTCTGCTTGTGAGTGTGTGTATCGGTCTAAAAATCGAGTTCACTTCTTGTGGGTATCAGTCTATATCTCCCAATCATCGCCTGCGGGTGTTTGTCTGTATCTACTCGTCACTGATTGTGAATATCGCTCTTTAAATCCATGGTACGGATTTGGAGTATTGGTCCATAACTTCACTTCACTACTCCAAATCCCACATCACTGTGTACACCAGTCTATAAATCCAGTTCGCCTTTTGTGGTTATCTATCTATAAAGCTTCTTAACTGCATGCTGGTATGGTCTGTTTACTCTCCAT
>CM067351.1:26623442-26650942 GCA_034190875.2 Urechis unicinctus | reverse complement strand
TTTACACTAACATACAGCGCCCTTCTTCCATTATTGACATTAATACCTTAATATGTTATAACTTTGTTTGGCTACTGTCGACTGTGTGAGTTGCCTGGACGATTGGCTCGCGGCAGCCATTAAGCTTTCTAGATGCCTTAAAATGACTTCTAGACCAATGTAAGGCCTCTTTTGTATTTGACATGCCTTTGTAGCAGAAGCTCTGCTCTGAGCGTGATCCTAAGTGCGTAAGTTTGAAACGCGTTGCCCGAACAGATCGATGCGTTGCGCAATGATCTAAAGAGCGCGTGAAGTTATCCGTCGAATCGTCGATAGCTTGCCCTATTTAGCATCTGCGATTATCTAGGAGAATCACTGACGCAACAGTTTTATTTTCATGAAGTTGATGTGATGTTTGTTTGCAAGTACAATCGCCAATGGTACGTCGTAACCGTTTATATTTATCAGCCTTAAATAATTTGAATGAAAGGCGCTTACATTCCTTTCTGTCAGAGGCGTAATATTATGGCGCCAGGTTAACAGTATAAATTTTATATTACCCATTGCGCATAATTCTCAAATATTTCTTTCGCAATAAAGAGCTAATTACAGTACAGTTACAGCTAGATCGACTAATTTGCTAACTGCATTATTCGACGAAGAATAGATGTCATAGGTTTGTTGTTACTAGCAAGCAATAATGAGACGCCAAGTGAAATCCATTAAAGCACTAAAAGATCCCCGCAAGAATGCGGAGGAGAAGGAAGTAAGATATTTTACAATATTTTCTTGACCGGGTTGAATTCTGGTCCATTTTGTAGAGCACTCCGTGCTAGATAAAGCGATTAACAAACTGGATATTATGGTTCAATGTAATCCATCCTTTGTGATCATTGTTTACGAATTTGCTCTCGGCCCTATGTTTGCTGGATTTAATGCCTGTTCGTTTAATATGCTACCACCATAATTAAAAGCAAGGATTCATTTGGATGCAATGACATGGGGCTGTGAATACTAACAAGCTCATTTTGGAGTTAGTATGGCATACCGTTGTCAAAAGACAATGGTGCAAACAAGTGTTAATCCCATGCTGATCAAAGCATACGATGAATAAATCGCTGTTATATGCATTGTTACGCCTGCCTCTGTACCTGAATATGGTTTTAGCTTGACGTGATCTATCTATGGAATTAAATATACAGCTTTTGTTTGAACTCCGACCTGTAGTGAATTTTACTCAACGTTGCTAACGAAGACAATATCAATAGAACACCAGTAACTACATCCACTCTTCTCCGTATGCCAGACGATAACACATTCACACACCTGACACACTCCATTAATTGATATGAGCCAGTATCAACAAGAAGTTCTACGACTGATTGGCGGCATCACGCTACCCAATATTGGTACAATGGATTTTCTGCCAAAGTGAGCGTGATGTTGCTACCAGACATCTCTTTGCGATTGTGTTAGTGTCAATGTCCTTCGAGTTAACGGACCGACGGCTTGAGTGCCCGGCAAACGCACTACTTAACTAAATCAATGAGTATTGATCTCGAATGCATTATGAATAACAAGATGGCCGTTGTGAAGGATTCATATCATATTTCTGCTTGGTCAGTCACGAGTTTGCCATCAGACATATTTCATTTATATATTGCTTAATATATAATGCAATGCATTTACATGTTCCAGATTAGTGGTACAAAACATCACATTATTAAGGTACATACGAGTATCTGTTTCTTTACCTTAACGCAGAAGCCTTTATAATCAGTCAAACAGGTTATAATGCTAGCCTTGATGATGATATATTATTCATGTTTAAGAAAAAGTACTTTGAACTTAATTGCTTTCTCTCAAGATACTAGGGAGGCTCAATCTTATCGTGCCGTGAATAACAGATGCGCTTTCATTCAGGAAAATATGTATACTAATTGAATATCGCAGAAATTGATTTTAGGAATTCAACCAGAATCGATTTAGTGCTTGGGTAACAGTCAAACAATCACACAATTACAACTGATTGCGTATGCATGTATCGGTCGCCATGTTTAAAAGCTGAACAAAACGTTGAGTTATAATACTCACAAACGACTCTGCAGGAATAACAACACGATTATATATATATATATGTTATATATATATATATATATTGAAGATATTTTTCTATATATATAGTCATATAAATATATATCGCTATCTATCTATATATATATATATATCTGACGCAAAACATCTATCGTAGACCTCTAGTCAAGTATATATATATATATATATATATATATATACTGCTGCAAGAAAAATATATTTTTATCATATATATATATGTAAATGCAAACAATAACGGCATATATATATATATCTCACATATATATATTATTCTTTAAGAACAATAGAGATGGAGAGAGAGAGAGAGATCGAGAGAGAGAGAGAGAGAGAGGGCAGCAGTCAATCGAGAAGCAGTAACGAGAGAAGCAGTCTCGAGAGAAGCACTCCCAATAGAAGCAGTCACGAGAAAAGCAGTCCTGAGAGGAGCAATTAGGAGTGAAGCTTGTTCGAGAGAAGCAGTCACGAGAAGATCAGTTGCGAGTGAAGCAGTCACGAGAGAAGTCTCTCGGACGAAGCTCTGTCGAGAGAAGCCATCTTGAAAGAAGAAGTCACGAGAGAAGCGGTCACGAGAGAAGCCGTCAGACGAGAGAAGCAGTATAACAAGGGGTTCTACAATGACGTCAGTCGGCTCAATTGATGCCTTTCCTTTCAAAGCAAACTCTTATGCTATTTTGTGAACAATTTAACTGTGCTTGTCATTCAGTTCATTGCTTGAAATTCTTATGCAAGTGGATCATTAGAGCTGGAATACATTGGTCGAGTATATATTGTTATTAACTTTAACGAACACACCTGGAATCGATATAGTAATACAAAATTACCACACATGAGTGCACTGCACATTATCCTAGTGCTTTTACGATGGACAATCCACATTTATATCGTCGTTCAAAATATCAAATGAACAAAGAAAACTATAACTCAAATCTGGTAGTCAGTCGGCATCAGTGTGTCTACCAATAGTCTAGACAATCAATTTACTCCAGTCGGTAACGGCTTCATGAGACCGACGACCATGTGTTTGTGCCATAAAGCAGCCAACAGCTGTGATCATAAAGAAGCCACCAGCTGTGATCATAAAGCAGCCACCAGCTGTGACCATTTAGCTACCTGACCATAACATCATATTGAGCGGCGTTATCGACCAATTCGTGTTAGAATAACAGCCGTCCGGTTATATAATCTAAGCATGGATGAGTACATAGTAGTTTGGTAAGCAGAAGTAGTCATCCCTTAGCAAGTAACATTGAATGGATAGGAACCTACCCCAAGACAGAAATAGGCTAATGCTCAACTCAAAGACAGACTTCGATATTTATCTTGGAATGACAAATACCGCCCAGAGAGTATACCTTTTTTGTTTCATTCATCGAATTATCACACAGTATAATCACTTAAGATATCCTTAGAGATGCGTTGTTAGCAGCATGCCAAATATCACGATTATCGTTCATTTTCATGAATTTGGCCTTCTTAGAGTCCATGTATTTCCATAAATATGCCATTTCTGTAGTAAAGCATAAGCGCAATATGATCTCCGCTTGGTGTAAGTATGAAACATGGTTATGTATCACTTTTGCGTATTCGGAAATTAGAAAAGGCTGCCTTGCCTTTCCATTTTGCTTGATTATCCCTAACTGAAGGCATTGTACTATAACGTAAAAGGATACCTGTGTTTGTCTGCTTATGGTCTTGTGTAAGCTCATTAATGAAGATTGCCACACATCTCTTCCCTCACACATCAATAATGACCATGCACTCGTTTGAACCGTGAACGTTTTTATATCGATGCTAAACATCAACGTAAACTAGGTAGTATTTATGCGTGTACCAATATCATGCATAATATTGGCAACTGTGTCCATACCAAGTGAACTCAGACACTTATGGGAGAAACCTCAATGTGGTTGTTTTTATTGTAGGGGGTATTAAAATATTTTGGACAATACAACATTTTACCCCATATTGTCATTCAACCGAAAATGAAATATTTGGCCCATTAATGAGCTGACATTTGCATCGATCACATTATCATTGCTAGTTTCGCTGGCCAGATGATTGCTAGTTCACCATTGGTAACTTACAAATGAGGCGGTAAATGTCAATGAACAATACATCTAAGAAGCTTTTAAATGATGGATAATAAATTGTGTGCAAACACTCATTGTTCCGAAAAGGAAACATTAGTAACACATTGTTAAGTGTTTTACTTCGTGTTTCATTTAAAGTTAGATCTGGATCCAAGATGAGGCGATAAACTATGACAACGCAATATTCACCCGTTGATGACTTGATCTTAACTGATAATTCCTCGCAATTTCGTTGATAAAAGGAAAGGTTTTCTATGCGAAAATGATATTGTAATTTTTCAACGAATCAACTTGTTAAAATAGTGTTGATGAAGACAGCATGGAACACAAGCCGTGAGTATACTTCGATACCAAGTTATTATACGACAGCGACTTCCCTATATGGCCGCTCGAGATGAACTGCCTCCAAACGCAGATGATTTGCTTCTCTTACACCCCAGCATCGTGACCTAGAGATCACGCGACATAATATGCGGCGGGGGCACTGTACGCATCGAAACCAACGCATTTTGCTCTAATGAGCTCTTTCGTGAATTGTGTCTTCGTAATAGACGATAGTGTAAATGTCTGTTATGCATTTCGTCTCTGTGTTTAGTAGGAAAGATGGACAAATTCAATAGAATTGACAGTTGTTACCCGGAGGAATGTTTTTACGGCATGTCATTGCGTCGAATTGGCTAGGTGTGATGATTGTGATTCTAAAGCAAATGAAAAAAATGCTCATGAATAATTTATTCTCAATATCGAGTGCTTTCAAACTCTCATACTCGTATCTAATACAATTCCCCCGACAAGTCAGAAACACCTTAGTACCTTTTAATAAAAGGGGTTATAGGATAAGTGGTATAGGTTATAGGATAAGTCCCCTTTATAATGCCGGCAGGTTATAAGAGACCCTGCTTTTCAATTGAGCTGTTGGTACAGATAATAATATGATGTTTGATAGTCTATTAAGATTAATTGCCTACCTTCTGACTGATTTATTGTAGTAAATATGTACAATTATGGGCATAATCACACTGGTTTAGCTGCATTGCGCTATAGCCAAACGACAGTGACCAACATATTACATGTAGATGTACCTTGACATTGTGCTGTATTTATTCTGTTAAGGGTCATTTGAAGGGGTAGGTGTGGGTTGAATAAACCCTAGATTGGACGGAGAAAGCAAGATTGAAATAAAAAATGTATTTTGAGTGCATTAAACCGCGAATATTTCGGTTAGTTTTGATTAGCATGGAATAGATGAAGGCAAGGTTGGATCTACAAAACATCGATTAAACATGCATTCTGACACCTACCAAGGCTTGCACTTTGTTGAGTGCCTGTCAGCGATTCCCAGCCCCTCTGTAAAAAACCTGACTGCCCGTCCTCACATCCAGGACGGAGAGCCATCTAGCCACCCGGGTGAAGATATCTCCCGATTTGAACGCATTTGCGAAGAAGAGGTCGTTACCTTTGACAATGCTTCGGCTAGATCTCACTTACTTTCGATCGCGATTAGTCGTTTTTGCACACATGGTAGCTGTCGGACTGAGCTACACAATTACGTATCGACGAAACTAGTAAATACTAGCATTCGATATTCAATTCTACAAATCTACGGATTGATCATTGTGTATATATCGAAGATAATTAACATCATTACCGACTTCATATGGAAGTTTGTGCTGGGTCGAGTTGGTTTTGCCAGGAGTCGAGTTGGCTAGGAGTCGAGTTAGGGTCAAGTCGACTTGCATTCAAACTCTTCGCCTGTGACTAGTGAACACCTACATGAAAAGCAATACACTGCTCAATCTTATAGAAAGACCAATTGTTCGTTTAACATGACTTGCATGTGTCTTCAGAACATTTGACAAAACGACCTATTCACGCTTGTGCGAACCGTACGAACCAGGGAAACACTATTGAATTAAAGCCGCATAAACCGAGCTATTAACGGATCATTGCTTGTGAAATCGTCCGTGACGTTTTCCCGTTTGTAATGGGCACATGAACAAGTGAACCAAGTTAGTCAATTGAATATTTACGTGATGAATTTGTCGATTAGTTTTACAGCGCAACAGCTATATAAGTGGTCGTTTAAAGGGTTTGCGTTGGAAAAACCTTAAGCTTCACGTCGATGTAGCTTGACAGATTATTTGGGCGTTGTCGCTATAGCAGCTCATTAATGCGACAGTCATTGATGCCTTTGCTAGCCATCGTCAATGCAAAAGAAATATATAAAAATGCTGAAATGCTTTGCAATTGATTTCTAAACAGACATTGGTTGCTGCGTTTAGTGTGTACCACCACGCGTGGGTCATTAAGCTACGTTACTTTGTCGTTAATCTTAAACTTTAATGAAACTACTAACTAATGAAATAAGCCGGAACGTCATTTAATCAACATGTTTTTGACAGATATGAATACATTCTTCTTGTTGAAGAACCATATAAACCTATATTCTTATGAACAATGCTTCGCTTATAGTAGGTGGGATCATTTGGCCATACATTGGAGACATGCAGTGGCTGTTTTCGTTAATCAGCGTACATAAGAGAGGGTTCCTTTTTAGCTTATACAATGTATTCGCGAATGTTAAATCTGAAATATTGGTAAAACCTGTAACAGTGTTTCCACTACGTCTGTGAAGGAAAAACGAATACTACAATCATGCGCAAACCGAAGGTAAGATTACCTTTCGAATATTCCCACATTTTGCCGGTCTACATAGGAAGCACATTCTTAAAGCCACTGTCAACATTGAAATGCCGTCAAAACGTGACATTTTTGGAGGCATAGGACAATCAATATCGTTGTCAGATAGAGTTTTGGTCCGATTTAGCCGCATTCAAGCAGTGACATATATTTGTAATAGCATTGCCATCAGTGCAGTGTGTTGCGTTGAAGTCTGGAGTTTGCAAAAGACTTACATTATGCTACCCATCATGCCCTGAGTTTGGCATTTCATTCCACACATATTAACCGAAGCATCGTAACAGATGACCGCCCTGTGGAAGCGAGGCAAGAATTTCAAAAGATTAATTAAAAGGAGGATCTGCCTGGTCTCTGTATAGAAGCTAACGCTTTTGGTGATTCGTTGTTGGGTGTTGGTGGGTCGATCCATCTCTGATTGTGACTATTTATCCACCATCAGATTAAGTTTATTTCAACACTCCTATGTGCAGTGCTAGCCTAGAGAGTCGTAACTGCGGGTTCATTTCATAATAATGAGACGTCCTGGAAAAAGCTGCGCCGGAACATGGAGTAACTCAATATGACGGGACTTCAACTGAAGTCGGCCAAGTCGCGCACATTCGAACTGTCGTGACCAATTATTTTAACCCTCCACTGCCATTCCGATCATATCGAACGCGCAGCGTGTGCTACTCTTGTGAGTCACGATGAGCGATTTCATCATGGATGCCGTCGAATGGCGTTCATTTGCGTACGATAGGCAGAAATTCAATAACTGCATGATGAGAAATGTCGCAATTACATTGCTGAAAACGTCAATTAAACACCTAATATGTAGTGAATGAAGGTGTTCTGCAATATTAATGAAGGTACTTAAGAGTTTCTTAAGCGAGATTTACCGCTAATAAAAGTTTTATTCATCTACTAAAAGAACTGGCAGTTATTGTTCTAGACGCCGGGAATTTATACGAAATCCATATACCATTCATACCTGACCAAGGTAATTTGATTAAAAGTTTTTGAGCGATGTAATATTTTCCTGCGCCTTTTCAAATGAATGGTTTTGACATCGAGCCCATTAATCGATCATGTCAATTCAGTTTTTCGAAATTATAACCTATTCATACGGTGCCCCGATATGCCTAATGATACATACATCATCGGAAATATAGATGGTGGCGTTTTCTGCTATGCAGCTTGTATCTTGCGAAATTAGCCATTGAAGAGTGATTGCTTATAGAAGGTGGGGGATAAAGTATCAGTCCTTGAAAGTAGGTGCATGCCCTTTAGGCAAAGATATTATTTCAGTCCAAACTACGATGTCTGAGGAACTGTCTAATCAATTTGAACGAGAATAAATGTTTTCAAGATATTCAGCAATGGGGAGGTGGGTGTCCAAATTAAGCCGATTAATGTTTGTGTCTCCCGTTAAATATGTAATACATTGGCCTCCTGCATGACATTAGCTTATATTCTATAAAATCTACAATGCTTTTATTAGGACTTCTCGATAATGCGCCACTGGAGATGTTGGATGAAATGACGCGTTTTTCACGTTTGGAGCGCTTTTGTATTGCAATAAAGAGATTTTCTACACAATTATTATTCACTGTGGGGTCACTTTTAGTCGGATATGGATATTATAATTTATATAAATACATATCCTCCCCCCCCTCCCCACCCTCACCAGTTTAAGAATTTCCGTAAACAGTTTCTATTAAAAATCTGACGTTGTAAAATGCGAAGCATTCAATTCGTTAATCTGGTTTATGTTGTGCCAATACCATGGATTGCTCAAAGAGATCCTTACATTGGGTTGAAAAGTCGTAATCAACGAAGACATTATATTTTCATCAAAATAATCTATAACAGAATTAATCATGGCCTTCTGAATGTTAACGTTATCGTGTTGATATCAAACGGGTTAAATGCAGTGTATTCGGATCTTCCAATAAATGCATCTCATTCGCGAAACTGATATCAAGGAAAAATTTACCAAATGCAGACACGATTCTTGTAAACGTGCGACAAACAGTTATGGTGAGTATCGTGCAATCGATGCGACCATTTAATTTTATGTGAGTGACGATATACGCATTATACATAAAACTTGTAAACTGAATATATTCCATTGAGTTGCACAAGCAAGTTAACCGTGTCCTATTTACAGAAATAACTTGCGATAAATAAATACGCAACTCATGTGCTTCTCATTAGTGCGCAGTAGGTTATTTGAGTACATATAGTAACTTCATAGCGGTGCTGATGTAGATCAATATATCGTGTCTATTTTGGTGATAATCTTGCCACCATGCGACCAACGGCTTTGGATTTTCACTATTCTTTTGTATTATTGCGCCGTGTACAATAAGTAAGACATAGCTCTTGATATTTTTTCTTTTCTCTAGCGGCAATTATCTTTCCTGGACACGGAATATCCTATCTGAAATGTCCCATGTTACATCAAATGTATTAATCATTGAAAATGTCAACATCAATAATGAATGAAAATCATACTATGCAAATCTTACATATTCTAACTCTCATTAATCTGGATCCGCTCTTAAATCTCTAACAACATCATCTGCTACCTCAGCGGAAACAGGCCATGTCACAAGACAGAGATATCTTTGAAAGCAATGTGAGCAGTCTTTATTTTTTGGGTTAACCGAGTAAATCGGCACAATAGCCAAACGTGATGAAACGTCGACTAACGTCTGCCAAGTATCGCACATTATCAAAAGTTGTTGGCCGCCAAGAACCATCATTCTAAAACATTCACTGCCGTTTTGGATCATATCGCACATTCTGTGCGTGTTACTTTTGTGTACAATGGTGGGCATTTGCAGATAATAAGAAGCAATCCCTGAAAATTGATGTGTGATCGTTGTCGCCACGTAATGTCGAAAATGGTTTTGCGTTTTAGAAAAACCGTAAAATTAAGATATCCTTAACAGTGAATTGGCGTAGCATAATCCAAGTTGGATGTTGTAAATTCCTATTCCCTGTCTGACTGCACGAATATGACGGAATGAGTTAGACTCATCATCATATCCATATTAGTATTTAGGGTGCTGCACTTGTCCCATTCAATGGGGTTGTCAGCACCAGTCGTAATATTAATGTCGTAATATTAATGTTTCTTCTCTGAGTTGCGATCACACATGATACGCCGATTTATCGGTTATATCAATTCGACTTCTAGCACGATTTGCAACATTGCAGTATAATATACAGATCAACTTCTAGTTTGTTGCATACAGTAAGTTATCTGTTTTGGTATCACGTGGTTCAGTTGAATAGGTCGATTGCTAAACTGTTCCACTAAAAATGTTGACACCATACTATGAGGCGAATTAATTTAAGTCAACCACGTCTCGCAATTTTTAGCAAGCTGTCAGATGACATGAACAGTTATTTTAAATGTCCACTGCCGCTCTGATCATTTCCACGTTGAGTTATACGTGGGTCTCACGGATAAATTACGATGAAGCGGATGTGAGTGTAAAGAGCAATTATCTAATTACTGACTTATGATCAATGTAGTCATTGCATTGTTGAGAACGTCATGCTTGTTGGACAAACCGAATAAGTATAATATGCCCATTAGCGAATTATCATGTCTTTTGTCAAAATATTGATCGGATAAATTATGGCTCCTGACGGAAGATCTATTAACAAAAAGCACAATTCGTCACCATATTGGCTTTTTCAGTGTCGTGATAACCGCCCAACTAATCACAGCACGCCACGTTACCCGTGCTTTGTCTGAGCGAGGCCAAGTGCAATGTGTACATATGAACGGCAGAGCGCTTAGTCATTGCCAAAGCACGATAAGGGATTAACTTGTCCATACAGGCTAAGAGTTATTCTTTACAGCCTGTATAGTTGCCATTTGATCCAGCGAATGTTAACAGAGAAGTTATAACTCATACGGACAGCAGCAACTTCCCAGAACGTGACAGTCATGCCCGATAGTGTTGGTGCAGACATGGTGAGTTGATGCCGACGGACGTTGAGTGCTGCTGCTGTCTAGATTTTCCAAACATTTTAGAAAATCGTGTTTCGATGTTCATGAAATTCGACACGTTATGCATGGGTCGAGATTTCCTTACCACCAGTTTTCTTCGTATTCATGATGCACTTCACAAGGGACCACTCAGTGACCCATGCGGTACAGGTAAGTTGTCTAGGCTAGTGTAGTATCATATGATCATAGGAAAAATTCCTTCAATGTGTCCTTGCTTTATTGATAGCGCTCAAAGATTGCTCAATCAGAGTAATAACATTTTGAGAAGTGAATCAACTTTACTGAGGCAATACGATTGAATTTATGAACAACAAGAGTTGTATGATAAACAAACTGCATGCATACATATAAATCGTTGATCCTAAGCAATATAACAGTGACTGTTGAATGTTTGTCTGAGGATACCGCCTGACAGGTTGTAGGTTATTCTTTTACAGGTCGTACAGAGAGCTGAAGGACGTATTACCGTACCACCCTGCGCCATTCGAAATCCACATCCCAAAAATAATATAACTACCAAGGGTGCCATGGTACATAACACTGCATATGAAGAAATTAATAAAATAGTATTTTGCACTATTGTTTGCTTTTCTGATACTGTAGGTACAGGCCATAAGTTTGCATTGAGAAAAAAAACATAAGCACGGAGTATTCATAGAGTACAATAGAAAAGCTACCATCAATATGCATCGCCTAATAAAACCACCAATGAAAGCGTAAGCGCACCACGTACCTACCCCAGTTGCGCATTTCAGCGACCTAGTTACCCATATCGCGGCATTGCAAAGCAGATCATCCACCCGCATTAGACACGAGGTGATGTGATGCTTCTCTACGATCAACATAATACATTTGATACACATCTGATACATCCATGTTAGTGCAGATTCAGAAATGTAGGCAATCCTAGATAAGCATATAGCACTGAAAGCTAAGTAAGTTTGTGCACTAAGTAAAGATATCGGAAGTTTCATCCAGCTGAGTAAAACGTGTCCAAAACCATTTATTATGAAGTCTCCCTTTGCCTTGATCAGGCTTGAGCTTGCACGATGTTGTCGATATAAAAGTATCCAAGAATTGAGAACCTCGTCATATATGGCAGCAAATTATTCACACCAATCATGTTTGTAGTCCTGTCCCGGGGTAAAATTATCATATTTCATTTTCTCAGTGCATTTCCAAGGTGCCCACTATTTCAATATTAACAATTATTTAGGTAGTAGATTCATTTACATTGGTTCTATGACGCAGCTTAATCGCCAGCACAATGAGGTAAGTGTCAAGAGTTGAGATGTACGGGGGTAGTTTAAATACCCTTGACGCACAGTTACTCTACTTGAAAGCTCTTCCTTGACAACGGCCTATTTATTGTGATTGGGTGAAGTTGATATATTTTTCCGGAACAGGCTATGTGAACTTTTTGCATCTCTTAAACCGCCCCCAAGACCGCAGAGGCAAGACCAAGTTATTCGCTGTGAACGGATGACAAGAGGCAACTTATCGGTGAAAAAAAAACGTCAAGGTGTATACTCTGTCTGACGGAAGGGCAAGTAAATCCTGCCGAGCCAAAATAATCGCTTCCGGTCAGTGAGTCGTTGCCATTTGTCTGTGGAATCCTTTAAGAGATGATTGTAAATCACACTGCGTTAGGTCAGATCATCAAACGAAAGAAATTCTCTAATCCAGCTGACATCACCAAGAGAGACGGTTAATACGATTGAACGGGAAATGTGATAGCTATTGCGATTCGACTGTGGCAGTTAATACAATTCAGCGAGAGGGGACATTTTGTCTAATAAAAATTGGAGAATTTATAACATTCAACGAGATTTGTGACAGGTTGTTAGGCTAAAAAAAGTGTGGCAGAAAATAAGATCCAATGATAAATGTTGCTGTCTGTCGGGTTCATCGACAAAATGGTAGTAAATCAGATTAAATGCAAAATGTGACAAAAGTACCAGGTCATCGATGAGTTATGCAATCTATCCATGTCAACAATGAATGTGGCAGTTAATCAGTCAATGAGAAATGTGGCAGTTCATGAAATTTATTCAGAAGTGACGAGTGACAATCAATCAAAATCAGTGTGAAATGTGGCAGTCAATCAGAGTCAATGCGAAATATGGCAGGACATCAGACATGCGGAATCATTCAGAGTGAAAAGTGGCGGGACATGCGAGGCAATGCAACATGACACCGACTGTCAGGGTCAATGTGAAATGTGGCATTACATAACATTCTACGCGATATGTGGCCGATATATATAGATATATATATATATATATATGTATATATATATATATATATATATATATATATATATATATATATATATATATATATATACATATATTATATATATATATATATATTATATCGATATATAAATATATATATCACAATGCATATATATATATATATATATATATAAATATATATACATATATATATATATGTTTATATATATATATATATCTTTATATCGATATATATATATAAATCACAATACATATATATATATATAAATATATATATATATATATATATATCTATGTATATATATATATATATATCTCTATATATATATATATATATCTATATATATATATATATATATATATATATATCTATATATCTATATATGTTTGTGTATATATATGTTTGTGTATATATATGTTTGTATATTCACGCTGGCCCAATGATTCTGGTGTGGTAGTCGTTGAATTCGGTAGCGCACAAAAAATATTGGCATTTATCTTCTGATCGTTTTCCTGTTGCCTCCCTTTAAATCGCCCGATTACAACTGTTATCTATCATTACTGTTTCAAAAATCACAGCAAAATCTATTCATTTATTCCATCACTTTTCATCAAAAGTGGTTTCAAACCTTCTTTACGCGGCATGTGCAATGATTTATCAAATAATCATGTGGCCGCCTATTCCCTGTGAACACAAATTGTCAAATATCTCATGCAGCTGTTTTTCAGAGTGATTATTTTATAGATATTTATAGGCAAGTTTGAGTCTTTGTTCTAATGCTGAATTCAGAATAAATATGCTTTTCATTTGTGGGACACTGTACAATGAGGCGGCTAAATCTATGATTCGATGTTTTGTATCCACAATGTGTCACTGCTTCTTTAGCGCGATTGCTTTTTAGAAATGGCATGTGGGCCGAGTTTTTTTTCTTTCATTGTAATCCTCCTCACTGGACCAACACGAAACCCAGCTTTCGCACTCGTAGGCGTCAAGTTATAGTGTAATTTAGTGCAATCTTATGCCTGCAGTTCCACTGACCTTTTGATTGTTGCAGGTTTGTCCTAATCGCGCTGGTGTAATGTTGCTGACAGGCCTTGGCTGCAACCCATTGGATTTGATGTAAATTTTTGCACAGTAAATAAGGGTATTAGTTACAGTTTTCTAAGGCATTGTTGCAAATGCTTATTTACTATTATTCTTTCCTTGGCCATTACAAATCGGCCATGATCGCTCAATTGATAAATAAGGAGTGAAACTTAATACAGGCAATCAATCATTGTATTGAATTGTACATGCCAACTGGAAGACGATTATATATCTGTGGCTCGTATTACGAATAAGTATGATTTTCTACCATTACCAGAGGCACTGAGAATGACATCAATCGTTTGAAAATTTTATTTCGAATAACCTAAAACACTGTAGGACAGCATAGTGTGATATTATTGATGTTAAAGAGAATCAGTCAGGGCAGAAGCAGCCATGAGAGAAGCAGTCACGAGTTACGCAGTAAGGAGAGAAGCAGTCACGAGTTAAGCAGTAAGGAGAGAAGCAGTAACGACTTATGTAGTCACGAGGGAAACAGTCACGAGAGAAGCAGCAAGGAAAACAACAGTCACGAGGGAGGCAGTCATGACAGAAGCAGCCACGGAGTAGCAGTCACAATGGAAGCTGCCAGGAGAGAAGTAGTCTCGAGATAAGCAGTCACGAGAGAAGCAGTCACGAGTTAAGCAGTAAGGAGAGAAGCAGTCACGACTTACGTAGTCACGAGGGAAACAGTCACTAGAGAAGCAGCAAGGAAAAAAGCAGTCACGAGGGGAACAGTCATGAAAGAAGCAGCCACGAGGGTAGCAGTCACAAGGAAAGCAGCCGGGAGAGAAGTAGTCTCGAGTGAAACAGTCACAAGAATAGCAGTCATGATAGAAGCACTCATGAGTTGACTAATCAGGAGAGAGTCTGTCGCGAGATCAACTGTCACAAGAGCAGCAGAATTACATTAGGTTCTACAATGACGTCGTCCCAGCTCAATTAATGGATTTCTTTTCAAAGCAGACTGTAATGCTATTTTTAGAACAACTTAACCGCGCTTATCACTCCGTTGATTGCTGGTCATGCGTATACAATTGGATCTTTAGAGCTAGAGACATTAGTCAAGTATATCTTTAGGTAAACCGAAAAAGTACGAATCAAGCACACATTAGAGCACATTATCCTTGTGCTTTGACGATGGACAATCTACATTAATGTCGTTAGAAATGCCAAATAATGAAAGAGAACCATCACTCAAAGCTGGTAATTGATTGGCATTAGTATGTGTCTACTACCAATAATCTAGACAATCCTTATGCTCCAGTCTGTAATGGCTCTATGATACCGACCGTGTGTTTGTACCATAAAGCAGCCACCACATGTTATCGCTTAGCTTCTTGACCATATCTCAATAATGTGTGCAAATAAGCCAGCAACATCATATGAATCTGCGTAATAGACCAATACCAGTTAAAATCACTGCCGTCTAGTTGTATCATCTAAGCCAGGCTGAGTAAATAGCAGTTTGGTATGCACAAGTAGTCATCCCTAAGCCAGTAACACTGAATGGATAGGACCGAGCCCAAGACAGAAATAGGCTAATGCTCAACTAAAAGACAGCTTCCATATTACCCTTTGAGTTAGAAATACCGCCCTGAGAGTATCACGTTTCTTGTTTATTTGTAGTGCACATCCGCATCCGGTGTTACTGTTTTGTTCATGTCGATGGGTGCACTTATTTCTTTGACAAACTCGGTTCGGGCTTGCGTCACTCCAAGATTAGCAAGTTTGTAATATGCTGATTTTCAACACATAAACAGCCAATCCGACCACTGGATATTATGTATCCACGCTTAAAGTATCACTTAACCGGGAACTCCGTTATACTGGGATAGACTTGTTGTTGATAGAGATTGCCATGTTCCGATACCACTTGGGTTTATGTTTCACTTGGTGCCTGGTCGTCTGTCATCATTTATGTTGTTTCACGACCGGTTAGTTTTTGCAGCAACTGATAAGGCGATTTGCCGATAGGGAATCGTCTGGTTGATATGCTGAACTGGCTTCGTTGATGTGTTGTGCTTTGTTACAATAGATGTCACCGTTCCTGACCCGAACTAATCACATATGTTAGAGCTGATGACGTTGTCATTCATTAGTTTATCTTGTCAGCAGACGTGTTTAGCATGACATAACATAACCCCTTAATTTTCGTTGTTAGGCCCTTGTCTGTGTTTTGAGTTTGCCTGGATGGATGGTTTCTGGTCAAGAGGTGATGTTTGGGCACCAGAAATTGCAGTTACGTAACAGGATTTGCTGCTGTCTATATGTTTAGTTGAGTTCTAAAACACTTTGTCAATTGTACTTCCTAATAAACTCAACAGCCGTGTAGGCGAAGTGCTGGTCTACATCGTGTAGCTTGATGGCACGAGCTTAATAGGGCATTCGCAGCTCCCCACTAATCAAGTGTGTATTATTGATGTTAAAGAGAATCAGTCAGGGCAGAAGCAGGCACGCGAGAAGCAGTCACGCGTTAAGCAGTAAGGATAGAAGCAGTCACGAGTTAAGCAGTCACGAGAGAAGCAGTCACGAGTTAAGCAGTAAGGAGAGAAGCAGTCACGACTTACGTAGTCACGAGGGAAACAGTCACGAGAGAAGCAGCAAGGAAAAAAGCAGTCACGAGGGGAGCAGTCATGAAAAAAGCAGCCACGAGAGTAGCAGTCACAAAGAAAGCAGCCAGGAGAGAAGTAGTCTCGAGAGAAACAGTCACGAGAATAGCAGTCATGATAGAAGCAGTCAGGAGTTGACTAGTCAGGAGAGAGTCTGTCGCGAGATCAACTGTCACGAGAGCAGCAGAATTACATTAGGTTCTACAATGACGTCGTCCCAGCTCAATTAATAGATTTCTTTTCAAAGCAGGGACTGTAATGCTATTTTTAGAACAACTTAACCGCGCTTATCACTCCGTTTATTGCTTGTCATGTGTATACAATTGGATCTTTAGATCTAGAGACATTAGTCAAGTATATCTTTAGGTAAACCGAAAACGTAAGAATCAAGCACACATTAGAGCACATTATCCTTGTGCTTTGACGATGGACAATCTACATTAATGTCGTTAGAAATACCAAATGATGAAAGAGAACCATCACTCAAAGCTGGTAATTGATTGGCATTAGTATGTGTCTACTACCAATAATCTAGACAATCCTTATGCTCCAGTCTGTAATGGCTCTATGATACCGACCGTGTGTTTGTACCATAAAGCAGCCACCACATGTTATCGCTTAGCTTCTTGACCATATCTCAATAATGTGTGCAAATAAGCCAGCAACATCATATGAATCTGCGTTATAGACCAATACCAGTTAAAATCACTGCCGTCTAGTTGTATCATCTAAGCCTGGCTGAGTAAATAGCAGTTTGGTATGCACAAGTAGTCATCCCTAGGCCAGTAACACTGAATGGATAGGACCGAGCCCAAGACAGAAATAGGCTAATGCTCAACTAAAAGACAGCTTCCATATTACCCTTTGAGTTAAAAATACCGCCCTGAGAGTATCACGTTTCTTGTTTATTTGTAGTGCACATCCGCATCCGGTGTTACTGTTTTGTTCATGTCGATGGGTGCACTTATTTCTTTGACAAACTCGGTTCGGGCTTGCGTCACTCCAAGATTAGCAAGTTTGTAATATGTTGATTTTCAACACATAAACAGCCAATCCGACCACTGGATATTATGTATCCACGCTTAAAGTATCACTTTAACCGAGAACTCCGTTATACTGGGATAGACTTGTTGTTGATAGAGATTGCCATGTTCCGATACCACTTGGGTTTATGTTTCACTTGGTGCCTGGTCGTCTGTCATCATTTATGTTGTTTCACGACCGGTTAGTTTTTGCAGCAACTGATAAGGCGATTTGCCGATAGGGAATCGTCTGGTTGATATGCCGAACTGGCTTCGTTGATGTGTTGTGCTTTGTTACAATAGATGTCACCGTTCCTGACCCGAACATATCACATATGTTAGAGCTGATGACGTTGTCATTCATTGGTTTATCTTGTTAGCAGACGTGTTTAGCATGACATAACATAACCCCTTAATTTTTGTTGTTAGGCCCTTGTCTGTGTTTTGAGTTTGCCTGGATGGATGGTTTCTGGTCAAGAGGTGATGTTTGGGCACCAGAAATTGCAGTTACGTAACAGGATTTGCTGCTGTCTATATGTTTAGTTGAGTTCTAAAACACTTTGTCAATTGTACTTCCTGATAAACTCAATAGCCATGTAGGCGAAGTACTGGTCTACATCTTGTAGCTTGATGGCTCGAGCTTAATAGGGCATAAGCTTAATTAGCTGATATTTGCATCAATCGCATTATCATTATTTGTTTCGCTGTCATTACGGTTGCTAGTTTACCATTGAATACTTTAATGACGATGATATTGTTATCTGTTGTGAATTTCGTTTCCACGTCGACCTGGTCGGGGACGATGAATGCGATTCTCTTGCAATGAAAAAAAATATTCGTTAATAATTTGTACTGAATATCGAGTGCTTTCAATCCCTTTGATTCGCATTGAATCTAAATTCTCTGACAAATCAGAGGCACGTTAGTACCTGTTGATAACAGGAGTGGAAGGATCAGTAGTATATTACCCCTTTGCAATGCCGACAGGTTATGAGAGACCCTGCGTTTCAATTGAGCTGTTGGTACAGCTGGTGAGATGATGTTTGATTGTTTATTGAGATATGTTCCTACTTGCTGACATATTTGTATCATTTATCTTAAATTATGTGCATATATACTGCGGTCACTTTGATTTAGCTGCATCGCGCTGTAGTCAAATAACAATGACCACACGCGAATTCATATAGAGTTACCCTAACATTGTACTATAGTCAATATGTTAAGGGTCGTGTGAAGGGGCAGATGTGAGTTGAATATACCCTTGAGGGGATCACGAGGACAGCACAGATTGAAGAAATGTATTTTGAATGTATTAAACTGTGAATCTTGCTGCGAAATGGCATGGGATAGATGGGGTAAGAGAGGACCTACAACACATCGATTAGACTTGCCTCTTTGTGATTTATTTAAATTCAAACTTTTGAGCAATGCTGTGGCCGAACTCGGGTGAACCCGACCCCTAGCCAACTTTATCCCTGGTGTAAGTACTAACTATGAGCAATCTGACCCCCACTAAACTCAACCACGCAACAATTGAGGTATCTTGGTTCCCTTGAATTTTCAGCAGGCGCACGGCGGGGCACCTCGAGAACGTCAAGGGGTTGTGAATACTCGATGCATGCTCGGGGAAGCTGTACACACTTGCTCGATAAGTTAATGAGTATCTGATATGCTATGCGCGGACATGTTTCTTTCTCGTTTCCTAAACTTATTTCATACCATGGTATATCGATACCACTTATATGTTCATACGTACGCGTATTCATTGTAAGTTAATCGTCACCAATTATGCAGATAATTGAAAGCAACATCAAATCACCAGACAAACGATATTTCAAAATTTACTGAAACTAATCACATGAAATAAGAAAAACGATAGATCCACTTCAATTCATCTATCTGGTCTCGCCACCACTGTGAAAGGCGTGAATAAAGAGTAGCATGGAGAAGGGGCGTCGTACCACCATGATAACATTTGTTGTGTACTGAAAATAGCTTCTTTCTCCGATTCGCACATCTTGTGAAAAATGTTCTTAGGAATGTGTCAGTATTGATGTCGAATGGAAGATCCTGGTGACCAGTTGGACGCCTTTGCGCATGAAGTCGTCTGGCCAGGCGTGCCAAATTGGGGGGCAAGGCAGATTTGAGTCGGGCGGGATTCTGCAACATGAGCTTCCACATCAGCGTCGACTTTTAAAGCTAGCTTAATTCCAGGGCTAGTGGGCTGGTGGTAGTGGGAATGGGCATCTAGGGGTAAGACATTGTTTTAAGGTTGCTCGACACTAGGAGGTTTTATTTTTATTTTCTACTGAGCATATCCTGTAAAGTTGGCGGCAGGATTGCTATGGGACAGATAAGAGTAGTCCTTGCTGTCAGCTAACTTTTCTTCGCTCCTCTGTTTTGAGGACGCGACGGTTGCATGATAGTTGATGATTCTCCGTGACTAAATATGTCTGTTTAGGGGCAGGAATCGTCAAATCCGAGCACTTCTACTTGTTCTCACGAAAACTTACCCACTGCCCATGTTGGGGCACAATCATGGTTTCCTAACCCTAACGCTGGTGCGACAGCTATCCTCCCACCCAGGAGGGAGGCGTTTACTTAGCGTGATCGCGATGGCACAGTCTTTCTGACACCTACTACAGTACGCACTTGGTTGAGTCCATGTCAGTGCACCATGTCAGTCTGTCAAATCAGACTGTCCGTCCACGCATCCAGGGCGGAGAGCTGTGCGTCGGCTAGCTATGCCTCGGCTAGATCTCACCCACTCCCGAGCGCGATTAGTCATTTTTGCACCCACGGTAGCCGTAGGACTGACACAATCACGTATGATGAAACTAGTAAATACTAGCATTCGATATTTAGTTTCAAAATTGGTTGATTTCGTACGAATTGGTCATGGTGTATATATAGAACAATTAACATCCATTATCGAATTGATATGGAAGTTTTTGCTAGGTCGCGTTGCCTCGGTATCGTCAGAAGTCGAGTTGGCTTAAGATGAATCGACAGACATTCGAACTCTTCGCCTGTAAACTAGTAAACCCCTACATAAAAAGCAATATACTGCTCTTTTTTATAAAAAGACAAATTGTTCGTTTAAACATTACCTGCTATGTGTCTTCAGGGCATTTGACAACATCGCACATTCCCGCTTGTGGGAACTGTACGAATCAGGGAACACGTACTTAATGCTAAGTGAATCCAATTTGTTCATCGTTACGAGTCATTATTCAATTCAAGCCGCACAAACCGAGCTAGTAACGGAATACTGCTTGTGAAATTGTGTGTGACATTCGCCCGTTTGTAATGGGTACGTGAACAAGTGAACTATGTAAATCAATTGATCATTTCCGTAAATGAATTGGTCGATTAGGCTTAATCAGTGCAGCAGCTATAGAAGTAGTCGTTTAAAAGGTTTGCGATGGAAAATCTTTCAGCTTCACATAAAAGTAGTTTGATGAATTATTTGGGCGTTGTCGCTATAACAGTGCACGCTTGGACACAAACTTCATTTACTCTCCTTCCTTTTTACGAATTCATAGTTTCGTCCTAGTAAATAATCGTTGCATGGTCGACTAAACACCCAAATAATGCGACAGTCATTCGAGCCATCGGCAATGCAAAACATATATACAAAAATGAAGAAATAATTTGCAACAGTTTGCAAAACGGACATTGGTTGGTGCGTTTAGTGTGTAACAACATGCGTGGGTTACTAAGCTACGCAACTTTGTCGTTAATTTAAAACTGAATGAAATTACTAACTAATAAAATTAGCCAGAATGTCATTCAATCGGTATTCATCAACATGTATTGACAGATATAAATACGTTTTTCATGTTGAAGAAGCATATCATCCTTTATTCTTATGAGCGATACTATGCCTTTAGTGGGTGGGAATCTATGAGCTATAAATTCGAGATATGCAGTGGCTGCTTCCCTTAATCAACGTAGATCAGGAGGTTACTTTTTGGCTTATGCGGTCAATATGTGAAATATTGATCACGGTAAAAGTATTAACAGTGTATCCGATGTAACTATATATAGATGTGTATATATATATATTTATATATATATATATATATATACATATATATATATATATATATATATAAATACATATATATTTATATTTGTATATGCATATATATATATATATATATATATATATATATATATATATATATATATATATATATATATATATATATATATATATATATATATATATACATATATATATATATATATATATATATATATATATATATATATATATATATATATATATATATATATATATATATATATATATATATGTCAAGTGTCCAGTCTTTTTTGTTGACCAATGTTCGACGTTGTTTTATGTTTTGTTGCAGGAAAATTTCCTAAATTGATTGCGTCCAACGGAAAATTCCCAAGCTACAATACCCTGCAACTTCGATTTAAAAGCGCATTTTGTTTTGCAAAAATACCTGCAAAGATGGAATTATTTTGCCGGCACATAGCAGAAAGAGATCAGTTACGTTTATTGCTGCGTCTGTGAAGGAAAAGCAAATACAGCAAACGTGAGCAAACCAAAGGTGAGACTATTGCCGATGGTTCTACCATAAACTTTGTTTTAAATTAATAGGGCACCATATTCATTGGATGGCAACGTAACGGCAATATGAGTCAGCATTCTGGTCTAGCTTTTAATCACGGAGCATAGCTTATAATCGAATCAGCTAAACTGTCATTGAATCCAACATTTACAATTGCTAAAAACACCGACGTAAAAGCTGGCGTTGAAAGTAAGAAATGTTTTTACACAAATATTGCATTAAAACATTTTATATTTCAGGCATCAGAATATTCATGGGGCTCTCCCAAAGCCATAAATGACTGGTGAACCTTGTTCCTATCTGCATCTCGGCATCTTGACATGCCATCATTATGCACGCTGATGCTCCTAACGCGTTCCCGGAATGGAGAGCATGTGCATAATAGCGGAGTGTTGGGTAGGCACTTACATCTGCCATTCCTCAATGATCATGATCCGCTTGCCCAGTGCAATCAGCTTCACACCCACATCATTCCCGTCTCTGTCTCAAATCGCACACTATGACAACGCGTTTAGTGTACCCAAATATCAGCAGGAAAAATACAATTAACAAAGATACTCAGCACAAATCCTGTTTGGCTGCCCATCATGACATGAGTTGAGCATTCCATCCCACACGAACTAACCGAAGCAAAGGGACAGATGACCGCTCTATGGAAGCGATGCAAGAATTTCAAACGATCAATTGAAAGGATGATCTACCTGGTGTTTGTATAGAGGCTAGTGCTTATGGTTATTCGTTGTTTGATGTGGATGGGTCGATCCATGACTTATTGTGACTATTTATCCGCCTTCAGATAATCTATGCTTATTATAACATTTCTAAGTGCAGTTCTAAAGAGAGTCAGAGCCCGTGGGGTCGGAGCCCGTGGGTGCACCGGTAAATTAACTAGTGGGACGTCCGATGATGTCGGCCAAGTCTGGCACATTAGAACTGTCGTGACCAATTATATTAAACATCTACTGCCATTCTGATCTTATCGAATACAAAACGTGAGCTACTCTTGTGAGTCGCGAATAAGTGTTTTTAACACTGATGCTGTAGAATGGCGTTCATTTGCGTATGAAAAGCTGAGTTTCAGTACCTGCATGATGACAAATGCATTGCCAAAAACGCCATTTCAACTTCTGAGATATTATGAATGCAGGTGTCCTTCAATATTAATGAAAGTACTTATGCGATGGCTTATGCAGGATTTACCACTAATCAATACATTTTTCATCTACTTAAAGAACTGGCACTTGTCGTCAGGTATTAATACGAAATCCATATATCATACATACCTGACTGAGGTAATTTGATTAAAAGTTTTTGAGTGAGTTGTTATTTTTATGCGCCTTTTAAGATGAATGGTTATGATGTCAAGCCAATTAATCGATCATGTCAATTCAGTTTTTCGAAACTATTATCTATTCATACGGTGCCCCAATATGCCGGATGATACATATATCATCGGAAAGAAGGATGGTGGCGTTTTCTGCTATGCATCTTATATCTTGCGAAATAGACCATGGAGGAGTGATTGCTTATAGAAGGTCGGGGTATAGAATTTAGTGTATGCCTCTTGGGCACAGGTACTAGAGATTATTTCACCTCAAGCTACGCTGTCTGAGGAACGGGTTAATGTATTGGTATTTTCTGCACCATAACGCCTGTGTGGTCTTGTATACTTCTTAACCGGTGTGTCTGAGCTCACATGCAAAACTGGGAAATGGTCGCTTATCTCAGTGTTTAAAATATTTGAGAACCTTTGTGTGTTTGGGCTTGAATTTCATTAACTATTATCGATTAATGTTGCCGATTGTGCGGTCACGTGAGTTAATGTTGTATCAAGGGAGGGAAAGGAATGGGAATAAATGGTTTCAAGAGATTTCGCAATGGGAAGGTGTGTATCCACATTAAGCAGGTTATTGCTTGTGTCTCCCATTTAATATATTACATATTCCATACATGTTTGCTATGCATTCTATAAAATCAACAATGCTTGTATTAGGTGGTCTATATGATGCGCCACTGAACATATTGGGTGACATCACATTTGGAAGGCTTTTGTATTTCAATGAGCAGATTTTTTAAACAACTATTATTCACTGTGGGGTCATTGATAATCGGATATGGATAATATCATTTATGCGAAAACCATACCCCTCCCGACCCCCAACCTCACGAGATTTGGAATCTCAATAAACAGCTTCTACTTATCATCTGTCGCTGTAAAATGCATTAAATTCCTTAACCATATTGATGTCGAGGCATTTGTCAAAGCCTCACTATTATTCACCAGGTTTATGAACTCATTTCCCCCCGAATATCTACCGTTAATAGCAGTCATTGAAGCATCGTTAAAATAATCTGTGTCCAAATTTATACCATGTAAGCAATGTCATTTAACATAAAAAAGCTTGGACCATAATCTAACATGTTTTCGCATCTGTCTTTTGCTACTCCAGCTTAAGATGAATCTTAAAAAGCTCATATATCTCGTTAGTCCCATATTTCTAGTCCTCTTCTCTGCGGTCTGCTACATTGGCTGTTGAATTCATATTATCGACGGAGCGTTTAACATATTGCTGCAAATGTAACCTGTTAATGGAGTTAACCTCGAATGAGAACAAAATTTTAATTTGTATATGAACGATTTGGAATAAGGCTTATGGGCACGATATAGTTCATTTCTATAAATGAGTAGAAACTTAATATGATACCATGCTGGTCGCAGTCAGATGTGACCCATGCACACGTGAAAATCCCTTGAACCCCTCACTGTTTAATATTTAAAGCTGCTGTTATGACTATTTAATCATCTTAGCTTTGTGCAAAATATAAGGCAAAGGAGCTCCACTTATGAATGTCTGTGTCCGCATCAGAAATATCAGCGTTGTCCAGATTAGTTGGCATCTGTTAGTTAATATGCCAAATCATGGATCCACCCCATCAGCAACCTTAGTACCTACAGAGCGTTACGCCGTAGGGAGAACACATCACGGCGCACGACCCCATTTAGATCTATACATCTACACAACAGTGCAAATACCGAAATGGGCAATCTAAGCATAGAAAATAGCTATGTCAATTTTTCATGTTGGTGCAGCAAGTGAATATATCGAATGTGTCAGCAGCCAGTGAAGCAAATATTACCCGAATCCACTGAAGATGAGGGGTCGCTTTGGCTCGACCACTTTCGAACCTTTAACACCGAAACAGATATTTTGCCACCGGATTGATTGACGATGTTGTAGGGGGATTACGGTTGAAATAAAATACTATTCTAAACATACATGGTCTCTTTACCTAAATGGTGCTATATAGTTGATGTAAGTGACAATGCGTCAAGCTGATAAGATCACAAATAGTTCAACCTCTAGTATGTTTAGATACAGTCAATTTGCTGCTTTAGTGCCTCTCGACTCAGTGGATGAAGATGATTGGATGAAAGTAATGGATAATATTCCTGCTCTTTGTATTGGGGATAGAGTTGTAGGTAATTCGTTAAGGGAGGTGAGTGAATTGATCAGTCCTAGATTAACATCATCATTCATAACATCTGAGGGGTTTAAATGGCGTTTTCAGCAATGCAATTGCGACATGTGTCATCATGTAGTTATTGAAACTGCTTTTCATACGCAAATGAGAGCCATTCGACGGCATCCGTGTAAAGAACAGCAGCAGATTCGTTAAATGTTATGGTCATTATTATTTAGCTACAGCGATGCTGCTAAATCGGTGTGACCGCAGTAAATATGCGTTAAGTGTTCTATTGGCATGGACACAGTTGAAAATACACTGGGTGTCACTAGAAACGCACCACTTACATGTTGTGAAATATTGGAAGTCAGACAAATGCCACAATCTGTGTTTTTCTTGTAATATGTAGTCACACATCTTGCCTTGCTAGGGCTGATCACCTGTCTTTGTGCGGCCATGCGTGACGACTGCAAAACAAAAGAATGGATTCAGAGTTGGAAAGTAAAACTCGCAGAATGGCCTACTGACACAACAACAAAGTCAATGACGAGAAGAGCGTTATTACAGATTAACATTAAGCGTTATCACATTAAGCAGCCCGGGGCAGTGTAAGTAGTGTTTGTGTCGTCCATCATGGGCAATGCACTCTCTGCATCGTTTTACATCGTGCTGATGAGGCGGCGAACCAGCTGCTGAAGGATACGCTCCCATGCCTCGTGCAACAACTGTGGAAGATCAGCTAGCTGGTGATGGGGCCGCAGACGTTCACACACCTTGGCACGTAATACCTTCCACAGGTTCTCTATCGGCGACAGATCAGGGGACTGTAGAAATTTCCATCGACTACTTGAAGCTGCGTCTTTCCGTCATGAATGATCCCTGCCCAAACCATGACACTCGGACACTGAGAGCTATCCCGTTCTTGCACACAGTAAGGGCGATATCTCTCCCCACGGCGCCTCCAGACATGCCCTTGGCGGGCCTTCCTGAGGCTGTACCTTGCTTCATCAGAGACGAGAACACGTCGCCACTGTTGCCTTGTGAACCTCTGGTGCGCTCGGGTTTATTGGAGACGTGCTCTGCGGTGGTCAGCTATCTAGACGACCTTGGTTGCTGGTCTGTGGCCATGCAGAGATGGGCCTATTACCTGCGAGTTCTTTCTTTTGGCTTTGGCTACTATCTTTAAAGATGGAGCCCTTGCGCTTGATCGCACTCAGATAGGTGATCTACCCTTGCATAACACAACCTGTGGGTGTATATTGTAGCAGAAATTAGCAATATGCTATCGTGATATCTGGATATATTTCAGATTATGCGAATGGTGCGTTTCTAGTGACACCCACTGTACCAGTACTACGTTATTGTCTGGCATCAAAATAACAACGTTAACGGTCCAAAGGAATGCATGGACATTATTGATATGTGAGGGAACAGATGTGTGGCAATCTACCCTAATGAGCGTACACATGACCATACGCAGACAAACACAGAGATCATCTTACGTTATAGTACAATGACTTTTGTAGGGGTAATCAAATGGAGAGGCAAGGCAGCTT